>CM048750.1:329350436-329977936 GCA_026315105.1 Locusta migratoria
TAGACACCTGAACAAGTTCCTGGAAAGGGAAACAGATCACCTGGAGAACATGGACAAGTTGTTACATAAGTTCAATGAAGTAAAGTATATTACTTGTTTGGATTTGACTTCAGGATTCCGTCAAGTGCCCTTAGCAAGTGAATCCAGGAAATATACAGCATTCTTGTTCGGAAGAAGATGCTACTAGTATTGTGTTATTTCCTTTGGGTTGAATGTGTCTATTGCCAAGTTTATTAGGGTCTTAGATACTGTGCTTGGAAAAGAATTGCTGAATAAACTGACTGTGTATGTTGATGACTTCTTTATTACCAGAAGAACATCTGAGGATACTTAGGAAGTTTGTTGGAAGATAAGACTTGGGGAGATGTCATTAAAGCTGGAAAAGTCTAAATTTGCTGTGAATAGATTCAAATTCCTAGGACACATCATTACTGAAGAAGGTGTTTTACCAGACAATGAAAGAAGCCACCAGCAAGTTTCCTATACCAAAAACCAAGAAGGCACTAAAATCATTTTACAGCCTCTGTGGATATTATAGGAAATTTATTAGCACTCAGGCATTAATTGTACCCTGTCTGAACGACCTGCTTAAGAAGCATACTGTGTGGGTTTGGGATGAAGATTGTGCCAAAGCTTTCGAAGACATCAAGAACCAGTTGTGTGATGGAAAAATGTTGTATGGACCAGACTTATCATTACCCTTTTGTATTATGGCGGATAGCAGTGATTATGGACTTGGAGCACATCTTTTCCTAGAAAAACGGTCAGCTGAAGGAATAGAGCATCGATCCATTGTGTTTGCTAGCCAAACACTGAAGAAACGTGAACGAATGTATATGGTCACGGAAAAAGAACTACTTGCTATCTATTGGGTATTTACCAAGTTCAGAAATTACCTGCTGGGACATAAAGTAGTGGTGTTTACTGACCATAGGCATTGACCTACATCCAGGAGTGTAAACTCCATCACAACAGAATCATGAGGTGAGCCTTGGTTCTGCAACAATTTGATTTCACAGTCAAATACCTACAAGGCAAGGAGAATGTGATTGCCAACAGTCATTTGCCAGTAGGGGGTGACGAGGAACACATAGGTGGTGAGAGCAAAAGGGAATTTAGAATTATGTGTTTGAAGGGTGTTGAAGAAGAAAGTGAAGTGAGGAAGATATGCGATGAAATCTGGAGGTACCAAAACCAGACTCCAACTGGAAGCTGGTGAAGAGCCTGATAGGAAAGAAAGGCAAAGACAAAGTGGAACAATATTATAAGGTTTACAAGGGGATTGTGTTTAGAAGAATGAGTGTTGACAGCAATAACTAGAAGTTGTGTTGGCCTGAACAGTGGATTGATGTCCTAATTAAATTTGTACATGAAAGTTTTGGCCACTGTGGCACAAAAAATGCATCCAGAAAATTCAAGAAAATCTTTATTTTTACAACATTTCCAGAAGGATTAGAAAACTGTGAACAGCTTGTGATAGATGCCAGAGAGTCTAAGTGTCAAACCAGACATGCAGAGGATACATGCAATCTGTTATTCCTAAGGAACCACTTGAGTTAATCACTGTTGATTTCTATGGTCCACTACCAAAATCCAATGGAGGACACTGTTATGTATTTGTTGCAGTTGAACTATTTTCTAAATTTGTAAAGCTGAACCCATTGAAGAAGGCAACTAGTGAAACCATTATTTCAAAATTTAGGAATGACAATTTCTCCAAAATTTGAAAACCAAAGGGAATTTTGTTGGACAACAGAACTCAGTTTACTTCTAAATCTTGGAAGTCTTTCGTGGAAAATGAAAATATTAGACACATCCTAATCTCAGTATAGGCTACCATCCATCCAGCAACCCCACAGAGAGAAACTTGCGATAAATTGGAAGACTCAGTAGGACATACTTCCCTCACAATCACACCTCTTGCATTGACCACCTTAAGAATTTTGAAGATATACTAAACAGCTTGTAGTGACACACACAAAATCCCTATTTTTTCGTCACCTTGAGATACCCATACCTTTGATATCTTAATTTATTAAATATAATTGGGCCTATTCATGACAGCAGCTGCCACCAGAATCTGTCTGTTTCAGATTCTGGCAGAGGCTGCAGCAGCAAGTAGGCAAAGAAGCTATTTAAACCTACTCAAAGAAGTCCCAGTCCATGTATTCCATGAATATGTATATTGAAAACAGAAGACTGATTAATTGTTTTGTTCTTGTGCTAAAAAGTGTTAAGCATGTATTATTAACTATTTGGATGTCAGTCTGTATAGTTTATCACTATAATAAGTAGTGAATTCAAAGTTGCTTCTTCAATGAGAAGTTTTATTCAGTGAATATACTTTAAGAACATATTTTTTTTTTTTTAAATCATACTTTATGGAGATTACAATTAATGAAGAAATCTGAGGGAGAAAGACTTTAGTCGGTCCTTTTCTCCTTAATACTGTTTCTGCACAGGAATTCATTGCAACAAAACAAGACTTAGTCTTCAACAATGGGAGCTATATACAGGGTGTTTCACTAAGTGTGTTTGCCTCTGTATCTTACAAAATAATAGGTGATGGAAATTTTAATTCGGTAGGTCAACACAAGAAATGTTACACTTTCTGCGGAGCTATGAAAATAGTTAATTGTATCATTTTCCAGAGTTACACCACAAAGATATAATTTTTTAAAGGGAACAATAGTTTTTTCTATCCTGAATTGGATTCGTTTAAACCAGCTGCATCCAAATCAATTTAAACTACATTCCTATCACTGTTAGTTTGGGAGCTACAACCCTTCAAAGTTCCGGGGGTGGAGGCTGCGATAGTGTAGCTGACTGGCTGAGTGGCTATCCCCTGGGGCATGGCCCACTGTCTCATGACCACCAGCCAGTCAGCTACGCTGTCATAGCCTCCGCCCCCTAAACTTTGATGGGTTGTAGCTTCCAAACTAACAGTGATAGAATGTAGTTTAAATTGATTTGGACGCAGCTGGTTTCAACAAATCCAATGCAGGATAGAAAAAACTAGTGTTCCATTAAAAAAATATATCATTGTGGTGTAACTCTTTGGAAAATGATACAATAAACTATGTTCATAGCTCTGCAGAAAGTGTAACATTTCTTGTGTTGACCTACTGCATTAAAATTTCCCATCACCTATTATTTTATAAGTTACAGAGGCAAACACACTTAGTGAAACACCCTATATATTTTTTCAGTCTACTTCATCTGATGCTAGGCTGAACTCTACCTAAAGAACTATCAATAAGGAACCAGGCTGTCTACATCAGATATATGCCAACACGTGTAATAGTTCAAGGTTACAGCAGTCGTCAACTGGGTTTTGCCCTTATGAAATCATTCACCAGAAGAAGCCACCAAACCTCATCAATGAATTAATAGAATTTCCAACTGTAAAATTATGGGTCCACAAGAGAGAGAAGAAATAGTAAGGAACAAGCCAACATTAGAAAGTGGAGACATGATGGAAAACTTAAACCTGCGAAGTTTGCACCAGGAACTCTAGTAGGGGAGATTGGGTCTACAGTGGACATGGGGTAAAAGGGGACATACATTTATTTCAATGATATTATCATTGGAATTTTTTAATTGTCATGTTTGTAGTACCACAGAATGTACTAAACAACTAAACAAAATTTGGCACCAATAAGGTCATTGCTGCAGGCAGCAGATGTGAAAATATTATTTCAGTGCTTTTGTATTCGATTTTTGTGATAACAAATTTTCCAGATAAGTCCAAAAGCTTAGTTCTGAAAATATTAAAAGTTGTGGTTTATGAATCTATAAAAATTGTCCTATTTTTTCTTGTCCAATACTTCATCTAAATAAAATACATTCATTAGTATTTGGTTTCATATCCAAAATGGCCCCTTGGGGTAAGTATGGACAGATGAAGTGGGGTCACTTCTGACTGGGACCAGAGATCCACTTTCAGACTTATATTTGTACTGTTAAAATTATTTTAAGTGAATTTTCTATACTGTAGATGGTGACGACATACATCTGCAGAACTGTGGGAGCTAATATTGTTGAAGGAAAAGTTCAGAGAGCTGTAAAAGATGTTCTGTTAAAAAAAGGGGGAGTATTCAACAAACTGCAGAGAAATGTCAATTGATTTAGTCTATGCTACAGAAAAGCATTACTACAGCTAAGAAATATAGAGCTGAAAGCATTCAGTTCTGTCAAATTAAGTTTCCAAACACCTATGTTAACTGTTTTTGCAAAAATATTTGCTTAGCCAAATAAAAGTTATAGTGAAATGGTTTTTAAAAAAATCCCCTTCTATTCTGTCATTGTTCCTGACTACAGGGCCCAGTTACTTTTTTTTCCCAGATCCATGTGATGGAAGTGATTCTGGAAAACCAGACCAAACAAAATCCAAACACTGAATTCAACATAATGAAATACAAAGTTTGGAAGGTCTTTACATAACCTGAAGAGCAATTATCATTACTGAAGATTTTAGGCCATCAGAAGTAACTGAGCAGCCAACAGCCTCTACAGCAAGTTGTGATACACCTTCACCTGGAGAATATGCAACTGTATGTGTTGCTTCACCTTCCACTTCAAGTGTGACCCTAACTGAAATACCAACTCCTGAACAGTGTACACCTTTTCCAAAAGCTGAAAGGCGAGAAGCAAACTCAAGGCTAAAGAAATCAGCAGTTTACACTAGCATTATTGTCAAATATGAACTAGAAGCATCAGCAATGGCTAAAATGAGACCAGCTTAAAAGAAAACATTGCTCCAGGACAATATGGAATTGAAGACATCTCAGAAAAATAAAATCTGTGATACAGACAGTGAATCAGAAACCTTTCTGTAAAACAGAAGATGATGAAGCCAAAATCTAACAAAAGTTGACAGAAGATGCGAAAGTGAGGTTTGGTGATTTTGTTTTGGTTTGTTTCACCATAAAGAAGACTTTTAAATGTTATGTAGGCTAAGTTAAACATACAATTGGGAAAGGAGAAGGTTTTGTTTCCTATTTGCAGAAAAAAGGCTCTAGATTTGTGTTCCCTGATGCCCCAGATGAATCAGTATTAGAGAGGTCAGACACCTATTTGTCTCTTTTCTTCTACAAAATCACCTGGGACACAAAGACAAGAGAGGATGTTCAGGTTAATGTTTATTAAGTCATAAATAAAACACTTTTTGTGAAATTTGACCTTATTTATACAAAACAGTCCACTTTAACCCCATAGAATTTCAGCCAATGGTAACACTTACCCCACCATGGGGTACATGTGGACAGATTGCTGAAATTTGTTGTTGTTGTTGTTTTTTATTATTATTATTATTTGTTGGTAAAAATATTGAAGATATAAAGATTTACTTCTATGCTTCTTATAGGGTGGAAACTGCTTAACGCTCAGATAGTAAATTCCAAAAATCTGCATCAATTTGGTTTAAGATAAAACATGAAACATAAAAAGTGTCCACTACTGGTGAGATCACATGAGAGATCTAAAGCCATTAACAGTGAGTTGAAAAAGTTTTTTTGGCATTTATATTGGACCTTTCAAAGTGAAAGAGAACCCACATTCAAATGCTTACCGATTAGTATACCACAAGTCTGGGAAGTTATTTGGACTGAGGAATGTTACTGAGTTGAAATGACAGTATAAATGTTACTAGAAAATGAAGGGAAAGTATGTATTTATATTTAATTTCTTGTATATATAGGTGTAATAAAAATAATTGATTTCTGAATAATTTGAATTTTATTACCTTAGATTATATTGTAAGTAGGACTGTCAGGCACGTGGAATCATTCTTCACATTTCGATTTCTGATGCTACATCTTATCCTATACTGTGTTCTTTCAAAAAGTTATCTTCTTCTATCAATACTATCCTTCTTTATATACATTCTTTGCTTTCTACAGTTCTACAGTATGTCTGCCTAAGTGTACTTGCGTCTGTGTAAATGTGTGGGCGTGTGTGTATTTGTTTACCCCCCTCCTTTCCCCCCCCCCCCCAAGGTAAGTCTTTCCTGTCCCAGGATTGGAATGACTCCTTACCCACTCCCTTAAAACCCTCATCATTTCCTTTTCCTTCTCCTTCCCTTCTGCCTGACGAAGCAGCTAGGCTGCGAAAGCTTGCGTTTGTGTGTATGTGAGTGTGTTCTGTTCATTTGTGCTACTGTCACATCTGTGCTCCTTCGTCTGGTGAGTAATCTTTGTCTATTTTGTATATATATTCTTTCCTGCTAGGAATTTTTTGTCTATATATATATGAAAAATAGAAAAGAGATGACTTACCAAAAGGACTGGCTCGTCGATAGAAACGAATAAAATCACACACAAACACACATACAAGCTTTCGCCACCACTGGCAGCTTCTTCAGGAAAAAGAGGAAAAAAGGGGAGGAGAAAGGAAAGGATATGGTTTTTAAGGAAGTGGAAAAGGAGTCATTCCAATCTCAGGAGTGGAAGGACTTACCTTAGGGGAAAAAAAGGAAGGTAAACAAAAACACACACACTCAGACATATTGAAACGCAAACACACCTAGACAGACATTTGTAAAAAAGCAAAGAAGTTGGACAGAGATACCAATTGAGGCAGAGGCTCTGTCCACAGAACCGAGGCAAAGATGCTAAAGATGGTGGGCTGGAATTTGAATTAGCGGAGAGTGAGACCAGGTGGGCAACGGGAGGAGAGAATAAGCTGAAGGGCAAGTTCCCATCAACCTTCTGAAACGTTGGTGTTGGTGGGAAGTATCCAGATAACCCGGATGGTGTAACACTGCGCCAAGATGTGCTGGCCGTGCACCAAGGCATGTTTAGCCACAGGGTGATCCTCATTACCAACAAACACTGTCTGCCTGTGACCGTTCATGTGAATGGACAGTTTGTTGCTGGTCATTCCCAGATAGAATGCTTCACAGTGCAGGCATGTCAGTTGGTAAATCACGTGGGTGCTATCGCAAGTGGCTCTGCCCTTGATTGTGTACACCTTCCGGGTTACTGGACTGGAGTAAGTGGTGGTGGAAGGGTGCATAGGGCAGGTTTTACAACGGCGGTGGTTGCATGGGTAGGAGCCAGAGGGTAGGGAAGGTGGTTTGGGGATTTGTAGGGATGGACTAGGAGGTTACGAAGGTTAGGTGGGCAGCGGAAAGACACTCTTGGTGGAGTGGGAAGGATGTCATTAAGGATGGATCTCATTTCGGGGCAGGATTTAAGGAAGTCGTATCCCTGCTGGAGAGCCACATTCAGAGTCCGCTCCAGTCCCAAAAAGTATCTGGTGACAAAAGGGGCACTTCTGGGGTTCTTCGGTGGAAGGTTCTGGATTTGGAGGGATTTGGAGGTGGCTCTGGTAATTTGCTTCTGAACCAGATCAGGAGGAGAAGTCCACTTACCATGCGAAGGAGCACAGGCAGTGATAGCAACAAATACAAATAAACACACAGACACACACACACACAAACACAAGCTTTCGCAGCCTAGCTGCTTCGTCAGGCAGAAGGGAAGGAGAGGGAAAAGAAAATGATGAGGTACAGTATGTCTGCCTAAGTGTAATTTCGTCTGTGTAAATGTGTGGGTGTGTGTGTATTTGTTTACCCTCCTTTTTTCCCCCCAAGGTAAGTCTTTCCTGTCCCGGGATTGGAATGACTCCTTACCCACTCCCTTAAAACCCTCATCATTTTCTTTTCCCTCTCCTTCCCTTCTGCCTGACGAAGCAGCTAGGCTGCGAAAGCTTGCGTTTGTGTGTGTGTGTCTGTGTGTTTATTTGTATTTGTTGCTATCACTGCCTGTGCTCCTTTGCATGGTAAGTGGACGTCTCCTCCTGATCTGGTTCAGAAGCAAATTACCAGAGCCACCTCCTCATCCCCCTTCCAGAACCTTCCACCGAAGAACACCAGAAGTGCCCCTTTTGTCACCGGATACTTTCTGGGACTGGATGATCCAATTGACGAGAAATACTTAGTTAATGTGTTAATTAGACATCTTCCATTCTACACACAGAGGGAAATTTGGAGTAAGGGATGGAAAACCATACCTGAATTATTAGTAGCTAGCAGATGTTCTAAATAAAGCAAGGAATGAAATCAATAAAGGTCCTACACCTTCAAATAAAGAAACATCTAAAGGAGTATACATATGTCAAGTACATAATAAGCAAATGTTTCAAAAGAATAATAGGAACTTATATCATAAAAACAAACAGTTCTTCAATAACCAACATCAAAGGAATGTTAGGCAGAATTCCAGTGGTTCGGTACAAATGTCAACTCAGACGGATGCACATAATGCACATCAATCTGATGTTAACATAGTAGAGTTACAGGGAAACTAGGAACTTCTTGGGATAATGATCCATCTCTAAGATGTATCAACAGTTTTAAGGATCCATTAGTGTATTCAAAAGTAAGCTTTGTTCATACTATACCCATGAAAGACTGGTTATTGGAAGAAAATGTCGAGAAGGAATAACAATAACTTAAACCTATAGTACATGGTTACATTTACGAAATACCTATCAGGTTTCTTGTGGATAGTGGTAGTGATGTTTATATAATTTCACAAGGTTTATTTGATAGAATATCGAAGAAACACTCAGTACCTAATTTGCCTGTTTCTGGAGTGAATATTGTCAGTATTTTGGGAACAAAAATCCAACCAATCAGAAAATAAACTAGATTACCCATTAAGTTATCTGATATATTGTTTACACTAGTATTATCGATTGTGCCTAAAACAATGGTTGAACTACTTCTGGGTATAGACTGGTTGAATATTTATGAAGTAAACATAAACTTTAGACTTCATAATATTATGGGTAAACACAGAGATACTACATTCTCTATACCTTTCAGTGTGACTAACAAAGATATTATAACAAGGAGTTCAGTGTATATTTCAACAACTGCTGTGTGACGAAATAGGTGGTAGCTCAGATGAAGAGATAAGGAGAAAGGCTTTCAAGTCTGAGTTAATCAGCAAAGAGCAGAAATACCAATTGTTTAGTATCTTAATTAAGTATAGGCAAGTGTTTTCTGACAAATCCGGTACGTTGGGTGGATACAGGTGTTCGTTCAAAATGAAAGATGATAAAGTTTTCTTTCGAAAGCCTTATCCAATTCCATTAAACCTAAGGGAGGAAGTACAGGAGGAGATTTATAAGATGTTGGATAATGGGATCATTGAAAGAAGTGACAGAGTTTACAATAATCGGAAATCTACGGGTGCATTAAGAATAGTGTTAGATGAACGTACATTACACAAGCACATTGAAATGGAAAGAGAACGACCAGCAAGCATTGATGATCTGTTGACTAAATTTGAAAATGCTAAATATTTCAGTTCAATGGATTTAATGTCAGGCTATAATCAAGTAAAGATTCACCGTGACTCATGAAAGTTTACAGCATTCTTGTTCAATGGTAAGGCATACCAATATAAGGTTTTACCATTCGGACTGAACATTTCTGTTTCAATGTTTATCAGAGCCCTGGATCAAGCTCTTGGTAGGGAATTATTGAACCAGCTTATAATATATGTAGATGATATTTTGATTATCTCTACATCTTGGGAAGAACATTGTATGCTTTTGGAAAAAACACTGGATAAATTTGTAGAGAAAGGAATAACAATAAAACTGAATAAGTCACAATTTGGTTGGAAAGAGGTCAAGTTCTTAGGCCATTATGTGGGTATCAAGGGAATCATACTGGATTCTGAAAGAATTTCAGCTATTGATAATTGCCCTGAACCAAGAATGGTCAAACAACTGAAATCCTTTCTTGGTTTGGTGGGGTTTTATAGGTGCTACATAAAAGGTCAGGTCTTGAACAACTATTGTTCACTTAGACTATTGAAAAAGAATACAATATGGAAATGGAACGAGGATGAAGCAAAAGCTTTTCAGGATATCAAAACTGCATTAGTAAATTCGTCCATACTCCATACTGCAACATCCAAAGTTTAACTTACCATTTAAATTAGTTACAGAAGCTTCAGCATATGGTATTGCTGCGGAACTCTTTCAGGGGTCATGGGATCCTGAGGGGAACCATTGGACAATTGCTTTTGCAAGTAGATGCATGAACCAGCATGAAATAAATTATACTACTACAGAGAAGTGTTTATAATTTGGCGTCTTGTGTCTAAGGTGGAGGGTATGTAGTGTAACAAGTGACACTACATGTACTAAAGGAGTACTGTTATTTGTTTCTGACATACAAACTTTCATTTGAGTAGAAGAAGCATTTATGTATTGAAATGATAATTTCAATTGTCTCATGGATTGTTTATTTGTATTAAATTGATATTTATATCACCTAAATAGGGTTGTTCCATTATGTCCATTGCCAAGGTGCTATTCCGCTGCATGGAGAGCCTTGGCAGTAGTGGCAATTATCTTTGTCACACAGAAGCTGAATTAAAGTTTGTGATGTGGAGGGAAATCATACTTAGACTATTCCAAGGCGCTTTAGTCATTAATGGTGTGGTAGTCTAACGGTTAAGACGTCTGCCTAGTAAGCCTAAGCCTAAAGTCCGGGTTTGATTCCCGGCCGCACCACAAATTTTAATTCAATGCTTCATATTTATTAATAATGTTTGGAAGGACTTGTACACAAATTACACACATTGATTTACCCTCCTCTATCTCAATAAAGTCCATTTCTGAATATCTTTTGTTTTATTCAGCCTCTTCTGATATTCCATGACTACTGCCACTAATGGAGCAGTTTCTAAGTCTTCACATATCAAATCCAGCTGTAGTGCTTCATGGGACTTTTCTTAATTTGGCTCTCCTCATTAACTTCCAACGGGATAAATTTGATTTTCCAATTCTTTTCATTAATAACGTTATTCATTCTTTCATGTTTTGGTGAAAGATGACCACAGACCCTCTCGAAAGACTCAGCAGATCCCTAAGGGGTCTGCTGATCACACTTTGGGAAGTCCTGCGTAGGCTGTTCATTCCATTCAACAGATCTGGTAAGTTTTCCTCACCGTCACTAAGGATATCGATGTTATTGGCAAATCTTATCAATGATCTCCTTTCGCCCTGAATTTTGATACCATTCTCAAACCTTCATTTACTGCCATCATTCAGAAACAGTAGACCGCATCCCTGTCAGACAACCTTTTTTTTTTTTATTGGAGTACTTTTTTCTCGGTCTTCCAGTCTTATTATTCCCTCTTGGACTTATGTATATTACATATTACTAGTGTTTCCCAATAGCTTTATCAGAATTTGCAACACATCTTGCTGCAATTTACATTTTCTTTTCATGTCATAACATTTACATGCTATATAAGTAATTACAGTTCCTTTCTACCACTTTCCAACATAATACTCATCTTTTAAACATTGTGATGTATGGGGGTTCTGCCCACTGCAAAATTATTCTCCTGGGGCATCATGGTAGAAATAAATACTCGTAGATACAATTTTTCACTTCATCTTTAATTTGAATCAAACTTCTTCTCCACCAAAACATTAAACGTTCAAAACGTATACAAACAACAGAACTTAGTTGATATTACAGACTGACATAGCTTCCAGAGCACTCGACAAATGACAAAACTTGAACTCCCCCACGCAAGGCAATGAGGCAAATATATAACCTTAACAATAATGGCATTACATTACACATTGTTCATAACAATTGAATATACTAATTTACAATTACCAAACACACAAGTAAAACATTTCATGTACACAAAATTAATCACAATATAAAATGAAAACTATACATACAGTAATTTTATATCACACATCTTTTTAAGTCGTAATTTCGGTTCTTTTTGTATGACAACAAAGTGCAATATTAAATGTCAATTAATTAGTTAATGAATGTATCATACATGTTCCTAACATATATTGAATTATCAATTATCTTGGCAATTTTCAAAATAAGTTCAAAATCTCACGTCAGTCAATATATACAGAGAATGTAATATTGAAATTGCGACTATTCATTAATTAATACAATTAGCTGGTCAACACAACTTGTTTATGAGCCCGACATATATACAATGCTATTTATTTTCATGTTTCTTTGTTTTTATTTATTGAAATAATGTACAATGACAAAAGTATTGTTTATAGAACTGTCTGGAAACGTCTTATACAAATCTCTTAATTAATTACATCTATTCACTTGTTTTAATCACAGTATCACTGAGACACTGTCTTACACTGATTCCTAGGCTGGTTATTTCATTTGTAACTTCACACGCAACATGTATCACTATTGAACCACACGATTCCGGATCCGATGCAGATGGTATCGTACGGCAACATTGAGATGGGAGGACCAGGCAGACGGTATCGCACGATAACATTGAGATGAGAGGGCCAGCAGTATCGTCACAAGATGTAATGTCTGGAGTGCTTCTAAACTGCCTTCAATTTTCCTAAAGACAAACTGATCTATTCCATTCTTCTGCATATTATTCTTGTCAGTAGCTTGGATGCAAGGGCTGCTACAGTAGTTCATGCACTTGTCTGCCCTTGCTATCTTCAGAATTCTGCGGATGATATTTCTTCATAAACCTGATGGTTATAAAGTTACCACTCGTACCTAATGATTATTTTGTCACTAAAAATGTCAGGTAGAGTGAATAACATTTAAAAATACTTAGCATTTATAAGTCTTCCCGGGTCTAGTCGAAGAATTGGTGCATAGCTTTAAATGAAAGTTAGAAAAACTCCTCTTCTGAATTTATTCTCACAGGTGTAACTCAATATTTGCAATAACTTCCTGTTTTGACAAATGTTTACAGCAATTGATTTATATAATCGAACTTTCTCAAATGTTCACAGCACTTTGACATACAGAATCTCATACAGCACAGACTTTGTGTTGATAAACAACAGAAAAACTGAACTCTGACTTGGCACTGCAGTGCGCTCATATATGTTTTTAACAATTACTATGTTGTAGGGTGATTGTTATAAGAATTACAGATGTTGATTTATAATTACAAAGGTTAGTATTAATTAAAGCATACAATGTAATTTAACACCGAATACAAAGTATATTATATTTATACAATGTTATAGATCTTCTTCATTAATTTCTTTGGTAAATTTAGTACTATTCTATTTACAAACAATCAAATGCTTTAAGATATGGTTATCTAATTAAATACAAAATTAATAGCTTTAGTAACATTTACACAGTTTCTGCACAGACACCAGTAAGTTTTTATGATAATAATTTTTATCTTTGTTATTCCAAAATACACAAACACAAAATCAAACAATTTGTATCTTACACAAGATTTCATTTTTTAATTAGTCCCAGCCTAATTACAATGTAAGCAGTGCTGTTTTGCACAGTCTTTTTGATATAATAGTCATGTCTGCGAGTGAATTTCAGTTGATATCATTTTTATTTCTTTATTTACTATGAACATTACTCGAATGTTCAGTCCAACAATTTCTTAAGAATGCCACAATTAATCATCTTTATCATCAAATCGCAAGTAATATCTGTAAGTACACTTTATATTTGATGCACCACCAATTTTCTCCTTCTACATTCTCGTTTGAAGGAAGTTTAGGGTTTAATGGAAATGTCTGATACCATTGTTGGTATTCGCGAGTTTTGGTCTCCTGTGCTTCAGTTTAGCATGCTGAGCTGAGGGGGTCCACATTGGCAAAACATTACCCCCCCTCCCCAGCAGCAGGTTGCGGTGTAACCATGTTATCCTTGCCTGTTCATTGCAAGACACCAGATGAATATATAAGTTTGTAATGGTTTTAGGTAATCTTGATTCGGGTTTTTAGAAGTCTGCTATTTAATTTACTCCTTGGCTTATGATGCCCAGCTAGTCTGTTCCTCAACCAAGAAGTCTCTTTCTTGAGGTAGCAGGCATCTGACAATCGTATCCAAAGTTGATCAGAGCTTGAGAGGAAGAGAAATTATCATTTCAATACATAAATGCTTCTTCTACACAAATGAAAGTTGTTTGTCGGAAACAAATAACAGTACTCCTTTATTGTACCGTGACTTACAGAACTTCATTAACACTATATACATTTTCATAGAATCCAGTTTCATTTCATGATCAGTTCCAGTCTCAGATAGTTCTGACTATATAACTTCTCACACATCACAACAATGATAACAACCTTCAACACTACACTCATCTGTTTTTCCACTTTGCACCATGGAACACTTATGTAATTAAGGACTCCATGCTGCGTCTTCTATGCAAGCTCCTGCATTTCATGTTGGTAGACCTGCACATACACTTCTCTGCCCGTAGCAGGTGCCACCAGGAGCTTCCACCTAGGAGACAGAAAACCCTAGGCAGAATCTCGTCCTCTGCCCTGCTAAACTCCTTAAATTAATTAATTTGGTTGTATTGAGTCAGTAGGAAGGATAGTTACATTGTAACAAATTTTAATTCAATGCTTCATATTTATCAATAATGTCTTTGACATATTTGAGACGATAATCCGTCTCATGGATTGTTTATTTGTATTAAATCCTTCCAAACAGTTTGATGGTTCTAGTTAAATTGTGCCATTATTTTTAGGGTTCTCATACAGACTTCCAGACTAAACACACTAATTTTGTTTAAGAGGCAGGGCACTGAATTAACTGCTTCTCAAACTGCATGAAAACTCATGCAAAAAACAAATTAATGAAGACACTTTAAAAGCTTCCTTCTTGGCAAAATATCAAGTGGCAAAGGCAGTCAAAGTTCATACCATTGGAAACTCTCATAAAATCATGTGTTACAATTTTTCAATTTTTTCTGTATGCTAGACAGAAATGCAGTAAAACTTATATCTTCTGCGCCACTATCAAAAAACACTGTTGGGAGACACATTTTTGACATGAAAAATGATGTGACAGAATCTCTGGTCTCTCGCATCCAACACAATTCATTTTCTCTCCAAATAGATGAATCTACTGATGTTGCAGGATTAGTGATTTTATTCGGCCTTTTGTCCTGTATGAATACTCTGGATGTTTTACAGATGTCCTTTTATCATGCAAACCCCTACCTGCCACAACAGATGCTGAAAATTCCATTTATTAGAGATTTTTTAAATATCAACAAAATTTTGTAGTCTACGTGCATCAATGTGTGATCATATGATACAAAAGCTATGACGGGTCCAAAGTTTGGAGCAATCGTGAAAATAAAAGGAAATTTAATAACTGTAACAGTAGTCGTGTGGTCTCCATAGACATGCTCTGGGTATGAAACAAATGCCAGCTTCCTTCAGAAAGATTTTAGATGATTCTGTCCAAACTTTAGTTACGTAAAATTATGGGTGTTACCCAACTCCTTCATACAGAAGTGAGGTAGCTCTCACATGGGAATGTACTCTCTTGATTATATTAATTACATTCAGAAGTCCTAGCTTTTCTTTTGAAATTAGCAGACCAAATGAATGATGAAAAATGGTGGTGTATACTTGCTTATTTGGCAGATATTTGCACCAAAATGAACAAACAATATTTCAGTACAAGGAAAGAGTCTAACAATGATCACTGCCAATGACAAAGTTCAAGCATTGAAGAGGAAAATAAGTTTTTGGTTGAAAGTGTTGAGGAGGGAAAGGTAGAGTGTTTTTCCCTTCTCAATGATTTTTTGAAAGACGCTGGATTTTGGGAACAATTTATTTCATAAAATCCTCAAACATCTCTGACATTTGATGTCATTGTTGTAGCCTTACTTCACAATAGCTGAAGACAAGCTGCAGGAATACGTATGGATGACCAATCCATTCACTGTATCCAAAAAGCTGAACATTCTGTCATTGAATGAATAGGAATTTTCGACAGAAATTGCCAGAGTCTCCAACTTAAAATCTACTTTTGATAATGATGGTAACTCATACATTTTACCTGTTTGGAACACAAAACTTCTATCCCCTTATTGCAAAAGCAAAATGTGTTCTACTACAATTTGCCACAATGTTCATGCGCGAATTGGGATTCTCGACCTATGTCGCCAACAAAACTAAGTACTAGATGTCTAGATGCTGAACCAGACATCTGTCTTCAGTTGTGAAAAGATTAACCCAACTTTTCAAAATTATATCATCAGAAGCAGCTTCATTCATCTCATTGAGGTTCCAGTGCTATTCCTACAGACTCATCTCTAGTAAACAAGAACAAAATTTGTTTCATCAGTGAGCAGTGAACATTCCTGCACTATAACTCTGAAGGAATTTTGTTTGTACTTTCTACCATTTACTTAATAATAATTTATTGAATTCTGTTTTGTTCAGAAAATTAAATGATAGCCAAATAATGTTGCTTTTCTTTGTAATAGATTCCCTCTCCTCAGAAATAAGGCCTGGCTACAGTGTGATTGAAATTACTTGATATACACCATACAGCAAGATAAAAGCTTCAACAGTTGAGGTGGCCTTGGCGCACATGCCTTGTGCGTCCATGCCGGCCAGTCAGATCTTGAACATTTTGTAAATTTAACCCTGACAACCCCCCAGCGATGCCCTCTCTCTGCTACTTCGGTCATGTGCTATTGCATTTATGTCGAACAGCTGACTTAATCCAGTATGGGTCATATGTAACTTTAGTCTATGGGGCATAATACAAGATGTTCATAAAAGTTAATCATCTGGTGTTCCTTTTATTCAGTTAAAGTGTATTCTCACTGAGTGCATTTCCTCCCTGCTATGGAACGAAGTCCTAGCCTTAATTCTAAGGGATAGCTACATCTCAGATCTTTACCCAAATATAAACTATTGAAGAATTAAGGATTGCTGAAATAATTTGAAGAGATGTGTTGCTTACATAACTATCTATGTCATAATTTGCATGCTGTGTTCTGGAAGAAGAGGTCGATTGTAGCAGCATGGTCATAACAACTTCTGACATACCAGGCACACTGCAGCATGTGTGGGGAAGGCAAAGTGGGCAGTTCATCTCACTGCACTTCTAGTGTGAAAAGATATAATTTTGCTATGAGTTGTAGAAAATTTTTATTCTTCCCCGACATTTATTTTCTTTTTGTACTTTTCTTTACCAATATGCATCACAGTCACAACACAAGCTTAATTGTGTTAGCAGTTTGCACGACTACCCTTTATAACAATCTACATACTGTTTTTAATTTACTGGGCCTCACATTCGATTCCAAACTTACATGGTTGCAACACTTTAAGGACCTGAAGACAAGGTGCCTCAAATCAAAGGCAATTTTAAAATGCATTAGTCACATTTTTTTGAGGAGCAGACAGAACCAGTTTGCTTCGGTTTTACAGAGCCTTCATGCGATCCTGTCTTGATTATGGGTGCATGGTGTAGGGGTCTGCACGTCTGTCTTATTTAAAGATGGTGGACGTGGTACACCATGCAGTGATTCAGCTGGCAACTTGGGCATTTGGGATGAGCCCCATATTGTCTCTGTGTTGAAGCTGCAGAGCCGCCATTGTACATCAGGTGACGGCTACTCATGGTGTTCCAGACATTTAAAATGCTGTCCACATCTTTCACAACAACATACCATACCCTTGCTAGGCCATCATTGGAAAGCAACGAGCGATGAGGCTATATGGGATTCGTGCAAGGGATTGCCTTCTTGAAATTGGGTTGGCTAGTTTTAATGTTCTACTACATTATTAGAGCAGGGTTCCCCCTTGGCTTCTCCAGACGCCCAGACTTGTTTTAGATCTGACGACTTTCAAGAAAGGTGAAACTTCTGAATTCACTTTTCAGTGTATGTTTTTTAATGTTTTAGGTAAACATAATGATTTTACAGTGGTGTATACTAATGGCTCCAAGCAAGGGGGATTCCATTGGCTGTTCCACTGTTTTCCCAACTACATTGTCAGGGTTAGCCTCCCCAAGAATTATTCTGTTTTTGTTTTTTGTTTTTTTTTCCACAGAGCTACACGTGATCTTCAAGGCACTACAGCTGATACATCACATACACGGAAAATGATTTCTACTCTGCTCTGATTCTCTCAGTGTGCTGCAGTCATTACAACAGTTATTTCCATCTGTGACTTTACCGCAGCAAATAAATGATGAACTGTCCTTCATCCAACATCGTGGGAGGTCATATCATTCTGCTGGATGCCAGGGCATGTGTGTATTCAGGGAAATGAAGAAGCTGATTGGGCTGCCAAAGAGGCTTGCAAGAACATCTGAAGTGACAATGTGCCAGATTCCCTTGCAGGATATCACTTCTTTGTTACAGCAGCAGTCCCTGCAATTGTGGGAGGAAGAATGGCTCTCAGTGGCAAATAACAAACTGTGGGTCCTGAAGCCCACTGTTCATCCATGGCGATCCTCCTCCCAGCTTTTCAGGAGGGGTGAAGTAGGCCTTACCCACCTCCAATTCATGGACTGTCCATTTACACGCAGCTTCTTATTACGAGGAGAGGAGCCCCCGATCTGTGATACCTGTGGCATGCAGATTGCTGCTTACCACATTTTAACTGAGTGCGGATTATATCGTGAAGAGAGGGTAGCGGTGAATCTTGGTGTCAATTTGCCCTCTATTTTAGGTAATCACAAAGTGAGTGTGAGCAAAGTTTAAAAATTTTGTTATTTGTCTCAATTCTGGCCTAAGCTTTTAGGAAGGAGGTTTTAATATGTTACAGAGTGGCTGGTTCACCCTTTTTTTTAATTGCTGTGATCAGTCAGCCATGGTATTCTTCTACTTAGTTGCTTTAACTATCTCACTGACCTTTCCCATGGAGCACTATTCTCATCTTTACCTATAACATTTATTTTTTGTATTTTACTTCAGTTGCACATGTTACCAGCTGGACTGCTTGCCTTTATTTTATTGTCAGTTTCTTTATAGTTCACACTCCTTGCTTCTTAACTTCTTAAATTTGTTTGGGCACTGAAGACTTAGTTGTTGAGTGCCCAAAATCCCCTATCCATCCAACCATCAATCAAAGTATTACCACACATTGCACACAAGTTTTGGCAATTGTCCTTTAACCCTTTAAGTGCTGCAGATGCGATATGTCACAGTGCTCCACCTTGCCGTGGGGCCTGTGGACGCCATTTGCTGCAGCAGTGGTATTTCCCGTGGGCTCTGCAGACAGCACTTACCTGCACGGCCTGGCCGGTACCTGAGCCCTAAAGACGGCATATGCCGCAGCCAGTTCCATTGCCCGTGGGCCTGGAGGCATCAGTAGCTGCGCAGGGCTGCTGCTTACATGCTGACTGCCACAGCATTTCAAGCACTTAGAATATTTATCGACCAATTCTGAGAAAACTATTCCACGAAAAATTTTCATTTATTTACATCTTATACTGTGATACATTCACTTGATATTGATCTCACATTCTATTCATTATTGCTTATAGTTACTGTGCTACTTCACATTAAATAAACTACTGTGGAAAATTTTGAAGAGTTTGCAGACAAAAAATTGCATGCATAGACTTTACGTATGGCTGATTTTAGCACATTCAAAGCTGCAGATGAAATGTAGGTAAGATATCTAAATTTTATTTAAGGTTGAAAACAGAATGATAATTTATTTCAGTCTCGAGATGCAGCGTGTTATGTCCGATGGAGAGACATGGAAGGTGTGAACATTTCTGTCCATGCGGACTTGGCGGCTCTATGAAATACTTGTCATCCCATTTTAAGAAAACAGTTTCGTTTGTAGCTCCAGATCGTAATAGTTCACTCTAAATTTGCACTGTCATGCAGTATAGCCCAGTATTCAAACAGACCAAGAACATTCCTTATGTATAAATTAAGAAAAAAATTGATATTACAGATCATTCTTTGATGATTATTTTCTTGCGAATTACGAACTTAAACTTCACATGAACTATGGAAAATGCAAGGAGATACCCACTACATAACTTTTACCAAAAACAGAGAAGTGTCTATACAGTACCAATTACATTTGTTTTTCTAATATTTTTCTTGCTTCAATTCTTTATTTCTTGTAATAATAGACTAAACACATTTAGATGAATCAGAAAAGCTTGCTTCAGGAACTGTATATTAATTTCATATCTGAATGAGAATCTGCTTAGTTTAGTCAGTTATAAGTAAATAATTTTTGTGTGTTTCAGTAATTGTGGATTTAGTGGATAAATGGCACTTGCATTGATATGTTTTCATTTCCCATAGGTTTCGTGCTGAATTTCAATAGTTGGTATGCACTTGACGGACATGGGGCCTGCAGCAGACTTTTGCATGGAAAAGACATCCGCCAGCTGAAAGGATTGGGAATCTCTGGCCTATTGAACATATAATATGGAAAGAGTAAAGTGCAAAATAATAAAAGTAATGAGTAAAACTAAAAGTAGAAATTAAAATAGCGATAAACTCAACATCAAAACTGGTGATCATAGAGCAGATGAAGTTAAGAGCTTCTCCTATTTATTGTAAGTAAAATAACCTATGATGGATAAAACAAGCAACACATAAATTGGAGGTTGGCAGAGCCTAAGAGGAAATTCATGCCACAAGGCATTTATCGGTATTAAGCAATGGACATAGTATGAAGGAAAAATATTCAGAAGATACACATTAGGAGCACAGCTTTTTATGTAAATGAAACATGGACAGTGGGAAAAGCAGAACAGAAGAGAAGAGAATCAAAACATTTCTGGTAACTGGTAACAAGTAAGGAGGGTAAAGGAGCTGATAGGAGAGAATGTGAGGTGCAACTTAGAGTGCAGGAAAGGAAGCACAGTTTTAATACCCAGGTCATGTGACCTCCACCACCAGTTTCCCGTAACTGCGCAGACAGAATTTATTCTTTCAATCCATCCTATGAACACCCAACTATCCTGGCCTTGACCTTCAGTAACCTAATGTGCTCTCCCCCTTCCCCCAACCTGAACTACCTCCCAATTCACCAGTCTTCCCAACTGTGACTCATGTCTTTACTGTCCCCCCACCCATTCCTCCAACTACAC
This sequence comes from Locusta migratoria, assembly GCA_026315105.1. Lineage (NCBI taxonomy): Eukaryota > Metazoa > Arthropoda > Insecta > Orthoptera > Acrididae > Locusta > Locusta migratoria. The sequence goes on from CM048750.1 coordinate 329,371,306, forward strand.
CTCACATTCCCACTTAACAGTAACTTTACACTCCGCCAGTCACTATGGAATGTTCTAGTCCCTTGCTCTGCATCCTTTCTCCTCCCCTCCCACTCAAGTACAAGCCATCCTTAGCAGCTGGAAATTTCAGTTAGGTGCACGAGTTGTGCTTGATTGTGTAAATATATGTACGTTCTTTTTCTGATTAAGGCTGCAGCTGCAAATTTAGGTTGTCTGAATGTGATTGTCTTTTCTACATGCCTGTCTGCAGCTCATAAATCATATTTACAGTGAATTGCTTCATAATCTTTAATGAAAGACACAAATAAAACCTTAATTCAATTAGCAGTGAAGTTGTGTTAAGTATTATCTGTTTGATAGCAATATCCTAAAAATAAACAATCACCTCAGATGCTCAAAAACTTAATTCATTTCATGCTCACCAAACCTGAAACAACTGCTAGTGCAAAATGAAAGCTCAAAATCTAATAATCGGAATTCCAGATTGGAATTAAACAATATAATAAGGACAGTTTACAACTCACCACAAAAACATAGGGACGAGCTGCAACAGGCGTGCGCACATACATAGAATCGGAATGATATTAGCCTTTTTAGTTTCTAGAAATATGATTTGACTAAAGTTTGATCATTTTCATATTAAACCAACAATTTGTAACACACACATGCATACACAACACTTAAGCTATCGGTCATGGCCTTCTTCATAATAAAGAACATTTACACAGTCAGACAGGTACATTTCACAGAAATACAACAATAAATGTGATGTCACTTTGGAGTGCACCAGCCGAGATTAGGGTTGTGTCTTTGAAGTGTGCCTGTGTGACATCCTTTCTGCTGAAGGCTAATGGCTAAAAGCTTTAATGAAATGTGTACAAGTGCCATTTTTTACGTGCCTGTTGCAACTCTATGTGCATCTTTGTGATGAGTTGTAAACTATCCTCATTACATTGTTGAATTCCAACTCTGTCTTCCCATTGTTAAATAAAGTAAAAGTATGAAGAGCTCTCAAGAAGAACTGCCCCAGAATTTTTTTTTTTTTTTTTCTATTATTGCGCAATTCTCATTAGGAAAACAGAATAGGTATTGATATCAGCCTTTTTAGTCTCTAGAAATATGATTTGACTCAAGTATTACCATTTTCAAATCAAACCAAGAATCTGCAACATTTATGTTCTTGGAATGCAGTCACATTCAGATCATTCATAACATTTCTTCATTCACATACATTTCTTATAAATAAGCAAGATTTATGAGCTCATGAACTTCCAATGAACAACACAAAATGGTAAAACTACTGGCAAAATACTGAAATATTGATTAAATAAATATACAAGTATGACAACATATTACGTGTCATTTCTGACAAACAGGTAACACACAAAAATCTTAATTCTCAAATAATAAAAATGTAGATTTTTAGCTTTCAAAATTACAGGTTTAAGTGCAATACCATCACCCAAGATGATGATTGTGGGAAACACCAGAAGCATTTTGAAGTTCGTGATTTTAACCCCTTCAGTCCTGAATTAATTTAAAAACAGATCAAAACTATTCTTCAACTTTTTGTGTCTATAAGACCCTATTTATAGTATATTTGAACAAAATTTGATTTTATGTTACTTGGCTTCAAAAATAAGTAACTGTCAAACTGGACACAACATATGGTAAAGCAGTCAACAATCCAAAGATTGATTATGAGAGGTAATCCATCTTATGCTGACAGCAATAAAGAGATTTATTTTACACCAGACGCTTTTCACTTTTTATTTTAAAAGCATCTTCTGTGATGGTGGTGTTGTCTCTTCTTTACATCTCACTGTTGTTTCTCCATCTTGTTGGCTGGAGTTGGTTTGTTTATGGCATGTGTTTTTCAACTGTATACAGCACTTTTCGTGTGTTTTTCTGTCTTTTTTCCGTTTCATCACAGCACATCACTTCATTTCACTTATTTGGATTGCATCCAGCCAAATAAATGAAATGAAGTGATGTAAATAATATAGTGATTCGAAGTGTGGCAGTCGGAGGTGATGGTTGTATGACTGTGTTGTGTGCCTGTGTGATTGCGTGAGTGCTCTATTTTCTGAAGAAGGCCATGGCCGATAGCTGAATGTGTTGTATGTGTGTGTCTTTTGTATGTGCCTGTCGCAGCTCGTCGCCACGTCTTTGCGGTGAGTTGTAAACTGTCTTCACTATATTATTTATTCCAACCTGGACTTTCCATTATTAAATGAAGTGATGTGATGTAACGGGAAAAAAATGACACAAAAACACACGAAAAGTTCTGTAAACAGCTGAAAAACATATGCTATAAACAAACCAACTCCAGCCAACAAGATGGAGAAACAACAGTGATATGTAAAGATGAGACAACAACACCACCACGGAAGATGCTTTTAAAATAGAAAATGAAACGCGTCTGATGTAAAATAAATCTCTTTATTGCAGTCAGCATAAGACAGATTACCTCTCATAATCAATTTTAATGACTGCTGTGAAAGATGGCCACACAAGCAAACATAATCCAAAGATTGGTGTTCAAACACTGCTTTACTAGGCATGGTCCTGTTTGGAGGTGGTATGCCGTTGCCTTCCTCTGACCTTTGAACTGACTTACCCAACCAGTTATAAGCCATCTTCATCATTTTTAGTGTAGTAGACCATTCTGTTGACAAGGTAGCATAAAACATGAAAGTATAAATGACAGATGTCCAGCAAATAGATCACTGGGTCTCAAAGATGAATGAAATTGTATAGTTATAAAATGTATTAAAAGTCAGCATCCAACATACTGGATGCCAGGTCTGAAAAGTTAGGATTCGATGTGAAACCATATGGCCACTGTAAATATTAACATTTATGATTCTGAAGTTATTGAAAATGTTGTTTCAGTGCATGCATCTCTTTTCCAATACTATAGAAGCCTTTAGATTTGTTATATCTGAATTAGCATTAGTACTCGGGACTATCTGGTATGATAGTTCACTATAATGTATAACATACCACGTCACACATTCCAACCATCACTGAGACTTCCTCTAGCTCTTATATCGGCTATGTGCAAACTGCCTTCATACTTTCTACATATGACTGCTAATAGTCTTTAGCTTACCAGCAACACCTGGCCTCTGAACAGCCAATTAGTTGAGGGGCCTTCCAGCTAAATAAACAATCTCATCTCAACATCCACGACAGGTGGCCGATTGCTCACCTGTATGTGCAATGAGACGTGCTGAAGGACAGGTTGTTCAGGCTAACTGTCAATAGGCATTACTTGAACAATATGTACTTAGAAAAAAAGTAATACAGTTTAATGACATAATACAAATAATAATCTATCTCCTACTGATAAAAAAACTCCAAAATATAATTTACACAAAAACAAATGTTAAGAGTGCAAGGCCTCTCATCACTTGTTCACGCAAAGATGGTGCACAGAATGAGACGTGTACTGTCAAACACATGGGTGCAGACTGTCCACACAAGTGTAGATTGTTTACTCTGACATATAATTCACATGTATGTAATCTTGAGAAACTAAACCACTCTGGTCATCAGTCCCTAGACTCACAAACTACTTCAACTTATACTAATGACAACAAACACACCCATGCCCAAGGGAGTACTCTTAACATCCAGTAGGATGGTCACTTTAACTGCCCACGAAGGTTCTTGGGTGAGTATTATGTTTAACCATTGTGTTTGGTAATATTTCCAGAGGCAACAGTTTGTTTTCTTTTCCATGTCTTAAGGTCTTAATTACTTACACTCAGGGCTGTATTTATGCAGGTGCAACATGTGCAGCTGCACAGGACGGAAAAATGTAGCCATCGAAAAAATATTTTTAAATACTTTAATGTTAATTGAATCATCATTATTCAGAGTTTCGATTACAGCAATAAATAATAAAATTCAGGTTGAACCCCGGATGCCAGAGGGAGGTGTAAAATAAATTACTGCACAGGGGCATCGTATACCATAAATACGGCCCTGCTTACACTCATTGTTATATAGTTATTTTGATGATGGTGATGACTCATTTTTCAATTTCACCAAACACCCACATTTTGTAACACTAATTTGTAGTTTCTTTGAAATGAAGATCAAATGTGCTATCAACATGATCTAAAATATAATTATGACACAAGCTACTCACACAATCCAAGTGCAGCTAACATTGTATGTGCTAAATTAGCTGAGATATTTTATTTATTTCTACAGTATGAATATATGTTAAGGGCATCCCTCAGGTAAAATATTCTGGATGTAAAACAGTCCCTCATATGTTTATCCAGGTGGGGACTGCGCAGGTGGATGCCATCATCAGGAAAGACAACATTGCATTCTACAGATCAGCTTAATCAAGTAGGGAGGTTAGAAAATTTAAAAATGGATAGGTTGAAATTTAGAGATTAGTGAAGTTTGGTGGAAAGATGAACAGGAATTCTGATCTGGCACATACAGGGTTATACATTCAAAATCATTTATGGGTATTACAGAAATAGGTTTAATAATAAATAAGAAAACAGGAATGAGAGTAGACTATTATGAGCAGCACAGCAATCGCATTATCATAGTCAAGATAGATACAAAACCAATACCGAACGCAGTAAGACAAGTTTATATGCTAACTAGCTTTGCCAAAGATGAGATCAAAGAAATGTATGAGGAGTTAAGGGAAATCATTCAGACAATAAAAAGTGCTAGAATTTGGAAGTAGGAAAAGGAAAATAGTAGATGAAAGAGGAATGAAAGAGGAATCTGCCTGGCAGAATTTTGTACAGACCATAATTTAATCACAACAATCACTTTGTTTAAGAACCGTGAGAGAAGGCCGTTTACATGGAAGAGGCCAGGAGACAACAGAAGGTACCAGATAGATTTTATAATGGTAAGACATAGATTTCGGAACCAGGTTTTAAACTGTAAGACATAGCCAGGGACAGACAGACTCTGACCATAGATTACTGGTTATGAACTGTAGACAAACTGAAAAACTACAAAAATTCAGGACAATAAGGAGATGGGATCTTGATGTATGTAAGGAACCTGAAGTTCTTGAGAATTTCTGAGGGAGATTTACAGAGCAATTGACAGAAACTGGAGAAAATAAAACAGTAGAAGAGGAATGGGTAGCTTTGAGAGATGAAACAGTCAAGACAACAGATGACCAAATAGATAGAAAGGCAAGACCTACAAAAAGTCCTTGAATATCACAGGAAATACTAAATTTAATTGATGAAAGGAGAAGATATAAAAATGCAGTAAATGAAGTAGGTAAAATGGAGTACAGATGACTAAGAAATGAGACTGACAGAAAGTGCAAAATGGCTAAGCAGGAGTGGCTAGAAGGCAAATGCAAATCTGTAGAAAAATGTATAACCAGGGGAAAAATAGATACTACCTACAGGAAAATAAACCTTTAGAAACAAGAAAAATAGCTGTATGAATCTCAAGAACTCAGATGGAAAACCAGTTCTGCATAGACAAGGGAAAGCTAAAGGTGGAGAGAGTAATTAGAGGGGCTCTACAAAGGAAATGAACTTACAGACAACATTGTAGGAATGGAAGAGGAAGCAGATGAAGATGAAATAGGAGAGACTATACTGAGAGATGAATTTGACAGAGCACTGAAAGTCCTAAACTGAAATAAGGCCCCTGGAGTAGATGACACTCCCTCATAGCTACTGAAGTCTCTGAGAGAGCCAGACATGAGAAAACTATTTCACCTTGTGTATGTTATATCCATTAAAATTATTCAGGCTGTAAGCTGTGGTCGGTTGAATTCGTTTTCAAAACCCAATGTTTCATTCCCGTCTGCAGAGGGCATCTTCACGGGGGCCTGTAGGATTGCAGGTGTAACACACACACTGACTCACTACTGACTGCTGCCAAGTTCGGCGACGCAGATTCCCGTGCTGACATGTGACGTCAGTGCAACTGGCCATCGTCTGCTGCCACCGATTACCGCTGTTGCCATCACACTGTTGTGGAAGGGTGATACATCTCTTCTTCAGCACCATCACCAATATGCATTTTAGTTTCATGCCCTCTTGCTTATGACTGAAATTATTTGGATGTTTGGTGATTTCAATTGCCCCCCCCCCCCCCCCCCCCCCCGTAGAGCCTTTCATAGAATCCACTTGTGGCCACAAGTACTTGCATCTCGTCGAAGCGAATGTGGTGGTTACCTGGCCGAAAAGCATGCTCCACAACAGCTTATCATTCTGTTTCTCCTCTTCTACAATTGCCCTTGTGCTCTTCCAAATGTTTTGCAACAGTTCTTTTGGTGGTCCCACAGAAACATCTCTGCAAATGCATGGGATCCTGTATACTCCAGCTTTTTCGAATGGTTTGCAAGCGTCCTTGGCAGGCTTGAGGTGTACCTGTATCTTACAGGTAGGTTTGAATTACGGAAATATTCCGCTTCATCAAAATTCTCCCAATTCTTTCCATTACATTTTTATGCACCCAGCATTGTCATGCAAAATGACGGGTGGATTGCGCCGCTCCTTTCACAAAGCTGGTTGCAGATTCACTAACATGGCATCAGTATGCATCAGGCACACTAGGACGATCTGCCCAATGCATGTCTGCTTCAGTTTGCTTACCTTTGTTGAAGTCTTTTAGCCAACGTGCCACTGTTCTATATGGCAATGCCGATTCCCCACATGCCTCTTGAAGACCTTGACACTATTGTGTTGTATGACCTCTGGCACATTCAATCTTAATCCAACTCCATTGTTCCTGTTTCGAAAACATAGCGACACCGTTACGTTAGACCGCTCATTCAAAAGTGACTTTTTTCCCTTGATTATGCGCTTGACTGTGATGTGGGACGGGCGAGTCCATTTGCTTGGAGGTAAGGTAGGTATGTCAACAATGTGTGCTTTTAGCAACAACAGTAGAGTTCATTTCATAGTGTCTCCACAGCACTGTTGCCACTATTTAAGTTCCAATTCTTGTAGATGCGACTGACAGGTGACACATCCAGCTGATCACCTGAATCCATTCATGTCGATGGTGAATTCACACTTGGGTATTCCAATACGACAATACGATGCTGCATACATCCCAAATTGCCACTGAGTAGTTCCAGGATCACACTTCCTGAGATTAAACACTTCCACTAGCCACCAAACTCCCCCAATATGAACATTATTGACCGTATCTGAGATGCTTTACATGTGCTATTCAGGAGAAATGTCAACCCCTCATACTCTTGCACATTTATGGACAACCCTGCAGGATACACAGTGTCAATTTCCTCCAGCACTACTTAAACACTAGTTGAGTCCACACCAAATCATGTTGCAGCACTTCTGCATGCTCATGGGGTATCTGTTTCTTTGGTTCTTCAGTATAAGATGGTGGTTTCTGGGGGAAAACCTTTCCAATGTTTGTTTCTCAGTAATAGCATAATGAGTGAGGGGTGGCGATAGTTAACAAAATTTTTAAAATCTTAAATCTACATAGCTCCTTCCAACTCTTGAAATTCCCATGGGTTATTCCAAGTGGCAGCACCTTTTGTCATATAAAATGACTTGTGTGACTATACTTCTTTCTGGAATGAAACAACATTCAATTTGGAGGCTGCGGGAGGGGGGGGGGGGCTTAAAATTTTCTTCTGGCTAGATGTTGAACTTATTCAGTGATAAGTCAAATGATTCGAACTTATGTACATTTGAATTAATAAAGCAGAGCACATTTTACAAGATTTGAAATAAAGATTAAATGTTTCATGAAATGCTTTGTCTAAAAAGTAGGGCAATAAACTTTGAATGATGTTCAAAATCATGTACAGCAAATGAGGTAGCATTAAAAAAAATTGAATAAAAGTTTTTGATGTTTACTGTATATGGCATGACCCACAAATGTTGCAACAAAATTAGTGGTTACAGAGTGTGCCTTGAAAAAATGGAGGGTAGGAACCTGGATTAGTAAGCACCATCCAATGATACCACTGAGCATTATAGTTGTATGTGACGGCACCTACCGCTATGCCACCCTTTCAGCAGCAAAATCTGCTTTTATGATGTGGATTGTAGTTGGAACATCTCCAAAATTTTGACAGGTATGTTTCCACAAGCGTTCTATATCAGCAAATAATTTCAAGGAGTTGATGATTTTGCTGTCTAGCACCGAACAACACTAATCATGAAGCCAAGTCATCTGCAGTAGGATTCTGTGAAACAGGCAGTCACTTTCATTTTCTGGCCTTACCATCAAGCATTACTGTATTTATTAAGATCCTGCCAGTCTTCTCTGTCACAAAAATGTGGGATCTGAAGACCAAAGATCATAACCAGACTTAAGAAGTACCAGAATCAAACTCTGCTTTAAACAGCAGCAGAAAGCATAAAAAAAGAGGAAACAAAAATGCTTTATTTGCAGAGTTCAAATGCTCATTAATCATAAGCTGTTGTTTTTTCCGTCCTAGTCTTTTGCCTCCTTCCTAAAAATAATTCAAATTAAGAAAATGAGTATAGGTTTCAATTTGCAGTAAATCAACTGTATAAGTGGCACTTTTACATGTGGCACAGACGGGCAGTGATCAAGTTTGTATGAATTCAGCCTGTGTGAGTGTATGAATGATGTTTGTTAAAAAGTATGTAAAATCCATAGGCATAAAATAAGTTTAAAATGCAAATCTCTTTTAGAGGAGGAAAACAAACATAACTGTACTGAGTAGTTTTCATTCTGCATGCACATTACTAAAATTTAAATTTCTTGCTCTTCAAGGATACATTTACGAAGTTAAGAAATAGTTATGAATGCAACTACGGAAATCATGAACACAAACGAAGAATGACAAATAGTTTGATATATTAACACTAATGCTGCTGAAAACCCAGCATTGCCTGGGTATTTATTTGAATCTTCAGTTATCCACTACTTCTCTCCTCAGTCTGCCCACTACCACCTCCCCCCCCCCCTCCCCCCGTCTTTGTTCAACTCCTCCTCTGCCTCCCTCAGTTGATCTCTTCTTCCCCATCTACAAAAAATTACAAGGATCTACAAATTTTCATGGCTATCACTGAAACGGTGTCTAAAATTATTTGAAGGTATCTTCCACCACACACCTTCATAAATTGTGTAGACAGTGATATTCCTCTTGTCTGGAAGCTATAGGGTGCAAAATTATAACAACTTTAACAAGTTCGCTGTAGTCACCAGTGTGGACCGCTAACACCGAGAGCTGAAATCAGACCCCTCCGAAACCTGTAAGCGAATATAACATCTGCAAAAAGGTGGTGCTAAATTGCATGCCGATTATGTAATAAATGCTGCAAGCTCTCCGACTTATAAACGTCATATGCATTTATTGCAAACAATTCTAACAATGCCTCTAATTTATTGATTTTATTGCAAACTGGGAAGAAAATGAAATTCAAACAAGCGATAAATCCGCTTCACTGAGAAAGAATTATACTGAAAACACCAAAAGGTTTATCAAATAGAGAAAAACAAGCACATCTCATCTGCAATGTGTTACTATGGAAACATAATCCCATATAACAAATTTTCAAGGTGTACAGGCGATGTATTTATAGTGAACCACTAAAGACGAAAACACACAACTGCAAACAGGAAAATGTTACGTGATCTTTTTTGGTGGTCTGTACTAACACGAGTGCATAGCCAAACTAACTAAACTGAGTACTTAGCTAGTGCGCTGCTTAGCATCGGCAGGTCGGGCGTGTTGATCACGGAAACGCTTATAAGCGTAAGCTGCAGCAAATGTGTTAAAGAAGAAGAAGAAGAAAAATTGTACGTACATGCCTATGTCTGTTAAGTTGTAAAATTTCATTAAGATCAGAGTAAAACAGTAGACTGGTCTTTCGTTAAAGACTGGAACAAAACTGTAGAACTGTATGCAATATAAACACTCTCACACACTACTTTACATATAAAGATGAGAAACCATAATTTATGTTTATTTTTCGGCTGACTTTTGTTACTATGTGGCAGGAATGGTTTTAAGATAAATCCTCTTCACTACGCAAATCACATTAAAGTGCCTGGCAGAGGGTTCAACAAACCACTTTCTGACTCCCATTCTCAAATTTCGATCTGGATTTTTTTAGTAACCATGTGTCCCTATGTATGTATGTATATATGTAGTTGCCAACAAAACATGTCCACAGAGGAAAGAGTTGGTCAAAGGAATTTCATAATGAGTAACTCATCATTTCACATCCACACACAGCCCTGTATTGCAATACTATAAAAATGAGCTGCCTTCTCTGAAATTTTTCTGTGCATCATTCCAACCTGGCAAGTATCCTACAATGGACAGCAACATTTTCTGTGTCCTTTCCAATTTATGTTATTAGTTATTGTAATTGTAATTCCTAGGTATTTATTTGGAAGTATGGTCCTTGAATTTGTCCCAGTTACTGCTCAAATGAACGATCTCACACTTCACTATTTAAAGTCAATTGTAGTCCTCCTCCCCCCCCCCCCCCCCCCACTACCGCCACCACAGTGACTTTGTATCTAAATAGTTTTTCAGTTGGTTTTGCTCTTCTGTTGACTCCATTAGATGGTAAACAACGTCTGCAAAGAGCCTACGGTGACAGCTTAGATTATCTTCTAAATTATTTACAAATATATGGGGCAGTAGGAGTCCGTCAACACCTCACAGTGGAATGCCAGATAAAACTTCATTTTTAGTCTGTATCTTTCCATCAATTACTACAAATTATGTCCTTTCTGACAGTCCAGTTGCACAATTGTGGTGATGTTCTATAACAGGGGTGGTCACTTACCTTCCCTCTGGGAGCCGAAAACTTACAGAGCTGTTTTGAAGCGAGCCACTTGGTATATAAGAGTATAATCCTACAATATAAAATCTTTTTTTTCGGTGTCCTGAATATTTTGTTATAATAAAAAATAATTTTCAATGTTTCACACAATTATTGACTACATTTAAAATGCAGATGAAACCTGCTCTGAACAGATAAAATCTCATGTTAAGTTTTAACACAATAAGACAAGTAATACAATTAGTAACTGTGAGTTTGTCTTTAAGCTGTCAATATTCAAATATTCCAGTTTGGCACATCCCTAACTATGAAGCCGCTAAATGTTATTTTCATCACATAATTTCAAACTTTTACAAAAGCTATTCCGGCAGACCTTTCCCCCCCCCCCCCCCCCACACCCCCGAATAATGAAAGAAAAAAGGTTATCGCTTACTACAGCTGTGCTGTTTATGTGGTCAAACTTCTTGACCTGCTATGACATTTTCATGCATAACTAAATAGTGCCTCAATCCACAACACACTTAACAGACATTATTTACAAACGTCACTGACAGCACTAGCAAAATCATATCACCGTATGGACAATAGTTCAGGACAAATGTTGTCATAAATAATGAAACGTGTCAAAGACATGCTTTTGCTTAAAATGAAATGCAAATTACCCATTCTATAATCATCCATGAGAACAATTAGCGACTTCCAACAAAGTTTAAGAATAATTTCAACCATTTTCTAAATCCTTTCTCACTTCTATGGTCATCATCAAGAATACGGTGTTAGAGCGCTATTACGATTGTTGCATTGCACTGGGAAAAGCACATGGCCAAGTTGTGCTACCCTTTCTCTTGTTTCCAATATTTTTGTCACCGGGGAAGACCATGTGAAAGGTAAATGTTTGCTTATGGTTTGGCAGAGTATTGTGCTGATGTTGGCAACAACCTTTGAATGTTTTTTCAAAAGACAACCACACAGAATGAGGAAATTTTTTTGAGTGATGACAAATACATACATAATTAATGCTGTTCTTGTTCTATGGAAGACATGTTCTTATATACACCATTCACTGCACAGTAAAATATTATTGTAAATGAGCACACAGTTGTCAACATTAGTACACTACACTGCAGCAGCTGTATGTAAAGTTCAACTAGTATCACTGAAAATACACTACTTTCAAAATAACATTATTGAACCATATATATATATATATATATATATATATATATATATATATATATATATATATATATATACCTAAAGTACAGGCTCATCAACAGAAACATAAAACACACACAAAAACACACAAACATTCGAGCTTTTGCCACCACTGGCAGCTTCTTCGGGAAAAAGAGGAAGGAAGGAGAGGAGAAAGGGAAGGATACGGGTTTTAAGAAAGTGGAAAAGGATCCATTCCAATCCCAGGAGTGGAAGGACTTACCTTAGGGGACAAAAAGGAAGGTAAACAACTACACACACACTCACACATATCCACATGCAAACACACCTAGGCAGACATTTGTAGAAACCAAAGAACTTCAACACTCGGAGGAGTGGGGAGGATGTCATGAAGGATGGCTCTCATTTCAGGGCAGGATTTAAGGAAGTCGTATCCTAGCTGGAGAGCCACATTCAGAGTCCGCTCCAGTCCCGGAATGTATCCGGTGACAAGAGGGGCACTTCTGGGGTTCTGTTGAAGGTTCTGAATTTGGGGGGATTCAGAACCTTCAGAACCTTCAACAGAATCCCAGAAGTGCCCCTCTTGTCACCGGATACTTTCCGGGACTGGAGTGGACTCTGAATGTGGCTCTCCAGCAAGGATACGACTTCCTTAAATCCTGCCCCGAAATGAGATCCATCCTTCATGACATCCTCCCCACTCCTCCAAGAGTGTCCTTCCGCCGCCCACCTAACCTCCATAACCTCCTAGTCCATCCCTATGAAATCCCCAAACCACCTTCCCTACCTTCTGGCTTCTACCCTTGTAACCGCCCCCATTGTAAAACCTGCCCTATGCACCCTTCCACCACCACTTACTCCAGTACCGTAACCCGGAGGGTGTACACAATCAAGGGTAGAGCCACTTGCGACAGCACCCACGTGATTTACCAACTGACATGCCTGCACTGTAAAGCATTCTATGTGGGAATGACCAGCAACAAACTGTCCACGCATGAATGGTCACAGGCAGACAGTGTTTGTTGGTAATGAGGATCACCCTGTGGCTAAATAAGCCTTGGGGGACGACCAGCACATCTTGGCACAGTGTTACACCGTCCGGGTTATCTGGATACTTCCCACCGACACCAATCCTTCAGAACTTCGGAGATGGGAACTAGCCCTTTAGCATATTCTCTCTTCCCGTTGCCCACCTTATCTTAACCTCCGCTAAATTCGAATTCCCACCCACCTTCTTAACATCTTTGCCTCGGTTCTCTGGACAGAGCCTCTGCCTCAAGTGGCATTTCTGTCTAACTTCTTAACTTCTTTGCTTTCTACAGTATGTGTGCCTAAGTGTACTTGCGTCTGAGTAAATTTGTGGGTGTGTGTGTATTTGTTTACCCTCCTTTTTCCCCCAAGGTAAGTCTTTCCTGTCCCGGGATTGGAATGACTCCTTACCCACTCCCTTAAAACCCTCATCATTTCCTTTTCCCTCTCCTTCCCTTCTGCCTGACGAAGCAGCTAGGCTGCAAAAGCTAGCGTTTGTGTGTGTGTGTGTGTGTGTGTGTGTGTGTGTGTGTGTGTGTGTGTGTGTGTGTGTGTGTGTGTGTCTGTGTGTTTATTTGTTGCTATCACTGCCTGTAAGTGGACTTCATCTTTTTATATATGTGAGTGTGTGTGTATTTGTTTAGCTTTTTTTTTTTTGTCCCCTAAGGTAAGTCCTTCCACTCCTGTGATTGGAATGACTCCTTTTCCACTTCCTTGAAACCCATATCCTTCCCTTTCTCCTCCCCTTTTTCCCTCTTATCCTAAAGAAGCAACCAACGGTTGCAAAAGCTTGTATGTGTGTATACATGTAGCGTCTGTTCCGAAAAAACAGATGTTACTTCTGATTCTGCAGTTGTTATTATTTAATATTCACAGAATATATGACATCAACTGTGATTGGGCAAAGCTGAAAATATGTACCCAGCCGGGATTTGAACCTGGGTCTCCTGCTTTCTTCAGTTGCACTGACCCCTACACCACTGGGGACACAGTGATCACCGAACCTGCAAGGACTACCTAAGCACGCCTACTATCAGATACAAATTCTCAGCTTCGCCTTGCCCAAATAATAATATCCGTTATATAAGTTACATTTGTGATGTTCTTTTCCTAGTGTTTAATTTGCTGTGAGCTGTTTGAAATTTGGCTGAGAATTGTTGAATGCAGTGCAGACACATTCACTTAATTTTTAATTACATAGTACAGATCTATATTTATATTTGAAAAACTTGAAAGTGTGAGAGTGATTCACACATGTAAGCACTCTCAAAAATCTCTTGTCACGATCACTATGTTTACATGCAACACATCTTCCGGAAGACGAAAACCGATTTTCGTAAACTGTTTTTTACCGTCGTGTTTACATGGTATAGCCTCAGTCTGACTAGCCCACTTACTATGGCGGCTGAAAAACAGCTGTTTCAGTTCCTGATTTAATCAGCACAATCGCTATTTTTTCTTTATTTAAATACATAGAGTTATGTTCACTTTAATATTTATACTTTTATTTTACATTAGAAAATATCACTCTTTGCAATTCTTAAGAAAATGCTATCCAACAAGCCAAGATGCTCCAAAAATGGTTGCATTTACATGGGCACGAAAATCGAATGTGGAACTGAAAAACCGCTTCAGAGAAGCAGATTTCCAGAATCCATTTTGGCGTGTTTTCATGACAAACCAAAAGCAGATTCGGGAAATCGGTTTACGAAATCCAGTTTTGGGGGCCCATGTAAACAGAGTGATTCTCTTGTTGCAGAATATTTTTCTTCTGGAACCTTTTTTCAAAACTCAGTCATTGAACAACTGCTACGTTTCCGACTCTTCTTCCTCTTGAAGCTCTGGTAAACTTCAATGCTACAGCTGCTGCATCTTTTGTAAATTGTGAAAGGGTACAGTCATCCCCCACAATATCAACAAAGAAAGGATTGTCCAGAAATGAAATTACAGGTTTAAGTGTTGTCACATCACTAACTCTGACTTTTTATATCTTCAACAAGGGCAGACAGACTACTTAAATAATCTTGTATTTGTGCCTGAACTGAAGGAAGGCTTCTAGAAATTTTCTTCAGGCATATGAAATTTACAAATGTTTTGGTGCCAAGGTCTTTCTGAAAGATTCTTCATTTGTTACGAAAGCTGAACATAGACTGGGTTAATCATAGATAAATTTATCTATCCCTTGTAATATGTTTAGTGTTTGGAAATGCTTATGATCATCAATGAAGGAGGTCATATCTAACAACCACTACGGCTCATCAAGCCGAGAGAATGATCTTCCCTTTGCTAGCAGAATTGCTTGAATGGATGCAGTAATTGGAAAAATATGTAGCACATTACCTACTAATACCCCTCTCATTAAGCAATATCAAAGACATCATCATGGAGGTCATAATTGCAGGTATCTTCTATGAAAGATTTGAACTGTGAGTTTAGCATTTAAGCAACTGAAGCTCAATTTTTAGTAGCACCTGAACAACACATGGGTATGGAAAATATTATGTGCTAAATGTTCTCTGCAAATAATAAAGTGGACTGATATGAATTCAAAGCCCCACAAGGGCTTGATTTTTACTTGTCATGGACAATTCACCATCAATAGCAAAACTGACAAAGTTTCTAGTAGGCACTGAATATTCCACTAAAACACTGTCCAGGGCTTCTTTAATGTCACATAGATTAGTATCCTTGAAGGTAACAAGATCTGAGAGTTTTTTTCCACCACCTTCAAGTAATTTGATACCTATATCACAAACAGGACAAGTTGCAGTTTACCTTGGATATCAGTAGACACATCCAAAGCTACACTCATTGCTGAACAGTCACTTATATGTTTCTGCAAGTTTCTTACAATGTCACAACTCTCCTCTCTACAGTATGTCCAGACACAAGCATTTGGCCAGCCACTTTCTGTAGTTTATTTTCGAGGTCTAAAATAGAAATAACCTGTGCAATTTTGTTATTTACATACTCTCCCTCTGTGTAAGATCAAAACTCAAAAGCCAGCTTCAGTTGTTACATATGCATCTCTGGTAAACATGGTCATAGCCCTCCTCTACACTTTATTTTTTTTCCTTTAATGACAATTTACTTTTCCTCAGCTGAAAACCAACAGGAATTTTTTTTTTTTTTTTTAGATTACTGGTGTTATACTATGACAATGCCATATGACAAAAAGGACACATTGGTTTACCATTCCTCTCCACATAAACGAATTGTTCCTCCCATTCCTTATTAAGCACTGTAGCCTCCTCTTCGTATTTACCCTTCTTAGATAATTTTTTAATTGTTATGTCACCAGGTGCGAGAAATGTAATCACACCTCCAGCTACGAATGCAACTTGCAACTTTAAGTGTGTTTTCCAGAAGATGGTACTGATTGTTGTCCGCTGTTCCATGGTGCAGTGGCCGCTCTTGAGGCACGGTTGCTCCCCATCAGAGGTACGAGTCCTCCCTCAGGCACGTGTAGGGTGACCAGCCGCAATCGTGTAAAAAGGAGGACAAAGAGCTTCAAAAAGTAGGTGACAGTAAGAAGAGGATGCACAAAACATACATTCAAATTTAATAAGTGAGTTTATTATTTTAGACCAATCACACATTCCTTGAATATAGAGATTTCTTTGATGTTTCAGTTTTCTACGGAAGTTTGATTGTGAAAAGGTATAAATGAAAATTCTTTTATATTATGTTGTACCATCAACATACTTTAACAGATCCAAAGTTCGACCCATTCCTATCCTCACTCCATTGTGTGCTAATAAACGAAAATATTACTTCCGCATTTGCATTGTGCCCTGATATACTGAGAAAGTAATGAGCAAGTTTCAACAATGCTGAATGGCAAACATACGTACTTTCACAAAAAAAACTTTGCCAATTTTTTGCTACAAGGTAAGCCACTAATTTCGGGATAGTTATTCTGAAATTGTCATATTTCTACCAAAATAACTCACTCGACTACAATTAACAGAAATTTACACTAAAGTCACACATGCACAATATGAAACCTATAATGCCAACTGCAAAGACAATGTGAATGCGGAACTGAAGATAGAGCAGAAATTTTAGCTAATCAATATTTGAATTTGCTAATGGCTTGATGTAGCTGCCATCTAGAGCACAGCATTTGTGTATATTGAGAGACAGTCCCTGTAGATAGAGTATTTCAGAAAAAAGCAATAGAAGGGGATTAATCTCTCTCTCTCTCTCTCTCTTTCAACACAATACCGTTCATCCAATTGCGATAAAATTTTGCACATTTGATGTTAAAAGCAAGAGTACATACATATTACAATTGCGAAGCATTGCCATGTCGACTAGTTGTAAATATAATTATATTACACCCAACTTTGTAATAAAAAGGAGGAAGAAGTATTAATCTGCCCAGACTCCGGGCAAAAAGCTAAAAAGGATGACATGCCTGGCTTAATCGGGACATCTGGCCACCCTAGGTTGTGTGTGTGTGTGTGTGTGTGTGTGTGTGTGTGTGTGTGTGTGTTTCTTAGGTTAGTTTAAGTAACCTGTAAGTCTATGGACTGAACCTCAGTAAGTCCCATAGATTTACAAACAATATGAACATTTTGTCTGCTCTCTTACTTTGTTGTACTTGACCATTTCATTCTGTTTTCTTTTCGTTATGATACATGCACGCAATTGCAGCAGTCAGGACATTCATTAAAGATGTCAGAGGCTTTCAGTTTCATTTACGAACAATGTAAAATGCACTTTTTACTTCCCCACACGCAGTGGTGTATTGAGGAGGAGGAGGAGGAGGAGGAGGAGGAGGAGCCCCGAAATAATGAATATGAATAAATCAAATCAGGCCACAAGATTTGCATTAGCTCAGCACCCACACCTTTAGACCGAAATCCTGAATTTGCTACTGTGGGGTGTCAGCTTAAACTGACTTATCTCTAGTCTTGGCCCCCTCCAAAAATATACGCTATATTCGCCACTGCACACGACTTGTGCTTTGGTAGAAGCATGAAGCGCAGTGTATGGTGCCATGCAGACGGGGACTTGTTGCCTCTGTACGGCTGCTAGTCCTCACCCCATGATGATGTATGTGGCTCATCTGGCTGGCCGGGCCTGCTTTCTCCATTCCCCGGTATAACATTCATAAATCAACTAGTTTAAGTCATCACACTACACTGCCACCACACTTCGTCCAGTGCTGTTAAAGGCTGGTGGGTTGTTGATGGCCAAATTTACACGAAAGTTCCACAGTTGTATGTCTGAGTAATGAAGTTTCATTTGTATTATGTAAGTGCGAGTCACTTTTTACTTTTAAAACCAAGAGCCACACTGCAATGAAGCAAGAGCCACATGCAGGACACAAGCCACTCCTATTCAAATTTCATTGTTATAGAACAGAAGACATTTTGTAAGGTACAGTGTCAAAAACCTTGCAAAGAAAAAAAAAATCTAGAAATATGGACTGATTTGAGACTCCTTGTCAATAGCACTCATTACATCATGTGAATGAAGAGCTATGTTTCATGAGAATGTACTTTCTTAATCTTGCGCTGGCTCAACATAATTCTCTTTGAGGCAATTTCTAATGTTCGAACATGTGTGTTCCAAACTGCTGTTACTAGCTGATATCAGCTATATGCACCTGTAATTTTGTGGATTACTCCGATTGCCATTCGTAAATACCCTAATGACCTGTGTAACTTTCCAGATTTTGTGTACAATCTTTTGCTGGGTGAGCAGTGGAATACGATATGGAGGTATTCCATTAGCATATTCTGAAAGGAACCTAATTTGTATCCAATCTGGACTGTAAGACTTTACACCTTTATTAAGTCATTTAAGTTACTTCACTACCTCAAAGATATCCATTTCTGAATTATGCATGCTGGAAGTTTTTCTTGATTCAAATTCTGAGGTATTTACTTTGTCTTCTTTGGTTAAAGAATTTCGAAAAACTGTAGTTGCTCTGCTTTAATACCACTTATCGGCATCACCACCATTGCTATTGCACACACAGTATTGATTCTGTCTTGCTGGTAGTGTAATATGTTGCTAGAATTTGTATTTTCTATCATTGTTTTTGATATTATTAAGATTATGCATATGCCTATGATATTATTCTGTAACAAAGCCACACATTTTCACCCTGATGGCTAATTGCAGTACACTTATTAGGGTGGTGTGCAAACACTCAAGTTTACATGATAGAATATAACATTTTTGTTGTGTCTTCATGGCTGGTAAGCTTTATTATTTAAAAGATTATATCAAGATTTGTAAGTATGTGCAGAGTACACTTCACTGTAGACAGCTGACAAATGGCCAATGTGTTGGCAGGATGTTGGCAGCAACTGGATGGTGTTATGCATAAACTGACAAGCAGCATTTTGTGGGTGTTAAAGGGTTTTGCACCTGATGTGTATGAAGGTGTAAATTATTCATAAAAATTGACACCAATGAGATGAATTCTTTGAGAGGAAGTTCATTTGAAAAAGTGCCGAACACTGCATTGTATTTTGCATCTGTTGCCTGTATGACTTATGAAAATCACTTGGTCACACGGTGCATTAATGCTGTGCCTGCAGGCACTCTCCCTCTCCCACACATTATTAGAGAACCTTTTCGTGATATTTATAGTTTACACTGTTCAAGTAGTATATGGACAATAGAAAGGTACACAACATAATGTGTAATGGAGACAGAAATACTAATGTTTTATTAAAGAAACTTAACTAGGTGCAAATAATTGCCATTTATTTGTAGGTTGTACCAGTTATGAACCAGAAAAGCGTAAGGCTAAATTACAGTTTAATAAATTATCTGGTTTTCATTAACCAAGAGAATGAATATTGAATAGGGACCCAGTCAGCTGCCTCTGCAACACCCGAGTCACAACACATGATCAATCTCATAAATCGGCTATCTCTCTCACACTTTTAAGTCCAGTAAAGTGTAAATTAAACCCCATAGCTATTGTACAGTCCTATTATGAATTATTAGATCCTTCAAATTCATGTGCTGTGAACCCCAACTACAATTGCTGAGGACTGAAGAAATACCGTATCGTGAAATGTTTAATGCTGAAGACATGCAAATGTGAGACCAAGAAACAGGCAGCTAAGAAAGCACCCATCACTAAACTGACAAATAGGGAAGACAGAATTCATTACGAGAGTGATATAACACAGAGGGGCAAAATAAAATGCCTTCAGAGAGTGTCTTTGCCTCTGTGTATGTTTTCACAAATTAATACGGGACACTTTAAAAGGCAAGTTTGAAAAATTCTACAATACTGACTCATGATGCTCAAACTGCACTTATTTGCATTATGCTATCAGAAAATACATAGAAAGAAAGAGTTACAGAGTCTCAAGAAAGGACAGAAACAGGAGTGTACATTGTGTGTGTGACACCTGTATGTGAAACATATATTTCCAGACATTTGGAATATCCAGCTTAAGGGTACAATTGGCTCTGAATTAAATTTCATCATCACTGGGCATTAGAGACCTCTAATGGAGGAAAGAACATGCCTCCTGAATGAAAAAGCCGAGAGGTAGTAGATAATACTCACAAATTTCCGAAACACAAATTTCACTATCAAAGAAGTGAAACAAATAGAGAATTCCTTGCCCCAGATATTACCGTTAGTGTAATGTACAAAAAGGAATATTCAGATTCTGTGTCACTGGCATCTTACAAGAAAATTTTCCTGTCAAAATTTAATTTGTAATGAAACAAGCCAAAAATGATGCCTGTAAAGTTTGTTACACACTTGAGGATCTGACAAATCATGAAGGTTCAGTGGCAGAAAACCAGTAGATCAACAAAGACATCTTAACCTAGTTAAGGCCACACTAGATCTGAAATCTTGTGATATATTACAAGCAAAAGACGATGAAATGTAATTCTTACTTTTGACCTAATAAAAACATTGTCTATACCAAGAATTCCTATAAACATTGTATTGTACATGTGACAATATTGTAGCTAAATAACCTAGATATCCATAATGTTATTAATTGTAAGGGAGCACTGCTATGTCTTGTTGGACAGTTAGGCAGAATATGGAGCACAGGAAGAAGTATCTAATAAAACCATTATATGTACTGTAACAGTTATTGATAGCCAAAGAAGTAATAATATGGTCCAAGTCACGCAGTGCACAGTATAGAAACAAAATGGTTCTAATGCTAAACGAAGGTTTAGAACAGCATCCTCTATCTTACTGTTGGCAATGTAGTTAATAATACAGTAAGGACAGTTTACAATTCGCCGCAAAGACGTGGCGACGAGCTGCAACAGGCATGTACAGAAGACACACACATACAACACTTTCAGCTAGCGGCCATGGCCATCAGAAAATAGAACACACACACACAATCACAGGCACACAACACAGTCATACAACCATCACCTCCGGTTGCCACAGTTTGAAGTGAGGTGGTGATGGTTGTATGACTGTGTTGTGTGCCTGTGATTGCGTGAGTTCCATTTTCTGAAGAAGGCCAGGGCCGATAGCTGAAAGTGTCATATGTGTGTGTCTTTTGTATGTGCCTGCAGCTCGTCGCCACTTCTTTGCGGTGAGTTGTAAACTGTCCTTACTATATTATTAATTCCAACCTGGACTTTCCATTATTATATGTTTGCAATGTAGGTTTCTCACATCCGGACAGCTTTCTCCGAAATGACAGCGATTTCAGAGACATTAAATGGCATGCTCTAATTGCGATGGAGACACAATACACCACATAAATGTTATGAAAATATAAAGAACAGCAAAAAACAAAACAAAAACAAAAACCTCAGAGTCCATATACTCAAGGTTGATTTTCAGGGTGTGTAAAGTCAGTATCCCGAACCAGACTTCCGAAACAAGAAAAACTGTGCTGAAACATTTGAAGTTTACATTACAAAGAAATCAGCAAGTGTACCACAAATGTGGAATAAAAGTAACTTTCATGGCCTCTTAAATCTTAAAGCCTCTATTGGCCATATGGGAAGCCAATTTCTGAAGCCAAGCTAAAAGACTTTCAATCTGTAATTGAACTTATTCTAAAGCACACACTAGACTTATACCGTAAACTCTTCAGTCACCCTGATTTCGAAGATGACAATGGTGGCTTTGACTGCTGCCTTTGACTGCTCAGAACTTTATTTTAATGCTGATAATGACATATCTTAAAGTTTTGTTGTATTTTTCTTAAATTATATGCCATGATTTTATTTCACAGGTATCAAGTGTTTATATGTAAAATGAGGGGTGTTACTGTTCAGAAACAATGTTACTATTTGTGTCAGTAAAATACATTTACATATTCATGCCCTTACAATTTGTCACTTTTTATTTTAAGAAATGTTTTGCTAATTGCATTAGGAAGAATAAATTGTTTTCTGGAATATATATGTGTGTAGCTTTCACTTCAAACTATGTAAAAAATGGTATTGCTATTTTCCCCATGTTACATGATGTACCAAGTATCAAACTATAGCCCATGATATCTACACTAATAGCATTACATCATCCTCTAATTTGCATCATGTGAATAAGGAACACTTTTTGGCTTGGAATCAGTTAATGCAAATTGCAGAAATGAGAAATATAAAAGCATCAGATGACCAAGTGCAATTTCTTTTAAGTTTCACAACATTTTAAATCTTCAGATTTGAGGATGTAAATTTAATTCCGGTTCATTATCTCATGTCAAAACCACATTTGATGTAGCCGCTCTTTGTTTTAACACTTTTACCTTTTCATTAATATTGCAAACCCTGATTTGGAGCTTGGTTAATTTGTGTGTAGAACCATCCAGTTGAAAATAGAGAAATCTCGGTTCCATACAGTTTTATTACAAGCCTTATTTATTACAGGTGCCTCCATAGAAGGTCGTGTACACTTGGGTTATGTCTTGGAGATTGTGTGAATGTATGTGTATCTACTTCTGATGAAGGCATTTGTCAAAAATTAATGTTGTGTGAATGTGAGTGTGTATTTTACATGCCTTTCCGTGGTTCCACCATCATATTTATGATGAGTTGGTATCTATCTTCTATTATTGACGTTCCAACCTGTATTTCCTCAATGTACAATTTTTTGTCTGAAGCACTGACAAATCCAATAAATGTTACAAAATAATTTATCATTAATTTTCAAACAAACCTCCATAGTGCAATGTTTGGGTGTGTGGCCATATTACGCAGCAGCTGTTAAAATTGATAAGAGGTAATCTGTCTTATGCTGACTGCAATTAAGAAATTTATTTTACATCACACGCGTTTCCCTTTATTTTAAAAGCATCTTCTGTGGTCTGTAAATTATACGAAGGTTTGTACAGTTTGTTTTCGATAATTAGATTAAAAACAGTTTTTTTTTTAATACATTTTGCACGTTAGGCCTAAGTGTTTTTAACTTAATATTCGGTCTACTCACGGTGTTGATGTCTCTTCTTTACATGTTACTACTGTTTCTCTGTCTTGTTGGCTGGAGTTCGTTTGTTCCTGGCTTGTGTTTGTCGGCTGTGTAAAGCACTTTCTGTGTTTTTGTTTCTTTTCTTCCTTTTCATCCCAGCACATCACATCACTTTTGGAATGTATACAGATGACATATCACCTGTTATAAGTGGAATGCCTGTCTATTTCTGTTTTCACTACAGTGTGGCTATGTTTTCATCTGTTCATTTGTTTTTCTGATTGTCTGTGAGTGTTGTCAACATTATGTATTTATAATACATAAATACGACTTAATTCAACATGAATGTGTGTGTGTGTGTGTGTGTGTGTGTGTGTGTGTGTGTGTGTGTGTGTATGAGAGAGAGAGAGGGAGGGAGAGAGAGAGAGATTTAATTTCGTGAACAGGGAACAGGGTATTAAGATGTTTTTTCAGATGAGTAAATGCAGGTTTAATTGGGTGGTTGGGGGGGATCACAATTTGTGTTTTTATGAAAGGTAGGGAGGGTGACAATGTTTATATTTATGTTAGGTGGTCAATAAGCTTGTGTGTGTTTGCTAGATTGGTTTGGTCATTTATGAGATGTTTCTTTTCTGTTATTGTTTTTTGGATATGATAGTTTTCTTGAAGGGTGAACAAGTGTTTTTTGTTGTTTATTCTTAAGATTTCCATATCTGTCTCTGGTGGTGTTTTTATGTTGCTTTTGGTGTAAGTGTTCTGCAAATGTTGAGTGACTTATTTCATACTTCCAGGCTCGTACATGCTCTTTATATCTGGTGTCAAATGTTCTTTTAGTCTGACCAATGTATCTTCCATCACATGTTGCATTTCAGTTCGTATTTTCCTGATTTTCTGTATGGATCTGTATTTTCTATTGATTTTGGAAAATATTTTGAAGTGAGTTGTTAGTTTGGTGGGCTATTTTGATGCCTTGTTTTTTGAAAATATTCAATATTCTGTGTATTTGTAATTATATGTCATTGTATACCATATGCCATTTCCTTCATTTTTTCTGCCTTTGTGTTGTTTTGTGTGTGGTATTATGCCTTTGTGGTGGTGGTATTGGTGTGTGTGTTTTTAATTTTATGGTTCACCTTTTTTTACTAGGTTTTCTTTGTATCCATTGTGGCTATTTGTACTATGATATTCATTTCCTTCTGGTAGTTATCTGTGTCTAATGGGATGTTATTTAGTCTGTGAAGCATCTATCTAAGTGCTGCATGTTTCTGTGTTTTAATACCATTTATGCCAATTTAAATCTATGGCTCAATTGTCTACATTATGGAAATAAAGAGCTTCTGGAGCAACTCACTACTGTGTTTGAAATCTTCCAGAAGTTTATACCAAATTCGAGTAGTTAAAAGCAGTATATCAATTACTTACCAAATGAGTTCAAAACTATTTCAGTTCCATACAACCACTACAGAAATTTTTCCGTAGCTACTTAAAGATAGCCAACTCTACTACACCACTGTGGAATTTAGCACTTACACGCATTTAAGGTAAATTTCTTTTTATTTGTGTACAAAGCACATCAATACAACTTAATATCTCCAAATTATACTTGACAAAAACCAGAATGTAAACTAATACATAAAGATTTTTTTTTCAACAGAACATTGCACCAATTCTCTTAACACTAGACCTGAATTAATAACAGCTACTTTCATTACGAGTCTATATGCTGTATGAAAAGCATTAGGGTGTATTATGTCAAAAAGACAAATATGCAGTATAATCACCATATCTTTCCAATTTAAATAATCCCAATAATTAATTAGGCTAAGAATAATCACCTATACATGTGCATTTGGCAGAATACTCTGTGCTCGCCCACCAGCCTTGAAGCGAATTATGCTGAGGGCAGTAAGTAAAAAGATCAATAAAAGTAACAATTTCGGAAGCCACCACACTGTGTGTGGCATTTCATATACTTTTCGTACATACGGTAGAGATTCCATGTACCTTTCATATTTTACTGTCAAAGAGACGGATAGCGATGTACAGCAATTTTCTGTGAGAAATTCATTTAACTGTGATTTACAGACATCTCACCGATAGCAGCATAGGTGCTCATAATTTCATATAAAAATTTGTGGCACAAATAGTATCTTCTTACACCAATCAATTGATCCACTTTAAATTTTCATTAAAAGCATCACTGTTTAATAAATGTTCACCATTAAGAACTTCAAGAACCAAATAAGCAGCAAATAACTTTACAGCAACATATTCTGTTAATATTCACATTTCACATGAAAGTTTGCAACACTTTAATAGATGAAACAAGAATTCTTGCAGTTTATAGCAATAACTACACGCAAACAATTGCATCCAGGCTTACTTTTAACAACAAGCAATACACACACACACACACACACACACACACACACACACACACACACACACACACAGTAGGTACAAAATTTCCACAATCATTTAAACATTAGAGGATTTGAATTATTTACCTCTCTTCAATTTTTCATCCAGTACCTATTACTATTACACAGAAAATTATGAAGACACATTCAATCACACTTCATGCAAGCGAGGATTAATGCACCCAGTCTATGAAAATTTGAGGGTTCTTTTCACACACAACCAGCCTTAACCCTTCAGAGGAAACTTAGTTAAATGGATAATAAAAATACTATTCTCTCACAGATACACACATACACACATTTTTTCACAGGGTATGCTACAGATCTGAAGCAGCATGAGAAACTTTGTTAACAACTCTTCATTCTACAGTAGAGAAAACATTTAAAGAGTTTTACACTTACATGCTCGTAATCATATTTCAATCTTTGTTCAAAATTGAAATATTTACAGCAATCTGAGCCAAGTGGAATAAATTACAACATTAATAGAATGGACAGAATAAATTAGAAACCTAAGAAACCGTATGAAATCAATACAGCAATCACATAGTTGGTCAAGGTTTATTACTGTGTGATGATGACAATCAAACACATGGAATACATATGATGACTGCACAGAAGAAAGTGGTTGTTTGGTTCCAATTTCAATGCTGTTTTGCAGTTCACTTAAGTAATTTCCTCTGAAAAGTAAGGTTTTATTCTTTCTTTTCTTCTGGCTTCTTCCCACCAACACGGATGGTTGCTTTGATCCTGTAAAAGAAAAAGTTGAACTAATGAGAGAGAGAGAGAGAGAGAGAGAGAGAGAGAGAGAGAGAGAGAGAGAGAGAGAGAGAGAGAGAGAGAGAGACTGCAACATATTTCCATCCAAAATGTCCTACTCTTTCAATACTCAATATTATTATTGTTATATGGAGTGAAGGGTGAGACTACATTCACAGAGGTTAATAGAATTGGCAATATTAAGAGCAACAAATTTGGCTTCTTAAATGAAAACAGAAATACTTGACAAAAATATTTTGGTACCAAATGTTTGGAATGCGCCATTTATTAGTATTTTCTTTCCTTGATCCAAATAATTGAAATGTACTTACTTTGATGAGATCTCTGCTATTTTGCTCCTCACCAAATCAATGTTCTGATCTATCTGCACCTTGTTTGTTTCATAAACCTTGGGCAAGGTGAACAAGGCTACAAATGCTGAAAACAAGGAAAATACAAACATTATAGTGGCACTGGAGAAGCAGTTACAACAATCTTAACTTGGTATTGTTTCATAAATTTGTCAGTCATTAATAAAAAATTTTGATTGAATGATTTTATTATACTTGGTACTGGAAGCTCCAAGTATACACGGATTGCCAGGAGGAAAAATAGTAACAATGAAACAAGAGGGAGGAATACTGCATGCTCACCAACATTAGAAAAGAAGGGTTTCCCTCTATCTTTTTCTATTCTTTTACTATATATATAGCTTACATAGGCTCCATCACCTTGGTAAATTTCACTCCCTAGAGATTCCAAATTCTCACATGGTATTCTGAATACTACCACCTAACTCAACAGATACAACCAATGAACTTACAACTCCTAAAGTTTGCTCTTAATTTCTCCACTCAATATCTAGTTGTGTTTTTAATTCCCAAACATTCCCATTCCCAGTTGAAAAAATCTTTAAATTTCCAACACACAACTTTTTCAACATATTAAGTGAAATTACATTTGTGGGATTTATCTTACCAATATTTAGAAATCTAAGTATTTTAGTCAAATATTCTGCAGTCAAACAACTTTTAAGTGACAGCTGATTTCCATTACAGTACAAAAAACTTGCTTTGTGCACTTAATGCTGAAGAATTGCTACATATTGCTTAGGCAGTGTCTCAATTGTACAAACTTATGGTTATATCAATTTTGACTGGAGGAGGAGTCCTAAAATACTTAGAGTGAACACAACAAAAATTATTCATGAAGAGTCAAAACTTAACATTAAATCCAAACAAAGTTATTAATCAACATGATTCCCATGTGCACACAATATTAATGGATAGCACCATATTGTTGAGAAAGAATTGTGATATTAAATGTTACCAGGGAACAAATGAGAAAAGCATGTGCTAGTATTAACAATGTAAACTGATAATGGGAAGAATTTTTCCTTTATGAAATTGTTTCATGCATGTTAACCCACCCAATGATATTATTTTCACCACTTTTACAACATACAGAATGTAGTCGAGAGGAGGCTACTTTTAGTTGGAGGCATCTTTTAAAAGTTGCCATTTCAGTCTGGAACCCCAGTTTACTCTGGTAAGAAAAGAAGTACATCATTCAAAAGAACAGTTGACGAGTATTATGTGTAAGAGGACTGCTATTCAGTACCTACTGTGTCACAGTACTCAAAATTGATAAATTTTTTTGAAGTTTTGAATTAAGTTTTTTAGTCACTCAATAAATTCCAAGATTAAACTAAATTTACTGAAATTCTAAGCATGTGTTTCTAAAAGCTTTACCATAATATCTGCACAATGGACATAACATATGGAGAGGTGGGGAAAGGGTTTGAACAGTTTGCGTAAGCCGTATAAATTTTGGTGACAATATTTTGCTATATGGGATAAGTGCAAAGTAAGTTGTAGATTTCAATAACTTTCAGTATCAAACTGTAATTAGAAGTCAAAAAATTTACTAATATTATGGTAATACCATAAGGAATTATGTTTATAAGACCTGCTGCAGATCAATGTAGGTTACACATACTGTCCGGCTTGAACAGATTGTAGTGTAATGGTTTACACTACGAAAGCATAGGCGGAAGTGGTACCAACGGGAAGATATTGCTACAACCATGTTAGTTTGAAGGGGGAGTGAATTTTTCTGCCTCAAGTTATTTCGGTATGTTCAAGTGACTGGCTGGACGCGCAAGTGGAAAGTAAGTGGTGTGAGAGAGAGAGAGAGAGAGAGAGAGAGAGAGAGAGAGAGAGAGAGTTGGGGGTGGGGGGAGTGTTTGGAAAGAGTTATTGTTCAGACTGTAGCATCATTGTTGAATCAGTACAAACCATTATGTTGAAAACTGTAATGAATCTGGAAATGGATTATTGTATCAAAGTTATAGGGCAAGTAGCTCTAAAATACACACATTAAATGAAAGCAAGAATTTTAATTTCATAGAAGAGTAGTTTGGAGTTTAGCCATTTCTGACCTAGAGCAATCAAAAGCAAAGTTTTAGCCTTTCTGAAGGTGCATGGACTAGGCAGGTCTCTTCCTTCAGAAGAAGATTGCAGTAACAAATTTTTTAACAATCAAGTGCTCTAGAGGACTTACAATCTGTACTACTCTCATTTAAACAGAGCCAGACCCAGGTTACACGGCAAGATTTACTTGCAGTGTAGGTTGAGTACATAACAGTAATCAACTGTTTGTAAACCTAAGGGACCAAACTTTCAAGGTCATTGTTCCGAACACTTACGAACTATTTTTAACTTACACGCGAACACACGCACGCCGAAGGGAGGACTAACCTCCAGCGTGAGTTGCTGCTCAATCCATAACGAGGCACTTAGATGGCACAGACATCTCCACATGGCAGTAGTAATCTCACAACAAAATAACCAAATATTTACCACTAAGTATGCAAGTTGTCAATGCAGATGAATGTAAGAACTACGCATTATTGAAAGTAAAAAATTAGCCTATGGACAAATTTCTGAACAAATCAGACACCTTATATATGAATAACCACAATGCCTTGACCATCTTGGGAAGTCACTGAGATGTAAATCAAATACAAAATTGTGCAGAAATTTAAGAACACCTTGTGAAACTATATTTCATATTTACCAGTCTTGACCATTACTATGCCATGCAGAAATGATTGCCATTTGAACCATGCAGATCAGAAGGTAGAACACCACCTACCAATAAAATGTGCCTGCAACTCTCGTTGCTGTAAACCTAAGGTAACGGATCAGTGGCACTTGAGCAAATGTGAAAGGTACCTCACAGAGGTGTGCACGAACCATGCCGTCCAATCAGAGTTTGAAAGAAGGTGAATTATTGACACAGGAGAATGTGACAATTTATACTGGAAAATGTTGCTCAGGGGATTGTTGCTTACGTGGGATAAAGTTTTTCGGCACAGTAACAGTTTTGTATGGTGCAGAATGGTTCATTGAAGGCTCTAGAACACAGGTCAGGTCTTACCACTGTCCATCCCCTGCTCCCTCTCACAGAGATTAACATCTCTTTTGAATGGCACTAAGGACAGATCCACAAGCTCCTTGGCTCTAGTGCATCAGGACAATAGTGTAACACCATGAGGGGGGTGACAGCTTGTCACCATTTATGGCCTGGGTTACATGCATGTTGTCCACCTTCATTTGTGTGAAAACATGGCATTTTGGTTCAGCACAAATGGGGGACAACATTTTCACAAGAGACACAGCACCAACTTAAGGTTTTATGGTATGGGGTTCTTTTGGGTAAAACCATAAATAGTTTGTGTGTTTCCATGACATTGTGACTGGTTTTACTTACATGAGTCATGATACGTGGCCCATACCCATACCCTTTTTGTGCAACACCACAAATGCCACTTCAGCAAGACAATGCATAGTCAAATGTTGCTGCATGATAATTTGCCTTCTTGATTGCAAGTTTGTCACTAGTCCCTATACTTACAAACTACTAAAAACTTAAACTAATGTAAGGACAATACACACATCCATTCCTGAGGGAGGATTTAAGCCTCCAACGTGGAAGACCATATGATCCTTAACTTGGCGCTATAGACTGCTCGGCTACTCCTGTACGACTTCTCAAGGTCAGCCTCTTGTTCTGGCCTGCCAGATCACCGGACCTGTTGCTTTTCATAAATGTGTGGGATATGGATGAAACAACAAGTGCCATGTTGTGACAATGTCAACCAGAGAGGAAGTTTGTAACCAGGTTAATGCGCCAAAAATGACGACAATACCACAGGATGAGATTTGCACCTCAAATGTATTGCTGCCATCTCATATGGAACGAGTTATTGGGGCATATGGAGGACCCCAAGCCTACTAGGTACCACGGCACATGCTAAACCAAGTTGATAAATGCTTATTTCTTCAGAACATACTAATGAGCATATCCTGTGACTATGAACTTCCTTTTTAGATTTTCAAGGTTTTCTTCCCCCCCCCCCCCCCCTCCTCCTCCTAACTCCGCTGTAGCTGGAACGTACTGGATGAATAGTTTCATTTAGTGGTACAAATAATTACATTTTATTAATCACATACTAGTACAGCAACTTTAATTGTAGTTCCATAGACACACTATAAAATAAACCCTTCTTTCTTATGCTTCAGCAAAATTGACTTCAAGCTGAAACTTAAGTGAGAGCACCTGAAGATTATATAAAGACAGAAGCCAACAATATCAACTGAAAATCATATTTCAAGCACATGTAAAGTGATTTTGCAAAATTGCTTCAATTTTTCCCCAACAATGAAAGTTAACAATTGACAAAAATAGCAACAATATTATTAGGATAAATTTTGGAGTGGAATTTGGTATTTATTTTATGGTGTTTGTTAAACTGTTGACAAAAATTACCTATGATGATTAAAGTCATGCCGTTAAACCATGCTCCCACATATGTCAGGCACCAAAGTAGAACTCCAAACTTGATTGAGTCTACCAGGTCCTCTACCAGGAATAGTCGCCTCAGTTCACATGCTGCAGCATTCAGATGGGCCACACCTAGGTCTGTCATCTCACGTACTTTCTCTTGTGGCAGGGTCAGATCCAGTTCCAGAATGTCCCTAGAAAGCAAATCTCTTAAGAGAAGTTGAACAATGTTACAACAATAAATGCAAACATCCCTGATCAGCAACAAAACTACATTTCATTAGGTAATGTAAATAGCAGCTGCTGCAGCAATAGTAGTAGTAACAATAACAGCAACAACAAAACTAATTGTTTTATTACAGTAGTTCACACTTTAGAAATTTATTTATATTTTACATTTTACCATGGTGAACACACAGGAGAAGAAACTAACGAATTGTTGCATGGCTGCAAATCAACATTCACGTGCCCTCGGCATAATAAATGTAATGATATAGAGGTTAATAATTATCTTCGGCATATCTCTACCTTCGATACCTTAACATCCTGCTGAAGTCCATCTGAAAACAATTACAGCAGATGAAAGGGGGGGGGGGGGCGCAGCATAAAGGATGATACCAAAAAGATCAGTAAATAGAAAAACAAATTCTATGAGTAAGTTATGGGCGCAATTGTTATTCTAACAAAGATAGGTTTTAAACCACTACTTTGGACTATAAGAAAAACTTTGACTAATGTCAGGTGTTAAACATTTACGATTTTTCTGTAAGCCCTTCAAAATTAAACAGTTGAACTACGAATGACAGCCAACCCCTATTGGTGAACTGAAAAATGTGTTAAGTTCTCAAATTTTCTCAATAGTTCTTCACAAAAATGGCTATCATACAGAGATTCCCACTTGAGTTCATGAAGTGGGTCTAATGTGTCAACATAACATGGTAGAAACAAATTTACAAGGGATGTACCAAAAGTAAGGTTCCCAATTAGCTACAGCCTCGAGGGAAGGAGCTAGGCTATATCCGACAACAGTGCCGTGCACTGTGGTTCCCCCCACACTCTAGCCTGCCCATACGATATCCGCCAAGTGGTGGTACAGTGTACCCTCCGCCACGCACATTACGTTGAATTGTGGAGTATGTATGTAGATGTAGATCACTCAGTGTTGGCTTAGCAGCCGTCAGAAATGGAAGTGCTGATTGCTGGTCCCACCAAGTGAAAGATTCAAGCAGCAATCCTGTTTCTTCGCACGAAGAAGTTACCACCCAGGAACATTCATCGGCAACTGACAGGTTTATGGTCTAGAGTTAATTTCTGTTCAGGACGTAAGCAAATGGTGCAGGGCTTCTGCTAACTGTCACATGGAAGTTCATGATGATGAACTGAGTGGAAGATAACCGATTCCGGATGTGACTGGCCAGAAGATCAATGTGCTGGGTAAAAATCGGAGAGCCACTGTCTGAACTTTAACGCATTCCTTAAGCTTCCCACAGCACAGGTGAAAGAACTTTACACACACCTTGCGATAACACTTCATTTCTGTTAATCGTTCGGTCCCTGGATGCTGACTGATGGACACAAGGAGCAATGCCTTTACTGCACTAACAAGTTTCTTCATTGTTGTGAGAGGGAGGCAACAAGGAGAAGTAGTTGGACCATTGTCCTGGGAGATGATACATGGGTGTCTCATTACACTAACATTGTTGTTTTGTTTGGGAGTCTAATGAAACACCCATCTTGTCAGTGGTGTCACTCCGGTGTACCCCAACCAAAGAAATTCAAACCAATGCAATCAGCAGGAAAGGTTATGGTGGCTGTGGTTTGAGATCGCAAGGGGGTACTCTTATATTTTATGCAACCTGGAATGACTAACTCAGGCAAACATTGTGAAACATTTACCAAACTCTGGCAAGCAATCCAGAATCGGCGGAGAGGTCAATTGACAGAGGGAGTAGTGCTTCATGACAACACTTTATCACCCCATCGCTTGTCAAACAGTAGCTTTTTAAAAAGCTTGAGTAGACTGTTATGCCTCAGCCCCTGTACAGCCCATACCTAGCCCCCAGAAATTATCCCCCTCCCCTCTCTCCCCCCTCCCTTCCTCCCCCAATCAATAACTTGTCCGTTTTACCCCATAAATGGAAATCTACCCTTTTCTTACCTTAATACTACAACGTTACAAATTCATGCCACTTCACATCCTTTTGCAAAAGTACCATCTATCTATATGTTTAATCAATGCTGACTGACAATTAACACCCCACTATACTCCAGTTAAAATTACTTTGTGATTGACATTTCATTGAGTCGAGTGGAGTGGATAGACCTCGTGTCAAGCCAATCTCATGTTTTTTCAGGCTCCACTTGCTCTTTGTTCCCTCGTACGCCTTCACAATATGCACAGGCAGAACAGCACTGGCAGGATGATACAGCCTGCGTGATAGGAGAATGCCAGGAGGCTGTGGTGAAGGAGTGCCAAAACAACACTAAACACATAGTAAAGAATATTGCTGTGTTACTAAAAATACATATACTACATTAACTGCCAAATTTAGTACTCCCTATATAAACATATTTAAAATAACTCTTAGAAGTAATAAATTATGCATTTAAACTTCAAATTCCTTCGCATGTTATCCTTTTTATGGTCTAGGTTGTTATTCTATTTGCAAGACAAGAAACTTCATACCTTGCAGTGAAAACTGATTGTTACTTTACGTTCATTGGTCATTAGGTCTAATGTTATGGTACATTAAATGTAGCTGTTATACCAAAATTGTTTCAAAGGGTTAACTACAACATGGGTAAATATAACGTATGTAGTCTCAGTACATGGCTGTGCACCGTCTGAAGTTGTTCCTAT
Organism: Locusta migratoria; assembly: GCA_026315105.1. Lineage (NCBI taxonomy): Eukaryota > Metazoa > Arthropoda > Insecta > Orthoptera > Acrididae > Locusta > Locusta migratoria. Next base: position 329,405,554 of record CM048750.1, read on the forward strand.
AGACTTTGCCAAATCAATGAGTGTTTTATGCAGGTTTTAAGGACAATCACATCCACAATCTAAGGTGGCATTACAGACTGTGTACTGTAACATTTTTCACTTCTCCAGTAACTAACTATTGTTATGTAACATTAGTGGCCCTTCATCAAACTTAATAGAAGTTTTAACTGTATCATCCTGCAACCAATACTGTTATTCCATGATAATACTTCCTTTTACACTACAACAGTTAATATTCAACCAGGTGCTATCAGGTAATGTGTGTGTTAAGAGAATAAGAATTGTTCTTTCATATTCCCTGGGGCCTTCTAGCAATACAATCATGTAACACAAATACAGGATCAAGTTTCATAACAAATCTTGAAGCCACTCTCTTATCTCTGAATATATTCTGTATGCTTTACGTCATCGTCATCATCTTCAATGGTTCGGTACACCAGTTTTCAGTATTTTCTGACTTGCTCATGAGCAAAGTTTACTAACAGTAAATTTGAGTGGAGATGGTGTTTGCCTGATGCTGTATCTTCTAATATGGGACATTACCACCACCACCACCACCACCACCACCACCACCACCACCACCGGCCAATGTCCAATGTCCAATATATTTATACGTGTCTCTCTGTAACTCAGCAATAGGTTGGCCAACAGAATTAATCTCCCCCCCCCCTTTCACTTCAATATAGATGTAATTTATAAATTCAATTAATTTGAGGTATTTTTCTAAAGTGGAATGTACATAATACAATTATAATTATCCCTGTGTTCTGCAAGACTGGCAGTACATTCTGGATAACAAGTTGGTAGCAGGTTCAGTGTTTTTACAGCAGGGCTAGAACTTTGAAGGTGGGTCTGTAAAATTCTGTGAATGATCTCAGGAAGTATATGAATTGAGAATTGCAAACAAAGTACCTTTACTGGCCAGCAAAGTAATTGCCATTGGCTACATACACTTCTGACATTGGCTGGACAGCTATTGGAAACCGTCAGCAAACATTTCTTGTGGAATCACTAACCACTGAGGTCACGCATTGTTGGATCTCCACAATTGTTGCGGAGCATAAGCCCTTTAGGGCTAATTTAAGGTGGAGAAACAGATTGATTGTCCGCAATCATCTGTCAGATTTGTTCTATGCTGACTGTGATTGTGAACAGTCACCGAACGTACCTCCATCCTCAAAGTTCTTTGCACCACTAAAGCGTTTAAACCATTCAAACACACACACTTTTTACTCACTACTTCAACACTTGCAGTAATTGGAGACAAAACTTTATTTTAATGTGTTGCTCAACTGCTTCATTTTGCATTTCGCGTTGCAATGACAAGTTTCACAATGTCCCTGTTAGCTGTGCCACAGCATGTATCACCACTTCATTGCAATGCTTTGCACGATAGGGGGGAGCTTGTTGGCATATCCATTAAGACATATCCATTAAGACATATCCATTAAGACATATCCATTAAGACATATCCATTAAGACATATCCATTAAGACATATCCATTAAGACGTGGGGGCACTTCATCCTTGCCAGTGCCATCTGTAAAATATGGGACCGTTCACCAAACTTCCCAGACACCCCTTTTATAGCAACTGCCATTCACATGCAACTTTCACTTGTCTCAAGTTTTCAATGACAAATGTTATTAATGAAAACTTACTGTTTCTAGTTAGTGCGAAGAAACATTTACCGACACCTAAATTCTTACTAATTTCAGTTTTATCACTTATCAGTACATATTTCCATATTCGTTCCTCTTGCCATATCACTTCAGGCTTTTGTACATGCCACACACACACATTGCAGTGCCCACCAATATACTTTTACCGTAACTCTTTGAATAATTTCCAGTAATGTTTCCATTGTGAACCCCTTGCATTTTTCATAATTTGCCTGTGATGTCTGTACACTTGACAGCACAATTCCTGCCTAGTAAATATCTGAGTCAGTTGACATCCTGTACAGCACTATTGTTTGTGAATTGCAAGGTGTCATTTTTCTGTTTATATTGGGAACATGCCTTCTCAGTATTTCACAGCTGTCCCTGTTATCTTATGTATCTATGGGGTAATTTCCACAGATAACATGTAAATGGACACTAACTGAATAAACAATCTGCAGGCTTCAGGTGTGAAGCCTGTCATATTTGAAACCTCCCCCCCCCCTCCTCAAGAAAAGAAGAAGAAGAAGAAGAAGAAGAAGAAGAAGAAGAAGAAGAAGAAAAAGAGAAATGAAACAAAACCTTACTGCCCATGCAACTACTGGCTGTTTATGAATGCCACTATTATATTACACTGAACACGTTTCAAATATATGCATCTAATATCTCCATAGACCAAGTGGAAATTTGAACTATGAATCATTGACTAACTTTTAGTGGAGAATGTCCTCCCCGGATTCATAAACTTTAACTAGTACCTCTATTGGACACAAAACGTAATTATCAACACTTTTATTCATACTACACAACAAAAGATTGTGTGTAGACTCAGGTTCTGCAAGTGCACCACATTTTACAGGATGATTTGGTGGTGAAACTAAGTGCTAGAGAAAAAACTTACATATTCAAGGCAAGAAACCATAGTCCAGAAAACAACTGTCCAAAGGTACAAATCGGAATACATCTCTTACTAATGTTTTTGCCAAGACTGCATGGCAGTCATTCCCAATGAGGACTTACATTATTTATATGATTATCGAGATTGTGCCATCGCAATAAAAGTAAGCCTAAGACATTTCAGCTAGGTGGGCAATATGAAAATTTTACACAAATTTACACTAATTTCGTTCCTAGGATGGAATATCATCAGTGCAGATTGCAAGTCATGACAACTTATGTACTCTGCGTAAGACATTTGATGGCCAGATCCATAAAATACTAAACCGGTCTTCCTGGTACATGTCAAATGTATGAGCATGTAGACAGAAACATAATTATTACCCATTCATTTTCTAACTGCTGCTGGCAGAACACAGAACTAAACTTTAGTTACAGCCAGATGGGGCCCCGAAGGCATTTGGCAATACTTAACAGTACACAATCAATGCACGTGGCTCGGCACATATATCTTTACATATTACAAAACACATTTTAACTAATTAACTAAATAAAAACAGTGTTCAAAGTAATTTAGATTAAGATTTGAAAATGGGGGAAAAAGTGAAGTAGGTAATGAGATTTGAACTTATGCATCCTGTTGGGACTAGTCAGTTGGTACCTCAGAACTAATTACACCAACTCCAACTTGGAAGATGCCATGCTTGCAGTATCAGTTGCAATTAAAATGAATGTTTCATTGAGTACTGTGTTGTAAGTACCAAGGTAATACCCACAAAATTTTATACTTTTACTTCACTTGTTTTCAGTCAATGGTTCTTGCAGCACTTTACAGCTGAGCCTCACTTTCCTGCATTGGTACTTCTCAAGGATGAACCTTGTTCCACTATGATTGCAATGCTGAAAAATTGCAATAGTCACATTTGGGCCAATGAGAATTCACCACACAGTTTTAAAGATTAACACCATTAGAAGTCAATGAATGGGTAGGCAAGCTTAGTAATTAGGGATAAAAGTACCTTTCTTCTTCCTCTAGCTTAAATGGACAATTGTATATGGTGTTCAGACAGACTACCAAGGTTGTCGAAACATTTCCCACTGTTATTTATCCAACTGAAGTGGTTCTATAATGTCATGGTGCAACACTGTTCAAATAGAAACGGGAATGTGGCAAGGCAACAGGCAATACAGACCTCTCATAGATTGCACCATGCATGCCCTCAACAGAGCATTTTGACAACAGTTGTCACCGTAGAAGCTTTGACATCTAAAATACGGAAGTACCATAATCTAATAATTTTTCATCTCAGATATTCTGTTGCATGTACAGTAACTAATCCATTAAGTTTTTATCCTCACACTAATAAGTGATCCTTTATTAATATCTTTGTATGACCCAGTTTGGTTCCAATATATTGCAGCACTTAACTGAAATTTAAGATGACTTCTTGTACTATCAAGCATACAGAGGCATTTAGGCACTCAGAGGTGTGTGTTGTTGAAAATAGGGTCAAAATTTAACTAACAGTTTTAGTTTTGAACATAAGACTCTACCCCATATTGCGTAAATGTTAAACCAAAACCAAATTACAATCTACTAATTCAAGTTTTTGGGTTATGCTATGCAGCAGTGGCACCAGACAAGTTTGAGGTGGGATTTAACACCACATTGGCAGAGCTCCCACAGCAGATAAATTACTCATGATATCTCTGCTTTTTGGCAAGTATTACAAACACCACAAATATTATTATTATTATTATTATTATTATTATTATTATTATTAATAACTCACTTGAATGGATGTCCATCTGAAGTGGTTTTCTGAACTGCCTGCAACACAGTCTTGTAGACACGAAAACTGATTGTTCCCGTCAGAATTGCAAGTGAGAGGTAAGCAATAACGCTGATGAGTGAGAAGTAAGTCAGAGACAGCAGAATTCCCAGTACACTTCCAAATACAATCCCAGACTTCTTTGGGTCCCTCCAGTAGATGAGCTCCACAACTGCAACAAAGAACATTCATTGATAAGCTACATATAACAGTATGTGTTACTAATTTAAAAATGTGACTGTAAATTCCTGATGATTCAATTAAGAAAACAAGCACTTGACAGATTGGAGCATGGAATGTAAGTTAGAAAATCTGAAAAAGGAAACTGAGATAGGTTGAAGTTGGATATGGTGAGGATTACTGAAGTTCTGTGGCAGGATGAACAGGATTTTTGGTCAGGTGAGTACAGGGTTATCAGTTGGTGGTACGGCAAGAGCAGGTCTAACAAGACAATAGGGATGTGGGTAAGTTACTATCAACAGCATAGTTCATGCATAATCTTTAAGATAGACATGAAGCCAACAGCGACCACAGTAGTACAAGTTTATATGGCAACTAGCTCTGCCGATGAGATCGAAGAAATGCACAAAGAGATAAAAGAAATAATTCAGACTATTAAAGGACGGTGTGTCGAATGTTCTAACCCTTACTCGCGTAGGTAAGTTAGAAAATTTGAAAAGAGAAATGGATAGGTTAGATATGATAGGGATTTGTGAAGTTCGGTGGCAGGATGAACAGGATTTCTGGTCTGATGAGTACAGGGTTATAAATACAAAAGCAGTTTCTGGTAACGAAGGAGTATGTCTGATAATGAATAAGAAAATAGGAATGCGGGTAAGTTACTATGAACAGCATAGTGAACGCATTATCATAGCAACGGTAGACACAAATCCAACACCGACCACAGTGGTGCAAGTTTATATGCCAACTAGCACAGCTGATGAGGATAACTAAGAAATGTATGATAAGAGACATTATTCAGGCAGTTGAAGGAGAGGAAAACTTGATTCTGTTGGGGGGACGAACTTGGCAGTAGGATAAGGAAGAGCAGGTAATGTATTAGGTGAATATGGACTGGGAAAAAGTAATGGAAGAGCAGATCGCTTGGTAGAATTTTGTGCAGAGCACAATTTAATGACCACCAACATTTTGTTTAATCATCATGAAAGAAGGCTGTATATGTGAAAGAGACCAGGAGACACTGGAAAGTACCAGATTGACTTTTATTATGGTAAGGGACAGATTTAGAAACCAGGTATTAAACTGTAAGACATATCCAGGGACAGATATAGGCTCTGGCCATAACTTATTGGTTATGAACTGCAGATTAAAACTTAAGACACTGCAGGAAGGTAGAAAAGCTGGGAGATGGAACCTGGACAAATTCAAGAAACCAGATGTGGTTGAGGGTTTCAGAGGGAGCATTAGGAAAGGTTTTGCTGAAATGGGGGAAGTAATACAGTAGAAGAAGAATGGGTAACCCTGAGAGAGAGGGTAGTGAAGGCAGCAGAGGATCATAGGCAGAAGAACAATGGCTAACTGAAATCCCTGGATAACACAGGATATATTGAACTTAATTGATGAGAGGAGAAAATATAAAATTCAGCAAGTGAAACAGGAAAAAGGGAGTACAAACATCTGAAAAATGAGTAAGTGCAGACTGGCTAAGCAGCAGTGGCTAGAGGACAAATGCAGAACTGTAGAAGAATGCATAACTAGGAGAAAGATAAGATACCACCTACAGGAAAATAAGAGAGATTTGGAGACAAGAAAAACAACTGTATGAATATCAAGAACTTTCACGGAAAACCAGTACTAAGCAAAGAGGGGAAAGCTGAACTGTGGAAGGATTATATAGGGGGCCTATACAAATGAAATAAACTTGAAGGCAGTATTCTAGAAATGGAAGACGAAGTGGAGGAAGACGAGATAGATATGATACTGCGAGAAGAATTTGAAAGAGCACTGAAGGACTTTAGTCGAAACAAGGCCACTTGAGTGGACGACATTCCGTCTGAACTGCTGATAACGTTAGGAGAGCCAGTCATGAAAAAATTGTTCCACCTGGTATGCAAGACGTACAACACAGGGGAAATATCGTCCGACTTCAAGAAGAATATCTTAATTCCAATTCCAAAGAAAGCAGGTGCAGACAAAGGTGAAAATTACAGAACTATTAGTTTAATAAGTCATGGTAGCGAAATACTAACACTAATTATTTTACAGACAAATGGAAAAAAATTGTGGAATCCACGCTCAAGGACTATCAGTTTGGATTTAGTAAAAACGTAGGAACACAGGAGACAATACTCACATTACAACTTATCTTAGAAGATAAGCTTAGCGTTTGTAGATTTGGAGAAATCTTGACGGTGTTGACTGTAATACACTTTCAAATTCTGAAGGTATCAGGGGTAAAATATAGAGTGTGAAGAGTTATATTCAACCTATACAAAAACCAGACAGCAGTTATGAGAGTCTAAGGGCAAGAAAGGGTCACAGACGTTGGGAAGGGAGTAAGACAGGGTTGTAGCCTTTCCCCAATGATGTTCAATCTAAATATTGAGCAAGCTGTGAAGGAATGCAAGGAGAAGTTTGGAGAGGGAATTTAAGCTCAGGGAGAAGAAATAAAAACTTTGTGATTTGCTGATGACATAGTTTTGTCACAGACTGCAAAGGACCTGCAACCTCAAACAGAATGGACAGTGTTTTGAAAGGAAGGTATAAGATGAACATAACCAAGAGTAAAACGAGGGTAATGGAATGTAGCGTCAAAGTCAGACGATGCTGAAGGAATTAGATTAGGTAATGAGACAATACAAGTAGTAGACGAGTTTTGTTACTTGGGTAGCAAAATAACTTCTGATGGCCGAAGTAGATAAGACATAAAATGCAGAATGGCTACACGAAGGAAAGCGTTTCTAAAGAAGTGTAACTTGGGAACACCCAATATTAATTTAAATGTTAGGAAGTTCTTTCTGAAAGCATTTGTCTTGAGTATAGCATTGTATGGAAGTGAAACGTGGATATAAGGAGTTCAGATAAAAAGATGATAGAAGCTTTCGAAATGTGGTGCTACAGACAAATGATGAAAATTAAATGGATAGATCACATAACTAATGAGGTACTTAACCGAATTTAGGAGAAAAGGAGTTTCTGGCGCATGCTGACTAAGAGAAGGGATAGAATGGTTGGACGCATTCTGAGAAATCAAGGAATTGTCAACTCAGCATTGGAGGGAAGTGTGTGGGGTAAAAATCGTAGAGGGAGACCAAGAGATAAATACAGTAAGCAGATATGAAAAGATTGTAAGTTGCTGTTATTCTCAGATGAAGAGGGTTGCATAAAACAGGATAGCATGGAGATCTGTGTCAAACCAGTCTGCAGACTGAAGACAACTGTCAAATCCACTAACAAAAGGAACAAATAAAAACCCCTGAAGAGATACTAGTACTTGAATGGTGAAAATTTTGAAATTATTTTTGTACTGTAGCAGTTATGGACATCTGCAGTCAATTTTATTACCTAGTATATTTGTGAGAGCCATACAGTTGAGATTTTTTTATTAAGTTTAAGGAATGAGTGCATGAACCTTCCAGTGAGCTGTAACACGATGCAGTCCCTTGTTTGGAGGTTGAACAATTCTTTGTACTCGAGGCATAAAGAATGGCAAATATGTCACATGCAGGGCCGTATTTAGGCAAGTACAACATGTGCAGCTGCACAGGGCAGCATAATTTCGGGGGCAGCAAAATTTTACCATAAATAAAATTAAACATTCTAATATTAATTGAAATGTCATTATTCAGAGTTTCGATTACAGCAATAAATTTTCAAAGTCAGGTTGTTGTGTTGATATCAGTGGTGTATCGACAGGTATTATTTTTTCCTTTTATATATATGGAAATAATTATTTTGAATCCCAGATGCCCAGGGGGGGGGGTGAATTACTGCACAGGGGCACCACATACACTAAATACGGCCCTGGTCACATGTCACGAGAAGTAATTACCTATGCAAAAAAACTAAAAGTAAAAGAAAAAATCAATTATGTAGCTACTGAGGACAAAGTTCCAAAACAAACCATATATTTTAGGTACTACATACTATATGTAACTGCAACTAGTAATTAACTGAAACACTATATTACTTTCTTTTAATTCTAGAAAATTAGTCCAAAAAGTGCTTTCTTACTGACAAAAAACGCTATCAACAGTTCACACACTGTAGTTTAAAATGGGTTGTGAGAGTAATGTGGCTAAATCCAACACAAATGTGCTTATTCTTTCAACAGAAATTATGTTAAAGTTCCTATAAGGTTTGAGGCAAACCTTTAGCTGTAATTTTACATGGCACAATTTATATATACACATTATTTAGACTAGTTATAGATAAACCTGTTCCAATATACTAAAATTGTGTGTTTTTACATATTACTGAATAAAACTAAGACTGCACATGCTCTTAGTGAAATACTATTAAATTGAAGAGCACATTTAACATGTATGCCATCTATGAGCACCAGTTCTGCCTTGCTTCTTGTCATTTAGTGTTAGCAGTAAACTAAAAACATTTTTGCACCCAACGTCTTTCTCAAATTACGCAACTTTAGTATTAAGCTGTCTTCTTGTGCTGTGACTATTATGATAATCGAAGTGACCTAAAAACGTGCTGGCTTTATTAATACTTTGGAGCAATTAATATAATTTGATTATAGACGGAGCAAAATTGACGATTTTGCTAGTTTTTTGTATTAATATATTGTTTTTCGAAAGTTGATACATTGGGAATGAAGAACTTTGTTTTTCGTTGAAACACTTCTATCGTGAGAAAGGATTAATTACAGTGCTTTTTCTAATTGCTGATGACTGTTTTATTAAAGTTGAATAGAAGAGAGCTTCCAAATATTAGAAAGAGCAGCTGTACATCGAGATACACAAGAATGAACATGGTAAAGTGTCTAAATAATATGGACTGCGAAGTACAATATACTCCATACAGGACTTGGCAACAGAATGAAACGATGCGTATCTGCATTGTTAAGATGATCATGTTTATCGGCAAAGAGGCTAAAAGCCCTGGTGAAAAATCAGTGATAAAACTGAAATAATGACGAGGACAAGCTACTAAAGGTAAAGAAACGTTTAAGTAAGGTGACTAATTCGGTAACAGTATTACGTTGGACCACTACAGAGAAAATTTTATATGGCAAGTTCCATTGTTACAACGCACAATATGCCTGGGTTTTGACACTATCCGGCGAATTTATAGGAGTAATTACAGAGCAGAAACTGGCGCGTTCGCAGAAACGAGGCTGTCCACAGGTAGAAGTGGCCCACGTGCAGCCGAGCAGCTGTTGTGTTATACACGTGGCACGGCAGCTGCGCGTCCCGTCAAAAAAAGCAGGGAGTGCGGTGTCAGAGCGGGGGTGCGGACGACAAAGCGAGGGAGGCTCACCTGGCCCCCTGTCGACGTAGTCCTCGGCCCCCTGGCCCTGCGACAGCTGCTGCTTCGGCCTGCGACCCATGGTGGACACGCACGGACACACGTGTGGAGGCCTGACACGCACGCGAGCGACAGAAGTGCGGCCCGCGCTGCGAGCGCCGACCTCTGCTTTCGCTGCCCACACGCCAGCCGCTCCGACAGACCTGTCCGACTCCAGCGCCACCACCGCACACCGCGGCGCTTACTTTGAATTCTCGTCGGGTCTAACACCGACTTTTTTTATCACCCTTCACAGCCGGGTATTACCCATACCCAAGTATGAACATCAAAGCTATCTCCCATGTTCGTGTCTTTCAATCTAAAAGCGATTTTATGAAACGGCTTATATGATATATGTGCGTCCTTCGACTTAAATTTTCCCATATAATCTTGTCGATTTTCGCAACTAACATATTAAGTTCACAACCGGTCTGATGATATGTGAAAAATATAACTAAGAATACGTTGCTTGCAGTGGCCATTTTGAGCAGCAGCTGAATTGTATTTCACTGTAAGGTTTTAGAAGTAAACGCCTTTTGCTACTGCGAATGAAGGGTTTTATTTTTATATTTTTAAATCACCCATACGCGTTTCGCCTTTCTCTCAAGGCATCATCAGTGGGTGTCCTGAAATATTGACATCTTTTTGTTTACACATATAGGTTAGGTCTCTTACATATCTACAAAACATTTCATTTCAGATTTAAAACAGTTCGTTTTTGGTGTAAAATAGCAAGTGCTGTAAGTACACCATTTTACGCCAAAAACTAACTGTTTTAAATCTGAAATGAAATGTTTTGTAGATATGTAAGAGACCTAACCTATATGTGTAAACAAAAAGATGTCAATATTTCAGGACACCCACTGATGATGCCTTGAGAGAAAGGCGAAACGCGTATGGGTGATTTAAAAATATAAAAATAAAACCCTTCATTCGCAGTAGCAAAAGGCGTTTACTTCTAAAACCTTACAGTGAAATAACTAAGAATGTTTTCCCGCCGCGCTCTGCCCATCTCTTGCATGTTCAGCTACGTCCCTTACAGAGTGTATACGCGAACAGGAACAAAAAATGCCCAAATTTTTTCCGGATTTCCCGGGTGTAAAAACACTCCCGGACAAATTACGCCTTTTATGTTATGACATATTTGGCTCTGGGCAGTAAAATTTATCAATTCTTTACCCGTATAACTCGGTGATAAACAGCTTTAACGATATGATTCCTTAATTTCTCCTTGCGAATAACAACTTTGAAAAACTTATGGGTATGCTGCCAGGTACCAAAATCTACGGCAGGAGACCACCCCCATTGAAACCCGAGGTTTTAAAGATCGTTGCACATTGCTTCCTTACTGCAGTTTCGCCTTGAAAATGGCAGGGTGGTCTCCTGCAGAAATATCGGCCGTCGTCGATTTTGATACCTGGCAGCACACCCGTAAGTTTTTCGAAGCTCTAACGATGTCGGCGTAGTTTTTATCGGGAGCTGTAGATGTTGGTAATGGCCTGACAATTGATGAGAAGTAAGGACGGAGAATCATTAGTCAGGTGGAAATAATCAGTAAAAAGTATATATATATATTTTTTAATTTTTTCATTTTGTTCTGTTTCCTAAATGTAGCTCTTGCAGATTTCAGTCGTCTATCATTTACTTTGTTTTGTAGAATAGTTTGCTGTTATGCTGGAACTCAATGGCACAGCTTTAATTTATTGTAAGAAATATTTCCCTGTGGTTTTCTTTTCCTTTCTCTCTTCGAATGTGTCACGATTCTAGAGTAGGCTTATATTGTTATGCATGAACCTAATAAAAGAACGTAAGTACGACCTGAACGCGTAATTATTTACAAACTTCTGGTTGGCTGCCTTCATTTCCCATAATTTAAGGTTAATTATACTTTTTACCATCATCATTGCATAATTTGTAATTATGCTTTTAAAGAACAGGTATGAAAATAACCTTTAAGCTGTTTGTTATTCTTTAACATACATAAATTAGAAATATACCCTATATTAGCGCCCTTGGCCTCTCGTTCTGGGGCCACCAAATCTCTGAAGATATTTTACTTAGATTGTCCCGTTCCTCTCGTCCTGGGGGCCCCTCCAAATCTCAAAAGTTGCTGTTTTATAGTATACATGTATTTGAAAGTGGACAGGGAGCCTCATTTTGTTCTGCCGCCGCCCCGGGCCTCCGACAGCCTTAGTCCGCCACTGCTGCAAGGTACCCTCCTCCACGCATAAAGTAAAAAACCTCTTCCAAGAGCACGTAAATGAGCTAACTCATGATACCCGCACAGAGAGTGTCAAACTTTTAAGATACCCTCTGTCATGCACCGTAAGAAAATTTAAGCACTGACCGCTTTGTTTTTGTTGAAGTTCAAAATAAAACTGTAGGTTGCTGTCAAAGTCTGTACGTAAAATACCCTCCGCCATGTACAATACGGAATTTTGTGCACATAGTGACTCATCTTGTTTGCAAGTGTGTAAAATTTTATGAATATTGGAACAAAACTATAGATTTCTATGCAAAGCAAAGAGAGAAAAACAAGCACAAGCACTGCTTTATATGTTAAGATTTTCATGTAGTACCACGTGAGTGACTCAATCCCAGGGAGAGGCAACGGCTTTAATTAAAACTGAAGCAGTAAGATCAACAGCCTGGTCCCGCGGTGCCGTACCAAAGTACGAACGGAACTGGTATCACGGGACTAACCGAAAACTTGCGTAAATGCGGCGATGTGCATGTAACTATATAAACGGGTTGAAGTTTTTGGCGGCTTCGAACGCCATGTAACTGACGATCGAATAGTGCAGTGAATCCCCCCGCATGAACTATGGGCGCTACTAAATTTAGAGAGTGTGTTTAATGTAGTGGGCTTTTACATTTGTGTCTACAATGGCAATTTGATGAGCACATTTTCCGATGGGTGCTTCCATACAAGAATCACTTAGTAAGTAGTTTGAATCTTCCTTATTTCTTCTATACTATACCGAACTATCTTCGAACAATTATATTCTGCCGTTAAGACTTTTCTGAAAAAAATAGGCGAACGATTCCGTACTCTAAGAAGGTATGGTAATCGACAATCCTAAGATTCATTAGAACGCCATACTGCTTGAACATCTGCAGAACAAAAATTCAGACTATTTTAATAAGTCTTCGAACCCACCTTCGTAATGCAATTTCACTTTGGGCAAACGGTCCCAAAATTTTTCTTCGTTTATCTCAGACACATCATCTAAGTATTGTAGAAGCGACTATAATCATTCCTCTCAAGCTACTGCCTTTGTAAACCGGGGTGGTTTTAGACACTAAGCTGCAGACGAGATGCGCAGCCAATCGCGGAAGAAGATTGACAGGACCAATAAGCTTGCTTACACTACAAGACACAGGACTCTACTGGTAAAAACCATTTAGACAATTATGGAAAGAACAGTACAGATATTGCGAGAAAGGGGGGCCAGGATTTTCAAATAGGAAATTGCGAGTCGACAGAACACGAAATGTCATGATAGAATGCAGACCACTCTATGCTGAGTATATTGGTAACGTCATGTCTAGAAAATTTTCTTGTGATAAAACGAAACCCATTTATGAAGATAAGCAGGAACTTTCTTCGTAGGATGTCAGACTCGAAACAGCGGACACCTATTGACAAGACAGATGTGCAGGAACTGGTGTAATTCTGGGCCTGCTGCGGTGCATCGCTTGTTTGCGCGCTTTCGTTATATATTCACAACCTAATTCTGTAGTGTGTGAATATTATGAAATTACTGACCAAACCTAGCACTGCACGTGAAATGAAATTTGTAATTTCCAGTATGCACGAGACAAAATTGAGTTAAAAGTAAAAAAGTATTCTAATAGCTATGCATTACCTTCAACTACACGCCAAAAAACACGTAATTCACGTAGATAGATGACGCAACAGACGGCTAGACGAAGTAATATAATCATGGGCATCTGAAGTCACGGTACCTCCAAATTTTGTCGGTTTACTGTATTTGTGGATCAGTGCAGATTACTGCTACAGTAAGAAATTAACCTTCGATAGTTGCAATGATCCCTATACTTGTCAGTTCAAGTCCGTCGGAATGTACAGTTGACATAAGTGGCTGCAGGTGATCAGCCAGTATGCTTAAGTACGTCATATCTAGACGTATTAAGGGTCCCATGGCAACTGCACACGCCCGACACCATTACAGTGACCATCAGCTTTAACAGTCTCTGCTGATATGCGCGGTCCATGGATTCATGACTGTTCCCATACCTGTACGCGTCCATCCGCTCGATACAATTGGAAACTAGACTCGTTCTTACCAGGCAACACGTTTCCAGTTAACAGTCCAGTCGTGGCGTTAAGCTTGGTATTGTGCAGTCAGCAAGGTTGCAGGAGTGGGTCTTCGGCTCCGAAAGCCCACATCGATGTTTCGTTGGATGGTTCGCCCGCTGATACTTGTTCATGGCCCAGTACTGAAATTTGCAGCAATTTGTGGAACGGTTGCGTTGAATGATTCTCTTCATCGTTGGTCCCATTCTTGCAAGATCTTTTTCCGGTCGCAGCGATGTCTGAGGTTTTACCGGTTTCCCCGATATTCGCGGTGCACTCATGAAATTGTACGGGAAAATCCCTACCTCATTGCTACCACTGATTTGGTGTGTACAATACCTCGTGCGCAGACTATGACACCGCGTTAAAACTACTCAAATCCTGATAACTTGCCAAGGCGGCAGCAGTAACCAATCTAATGCTTGCGCCCAACTTACATAGGCATTGTCGATCGCAGTGACGTCCTCTGAGTACGTAGCTGTGTTTGCATATACACCTGTCTAAACCGGTTTCTTTGGCTCGGTTGTGTATAATTAATACCACAGGGCATTTGAGTTGGCAGTGGACGAACCTCGGGTTTTTTCCACTATACCGCATTTTATCAACTCTGGATGTCTTGAGTAAGCAAATTCTTTGTTATTATGGATGAGTGGTGCTAAGGTTTTCCTGTACTATGTAACACCAGGTTGACTGGCTGATGCTGTGGATCTTTTTAACGAGATACAGTAACAGCAATTTTATTTGTTTTTGCCTATGTAATGAGGTTGCCAGGGAGGCACCTCGGGTGATTCGCACCTTGGCGATTTCAATAGCTCTCGTGTTAGAGATATGGAAGTACAAGTCGTTCGGGAAAACCGCCTTTAAAGTAATTCTGTAGTGCTTAGTTGCTACGTGAATTATTTGTATAATGCAGAAGATGACTACAGACAGACGGTCCAAATTGTGTAGTCTCGTGAACCTCCCAACCACGTGCAGTCTACAGCTACCGCCATGCTGCAGCACTACGCCGTCGCCGTTAGTGAAATTGTGTTGCCGTCCTTTTCCTTTGTGTCTTACTGTGCCTGTTTATACGTCGCTATATCGAGTACCAGAAAAGACTTTAGGAACGCTTCATCAAATGGGCACGTAAAATTGCCTGTCGACTCACTACAGTCTGTTAGTTTAACTCTCGAGTATCGTATATAGTAGTATTCTTATTGATTCATATCCTCACTGTTAAAAAAACTTGAGCAACAATGATTTTCTCTTGCAGTATTTTGTGAACATCCAATTCCTGAAACAACAGGGCAGTACGTTTTGGAAACCTCGCAATACACTGGCTATCAGATAATTGGCGTCGAGTTTTAGGTTTCTCTGTGATTAACTTATTGACAAGTACTGATGTAATATGTTACCTCTATTCTATATTAACTAAGCAACATGTAAATTATTAGTTCCTGATAAGTCTTTGCAGCCAGTGCTCAAATCTCCTTCACCTACAATGGTGGATAGTATTCATGCTCTAATGGTCGGAGTTGCCGATTACTGACGTGTGGTAGTGAACCTATGGTAGTGACCTGATCGAAGGCCACACGGCGCCACAGTACGGAACACACATTTGTTTTAGGGTCAGTGGCGTGGTTGTACCTCTACTCTCCACCAATCTTGTTGCTTTCAACCTCTTTGCTTGGCATGTAGTCTTTCCACAGAGGCGCATGACATTGAGTGGAACAGCAACACATTGTAGAAAATGTTCAGTGTAGTATTTCTGGTATCTACAAAGGCAGTCTACGCTCAATGGCGCATCAACCGGGACAGGAGGGCAGTGCTCTTCTCTCCCCCCTCCACTTGAAACTGGAGCGGCAAGACACGGTTTTTGCCGCCGCCCCAGTATTTTTTATGGCGACCTTATTTGCCTTTGACTGGAGCATATTTTAACAGCTACTACATTCTGTCCTCTCCTTCAGTCTGTGACTGCTAATAAGGGGTAACATTGTGCTGATGGGGCGCCCAAGGTCGCTATTTCGCCCCCTTCCGAAGACCAAAGCCATGGAATCACCAAGACGAAGTCAGTAAATAGGTTTTCTTGCGCCCCACCCCCACCTCCGCTTCTAAAGAAATAGTTGGTACTTGGCACACTGCCTACACTCTGAAACATTCTTCTGAAGCATTAGCAGAGTTCATTAATTTGTTCGGAAGAGGCCACCTCTCTCTCCACTGCCGTCTGCCGTGCAGTGTACATTAAGAGCTCCTATTGCTACACACAGCATGGAATGGCATCGGGGTCGCTGTGTTATATTTATCATCTGAATCTAAGGAGTCTATTCAGTCAAGTGAACAGTTTCGACATTTTCAATGGACAAGGTTCTGAATTTCTTCATCGCCACAGTTACCGTGATGCATCAAATTAAATCAAGCACTGCACCAACTTTTATCGCGTTCGCAGAGATCACGTCGCCAAAGTTTTGCGTGTGGTTCATGTTGGGTCATACATTATAAGATATCTATTTTTTATTTAAAACAGGACAGATAGCTCATTTTTTTCACCAGGTATTGGTGTGTATACTCCTTGTATAGTCGCCGTACAGTAAGTCTCCCGTACCGCACTCTCCCGTCAGCAAGGAAACCATCTCGTCCCCTCCCCATCCCTACCTAGGACGTCTGCTCATTTAGCTGCCAAATAATACTGTGCGTGCTGCCAGCACGGCGACTTTCTGCTCTAATCCTTGCTAAAAACATTTATCCGTCTTACATACAGCGTTTCCAGTCTTCACGTAGGAGCTGATGCCACACTAATTAGCTCACTGGTTAATTGATTCTATCTTGGGGAAATATTCAGAACAGGACGAATATTCATATGAAGTTTCTTGCTTCAAACTATCGTGCCTGTCGAATCTCTGAATACTGACCACTCGGTCGGAAACACACTGTAACACCAAAATGCGAAATTTTAAAGGTAACATACTTCAAGGAAACTATCTTGCAAACAGCTTGTCAGTCATTTCACTTAGAACCACGGCCTTGGAAGTGTTAAGTTCAAAGGTCTTCGTAAACGAACAAGAAAAGCTTTCTGAGGACACACGCTGCCAACACCAAAAGGCAAGTCCTGCAGCGCCTAAGTACAAAAGCTAGTCTTTGAAACTAAACTAAGCTTCAAATTGCAAAGACTACTTTGCAGACAAAAGATGGCGGGGAAGGATACCGCGACAGTCTTGGCAGCCGAGAAGATGAATCCGCTAGCAAGAATAATAATAAAGCGGCTACCTGTTACTACATTTCGGGAGCCAAGCCGGCCTAAAGATAGTCCACGCAAAGCGCTGCTGGCCAATACTCGTATGCCGGCCAGCCGCAGGGCATTCCGTCGCTGGCTGCGCCATGACCCGATAAACGCTGTCGCCGCCAGTTTCCCTATCTACACGCTGTTCGCATTTTAGAGAGAGTTGCGAAACAAGCACATCAAATACTTGTGCTTACCGGTAGTCAACTAGAAAGCCCAGGAGTGCGAGGTCGCAAGTTCAATCTTTATCAAAGCTCATTTTAAAGTAGCGTGTGTGACGGAGAAGTAATGGCTGCTAATGTCTCCGTATGTGCATTAGGAGTGCGACAGAAGGTGAGTGTCCGGAAGGTGCAGGGAT
Organism: Locusta migratoria; assembly: GCA_026315105.1. Taxonomy (NCBI): domain Eukaryota; kingdom Metazoa; phylum Arthropoda; class Insecta; order Orthoptera; family Acrididae; genus Locusta; species Locusta migratoria. The sequence goes on from CM048750.1 coordinate 329,423,363, forward strand.
TAACCTTTTAAGGAATGTGTCATGTTTCGCAAAATCGACATCGTCAGACAGCCTAGATATATTCGAAACGAAATATAAACTTGCACCGCGAACACCGAATGAAAAATGGCGCACCACAGTCACAAAGATTAGCATTAACAACATCGAAGGCGAACACATTTGGTGTTACGAACTGACTAGGACGTTCAATTAGGTATAGAATCTTGTTTGTGTAACAGGGCCATGAGAACTTAGGGAATGTTATCGCCCGCAAGCGAATGCAAAACAGGTCCGTAGCGGATCTACTTAACTACCTTCCCGAGTAATATCTAACCTTCTGTAAATACCATGGATGTCTACTATGGCCAAATTTTATTTCTCAGTGTATATTTAACATTATCACACTATCTGCAGCTTAATAGATAAGCAAAAAATATCGTCATCTCAAAACTGTTTTAATATATATAAATTGTATATTTATAATATCGATAAAGCAATCGATATTTAAAGAATATCGATAACGCTATTCTGGGTGGGTGATCAAAAAGGTAGTATAAATTTGAAAACTGACTCACGGTATAATGTAGAGAGAGAGAGAGGTAAAAAATTTACACCACATGCTTGGAATCTTAGGGTTTTATTAGAAAAAAATTAAAAAATGTCCGACAGATGGCGCTTCATCTAATCAGAAAAGCAATAATTAGCATAACAAATTAAAACAAAGCAAAGATGATTATATTTACAGGAAATTCTCAATATCTTCATCATTCCTCAACAATAGCTGTAGTCGAGGAATAATGAACAGCACTGTAAAGCATGTCCGGAGTTATGGTGAGGCATTGGCGTCGAATGTGGTCTTGCAGCATCCTTAGAGATGTCGGTCGATCACTATACACTTGCGACTTCAGGTAACCCCAAAGCCAATAATCGCACGGCCAATAATCTGGGGACCTTGGAAGGCCAAGCATGACGAAAGTGGCGACTTAGCACCCGATCACCACCAAACGACGCACCCAAGAGATCTTACACGCGTCTAGCAATATATAATTTTGTTCTAATAAAACCCCGTGTCATTCCAAGCATGTGTGTCAATTTTTACCTCTGTATCTACATTATTCCGTGATTTATTAAGTTTTCAAATTTATACTGACTTTTTGATCACCCAGTATATTAATTATCCGTCATTTTTTAACTCTTAGCACCATAGTCCTCATTGGGAGTCCAAATATCCACGGGTGTACTGCCGGTCTATAGTGTCCAACGGGCACAATATTTCGGCGATCATACATGTCGCCATCATCAGGTGAACTGACGGACTGAGCTCCTGGGAGTGTTCTTGCCTATTCCCGCTACGACTGATTTTTGCTATCTGCCAATAAATGTAATAAAATGGGCTTAATTTTATATTCAGTACTATTAATGAGCACCAGATTTCATAAAGTATAAACCATCTGTTTGTTACATCCTTGTGTAATTCCACTGCAGATAGTGAGTACAGAGTGGAAAAATCTGACGTTTGATAAACCTGCTCCAAACTGATGCAGTAAATGCGCTCCTCTCAGGCCCTGTTTTAAGACTCGGCACAAAAATCTCAAATTACCGCACTGGTATTTAAATGGAAAATAGACTGCTGTGTGAAATTTTTATGGTAACTACAATATTCCATGCTTAGAACGCGCATCGGAAGTCACTCCTGAGAGTTTTCTCAGATCATTCACTTTTACTAGGTCCTCGTATGTCACATGTGGCACGAACAATATTCCTAAAATTTAATTATTAATGTCTATTGGTTTCGTTAGTTGTTTGTAGGGACGTGATATAGCCTAGTACAATGAGTGCCATTGATTTATCAGCCAATTTTGAAGTGTACATTTTTAACTGCATCTACATATGCAGGCCTACCCTGCAAATCACATTGGTGTGTCTGGCAGAGGGTTTATCGAAGCACTTGCGTATACGGTTCCAAACAATAGCGCCGAGGGAACAAGATATACACTATTTCCGTTTTAGCTCATTTCTTCAATTATTATGATCATGTTGGTGAAAAAATTTCGCAAAAAGATCTAGCTTGGTTTGATCAATATTTATAGATTCCTGTAAATTTTAAAAATATCGATTATTATTTTATATATATATATATATATATATATATATATATATAATATAGTGAGGACAGTTACAACTCACCGCAAAGACGTGGCGACGAGATGCGACAGGCACATACAAAAGACACACACATACAACACATTCAGCTATCGGTCATGGCCTTCCTCAGAAATAGAGCACTCACGCAATCACACAGGCACACAACACAGTCATACAACCATCACCTCCGACTGCCACACTTCGAATCACGCTCTGCAGCGAATCGGGGACAGAGCGTGATTCGAAGTGTGGCAGTCGGAGGTGATGGTTGTATGACTGTGTTGTGTGCCTGTGTGATTGCGTGAGTGCTCTATTTCTGAGGAAGGCCATGGCCGATAGCTGAATGTGTTGTATGTGTGTGTCTTTTGTATGTGCCTGTCGCATCTCGTCGCCACGTCTTTGCGGTGAGTTGTAACTGTCCTCACTATATTATTTATTCCAACCTGGACTTTCCATTATTTATATATATATATCGAAATAAGGATAACGATATGTTTCATAAACATCTCCGCATTCCTAAGGCAGTTTTGTCTTTAAGGATAGCTAGTTTTGCTTTGAGGTCCACGACCGACAGCATTCGGTCGCCTGCCAAAAACTTCCATCAATTATCACTTTACACCAGTACGTTTTTACACGCACCCTTTAAGAATGAACACCTTGCTGAACATCTTGCACGGTTTCTATCTCCCAAAAAGTACATCTTCCATCTTTATAGTGCTTACCTTAACACTGTAGCGCGCTTTTTTTTCTCAGTCGTTTATAGTGCAAGCTTTCGGCTCATTTTGAACGTTTCTTGGATGTCGGCGATGTCAATTTTGTTAATTGTGGTATTTACAGCCCACAGAAGTTTGATATCTGCACTTCAAGAAATCCATTTCCTGTCGTCCTTCAGATACACACTTGAGCAATCTGCAGTTTTTTGCTGCCATAACACACTCAAATGAGCGCTATTACACACTGATGGTGCCACCTCACACTATGAGGTCCTTGTGAGAGATGCTCGTCACGAAATATTACGGTTATCCCCGAAAAAGTATCTTACTTCACGGAAAGATTACTCGGTGATGTGGCGGTATTTTCTACGTATCTCAATCCTAAAAAGTATCACTCGAGTGCACCTTAACTGACAGTCCCCTCATTAACTTTGACAATCATACTTTTTATATTTAGAATATATTCCATTTCTTTTACATACCTTCTTTTATCCAACATGGCTCTTGTATTTTCTTATCTAGTACATATGCACGAATGCTGACTAAACTTCCTTTTTAATGAAGTGACACTACAGCCATTATCATCCGTCTGCAACATAACGAATTAAGATCTCAGCAAGAAAGCTTTATCTTACTGGTTTTGTCGTATATGTCTTGCTTAGCTAAGTACCTGCAACTCAGCTATCTGTGTACGCTAGCTGAACACGTGCATGAGATTTGGAACCCTGCCAACTTCCTTACTCGTGGCCAACTGCATTGCCGTTGTTGAATACAAACTGAAACCTATTTGTAACATACACCCAACTATTATGGAATTTTTCTTTATTTCCTCCTATCCACCGTTCATATTACCATTTCATATACCCAACTGCCGCCTTCCGCAGCCGCTAAATTTTTTTTTTTTTTTTTTTTTTTTTTTTTTTTAAATTAAAGTTACTGGTGCTACTGCTAAAAAGCAACCAAGCCCCAGATTTTTGCACGGTACACTCATCGAACTAGAGATGATTTTATTTGGTGCATACCTAGAGGGATAATCTACCAGACCCTGTAGTGTAATTTCTACCTCACATTGGCCTTACCTTCAGCACTTGAAATATAGAAAATACATCACTCTTTGACACAGTTTTATAACATCAAGGATCTGAAAGGGTGTTAGGAACACGGCAAATCTTTATAACGGCGCGACATTCTTCCGTTAAGAGACTTCCTACAGCAGTGGCAATAGTTTGCCCTGATTACAAGTCTAATTTCTCACGCTTCCTGTAACGCTACCCATATCTGGACAAATCTGAGAAGTTTTGTCTTTGATCCAAACAGCGTAGTATGCTTTTTCAGAATTATAGCTACGTTAAACATGAAAAATCGTTACTAAGTTAAGAAATGTCAGAATTACGAAGAGCATCCACCTTTAATTTTTTCGTTGTGTATATTCGATACACGGATATAATACACATCTAACTACTGTGAACTACGTTATGTTGATTTACATTATCGGACTTCGCTTCTTTATAATATGCTTTATGCCAAAATACGTTTAAATATGGTTCGAATGTGAACTGGGCTATAGTAAAGATTAACAACTATCCTGAAATTTGTGCCTCTGTATGTGTATCAGGTATGACATTTATAAAATGTAAAACTACGAATGTGGGTGGGGTACATGCAGGATTCAGTAAAGAAACTATTTTAATACACTATAAATTATAGGAACTTTATTTTCTCAGCGACATCCACTCTTTTTGCATGCACACCACGCTTTTCGTTTTAAATTTTTGCTTTGTTATTGTCACAGCAACTAAAAATTCACATGCACAAATTTTCAGGTTTATCTGTATTAGGTCAGGAATTTGTATGAGGGTTAGGAGAAATCTTACTCCTTTGCCTGTTTTAAAAACGAGTTAATAGTGTCCATAAAGTCACGGTGCAGCTTCAGCCTGCCACACACAAGAAAACGACACAAATGCGAAACCTTTACCAAATGAAAAAGTTTTCCAATTTTGCATAACTGTTCAGCGCAGTTCGATGTGGCTTCGAGACATGACCTTACGTCATCAATTTGTAGTCATAATCTACGAAACAATCTGTGAGATGTCTAAGATGGTACTTGCAAAACCCTGACTAAACAACAACGGGGCAAACTGCGTTGCTACAGAGTCAAACAGAGCTATTCGTTCGCAGTCTTTATATTTCGAATAATAAAGGAAAGTGAGGCAATGGAAATGCGTCTTTCCATTCACAAAGGCTGCAAAATATTTCTTGGTGGATGCTAACAACTTCCCGAGAAAATAAGGCAGAAGTAAGGGGTATTTGCCAAGGAATAAGGCTTAGTAGAACTTATGGTATAGAAGAACATTTTGAAAGAAACCATTCCGTAATTTGTCCGATGCGGTCTCTAATAACGACAAATACTAACTTACTAACAGGCTGGCCGTAACGCAATAAGTTGCCTCCGTTATCCTTGTCGAAGTCAGGATTTTGTAAGATGTCACGAAAATCAGTAATTTAATCGATAACCACCGCCTCTGAAATAGTAAACGTTAATTGGTATATTCTGGCAGCAAGTATCTGAGCGAAGTAGTGATGATACTGATTTGTTATACAGCATTACTTCCAGAAACTGTTTGCATGTTGTGTAACTTCCAACCTTTGTTACGAATGTACACGAAAGTACTTGTCCAACGTCAATAGACAAGAAACGATCTGACGTCAACAGTTTAGTTCGCCTGGCCCCCAGCCGTAGTTTACGATCGTGAACTGACGCTCTTCGCGTGCAGTGGAAAACTGCGCAACTCAAAGGCGAACTATTGCGTTCCTTGCCAATTACCTATTTTATGTAATATAAACCCGTGTACGTAAGATATGGTACTGCTGGTAATTTTCCAGATCCTGTATGATTTAATGTTAATTTACCACGAAGTTATTGATAAACTGACAGCTACATCCTAATTGCTGATACCTTTAACAGTTATAACATGTTAAATATTCCACAGTGTGTTAGCAACTTTCTGAAATAACAAGCAATATTTTATTAAACATGTATGTTTGTCGTTTTAAATGAGGCCTTTCATATTAGAGCAGTTTCTAAAATCGTTTGTATTCATTTATAGCGGACATTTTTGGAGTAATATGTTCACAAAAAAAAAAAAAAAAAAAAAAAAAAATCAAGAAATAAAATTTTAGTCAGAGGTTAATAATGTTCGTGAATAAGGCGGCAAAGGAAAGGGAAGCGTAATATGATGAATAGAGGGTCGATGTACTTACTATACCACGACAATGGTACGAAAAACCTGCTGCTGTCGATGTGATACATGTGAAGGCTCTTAGAAGTGACAGGCCTGAAAGCCTGTGTTGTTTAGGGGGAATGGGGGGGGGGCGGCAGGAACAGCCGAAACTTAACACCAAATGTTTGATAGAGCTCCGTATAACCATAGAACAGATTGAAACATTAGGGAGCGGTATTACAAGATCGGCAACACAACCAGAATTTATTTGAATGCTGTGACCATCTGTGTAGAGATCTGAAAACCATTTATTGCCGTTTCCGGAACAGTTTGGCTTGGAAATGTTATTCAAAATTTCATCAAATTTCGGGATTCGCCCAATTTAATTTTACATTAAGTTATTTATGGTTCTAATGTAATTTTACAATACTTCGTTATTATTATTTTTTATATTTCCCAATAACTGTACTCTTTGTAATACGTTGTTTTAACGATTCTGCTGCTTTGTACGTTTCACTGTATTTTGTAATTTGCAGCGAACAGGTTAATTCAAATATTCAAATGTCTGTAGATCTATCGGACCAAACTGCGTGGTCATCAGTCTGTAGCTTGCAAACTACTTAAACCTAGGTAAACTAACCTACGAACACACACACACACACACACACACACACACACACACACACACGCGCGCGCCGCAGGGAGGACTTTAACCTCCACGGCGAGAAACCGAGCGCTCCGCAGCGGGGTGCTTTAGACCGTTCGGCTACTCCACCGCGGCACAGGTTAATCCAATACGAAAGGTATATGCAATCTCGTATTTTCGTATCTACTAACAGTGATATACTGAAACAATATTCAATTAATTATTTTGACATGTAAAATTTTAACAATTTCTATTAAATGTTGCATATGGCTAGTTTATTACTTAACACTGCTCCACAGTGTTTAATAGAAAATTTAGAAAAGTGGGAAATTGTAACCGACCTCGTTTAGATATCTGAATTTGCACGTTGTTACTCTATGGTTAAAGAATGATTTTTCCTTAAATTACACTACAGGAAAAACACGCGTCCTCAATGCTACAACGAAAATTGAAAATATTGCCGAAAGTGTAGCACAATCGCCACTAGTGAAGGCCAGAAGACATACGGTAACGCTCTTACATGGTTATTACAGATGGGATACATTGGTAGCACAATGACAGGGGCCTTACGTTACAATTATAAAGAAAAGAAGTGCTAGACTCTAGAATTGTGTTGTCACATACTTTACAGCTGTAAGGGTTATAGGATGGCTTTTCTGTTCTTTGAGTCCTTTGCAGTGAATGCATTTCCCAAGCAATGTTCGCATTGTACATATGTTTTCAGCCCTTCGCTCCTTTAAGCCCCAGAATAGCGACTCATGTGAGTACCACGTGAAGTGTGACGATCATCTGCAGTGTTGCGACGGCCCCCTTTCCGAGTGCCTGCTAGCGCCAGCACCTGGCGCGCGGTGCCTTCCCCAGGAGCCACGTGACCTTGGACTGCGTACACTCCCTGCCTGACGCACACTGCGCTTTCCCTCACACACACACATGCTGACGTCATCGCCGCGTGCGCGTCGCCCTGACCTCAACAAACCACCCAGTTCACTATCACTTACTGAACGAGAAATATTCGCGTAATGACAGCACTATACATGCGGTATTTAGCGTATACCGAGGAACGAGCACGTAATGTTCTACCAATATTGGCATAATGGCTAACTTTTTTTTTTTTAATTGTGGTTTTAGGGCGCACAACTGCTGAGGTCATTGGAGCCCAAAACTACCCATACTAAAATCGAACTGGGGTTAGAACTTAAATGGTTTTCGCCATATTTGCACAATGTATAAATATTAAAACTGTCAGCAGAATGCGCATCATCTGCTAAAATATCAGACATTCAAATGGTAAACATAGATCATGATGGAGACGATTAAAAAACGGACATTGCACTAAAAGGTTCATCACTTTGCTAACATAAGGGAGCAGGATCACCACGAAGTAAATACTGGTGGCTATAATGGCAGTGGCCAATACGGAGCCGGGCCACCACAATCTCCTCTCAACGAGAGTGTCGAGATGACGTTGACCAAAGGTCGGGCACAGGTTTAATGGCCCGCAATTTGTTCCCTGACAGGGATGACCAATGTAAAAATCAGCGGGAGATGATACGCCGGGAGACGCCAGCGCGAAGGTCATCATAGCTAGTAGAAAAGGTAGACAGCCGAGGAAGGAGAACTGCCTCCTTGGCAGCCGTATCCGCAGACTCATTCCCGAACACTCCCACGTGGCCAGGGACCCACAGAAACGTCACAGTAGTTCCGCTCGCTGAAAGAGAGGTAAGGCAATTGCGGATGCTTTGTACCAGGGGATGGACAGGATATAATAGGCTAACACGTTGTCACATATACACTATCTGGCTTGAAAAGCAGCGTCCATTCAAAAAAAATTCACTTTGTTGCACATGGTCTGCATAGAAATCGATACTGCTGAAGAAATTTCAATTCGCGATTCGGCCGATTTCCTGTGGCTTGTGGCAGTATGTTTTCTTTATTTAAAGAAAGCATTATCCCATGTTGTTGTTGTTGTCTTCAGTCCGGAGACTGGTTTGATGCAGCTCTCCACAATACCCTATCCTGAGCAAGCCTCTTCATCTCCACATAAGAACGGCAACCTACATCTGTCTGAATCTGCCTACTGTATCCATCTCTTGGTCTTCCTCTGCGGTTTTTACCCCACACACTTCCCTCCAACGCTAAATTGACAATCCCTTGATGTCTAAGAATGTGCCCTACCAATCTATCCCTTCTTTTAGTCAAGGTATGCCAGAAGTTTCTTTTCTCCCCAATTCTGTTCAGTACCTCATTAGTTACGCGATCCACCCACCTAATCTTCAGCATTCTTCTGTAGCACCATATTTCAAAAGCCTCAGTCCTCTTCCTGTCCGCACTGTTTATCGTCCATGTCTCACTCCCATACAAGGCAACACTCCATACAAATGCCTTCAGAAAGGACTTCCTTAGGCGTAAATCAATATGCGACGTTAACAAATTTCTCTTTTTCAAGAACGCTTTTCTACCCATTGCCATTCTGCATTTTATATCATCTGTACTGCGACCATCATTTGTTATTTTACTGCCCAAGTAACAAAACTCATCTACCTCCTTTATTGCTTCGTTTCCCAATCTAATTCCTTCGGCATCACCTGATTTTCTTACACTGCACTCCATTACCCTAGTTTTGCTCTTGTTAATATTCATCTTATATGCACCTTTCAGCACACTGTCCATTCCGTTCAATTGCTCTTCCAGGTCCTTTGCTGTATCTGACAGAATTACTATGTCGTCGGCAAAACGCAATGTTTTTAATTCTTCACCCTGAACTTTGATTCCTTCTCCAAATTTCTCCTTGCTTTCCTTTATAGCTTGCTCAATGTACAAATTGAATAACAATGGAGAAAGGCTACAACCCTGTCTTACTCCCTTTCCAACCACTGCATCCCTTTCATGCCCTTCAACTCTGACAAGCACTGTCTGGTTTTTGTACAAGTTGTAAATAACCTTACGCTCCCTATATTTTACTCCTGCTTGCTTCAGAACTTGAAAGAGTTTATTCCAATCAACATTGTCAAAAGCCTTCTCCAAATCTACAAAAGCTAGAAATGTTGGTTTGTCTTTTCTTAATCTATCTTCTAGGATAAGCCGTAAAGTGAGTATTGCCTCCCGTGTTCCTACATTTCTCCTGAACCCAAACTGATCTTCCCCGACGTCGGCTTCTACCAGCTTTTCCATCCTTCTGTATATAATTCGTGTTAATATTTTGCAACCATGACTTATTAAACTGATAGTTCTGTAGTTTTCACACCTGTCTGCACCTGCTTTCTTTGGAATGGGGATTATAACATTTTCCTTAAAGACTGAGGGTACTTCGCCTGTCTCATACATTTTACACACCAGGTGAAACAGGTTTGTCATGGCTGGTTCTCCCAGAGACTTCAGTAGCTCTGAAGGAATATCATCTACTCCAGGGGCCTTGTTTCGACTTAGGTCTTTCAGGGCTCTGTCAAATTCTTCTCTCAGTACAGTATCTCCTATTTCATGTTCATCTACATCCTCTTCCCTTTCTACAATATTGCCGCTAAGTTCATTTCCTTCATAGAGCCTCTCTATATACTCTTTCCATCTTTCAGCTTTCCCTTCTTTGCTGAGAACTGGTTTTCCATCAGAGCCCTTGATATTCGTAGAGCTGTTTTTCTTATCTCCAAATGTTTCTTTTATTTTCCTGTAGGCTGTATCTATTTTTCCCCTATTTATACATTCTTCTACATCCTTGCATTTGCCTTCTAGCCACTCCTGCTTAGCCATTTTGCACTTCCTGTCAATCTCATTTCTTAGTCGTCTGTACTCCATTTTGCCTGTTTCATTTACTGCATTTTTATATTTTCTCCTTTCATCGATTAAATTTAGTATCTCCTGTGATATCCAAGGATTTTTTGTAGGTCTTGCCTTCCTACCTATTTTGTCCTCTGCTACCTTCACTATTTCATCTCTCAATTTTACCCATTCCTCCTCTACTGTTTTATTTTCCCCCGTTTCTGTCAATTGTTGCCTAAAGCTCCCTATGAAATTCTTAAGAACCTCAGGTTCCTTCAATTTATCCAGGTCCCATCTCCATATTTTCCTACCTTTTTGTATTTTCTTCAGTTTCAGCCTACAGTTCATAACCAACAAGTTATGGTCAGAGTCTATATCTGCCACTGGGTATGTCTTACTCTGTAAAACCTGGTTCCGAAATCTATGTCTCACCATTATAAAATCTATCTGGTATCTCCCGGTGTCTCCTGGTCGCTTCCACGCATACAACCTTCTTTTGTGATTCTTGAACCAGGTGTTTGTTATGATTAAATTATATTCCGTGCAAAATTCTACCAGGCGGCTTCCTCTTTCATTCCTTTTGCCCAGACCATATTCACCTACTATCTTCCCTTCCCTTCCTTGTCCTACTACTGAATTCCAGTCTCCATTAACAATTAAGTTTTCCTCTCCCTTAATTGTCTGAATAATTTCCTTTAGCTCCTCATATTTCTTCGATTTCCTCATCATCGGCAGAGCTAGTTGGCATATAAACCTGTACTACTGTAGTCTGTGTTGGCTTCGTATCTATCTTGACAATAATAATGCGATCACTGTGCTGGTCATAGTAGTTTACCCGCATTCCTATTTTCTTTTTCATTATCAATCCTACTCCTGTGATACCCCCAATTGATTTTGTATTTATAATCCTGTATTCACCTGACCAGAAATCCTGTTCATCCTGCCACCGAACTTCACTAATCCCCACTATATCTAAATTCAACCTATCCATTTCCCTTTTTAAATTTTCTTATTTTCCTACTCGATTAAGGGATCTAACATTCCACGCTCCGACCCGTAGAATGCCAGTATTGTCTTTCCTGATGGCAACATCCTCCTGAGTAGTCCCCGCCCGGAGATCCGAATGGGGGACTACTTTACCTCCGGAATATTTTACCCAAGAGGATGCCATCATATGTTCATACAGTAGAGCTGCATGTCCTCGGGAAAGGTAACGGCTGTAGTTTCCCCTTGCTTTCAGCCGTTCGCAGTAGCTGTGTGGCAAAACCACATTAGCTGATGTTACAAGGCCAGCTCAGTCAATCATCCAGACTGTTGCCCCTGTAACTACTGAAAAGGCTGCTGCCTCTCTTCAGGAACCACACGTTTGTCTGGCCTCTCCACAGATAACCCCTCCGCTGTGGTTGCACCTACGGTACGGCTATCTGTATCGTTGAGGCACGCAAGCCACCCCACCTCGGCAATGTCTGTAGTTCATGGGAGTGGCATTATCCCATACGAGAAAATAATTCGAGCTACTAGATATATTATCCATCAAACAATGCGACTTTGAACATGAATTACAACTTTGATCTCAACGCTGAGAGTTAACTAAGTAAAGTAAAGGAGTCAACAATCCGAAGATTGGTTTGAACACCACAGTGCTTTACTAGGCATGGCCCGATTTGGCGGTGGTATGCCGTTGCCTTCCTCCGACCTTCGAACTGACTTACCCAGCCAGTTATAGGGGGACCTACAGTTTAACGTGGGTTCCGAACCACGGTGCTACTCGGTATTTTTCACATGAGCAATACTCCCAGAGGTGAAAGAAGTGCAAAGTGGCAGATAAAAATCCTAGGACCTGGCGGGGATCGAACCCGCGACCTTTGGATTTGTAGTCTGGCACTCTACCACTGTGCAACCGAGGCGCACCCAGGTAAACGAAAATCACTAAAATCAGTTCTACAAATACAGAATAACGCTACGAAAATATACGATAACCACATGGATAATTTAACGAGTCGTGGTTGGTCACATATTTTCTTTCTCACAAGTGTTTACAACAGCACAAATGTATTAAATGAATCCAAAGGACCGTATGACGAATGTTCGCTTTTTCTGAAGTATCTGGAGACAGGCAGAGTGGATACGGCCAGTACTATATTGTAATGGCGATCGGCAAGGAGTGAGCGATCTTAACACTTTCTGGCATCAAGCAAGTATTTGTTCGGTATTCGCAAAATGTAGCGTATGTCGTACCGCTTTAACACGGTATTTTTCGTTGGCTCTTTAGAAAACCCATAGCGAGGCCTTTCAGCGTATTTCTGACCATAGTACAAAGAATCAAGCAGCTCCGGTGCCAACATAGCTTTCTATACTGGCGCACAGGGCTTAACTGCAAAGTATCTGATATTCTTAGCGACCAATAATGGAGCTATTTATTTAAATGCCGGGAGTTAGGCCACAGAAACTTCTAAGACAACCTGCGTCAGAGAGAACCGCGACAAATATTATGCATGAATGTGTGTACCAGTAAGAGGTCAACCTATGACCTGAGTTATAGATGTATTACTAGCTGCACTGTAGCAACGTCGTTGCGGGCTTGCTGAAGAAACCACTGGAATATATTATATGTCCAACAACTCGATAATTTCAAAAATGCCGCCATCAACTTCTCTAATGTTTGTGGCCGAAACGAGGTTACGAGTACGGCTTTAGACTCATTGAAGATGGTGAAAAGGTGTTTGGTCAATTAGCCGAGTTCCTTTGTCTACACACCCAAAATTTTAACAATCCGACATTGCGCACGGCTTGCAGATCTGAGCTACGTGTGAAAAAACGTTTCGTGCCTGCAATGCCTAAGAGGACGTTTAAAAGACGAAACGTCAAATGAAAGTTTATGCCCTTGACCACGACAATATATATATATAAATGAATTGCTGTTCGTTAGTCTCGCTAAAACCCGAGAACGTCTTAACAGATTTGGCTAATTTTAGTCTTGAAATATTCGTCTAAGTCCAGGGAAGGTTTATAAACGTTGATAAAACATGGAAAAGTTGTCCGGAAAAGAAAATCGGGATAAACTGTAATAGCTTTTTCCAGTGAGCTATCAATACCATTCGTCCAATTGCGATAAAATTTTGTACATTTCATGTTGAAAGCAAGAGGAAGAAAGGTCGCATGAAATAAAAATTCGGAAAAGTCGCTCGGAAAGTAGGATACTATTTAGGAAAAACGAAAGCGATTTTTTTTCTATGAATAAAAATCAATTGCCACATGGTTGTAAGAGCATCACTTGAGTATGACTTGACCGGACCAGGTTTGTACGTAGAAGTTTTCAGTAAAATAAAAATGGACAGTTAAAATGAAAAGTCGCAAAATTCAAACCAAGTTCCTTTTTCAATGTGTTTCTAAATGTACTCAACGCTAAGTTGAGAACCGTTCATTTTGATCATTTGACGTTCAGCGAAAGATGAACATTCTTGTGAACTAAAAATTTGGGAAAGTTACCCGGAAAATTTGAAAATTCGCGAGAAACTCCAAGAGCTTTTTGCAATGAGATATCAAAATCATTCGTCCGATTGCGATAAATTTTTGCACATATGACGTTCAAAGCAAGAGTACATGCATATTAGCATTGCTGGGTCGGCGAGATGAACCGGTTAACTTCTTACCACTTACCTCTGAATATAAACCATATTAATTTAAATATTATGTATTTTAGACCCAGTAGCTCATAAAGGCATTATCAGAGTCTACGTATCGGCTCGTTAGTGGGCGGAAAGAGTGGGCAAATCACGCACACATGTCCAGGATAATGTTCATGTCACATTCGTGGAAGTTCAGTGATATGGAAAAACTGCGAAGAAAATTTATATTTAAAACATGTGAAATAATGACTTTGTTGTTACGTTGGATGCGTTCAGAAATATACTTTGAAAGAGTAAAGTTCGCTTTACACGATCTGAACCGGTATATGAAATGTCAAAGATAAAAGTGAATTGCTGTCCGTATATCACTACTTAAACCTTCACTGAACTTCCGCAAATGTGACATTAACATTACATCATCATGGACATGTGTGCGTGATTTGCCCACTCTTTCCGCCCACTATCGAGCCGATACGTAGACTATCCGATGATGCCTTTATAAACCTACTGGGTCTAAAATACATATGATTTAAATTAATATGATGTATATTCAGAGGTGATGGGAGGTTCACCGGGTCATCTAGTAATGAATAATTCTAGTAGTAATGGAGGAAAAGTTTCTTCGCGGCAATTTGACACTATGGCAAAAGCTATAGAAGACTATCAGCTTCCATGTGGTGCTAGCCAATTACGCCACTACTATACTGCTCGCATTGTCCTCCCGAAGAACATTCTTCACCCCATCCAAATATGACAGCAGTTGAGTTCCTCCTGTTAGACATTTTGGAAGTATAGCGCTTAGGACCTGTCAGCACAAAACGAGGCGACACGCGATTGAAAAGTTGTGTCGCACCGCGAAGAGCCCCAGTGCAGAGCTGTCTGCCATTCAGGGCGTTCGCCGCTTGGCCGAAGCCAAGGTCGGGCTGGACAGTCACTGCACTGCAGCGTTTCCGACGCCGGACCCACCCACTACGGGCCGAGTTGGCCAGCTGCCTAAACGTATCTACTACACCTAATGTGTTGAACAAACACCGAATTCAACACATTTACTTTGTAAGTGTAGTTTTCGTCTTGCAAACTCTTCATACTCTGCAATCCATGCAAAGGTGCGTAGCGGAGGGTTCTCAGTACCAATACTAGTCACTTCCTTTCCTGTTCCGCTCCCATACAAAATGGCTGGAAAATTAATGTATGCACCCGTACGAGCCCTTATCTCTCGATCTTATCTCTGTGGCCTTTACGCGGAATGTAGGTTGGCGGCAGTAGAATCCTCAGTCAAATTGACGCCCACTTATGAGGCACTCAAGAGTCCAAGTGGTCTAAGTCCAAAATCAAGTTTTTTGACATTTAAGGTATATAGCACTGTGTTAAGGGATCTTCTCTGGGTATCAGTGAATGAAATCCCTAGCTGAGCTGTGTGTTAACAGATGCCAACACTTCATTTTGCACCTGAAACATTTGTTTACCTCAGAGGACAATTTAAGCAAGTCCACACTGCATGCTATATTTCAAAGTGTTGTTAATCTTTTACACGAATTAATCATTATTATACATTCCAACAGTCCACCTCAAATTCCGGCCCTGTAAATTTCTTGAACAGTGCTTCTCAAAAAAAGGGCATCGGCCTCCCTCCAGCGACACCATTCGAGTTCCCGAAGTATTTCAGAAACGCTCGCACATAATTGAATGGTGAGTAAGTCGACCAATCGTCTTTATACGCTCTTTCCATTTCAACTCTCTGTGCAGCATCACGCTTAGATATTTAATTGTCGCAACTGTCAAACAGCACACTACGAATGCTGTATTCTAACATTATGGGATTGTTTCTCCTACTCGTCTGCATCATACTACCTACATATTTAGTCCAAATCATCCTGCCACCTACGACAGTCCTTCAATGACGACACCTTCCTGTACACAACAGCCACAGATTGTAACACACTGTCCGTCACATTTACATAGAAAATAATAACGGTTCTATCACACTTCCCTGGGACACTCGTGACGATATCCTAGTCTCTCAAATACTCGTCATCGAGGACAACGTATTGGTATTAATTTCGCCAATTTTGGCCCACTGTGTCAATCCAAAACTCAAACTGAATTCCCGATGGATCTGAAACTTTGAATGTGACGAGAGGGAAGGGATAGAGGTGGGGAAGGGGGGGGGGGGGGGGGGGGAGAGTCAATATACTTTCAAACGGTCATTATGTACTGGGTGGAGCGAATATAAAATCGTCCGAAGCACCGACTTCCAGGGTTAAATGAAAAATACATTCTAACCTTACTAGAGAAGATGTTTAAAGTGAAAACCATTCGTACCTTGTCACTTTTGGGTCCACAACAACAAGTTGCCGAAGGAGATCGAAGCTGAACAGCAGAAATTGCAGCCGTTCATCTGAAATGTTGTGCTCCAGTTCTAGAGGACTGAGGGCTGTTGCTATACACCTTGAACTTGAGGGCACCCCACAGGAAGCAATTTAACATTGACAGAGCAAGTGAACTTGTGGCGAGCTAACTTCTCTTGTCAGGCGTGACGATTGTGTAAACGTTGTCCAAGGCTCGGCTAGCTGTATGGTTCCTTTGTTGGAAGTACTCTTAACTGATGGTTCTTTCCTCGTCCGGACCACTTTTTTTTTTCTTCACACACATTTCATATTATCTGTTCTTTTTCAGTTAGTTCACATACTGTTACAAGTGTTTTTTGCACCTGGGACGTTGAGGCGTACCGGTTTTACGTGGGGCACCCTGTATTGTGACTAAAGTAAGTAGTCTATAAGGGATATGGAAAGAATGTAGGTAGGCTATGAAACTTCCTAACAGCACAATATATTTGCGCATAGCCGAGATGCAATAAAATCTCGTCTGTCACTAACATTGTACTGAATGTAACTTCAAATGGAATTACATGTCAACTCCGTCCTATTGTGTGACAATAACACTGAACAGAATTCGAAATATGGCCGATTGACAGATTTTGGACAAACTATCAAAGGTACAGACACTAACTCAAGCCAATTATTTGGTAACAGGTGATAGTTAAGAACGATGCAAGCCTTCGTGTTGAAGACGGTTTCTTGATAATATCGAACCGTGATTCAAAACTGACAAGGCAGATCACTAAAGTTAGTAGCTGATGAGATGTCTGCGGCAGAAGGCTGCATTCCACGAAGAATGTGCCAACTTTAACACGTATCGCGGTTAACAGTACGATGCTACAACATTGTGCGTACAGAAGTGTACTCTAAACTAGGACTGCACGTTGGATTCTATGAAGTTTCCGCTTGTGTACCCTTAGCAAATACCATCTTATTTTTCTGATGAGTGTTCGAGGCTGCAAATATCGATTTGTGAGAGAGGGTAGGCTGATACCTCCCGGGCCGGCGTTTTCGTCTCGCAAGAGTAAGTGCGCCCCTACTTAGCTACTCATTAATGGGCACCGCGGCGCCGGTGACGTAATCGTTACGTGGGCGGGTGCGCTACAGCTCGGCCATCACATGCAGACCAGAGAACATGCGATGGACCACCCACAAAACAGTTTCGTCTCTCAACAATTTTTTGCGTAAGTGATTTCAGACACTTTATTCTTTTGTTCTAGTACCTACGAAAATTATGCAGTCTCTGAGATATCCTATGTCGCCGCAGAAATAGCAGAATCAAGGTAAGAGTTCGAGATGGAAACGGAGGATAAAGCATGAAGGCAGTGTGTAGATGGGTACATGATGTGAGTATGCTAACTGCACTGAACATTTACAAGATGTACTTCACTATGAGAATGGGGGCTGACGACTAGTGAATCGTGTCGTGCGTTCACATTCACGCTTGGTTTGTACCTGCCGGTGCCGCCACCGACTGCTGCATCAACATTCCGACGAAAGAAGTCACAGGAAGTCGTTCCGAGTTCGTGTCACGCAGTATGACGTCAACGGGGTCTAACAAGCAGCGCCGAGGGTCACCTCTCAGGCTAGCCTTAATGTCTCGGTTGCTTAGCAGCATTGAATCTGGTAAGATTTCAGCGGAACAAAAAACATGGTCCGAGAGGAGGGGGGAGGGGGAGAGGGAGGGGAGAAAGGGGAGGGGGGGGGGGGAGAGAAACGAAAGTGAGCAACGCTCTGTTCTTTGTGCTCGGTATTTCCCGCATTTCTTATGACAAGTGAAAGCCTCGATACAAGACGAGAGAAGAAGAAACTATTAATTTAACGTAAATAGGAGTTTCAGCGATGTAAAAGACAATCGGACGTTAGCACTCTCAGAGTTACACGAACATTTTAAATTTACTAGGCTTGATTTAAGAATTTAATCAATTTTAGGTTTCAGACAAATAAAAATGCTTGTTTAAGTCATTTTCGCTTTTTATTCCGTGAAGCATTAGCGGCGATATTCCTCTGAAATTCCAACACTTGCAATGGCAGTCTCCTCAGTCCTACCAACCGAGGAAACAATTACACTACGACCGTTTCATACAAAAAGATTCACCAGAACCAGATTAACGCTTGAAAATCAATACAATTCTCTGACACGGAGATAACTATCCAAGGAAAATTCTGCATCTCAAATATCTGTACTTGCCAATATTTAAGATTTAAGAATTGAACGAAGAGTCTAACTGCTCAGTTACAGAAAGGAAACGACGGATGTTGCTGAATCGCTTGTATTAGTTTAAAAACTCGAGTTCAACCAATACATTGCTCCTCCTATGTATATCTCGCGTAACGACCACAAAGAAGTTTAGGGCCCTGACGGAGGCTGACCAGCAAACTTTTTTACCAACTATACACGACTGTAATAGGAAGAAACAATGGTACTGTAAGTATTCTCCGCCAAACACCGTGTGTTGGCATGCGGGGTGTAGATGTAGAAAGTTTATTACGACCTGGAAAGATATGTTGTACTGGCAATCACAACTGAAGGCGACATTTAGAGCCGGATATATCGATTGAGAAACCATCGCACACTCGAAATATAACGAGACCGTCCGTTCCCCCCACTCCCTTTTCTTACGACACCACAGCGGAAACTGCATTACATATACGTAAGATTCGTTGAAGCCCCAGGGCACTAAACCCCGTGACGAACCTGGACGCATCCACCGAACTATTTTTAGAAGGTTTATAGCATTATTTCTATAGAAGGAATGAAATTGCCCTACGGCTTAAATGAATGGTGAGGTAGGAGTGCGGCGGCGCTGGCACAGCGTCAAGGCGCAGACGGACTGCATTCCGACGCGGGTCTACTTACGGTCTTCCCTGGTGATGGGCCTCATGCCGGCTAGCGCGTCAGTCAGTGGGTCGGCGGTCGCGGGGCTGCTGTGGCCTGCACTGCTCGGTTCCTCGCACTACCGGCCGCGGCGCTCCGTCGGCCGCCGCCTCGCCGCGCCAGCTGCCGCGGACGCGCCGGGCACTACGCCCGCCATCCTTGGCAACGATCCCGCTCGCTTCTGCTAAATATAAAGGGAGGTGGACTCGCCGGGCCCAAAGTCGGGACAGCACGCCCGGGGGATTTGCGACGAGAGGGCGCCAGCTGCTTAGTTGCTCCGCGGAAATGCGAACGGAGCGGCCGGCTCGCGCCCACTCTAGCAGGTGCTGCAGCCGCAGATCAATAGCGCGTCTGACCCGCCACCGGCGGCAGCACCGTCGCCGCCGCCGCCCGGGCCGCACGAATATCACTGCGCCAACGACACGCAAAACACGACCGCTACCACCGTCGTCTCAGGTAGTGTACTGCAGTCGTAGCCAGTGTTGCCAACCTGTGTGATTTGTCCCACATCGTGGGAAATTTAGACAATTTGCGGTAAAGCGGCACACTGGATGCGACTTTTGATTGTCAGAGGTTGGCAACACTGGTCGCAGCCCATTTTTCGAATTATACGCGTTTGAACACTACCACCTTGCATTCGTGCTGCCTGATAGTCACAATTAACAGAAAACTGTTTCCACATGACGGCTGTGTTCACCCCCACTTCGTGACCGCCTATTTTGCATTCCTACATAAAGAGGCAATACCCACTTTACGGCTTATCCTAGAAGATAGATTAAGAAAAGGCAAACCTACATTTCTAGCTTTTGTAGATTTGGAGAAGGCTTTTGACAACGTTGATTGGAATAAACTCTTTCAAGTTCTGAAGCAAGCAGGAGTAAAATATAGGGAGTGTAAGGTTATTTACAACTTGTACAAAAACCAGACAGTGCTTGTCAGAGTTGAAGGGCATGAAAGGGATGCAGTGGTTGGAAAGGGAGTAAGACAGGGTTGTAGTCTTTCTCCATTGTTATTCAATTTGTACATTGAGCAAGCTATAAAGGAAAGCAAGGAGAAATTTGGAGAAGGAATCAAAGTTCAGGGTGAAGAATTAAAAACATTGCGTTTTGCCGACGACATAGTAATTCTGTCAGATACAGCAAAGGACCTGGAAGAGCAATTGAACGGAATGGACAGTGTGCTGAAAGGTGCATATAAGATTAACATTAAAAAGAGCAAAACTAGGATAATGGAGTGCAGTGTAAGAAAATCAGGTGACGCTGAAGGAATTAGATTCCTTATCCCTTTCAGATCCAAGGTTGTAGATGACGTGACAGACGGGCGTTTACGATTAAAATACATACAATAATTCATTAAATTTTCTACCCACACAATTGTTTTGGGCCTTCACAAATAATTTTTATGGTCTACATACACGACCTTACAGTAACATGCCTTTCAAAGAAATGACTTAACACCATTATAGGATCATATGAAATCAAGTGGCTGTCATATGATAGCTTCACATGTCAAAACAAGGATATCAACACCTTGTCAACAAGCCTTTCTTGCCGCAACTTTAAGTATACGGAAGTTTGCAGACTGCTAGTACCACACAGTATAGAAACATGGAACTAGAACATGTTGCGCACGTTTCCAAGGTCCATCCACGATTGTGTGATGGAGGGCCGAACTTACTAGCGTGAGTGATAAAGGAAGCGAGCAAAACCAGAACCGCACAATTGTGCGTGCAGGGCATGAAAGGTATATTTCAGACGTCTTTCCTATCTGACACCCTTGCTCTAAGCGCTGGCGAAGGAATTCCACGTTAGGTTTAGACACACAATGACCCTGCACAAATAGATGTCCAATGGATTAACGTCGGGAGAACGAGGAAACATGGGGTTCGGTCCCTGACGTCCTATCCATTTGTTGGAAATCGTGGCATAAAATTTATCTAGCAGCACGAGGAAAGTAGGGCAAAACAAATGCACACATACGTGAATATGGACGAAACGTACACGTGGCCTGTGCGCCACACACAAATGATCAACCTGCATAATTAAGTGGTCTGCACACCACAACGTGCATGTAACACGATAACGAAAGCAAATATATCACATGTGTACATGACATGTGCTGCTTGTCGTCCGCCGGCCGCGGTGGACGAGGGGACTGAGGCGCTCCAGTCACGGTCTGCACGGCCACTACGGTCGGGGATTCTAATCCCCCCTCTGGCATGGATATTTGTGCCGTCCTTAGTATTAGCTAGTTCATAAGTAGTTTGTAAGTTTAGGGACTGATGACCCCGCAGTTAAGTCCCTTAAGCTCTACAAACATTTGAACATTTAGCTTGTCGTCCGGTCCTCTCTCGAATCCTCTGAGCTTTCCCACTTTGGACACTCCCTGCATACATCAATGTTTGTGGTATGTACGTGAGCGTGACTTACAATGTGAAACTAATTGTACAGGTCAGAAACTGCATGGTGATCGGAATCGCTGAAGACCGTTTTAAAATTAATCGATCATGCTGACTTGACAGTCGCAATAAGTGGGCGGTGCCAATTCCTAGCTGTTCTGGACAGTCGCATAAGGCTTTTTCCTCCAAATTTTAATGATTCCATGAAATGAACGAGGGCTTTCGGCTTGTAATTTTACACGGAACATCACGTAGTAGTCTTATGGCAATAAGCATTAAATGAAGGTACTGAGGTATAGGAATTTAAACGAAAAGCTACGTTTCTGTACCAGTTTGAAACTTCTTAAAATAACGACCCCAGCGACAACGTTACTTCTGTTGTCGTTGTAACATTTCGCTTAAGTGCTTAACAAATGTGATGAAATAAAGGAAAGGCATCCTGCTATCTCCTACTGTGTAGTATTCACCGCCAACCTCCTTCCTTTACGTAAAGGCAGGATAGGTCTCAGAAGCTCTACTCTTACACTGCACTTTTAGATCATTATTTTACAAATGGTTTCAACGTCCTTAAAAATCGTTGCATCATTCCCCTCTCGTTTTGGACAGCTTTCGGATGCCGACAAAAAGTAAGCCTTTTACCTCCGTGGACAGAGTTAATAAAATTTGTCATGTAAAATGTGTTTCTCCGCCAAAGAGTATACGAAATGTTATGGAGTGCCAAAACGTTACAATATCGGTATCATCGCTGCATTTCAGACTGTTGAGAAAGACTGAATTGATTTAAAAAATGGACAGTAGCGATTAATAAAGCAAGCCTTTCAACAAGCAGTATCAGAATTATGTTCTTTGCTAAAGAATACACGCTTGATTTGCACGTGCGGTAATGTTGGTAACAGTGATAGGCAGGAACATTAAACTTTTAGAACTCTCATCAAATTGCTGAACGTGCACTTCAAATCTCACTGCAGATGCGAAATTTCGACGAGGTTTGGTAATGAAGTAACTATAGGGATGTTTTTGTGCTAATTGCCTTGAACAGAGGATCTTCTACAATGACTAGTTTTAGTTACACACTGACGTTATGTACAATTGTTCTGTAGTACTGATGCCCTGCTTCTCTGCCGCGGCGGAGCTCCTTGAGGCGCTATGCTGCGATGCGCGAGGCCTTTTACCGTCAGGGGTTCGAATCCTTCCTCGGGAATGGATTATTGTGCTGTCTTTAGTGTAAGTCACTTCATAAGTAGTTTGTAAGTTAGGGACTGATGACCCCGCATTTAAGTATTGTTTGTAAATCTATCGGACCAAACTGCGTGGTCATCAGTCCCGCAGTTAAGTCCCATAAGTTTCACGAACATTTGATTTCCCTCCCCCCCCCCTTTCTTATTTGTGGTATTCCGACGCGAGGGGCCGCACGATCCGTGAATTGCGCTCCAGAGCACACGGCCATACCCGCGAGGCGTCGGGTTTTCAGCTAATTGTACTGAATAATAATGGGAGTCTTCCCTTAAAGTGTATGGGATATTTCCTTATAGCTCGTCTGTAATCATTTTACAAGGAAGAAATGTTATGCGAAGAAACTCAAGTTATTCCATCCATCAGCTACCAGAAACTTTTGAACCTAACATTCTGCAGCTACACAGCAATTCCTGTGTAGTTCGGGTCATAACGGCGTTTAAGTTCTTGGAGATGAAAAGATTGTTGTCATTCTTAACGTCTCTCGAAATTGTCACATGTATACGCTGACAGTATCTAAAGCTGTAAGGTCATTTGAGGAGGGAGTGACTGCAGAGCAGGAGTGGAGGAGAAGAACAGTTGTACCCGGGTAACTGCCGTGACAGGTCCCGTATTTGCACGCACGTAGCTCAATTTCAGTGGAACGCATTTGGCGCGGGCGGTTGCCACTAAATTCCAGTCTCCGTACAGCCTAGGAGCAGCCTATGGAAAGTCTTCATTTCGTTAGTTACTCCATATTAAAGGAGTTATTCAAACAGTAGTACATAGATGGGCAGCTGTTTTGCTTTGGAAGTTTCGATAGAAATGTAGACCGCTCAACGCTTACCTATCCACTTCTACGGATATTATCAGTTTATCTAATACTGATTGTTATACGCTGACGTCACTGGAACAGTACAAAGCGAAACTTTCCATCACACTCACCTCGGATTTAGTGGAAAGTTGGTGCAGTTGATATCCCGTCAGTCTGACCACAGATTGAGCATTAGAACAGTAGAAGCTGTAATTGTGAAAAAGAGAAGTAGGAAGTGAATGGTTTAAGTGCAACATGTGCAGGATTCAATGAAAAGCATGTTCGAGCTCCATATTTTTATTCTTTCTCACGAAAGTATAAATTATCGCTCCGAATAGTAACGTGTGTTCCCTGTATTCAATTTTGTATTTGTGTTGTGGACTAGCGTCCGTGCCGTGCAACAGCGCCATTACAAGATGAAGGTAAATGGCTCTCTAATTGGAGCATTGATGCCACTGCGACAAGTCAATCCTTCACGGGGAAACACGCCTGCTTTATCTTACAAGACAAAGGTGACGATATGGGCATCATATGAAAGCACTCTTCGAACGCATTGTGCACCTGGTGAGATATGCCTCCTTACCAGATTTGTGTTCCTATGAATGTTAAAATCGCTCCTAAAGAAATGAAAACCTAAGTGTCACAAAAGCTGCAATGTAAGTTTCGAAATCACGCCTTTTCGTTTGCTTTATAAGAACATATGTTATGAAATAAAATCATGCTGATGTCCAAGCAAATAACAACATGTCTTGGAATTTTGGCGAACGAGAATTATAACGTAATCAACACCCGACTATTATTATTATTATTATTATTATTTTAATTTCTGGTAACAGGGTGGAGGCATCTCGCATTCACTTACTAACATTGACTTGCGACGGTAAGAGTCATTTTTTTAATGAGATGTAAAGCATGACAGTTGCTAAGACTACAAAAAGAACAATCTTTGATGACCAGACTGACAGTTGATAATATTGTGAAATCAAAATACACACCACTCTGCTGTCCGACGTCACATTCCAACACTACAGCCACAGTACCACGTTGGCATGCTCTTGCTACTTTACATTTTTAAGACCAGTCAACGAAGGAACACAGGTGGGGGGAGGGGGGGGGGAGATCGTGCCTTCGAAAATGTGTGTGTAGTGGTAGGGAAGACCATGAAACATTAAAATTCCCAACTTCTGGGGTATGAGCTCGAGCGTTTGTGGGCGTTTAAAGGTATAATTTTCACGTTTTTCTTGAATAACTCTAAAACCGTGACCTCTAGCGAAAACTTACAACTATACAAAATTAAAATTATTACAATTTACTACAAAAAAAGTCTTTATAATTTCTTTAGGATCGATATTTTGCGAGGCACGAGAAAAGCAAATTCTTAAAAACAGAATTTCTATGCTATAAATATAAAATATAAAGTCCACTGAAGTAGTAAGGGATCGAATAAAAATGTCTAAATGACATCTAATAGCGTCATGAGGCTTTAGGGGGTACATTGTGCGCTTCTGCTGTTGGTGTAAGGAGGAATCTGGACGGCTGAGCAATCAGGTGGCATGTAGGCGACTGCAATATGGTCGAGCACCCCGCCCTGTAGTGCCAAACCCCGCCCAACAAGCATACCCAACAGCATTTCTGCATCAGGTTCACTTCTCTACAGCGAGTGTGTGGAAGATTTTATACTCTACGTATTTTCAGTTCATTACGTGAGTACTTATTTCCAGTTACTACTTGTTTAAGGCGTCTGTGCACAATGGCTGAAAATGTTTAGCTGGTGAATGTGGTGTCCGTGACATTTGTAACATTAGGGAAAATGAATTAGTGGATGGAAAAGCTCAACGTTTTCTGAATAAGAAACGCTGTTGCTCGCAAGTCTTACAGGAAAGACTACACAAGAGTACATTCAATTAAAATTAAAAAAAAAACTTCCATCCGCCACTCTTCCAGAGCAGCAGCCTTTGACTTCTCGGGAAGCCCCACATTTGCGTTCAGCTGGAGTGGTATTTTACTTTAAGTCTGTTCCGAGAGGAAGCTATACAGAAAGTGTTCTATGACAAAGTCTATTGAATTGTGTCTAAAGTCTACAAAGTTCGTTTCTTCACCTATGTCAATTCAATTAAAATCTGTGCACAGGAGAGAAGATGAGTGGGGGGCAGACACCAACCTAAGACGTATCCATTCAGTGATGGATCTGCATCCTGCATATACTGTAGTTTTTTATAACCTGTAGACCTAGGTCAAGAAAGAGTCCGTCCGGAAGATGGTATTTTTGCAACATTGGATATGATATTTAATTACATTAAAGAAAATTATGACTCATTTCTACGAGAACGAATTGTTTTAACAATGTCAGAAAGAGCCCACCATACAAAGCCGAATGGCAGCAACGAGAACGAGAACATATGATACGAACCTCTGTTTCTTTCCAATTCCATGTCTTGCGCCCTCTTTTCTTCTGTAATGCAATCCTTGAAAGCACAGAGGAACAATGTACCAATTCTTCCGCTCCCAGGCAGCATTCGTAACAAGATGGAAATGCAGAATTGTCATGTGCCATTGATTCAATATCTTCGGAGATTATTGTAGCAACTCCCATTATGCCTGTTCGTCTTTGCATCTATAAGAACACGACACATTCGAAACTTTCACATGCTCTACGAATGAACACAAGTCTTTTTTTTTTTCGAATTTTGATACGAACTATTTGGTCCCATACCTGTCCCTCAACCTCTCAGTGACTGTCTTTATATGGGGTGATCTTCCTGACACTGCCAACAACTCGTCCACGGAGAACTGGCATTACTTGATGTAATGAAATATCCCCTCCATTGCGACGGAAATATCTTACGGAAGCTCTCTTGACGTAGGACTGGAAGTTATAGAGAACTTTTTATAGCAGTCTTCATGAATACAATATATTCAAGATGCAGATCGATTACTGAATGGATACATCTTAGGATGTCTTTCGCCACTCTTATTTCCTCTCCTGTGCACAGATAAACTGAATTGTCATAGGTTAAGGAACGAACATCTTACTTTCCGACCCAATTGAACTGCTTATTTCTTCTGTCATAGAACACTTCCTCTATATCTAACGCTCGAAACAGGTTTTTTCACTTAAGCTGAATGCAAATGTGTGGAATCCCGAGAGATTCAAGGCTGCTGATCTGGAAGAGTGGCGGTCGAAGTTTGTCTTTGCGTATGAACAACACTGTTTCTTGTTCAGAAAAGTTTGGGCTTTCCCATCTTTTCCCTGTTACAAAAGTCTCTGACAACATCACATTAACAAACATTTCTTAGCCACTGTTCAAAGATGTCTTAAACAAGAAGTCACTAACTGGAAACAAGTACTCACGTAATGAACTGAAAATTACGTAATCACAAACAGTATAAAGATCTTCCGCACACACTGGAGAGAAGTGAACCTGACTCAGAAATGCTGTTGGATATGCTTGGTAAGCCGGGTTTGGCACTACAGAGGGAGGTGCTCGGCCATATTGCAGTCGCCTTCAAGCCACTTGACGGCTCAGCAGTCCAGACCCCTTCTTACACCACCACCAGAAGCACACAATATATCCCCGAACATTGCACGAGGCTCTTAGATGTTTTATAGACATTTTTATTCGATCGCAAACTACGTAAGTGGATTTTACATTTTAACTCCATAGCATAGAACAGCTGTTCTTAAGAATTTGCTAATTCTGCTTTTCCCGTACCCCGCGAAATATTGATCCTGGGGAAATTATAAAGCGGAACTTTTTGTAGTAAATTTCATGAATCCTAATTTTTTACTGATTTAAGTTTTCGCTAGAGGTCACGGTTATGAGGTCGGGACACTTAGTATGTCGTTCATGACGCTCTCCCCTACCTATGTACAAAAATTTGTGACTACACGATTCCCCCTCCCCCTCTCCCCATTCGCTATTTTTTTGGCATTCGTTGACTGGACTACTAAGCTTGAACCGGTCAGTTCCTATTTTGCCCTTTTTTCAGTCGTGTACACATCATTCCTGTTTTCGTGCTAGATCTGCGTTAAGTTTTCGACGGCCTTTACCCTGCGTTGTGTTACCGCTAAATTTGAAAGGGTCACTTTTCCCTTGTCAGAATTACAGCGAACTTCTAGAAATGAAACTACTGTAGTAGTACATCAGACGCGTTCAGCGCCATCTGTTGGCACATGGAACACCACTATAATATGCGGCTGCTCTTTTGCCGAGTCGAGTTACCTCATTGATCTAGCAGCATTTTATGAGTAATACTACGGAATGAATCGTAAATGTGAAGTACTCATTCTTTCAGCTACTACTCGACATTACGAGCTGCCGTCTTTAATACGCACACACTGTGAATGCACCAGTCGAGATTAACATGTATCCATTCCAACAACAATAAACGGGCTGTAAGATGATTGCGTCCTAGAGCTACTACAATCCCACTGCATGCCTCCATAATGCTTAAGAATTACTTTATGATTACCGTTTCACTTTTAGTCGGCAACGTGTGATAAATCAGGAGAATGAGAAATGTACAGTAGGAACGTGATCTGTTTAAGAGAAAACTTTGTTCTTTTGTTGGAGAATTAGGGAAGTAAGTGCAAAATTTGGGCACAACAGCTAATATTGAACCTACAGCGGAGAAGAATCCTATGACACTAAATGACAACAGAAGTTTTTCTCTGTAACAACTGTCTACGTATCGTACGATAATACGAATAACAATGTTCAAGATTTGAACTATCTGACACAACCGCCACTGAAGGCTGTATGGTTAATGACGACACAGAATTTAAAGTTACCTTTTATAGTTCAATAGTACTAATTTAGGATGTTTTACCAGTATTAACTCACTAAAATTTATATTTCCCTCCATCATCAGCAGTGGTGGAAAGTTCGATGTAGTATGTTCCGATTGTTTTTCATAGTTCGTATTATAGTGACAGTTCGAAGGAGGGAAGCTTAGGATTTAACGTTCCGTCGATATCTTCGTCATTGGAGACGGACCTCACGCTCGGATTTTTATGTAAAAGTGGGGAAGGAAATCCGTCTTGCTACGAAAACCTTAAGCTGGATGGCAGCAGGTGGATTTGAGCCTCCCTCCTCCCCAAGGCGGGTCCAGTGTGTTACCACTGCGCCACCTCGCCCGATTTCAAAGAAGGAAGATTATGGTTTAACATGCCATCGAAGAAGTGGTCATTAGTGAACAAGGCAACAGTTCTATGCGCTCAATTAGAAATTAATCTATTACTGCAGTGCCTTGAAATTCAATAAACGAGCATCTCTTGTATTGTAGGCCTAATAAAACTATGCATTTCTTCTTACCATCAATCCGAGTCACCTGTATTAATGAAAAATGAAATTTATAGTATTTTAACAGAACTGCTCAAGAAGATCACTTATCACAAAAATAGTGAAACAGAAACTAGCAACAGCAGTAGGCATTTAAGTTATAGTTGTTACATTAGTTTATGTTACAACAAAAATCTACAGTTAGTAACACTAAAAAGAGTCTTAGAACTATATGGTTACTTCATTACATTACCTTTTGGATGAAGTCTGTCTGGCTTAAACCATGCGTCTGCAAGAGAAGTGAAGATATTTGTTAGCGAAAAGATTTTATGATACAGAAAGATTAAAAGAAGAGTTAATTGCATATGTGAGAATTCAATGAGGGCATTACGGTATACTGCAACAGACTCTTGACACTCCATAGCGCAAGTAAGTTGTTCCCTCATTGAATTCAACACATTAAGAAAAAAGCAGTTTTAGTAACAAAAGCTTTTGCATCAAAATACCGAAATATTCATGCATAGCATATTTACAGAAGTTTATTTACAATAATTAAGAGTCCAATAGATTAGCACTTATTAAACTTAAGCTACAAGCTCTGCAAAACTTAAAACGTAGTTCAATAATTAAATTACTGCAGAAGATTTATGAATGATCTAGGACTGTCGACGGCTTTCTTCACTGCAGGTACAAAACATCGTTGTTACTGCATTGAAAATATTTATGTCCTCTGAAATTATTAGAGTCCATAAAAAGAAATACAAAGTTGAGTGGTAAATTACAAGCAAGTATGGACAGTGCGCAAGTCAGAACTACGAATTTTGCCTCAGTAATTCTTCGGAACAAGCCGCCATATATTGCGAAATCGCGAACAACGTACACAAAGTGATACACGATCACGCAAGGTACAGATTGCATAAGAATCACGTGCTCCTGACCGGCAACAAGCGTTCATAATCTGGCCACTTTCTCACAATTTTAAGTCCAACAAATACTCTGCTAGAAATTTAACCGAGGCGTATCTGCAGCAGGGACAGAGTATTCCAGAAACTTTTAAGCGACTGCCCATGAACAAAGCGATAACGTGTACAGTAACAATTATCAGCCTCCTGCGAAACTGTCTAGCGCTGACTCAGCTGGCAGGTGAGTAAATCTTTACAGATAAAACACTGCCCCTTACACAAAGTCTTTCTTATCGCTGGTGAGTTTCTCGTGGCAACAGACGACGACTATTAATATCTCTTAGTGATTCAAGGCATGCAGAGAGTACTCTTATCCATCATGCATATCTGTTACGTTTATAGGCCAGTAAGGTTATTCAATACCATTCTTAGTATGAAATACGACAGAACAAAGAAGAACCGTGTTGTGGAACAACTACAGAATGTTTCATAATGCATTATATCTCAAGAAGGGAACATTAAAATTACGTGAAACGCCCTTAATCACTGTAGTATGCGTCCCATTTAAGAACACTACTTGGAATTGAAAACTAACACTCCTCCTGGTTTAAGAAAATTGCTCATAGTAAAATATCTCCAGCTAATAGGAGAATGTGTTCACTTCAGTAGGACTTCATTTAAACGGGTGATCAACAGCATCGGAGTGAAGGAAATCGGTACAATGAGTGGACGGAGGGCGTGTACAGTTATGTTTTCGTGCAGCCTACAGTCAAATGAAAATCCGCGCGTTATTTTTATAAATCGGGCGAGAATAATATTCACATTCAGGGGTAATTTGTGCTTCGATGAACAATTCAAATTAACTGTAAGTTTGAAACGATATTTCATGTTTATGCTGTATTTACAAAAAATAGAATGGGGGTCAAAATAGTGGGTAGTCCATTAAGACGAAGAAAGTGACAGATCGGTTCAGTAGGTCTCCTGAATTAAACCACACTCCCAAAATTGTTTGCAATGTGACTCAACAACTTTGCTACATGATTTACAATTTTACAATTACATGATCTAATATTTTCGAACAGTGTCGTTCGACTATTTCAATTTTTTAATATAAAAAATTGAAAATTTCGTAATTGCCGATTACTGCGCACAATAACTGCAGTTTAAGAAGTGGGGGCCTGCTGCAATAAAGTAATTCTTCCGAATTTTGCATTCTGTTCTCCAAGTCGGTTTGGGTTTCACACTTCTACATACTGATGTATCGGACGGTTACAAATTAAGGTCGGAAAATGCGGAGTGCAAAATTCGTAATTTTTTATGCGCACACACTCATAGCTGACTTTAGAAACGATACAACCTGTTTGACCGCTCACCATCAAATTTAGCATATTTCTGTATTTTTCTTTGACAACGTTGTTATGCTCCACAAGCCACCGTATCGTATGTAGCGGAGGGTACCTTCCAACGCCATTTGACCTAGCAACATGTAACAGTTTTACTGATCACCATGAAACTATGAAACTTATCGTGTGTGTGTGTGTGTGTGTGTGTGTGTGTGTGTGTGTGTGTGTGTGTGTGTGTGGTTTCATGGGGCAGTTTTTATCCTCTACAAATCTGCACTGCGTCCATAGGAGGATAACTTTGCGTAGTCTTCGACACCGTATTATTATTCACCATGAAAGTTGACAAGTGTGTGTGTATTTTGCACGAGAGAGCACATTCTAAGCTATGCTGTAAAAATGTGGAGTAGAAATTTTTTTCTCATCTCTTACTACACAACAGGAAAGTTGTGTTTAAGGCTAACTTTATAAAGCTACCTGCTGGTAGATAAACTATACGAAATAGTGATCTGAAGCTAATACCTTCACACACACAGCAGCTCTAAGAGTTTTTAATATCCTGTCAACCAATGATTCCAACCGATTTACACATTTTTTGATTTCTTTTCCCAATAGGGTTCTGTTTGCAATAACAAAATCAGAGAGAGTAGGTGGGGGCAACTGAGAATCGGGCATGAAATTGTTATTAAAAAGGGAGGGCGGGTATTAGATGCAGAGATGTACTGGGTGAAGGAGACAGATACAGGAGGAGGAGGAGGAGGAGGAGGAGGAGGAAGATGGACAAAGAGGGAGGGAAAGTGTTAAGAGAGTTAGAGAAGAGGTAGGAGATTAGGGTGTATATTTCCACCATCATACACAATTGCAACTGCGAAGCATTGCCAGGTTCACTCGTAGAAGAATACAAGCTGTATAGGTGGTGGTGTCATCGACGTCAGTAATGTGCGACACTGGGTTTTACGTCCCCGTAATGAAGGGAACTGTTGTGTAAACCACACTAAGTGAGGAACTCTTGAATGGATGACTGCGTACAACAGAAAAACTGTTGACGGATGTACTATGTCCTGTTACGTAGGAGTGACCTCGCACTTCTAAATAAGATAGCGGACGAATGTAAAAATACATTTTTATGAATTTTTAGCATATTTACAATAAAATGTAAGCAGTGCCTTAAATCGGCGCTAGCTATAAAACAACGCCGTATTTTGATTTTTTAGTTTCCTGAAGACCCTGTGAGATATGAAACGCTACATTACAGAGCTGTTAAGTGATTATCTTGTAACCTACAGATATTTACTGAAAAATGTTCTCTTTCAAGAGCAAAAATGCCGCTTGTGAAGAACAGAAGACCAAACCCTTTAGAAGTGGAGGTTCTGCAACAAAAATGGGATAGATTGCCTCGACTGTGTTACTAGCCTCATTCGTTACGTTACGAACTATTCAGAGCGCCCCAATAGAATAAGGCACGCGTCTACGTGAAACTATTCTTTTTCTATCTAATGAAGTTTTCACCTTAATATCGACCTCTTTCATATTAACAGAAAATGGAAGTGCTTTGATAACGATTATTGGTCAGTGACTTAACTGATAATCGCCCCTGTTCCTCTCACACAGTGGGTTTAACAGTATAAAATTGCCAGAGGGATTTTTTTCCCCCTGCAGCAGTGTGTGTTCCGATTTGGGAGATAAAAATTTTATGCTGATCTATGACAAACATTTACGATTTCCTCCCTTGGATGATGCTGTAGTTGAATAAGGTAGCCTGGCAGAACTTACGAGCTGCCGTACTGATAGAAGCAATTCACCCGACTAACATTTTCTGGGGAGAGGGACAAAGTTATAGGGTATTTTTCTTATATTGGGGACTAGCAGAATTTTAACCAGACGAAATATTATTACGCTTCCGACCGTGATTCAAATTTAGTCTTGTTACTGAAATTAAATTTATAACAAAATCACCTGCCTAAACTATATTTCTATTTCTCTTTCCATGATAGATATCCCCCAATGCTCAAAGGTATTGAGGTACCCGTACAGTAAAAAAGATCAGAGCATTGCCCGCGTAAGGCGATCAATATTCTAGACCCCGCATCGGCGTAAAATTTTCACCTGCCAGGTTGTTTCAGTATGAGTCACGTATTCCAACAGATCGATGAATTTGTTAAGGAATAAAGACCAGCAGTTTAAACAAAAATATGAAAACACTAATTAAATCTACGGCTCAATTTTTGGCCACGGCGTAATAAAATTCTACACCGCACTATCAGTGAATGAGGCCGCTGCAATACGTCAAACTGTTGTGCAGCAGTACGTTCGCTGCAGTAGTCACAGCCGCAGTCCCATTGATTTTTCACTCCCCACGGCCGCGATGCACGGAACTGCAGGATTGATACAAGAGAACGTCGTACTTTCAACAAGTCAAATGAAACAGAACAACTTATTAGCTTAAAACCTTATCCTGGTAACACAGTAACACAGGAAGTTTCTTAAGGGAAGGAAAATTGTTTTATTTGAGCCTAGGTAACCAGAGAGTGCTAAAGTCTACTACGCAGAAAAGCTGGCGTTCCTTTAGTTAGCAAAAAGTGTACCTGCTGTTGAACGAGCATTTAGAACAACCCGAAGCTACCCACCACCAGGCTCCATTTGTGCGGTTCTAATAGAAGCAAAGGGCTGCATTTTCAGAGACGAAGTTATCCTTTATCTGTATCTGAGAAACGTTGTACAAGTGCGAGTAGCATACCATGTAAGTCCAGAGACAATTTTGACGTCCTGATCTTCAGATCCCACTAACAACAGTTTCGGAACTGTTGTGTTAATGGCTGCACAAGAAAGTTTATAATTGGTCCAGGTTGGGGAGTATGCTGCATGATTTTAACTGCACCGAGATTGACGATCACAACCGCATCTCAAGGGATTGTCAGCTTCAAAGCAAGAATTCGCCCAAACGATAAAACTGAGGCAATGTTTAGTTTTGTACAATACAAAATGCGAAACATTTTGTTCCTTTGGGATGTTTTATTATAATTTTACATGTAAGAACAGTCTAGAGCGCAAGAATGGTTGATTTGTTATTTATCACCAATAGTTTCAGTCCAATGTTGGGCCATCTTCAGGGTTTTTCTCCGAGATTGTGTGGAGCGGCGCAGGAGCTGAGAGTCCTCAGCAGGAGCTGTCAATGACAGTACTGGGCTGGAACTAGTGGGTGGTAAATAACCAATCTTGCGCTCTAGACTGTTTTTACATTTAAAACATGCTCTGACATCTGCCTGGATGATCAAGTCGGGCAGCGCTGACAATATGATTGTGTGGGGCTAATTTCTTTTGTATTCGTCCCATCCGAATCGCAGCTACAGCAGCCAACCACAGCTACGATACTTGGGAACCTCTGGGGTACTCTGAATAGCAGGTAAGATACGAGGCGAAGAAGTTTCAGTATTTTGATTGTCGGGATTCTGAGTTAAGTTCCTAAGTGCTCACCTAGTAGTTCAATGTTTACTACGTCATGTTCCGAAACACCACTGGAATTAACCACTCAATCTATTAAGGAAAAGCTGAAACATCGTTGGTCACATCCTAAGTAAGAATTAAAAGTCACTGAGCAACCTGTAAAGTGTAATACTGCACATCACTGAGAAACTGTAGCAATTTTGAAAACATAAGAGGTCTTAAAAAACTCCCGTGAGACACTGTAAGCTAACCAACGAAGTATTGTATGTGTTGCTGTCAGAATAACTAGTTCAAAAGCAAACATGTTATTACTGAAATGAAGACTGCATTAGGAGCGGTGTGCACAACGACCATAGAATAACTCTCTGTAATCCAAACATTCATTATTTGGTACAGAAGATTAATGGGAAGTTTTGCTAGTCCATTTATTTTTGTCTGCAATGTGGAATAATAATGGTGTGAGCCTCAAGTGTTACAGCTTGCAAAAAAAAGCATTATTTCTGTTATTTATTCATACATATGAAACTATAAGTAACATGTACATGAACTTCAAACCCCTAAACTTAACATATGCTATGTACAATATAAGACCATTTAGGAACTTAAATTTATGAAACAATAAATGTTATGTGACGGACGTGACACAATGTGACGTACGACACTTGTCCAATGACCTGACTTCCAAAATTATATTTTACACCTTTGAGAGAGATAACATTAAATAAAATGTTGGTAGTAACACAAATAATGCTTAATTGAAAGAAATGTGTCTTAAAAACGAGACAAACCATGAACTGTTAACTATGTGGGGGTAGTGGGGAAATCGCTGCTAATTTAACAACCTATTTTACTACCACCACCCATGATTGTAAAGTATCTAAGTTAATGGTACTAAAGGAAAAAAAAGTAAATTGCAAAATATTTCTATCCAGTACAAGTAACTTCACTACTTTAAGATTTTTGTGGAAGTACTCATAACCATGACTTTCAGATTTTCAATTTTCACTCATAGGTTTTCTCACTCGTCGAATGGCTGAACTATCAAAAGAAATTTCAGCATTGGTCGTAAATTATTGTTATTGCAAATCTATTTCGACTATGGAAATGTCATCCTAGGTGCAACACGCACAATCTAAACCTTTCAGGTTTTACGTATCAAGCCGCAAAGCATAGCTACAAGATGTTTCACAACGGTGTTTTCCATAGAGCACTCTGGAAAACACCGTTGTGAAACATCTTGTAGCCATGCCTTGCGGCTCGATATATAAAATCTGAATGATTTCCATTCGATTATGCATGCTGCACTGAGGATGACTATTCCTTAAGCGAAATCTATTTGCAATAACAAACGTTAATTTACTACCAATGCTGAAATTTCTTTTGACACCTCTCCTTACTGTTAAGGTGAAGAACAGCTTTAATTCCTGTTTCAAAAGTGATTCATATACACACTAGACTTCAAAGTTCTAGAACTAGGAGGTGCAATTCGAGAAAAGTTGAGGTAGCTGCAGTACACGATTGATTGCATGAGGCGCGCGCTTTTCCCTTCAATTAAGTTGCTGCTCAGACACACTACATAACCAGAGGTATTTTATAATCCTAATGGATGGTTTGTTTTGTACCTTCAATGATTTTTCTTCTCGGAAGACAAAGGGATTGGCACATACAGTACTTAGTTTTCATTCCCGTTAACCTCTGCGAGACCTGGTAACCTACAAAATGACTTCTTACCCTGAGGCACCTGTCCAAGCATTACTGCCAGGACCAACACCAATGACAACAAAATGCAGAGGATAAAATTTTATTCTGTGTGTGTTTCCGCTCTAACTACTGACATACTTTATCACATTGCACCAGAAGACTTTTGGATCGATCATGAGCCGCCGTAGGTCAAGTAATATCAGCAACTTTAACAGCTTTCCTAACTTTACGTAATTGTGTGCCACAAGGACTGAAGATAGCACTTATCGGAGCGTGAGTTAAGTATTCCACCTGGCACTTCAGTACAGGCCAACAGGCGAGGAAATTTTTTAGCCCTAATGATTTATATAAAAAACGGTTAACATGGCTTTTATGTTCTATATTACTAGGTCGTTGCTAGAAATTACTGAAAGGATGATTGTCGTAAAACAACAGTGCACATGCAGCTGATAAAAGATGCGTCCACACTATTCGTGCTCACCAGACTTTTGCTTGTCATGCTCGTCTGTCAGGAGACTTGTCAAACCTGTCTGACTTGCGACTGTGGACCTTTCAGGTGCATCCACACTACTTGTGTGGCTCGTGTAATTGAGACTTGAGAGCCTTACGAGTAATGTGGACGGAGGTATGCACAGAGCGCTCGCCGCGAACCAAGCTTGCGAGCCGCCCAAGCATATGGCTTGTCTGGCTCCGGCTGTTGTCGGTATGCACGAGAGCAAGTCAGACAAGTGACAAGTCTCCTAACAGACGAGCACGAGTCTGGTGAGCACGAGTAGCGTGGACGCACTTTTAATAGAGCCTAATCTCTACAAGTGAGAGTTGAAACGTTCATCAACGTTTGTCAATTAAATTTTCACAATTCTCTCTTATTCCGCAAGTTCCCCTTAATACATCGCATCTTAAGGAACGTTGGGGAAGGGGGGATAGGCGCACCCTCAAACGCGGTCGCAGTAATAGGTTATCAAACGATTATTTATGCTGCCGAGGTCTTCAGTCGCGATACTGCTTTGATGTTAGTCTACACAGTAGAGTGTCCTGCAGAAGTCTCTGCATTTACAAACAAATGCAACCACCCTGCAATTTGAACATGCTAACTGGACTCTTATCTATCTCCCTCTGCGATTTTTCCCCCACTACTTCCCTACAGTACTAAATTAATGATTCCTTTATGTCTCAAAATGTTTTATCGATTCCTTCTTTTAGTCTAATTATGGCACAATTTTCTCCTGAAGTCGGGTTGTACTTTCTACTACCCAGCTTTCTTCTGTAGCACCACGTTTAGAATGCTATCTTCTTCTCTGATCTGATCACCGTCCACGCTTCACTCCAGTACAACGCTACACGCCAAATAGAAGCATTCAGAGAAAAATTCCACACAATTTTTGATGATTAATTTTTCTCCATAAATGCTTTTTTCCCATTGCCAACATCTATTTTGTGATCTTTACTATTGCTATCTTAAGTTATTTTGCTGTCCAAATAAAATTCTACTTTTGTCTCATTTCTGGAAAATTCCTTCAGGATGACCTGATTTAGTTCCACTACATTTCATGACCTTGTTAATATTCATCCCACCCTCTCCTTTCTAAACTCCGCACATTTCATCCACTGCTCCTCAGGTCCTTCGCTTTTGTTGCTAAATATTTGTCACCATGATAAGTACCTTCCGACTATATACCTTCCAAGTTGTCTAAAAGCAAAAATATGTTTAACTATGGCATGGGGAGTGTTGCTCTACAGTGAGATGTGATAGAGGGGGAAAAAAAGGCAACTTCGACAAGGCAACAAATTTCAGAATCAGCAACAGTTGAACTGCAGCAGCATGGCTGTCTCAACCATCAGAAGCAAGTACTCTGACCAGTGGCGGCTGTTGCTTCAGATGACTGGTGGTTCACTCGGCGTCCCAAGAGAATCTGGCGAACCTCTGCGAGTGGCGCTGGGGAAAAGCGCCCCTGTTTGCCACCCCTCCCCATTTTTACATGTATTTTCTTTGAAAGCTCTGCCGAATGTCTTACCTCGGCTTGTTTGCGCTTGCTTCAACTCTAGCTGAGCCTCGGCCTACCAAGTTTCTTTATTTCACACTTCCAAACTTAAAGCTGAGTAATTTGTTTCTAAAAGATACTGACCGCTGTTCATTTTGCTTTGATAATAAACACCAAGAACATATGACTATGCACATGAACACTAAAAACACAATAAGTAACTGATTGTAACAAAATGAATCTGTTACGATGAAGAGACAAAGCTACCTTCGGATAACGTGACACTGTAAGCAGCATCCCCTCCTAACCTTACGCATGCGCAAAGGCTCCTCTCCCCACATATTTTCAAACCGTTAAATATTTGTTACAACGAGAAGTATAAATGTCATTTACCTACAAAATCGCGACACATTTGCCAAAACGTCCAAAGATATGTAGCAATACAAGTCATTGTTACCGTATGTTAAAAAGATTGTGTTTAAAGAAAATTGCTGGTAGTCGGTCTCGAACCCACTACTTTCGACTGCGCAGCGCGATGCCGCTATATTTGCTAGGTGGGAAGTAGTGACTATCATTATTCATGATCTGATCTTCTGAAGGCTTTACAGTTGAAGCGTCTGTCATTGTTACTTATTTTACCAAATGATGTTGTTGTCTTCAGTTCGGAGACTGGTTTGATGCAGCTCTCCACAATACCCTACCCTGAGCAAGCCTCTTCAACTCCACGTAAGAACGGCAACCTACATCTGTCTGAATCTGCATACTGTATCCCTCTCTTGGTCTTCCTCTGCGGTTTTTACCCTACACACTTCCCTCTAACGTTAAATTCACAATTCCTTGATGTCTAAGAAACGATCCCTTCTCTTAATCAAGGTATGCCAAAAATTCCTTTTCTCACCAATTCTGTTCAGTACCTCAGTTACGCGATCCACCCACCTAACCTTCAGTAGCAACATATTCCTACGGACGCATAAATCTGAGAATGAGGCTTATCTCACCAAGCGTACAACTGCACCGATAAGCAATTCCTATCATATGACAGTGCGGCTCGGCAGCACAGTGGTCAGTGATGCTAGTGTAAAATACCGAGTACCACCGTGGTTCGGAATCCACGTTAAACTATAGGTCCCCCTATAGCTGGCTGGGTAAGTCAGTTCGAATGTCGGAGGAAAGCAACGGCACTGTACCACCTCCAAACAGGGCCATGCCTAGTAAAGCACTGTGGTGTTCAAACCAATCTTCGGATTGTTGACTACTTTACCTTTAGGGCGTCATATGACGCACATACTGGTCACAATAATTGTTTAAGATCTGAAGTTTTCCAGTAGTGGATTAGACTGACATCAAAATGTTCCGACTCCAACTGCTAATAGAACACTTGTTCAAAATGTTCAATTGTTTGTTAAGCTTATGGGATTTAACTGCGGGGTCACCAGTCCCTAAACTTCCAACCAACTTATACTAAAGACAGTACAAACATCCATGCCGGAGGGGGGATACGAATCTCCGACGGGGAGAACATGCGCGGTACGGATTTTGCACCACACAAGAATATTTATCGAGCAATTATGTCGAAGACCGGACGGACAGTTGATAATTTGTGAAAAATATGCATCCTGACTAGGAGGAACACGGATTCCCAGTTTCTTAGTCTAACAAAATGACTGCATAACCAAGACGACATGACGCTTCCTCCGAGTTGCACATCAGTCGCATGAACAGCTCAATACTTCCTGTTATGATAGATCGGTGTCGAGTTTTTCACGGGATATCCATTGCGCCGAATTGCCACTAAATCAGAGGGAAAATCAGAGGGAGAGTGAGATGCGGAGTTTCCCCTGAGTCCATGACCCCTCTTCGAGCAGTTGGACATCAATAATAGGACAAAGCCTGGCCACATAACTTAATATATATTAGAAATGAACTATACAACTCTTAACTGGACAACATGTTCACTCCTGAAAAGATTTCTAACAGGACTGGGATATTGTCTCAGTGATTTGTCCGTTCTTAACATCCAACAGCAGTATGCGTTTTGTGGATGTGTCTAAGAACCACGTGGTAGTTCGTTAACCAGACTCCCTTGGACTCATCACAAGACAGCAGCAGGTACTGGCTGCTTCAAGCAGCAGCTTCACACCACGATGACTCATGACAGTTCTGTATAATCAATTCTTAATATATTGCCAAGTCACTAAACCGTAAAGTCTCCTTCCTGGTGTTGCAATTTTCAGAATCAGTTGAGTAGCTGTCCACTGGATAAAACCGATGGGCAGACAGTTGTTTGCGACTGTTCC
The DNA here is from genome assembly GCA_026315105.1 of Locusta migratoria. Classification (NCBI taxonomy): domain Eukaryota; kingdom Metazoa; phylum Arthropoda; class Insecta; order Orthoptera; family Acrididae; genus Locusta; species Locusta migratoria. The sequence continues at coordinate 329,464,077 of CM048750.1, forward strand.
TCAGCGGCTAGTTCCAGCGAGCGATCCCCCTGGGCGGCGCCTGGCGCCGACTGTGCCAATCGATCCTACCGGCGCGAGTGGGGAAGTCCCCTGCCTCACCACAGCCCCCTGCTCTCACACAGACCTTTCACTTTCTTACGGGCAGCAACAGTCTACCCTACCCATGTCACGCTTTGCTTCTTCCACAGTCAAGATTAATGCCAATGCATCACCTGCCGTCATGGCTGTAACAAGCAAGTGACACGCTTGCTTTCGCTATAAACAAGCAACACGCTTGATTTACTGCAACGATTATCACGAGGTCTACAAACTTCATGTTTAGGGCGAAGAGTTTAAGGCATCTCACATTTTAAAGCAGTCTCAACTCCAGACATCTAGCGTGGTTTATATTTAGAAAGCGTGTGGTATTACCGTTTACCAAAAACGCTTTTGTAAATCCAATTTAGTCAAATCAGCAGTAACTACTCTCTTCAAAACAAAGTTTTGCCCTATCTTTACCTCCCCTTCAAATTTTGCCTGGTCTTTTGTTCTACCTGTATATGCATGACTTAACAAATGTCTTCATGTAACCGGAAAAAAATAGGTGGTCACTCCAAGAAAGATTACGATGATTTCTTGTCCCCACTGCCTCTATCTTCGGTTACGCTCCATACCACTCGTAGGAGTCAAAGTATTTATAGGGATATCATTTCAAGTGAATCCGTACAGCGATTAGTAGATCCATACGGCTACCAAATTTTTATGTTCGTTGCTATGTTTGACCCTCGCTCTCAAATAGTTCCACGTATTTTCTATGGAACAAAGTTACCTACAATAAGACTTCCGAGTTTTGTCAAACAACGCCTGCGTGAATCCCTGCGAACATAAGATAGTGCCCGCGGGTAACACTCAAAATATTTAGCAAAATGGATAACACGTATTCAACGAAAATGTCACAACCATTCTGGTTCATATTCGCTGTAGCCTGAACAAAGAGGCAGACTTCATTGTGCGAAAACACAGCCAAAACAACATCAGCTACGACCTGAGTTACACTTACGTCTTAAAATCCTAATTAGGTAGCCAGTGCCTTGCATCATTTGGTAAGGATGAAAGTAATTCGTTTGTACATTCTGCACTCCTCCAGTTAGCTATCTGCTCCGTGCGTTGTATTTCGAGGATACAACACGCACAGCGCCATGTATTGATATGAGCGACGTCCCCCGCCTCGTTTCTTTCGCGACACTGATTTCGCTTGAGATTACTTGCAACCAGTCATTTCCCATTCTTGTCAGTCAGGATCTTCCTATAACCGCTGTTTTCACACTATAGGAGTGGCCTAATATTCCCAGTCTTCTTGGAGAGACCGCGTTGATTCGTCAACAAATACGAGTAATTCATTTTAGGTGGGGTCATGGATACATCCGAGAGCGATATCACTACTCTACCATGTCTCCACATCCTAGCTACGACACTTTCCCTGTTCAGTCGAAACTCCAGTAATTTTTGGCTTGTCATTTGCAAAATAAAGTCCTCAACTGAGCAAAGATTGTCTTATTTGGGGCAATCAAGAGATAGTCTAGGTCCTAGACCACATCTCATTCAGGAAGCAAATTCGCTTTCTACGGCAGCAGATCTCTTTGTATGTTGCTCTTACGGATGCCATCCTAATACGATTGAGAATTCGCCGTTTTGCATAGGGTTGATGCCACCACAAGGTAGTTCCGAAATTTGGAACACTACGGTTTCTGAGACGGTTCCACCATTTTTCGGTTTTAGTTGCTTCTGGTGTCACTTCCAAGACCCATGTTCCACTACAAGACTTAAGGTGACACGGAGCGCACTGGTGTCCAGACAATGGATGACGGGGTTCTGTCTCCATTTTTTTATCTTTCCAGGTCTGGTGCCATCTCCCTTAGGATATGTGGAGAGGCTATCCTGGCAAGTGGGTATAGTTTTTGTAGTGGTGTCGGCTTCAGACATCGACACCATCCTGACAGTTTCATCAATCGCTACATCCAGCTGCTTTGTACGTACATTGGCGCTCCATACTGGTGCAGCGTATTCCGCTGCAGACACACACGAAGCCAAAGCAGAGTATATCGGTTAGCAGCACTTCAGGTGCTGCTCGTTAGCTTCCTCAGCACATTACTGCGAGCACTGACCTTCCCCTTAGTATTTAACAATGCTGTTTGGATGTCAATGTACGGTCCAGCGTTGTTTCGAAGTATTTTCGCGTTGAGCAGAAATTAACCCAGATAGCGCGGAATTATTTTTTGTTTAATTTTTTCTCAGAAGCTATTAATTACCTTCATATGGCTGCACAAAATCGGTACATGTGATTTTTTCACAGTCATGCCATTAGTTTTGCAATACTGCCCTTCTTTCTGGAATGACGTCAAAATGATGTTTTATAATTTTAACCTGTTGAATCGTTGTTAAAACAACTTTTAAGATGAACTATATAAATATAAATGTCTCAAAAACTGAAGAAAGTTCAAGAAATATAAACCCAACTAGGAGAAAGTCTTCAATATCTTCTGTAGGCCTATGGACCGCAACTTTGCAACTGTATCCAACCACTTTGCAATCGAAAAGACAAGCTAAAATTGATCTAAATGGGAGCAGGCTATTCAAAGAAATAAAATATGACACTGTGCACGAATTCTTACAGACAAAAATAAAAAGTTAGATGCCGTTCTCGTCCTTCTGGAAGGATGTCAGTGCTATCTGGGTTAAGTTGCTCACCTCTCCACTTAAAAGTTTAATATGGAAAACTTGCGTCTTGTTCGGATTGGATTTCAGATGGTTAGCGTCATAAAAGCACGATGGTTCTTTCAGAGCTTTTGTCATTATCCCATCTTCAACCACCTCTAAATGCGATCCCTGGCCAGTCATTGCCAAGTCATCTGCGTAAATGAAGTCTTTGGTAAAATTTGGCACAGGTTGGTCGTTTGCATAGCTATTATATAATACTGGTGAATTTACACTTGCGGCAGACACTGATTTCTCCATCAACTGTTCGTACCTTTTATTCACTGACAACCTTATGCTACGTAGGAAGTTTTCAGGAACAAAGATGATAGTCCTTCCTGAACGATGTCATACAACATACAGCACAAAAAAGCTTTGACTTCGCTGGGAGCAATTCGGGCGCCGGGTATCTTTGTGAATTAATACCCTGCGTAGAGACTTACGTACGACACGAATAAACTGCACGGTGAAGTTTCATCCCGTAAAAATGTTTAGCAGTAAAACTTTTTCCTTGTTCTTCCATAGAAGCTACTGCAGTAAAGAACTGAAGCACACAGAGATACAGGTGGACAACTTTCAAGCAGGACAATGAAAGCAAGTTTTTGTGTTAAAGCTTCAAGAATTCTATTGTCATGTTCTTTGTCACGTTCCCTACCCAAAGGAACATTTCTTTGTTCGCTCCGATGCCGAAACGCCATTACACCTGGCCGTTCTGGAATCCCAGTACAAAATAAGCTTGACAGTTGAACAGGATAATAGTTCTTTCTACTGGCAAGTAATATCAAACTGGATCCATTAACTTGTGTAGCGAGTAAGTTTTGCCTGTTACAGTAAACCTCCAGTAGAATCTAGGTCATTGCGAAAGACAATTCCATTGTTATCAAATATGAATTAACCGCTCATGCAAGTCTGCAGTGCCCGAAAGCCTACGTTTTGGTTACTACACGGTTACACTGTTGATTTCTCGTTATCCCGTCTCCTCTTTCTATCTTTGTTGGCGATACACTTTTACTTACAACTGAGCTGGTATACTTATGTCCACGTCATCATACTCCCTTGGAATTTGTCAGAGCAGAATGATCTATAACTGCATCCATTTCAACTGTTTTGCCTCCGTCGTAGTATATTTCACTGAAGTGGTATCCTGGGATGTGAAAAAGGCCGATGTCTTGCTGGTGAAGACGTCCCAAAATTACATAAAATTTTGTTCGGGAAACCCTGTACATTAATAAAAGCCAAAGGCAACTGTCATAAAAAAAGTCTTGTCATTCCTGTTGCCCAGATTCGAATACCGTAACTTTTTTTACGTCTGTAACAGAACACTAGCCCCGAGCACTTTGTACGATACTGTTGCCCGGGTATTTATTTATTTATCCCTGCCATTTTTCAGGTATATATTCATTTGTATAAGGGCTGTATGTCTGTAAAATCTCTTGGGAATACAATTAGTAATAAATCAGTAATAGATTAAAACTTGGTGCGTGATAGGGCGGTTTTCCGTGAACATTGCTGTTCATGTGTCGTACTGTGATAATTTGGAAGGTACACTCAACTATTTGCGTGTATACTGTCTAAAATTTCCTGTCGCTACAATTTGTAGTGTTCAAATTATAAATTGTGACGTCATACCGAGAGCCGTAGTTTTACTCCATAAACAGCGGAAAAGTAGTAAGCGAGAAACTTTTTCCTTTCATCATTTTGCTATGGTAGTCAGCGAGAAAAAGTTTAATAAAGGTTTGAATTTATGTTTAAAGTTTGTTGCAAGTCGATAAGTACTCTCATTCTCATATAGCATATTTTTCAAGTCTCGCCGCATTATGTGGCAGTTTTCTGTGACTCCTGTTTATGACGTCATATCTTCTGAAGCATGTGTCGTATGTGATTCTTAATCCCGCAGCAATTGTTACCTCCCGGTAAGGAATGTGTGTACCAAATTTGGTTGATTTCGGTCCAGTGGTTTAGGAGAAAATGAGCAGTATTGTCTCTGAACGCAGCAGTTTTTCGCGCATCTCATTGTTTATGATGTCATATCTGGTGAACTCTATTGTATGCGATTCTTATACTTACGGCGACCGTCCTTAAGGATTGATGCTTACGTGTACAAAATTTCATAAAGATTGGTAGAAAACTGCAGATTTGTATGTAACACGTACAAATATACGGACACACTGCTTTATATATTAGACATAGAACGTAAGAAGACAGGACAAGACTACGGCCTAATTAGACGTGGGCCGAGATGTACCCTCGTGGAGAGAGCGTGCTGAGGTTGCACAACGGGCGCGTGACGTCACAGGCAATAATGAGCTGGCCGACGATGGTCCTTGGACAGGCACGCTTTGCGGCGCGGGACAGGGCAGCCTCATGACCATCCTGCGCTGCTCCTCCATCTCAAAGTCCCCGTTACAGAGAAAGTCCGATAAAAAACGCCAAGCGGGGAAGGGAAACTACAATCGGATGAAGTGGTTCGGGCCACACGCTGGCAACTCACACGGTCGCTGAACACACCGGTAATTTCATTCTAGCAACTAATTTCAAATTTCCTGACTGCCGCACTTCGTGCTCTAACACACATTCAACAATACCAGAAAAATATGTCGACGGAAAATTTTACACCGCCGTGGAATGGAGGAGCGCGCGGTTGCTCGCCGTCGGAGGTTCGAGTCCCCCTCCTGTGCACGCGTGTGCTTTGAAACAATTTGCCCGAACATTTGCTAATACCGAGAAAATGACAATTCAAAGCTATTTCAGATTACGTCTAACACTGCAGAGATTTTATGACGAGCTTTACCTTGACATCTTATCTAGCGAAATATCAAAGTCGAAGGTATTGGACTTAGCTATCTGAAATTGAGGAACGCTCTCAGGCTTTGGTGATTAGCTAGACCCTTCTGCAGCACAACTGGCGATTAACAATTCATGTGCTTTTGTAGTAATTGCACACCAACTGTAAGCATACTGTACAAAATAACCACGGCAGGACACGAACACCACTTGCAGCTGGTTCACATAACGTATAACTCAGGTATTCACCTCACCTGATAGACAAACATTTAACGAATTCAGTTATTTGAAATGTGATTTGTAGTAAACGTACTTTAAGTAATACACATAAAACACACTTTCTGGTTTACCAAACTAAACAGACGTATCTACCACGAGATTTTCCAGTTAAGTTTTAAATTTTATGCAGAAGGAACTACATAGGTCAGTGACCTTGACGATACAGGTGTTGCATTATGAATTTCAGTCGAATGTAAATTTTCTTTCTTGTAATCAGCCCCCAAAAATAGAAATGGGTGTACTTCTGCTGATAAACTGCTGACCACACCACTCAGGTTTCAAGAGAGATGTCTATCATGTTCGTATACTATATGAAAGACAGCACTAATGTTTCTGTGTAAAAATGGAAAGTGTGGAACGACTTTCTAACAGGACGATGGGAGAAAGTTCAATTTGGCAAACCAAACTGTGCTTTAACTTTCAGTTTGCAAGCTGCAAACTTAACATCTGGTTCGGTTTATACACAGGAAATTTATCTAAGCACGAAAATATTCACTTAACGGCAAAATACATAAAGTATTTTCTACATTATAGAAGAGCGTATTAATGGCAGTTGTAAGTAGTACAGTAGTATTTTATTTCCTTGTCTTTGGATACTGACAGGAAGATCATGATTACTCTGAAGTATAAACTTTATAGTAAACGACGTCGAGATCTGCAGTCGAAGTAGCTTGTTTTGTATCAAGCTTATACGCTTATTTATACATTTAACTTAACATAACAATCCAATCACATTTCAAATATCCCAGCCACGCGTTTTAACCACCACATCGTGCATGCTGATAGGTGGATGACCACATTCGCCTCGTAAAGCCATCCATTGATGAAAACTGACAGAAATTATATGACTGGTATTCTGTGAACCTACGATGTATTACTAATACTCTAATAATGTTCGTTCATAGGAAGTATAGTTCATAACGAATACAATCTCTTGAAAGCATTTTCAAGTGGATCTGGGAAATTGTGTGTCCCTGTCCTTCACAAAATTACTTTATCACCCTGCCACTATCATTTTCTAACAATATTTTATATCACCTTCTGATCTGTTGCTTCAATCTGTGTTCGGAAAGAGGCTACATGAACTGACTCATGATTGTAGAAAAAGAAACAACGAACTGAGTATACCCGGATGTAGAAAATTCAGTTAGCGCACCATGCTGAAGAACATTGTGCTCCATGAGAGCACATTGTAAGACGTGTATAATAAAGCATTGCACCACTTGGTACACAGTAAATCATGTGCCATACCACCATTCATGTATTTCATTGCTGGCCACCGAAACTGAAGCAGGTGAAAATCGCAGTATGGGTTTGCTGTGACGAGAGATGCACATACTTATTCAGCGGAAGTCACAATAGCACAACCGAGTTTAAACGGACGACCACGTTAACGCACTGAAATTGCTCTTTCATGCGGTCATTGTGCGTACATTTACAGTCAGTACGCCTCTTAGTACGCAGTGAGGGTCTATCGAGCACGTATCCCGAGTGCGAGTTGACAGCCACATTGCGTGATCTCAGGTGTAACGCTATCTTCAGGACTGCTTAGTTGCTTATCAGACAGCCTCTTTCTCACTTTCTTGCCAATCGAAAAATTCTGGTCTTTGATGACGGAACGATTGATCCGTTTACATCACCTCCTGCAACAGCACATGAACTTCGGCACTATGTAGAAGTAGCATTGACTGTTATACCCCAACCGAACATCCAGAGGCTCTGTAGCGGAGGTAATAGCAATGGCGGCTATACTCAATACTGATTTCACTTCACAGCGGACTGTATCTTTAGACACGTGTGTACACAGTTTTAACTCCCAAATATATTCGGCTGATATATCCGGTCCTCCCTGCTGTTTGCATGGTAACCAGGGTGTTGCGTATTTCGTCAGGTGTAAAACACGTAACAGCAGACGTAGCATTTATCACGTTTTAAAATAATATACTACTCTGAGCACCAGCTATTACTGATCAGCGTCCCCCCCCCCCCCCTCTGCGTCTGACATAAAAACAAGAACGAGCCTTCAAATATCTGATTATATTGTCCCGTTTCTACATACACCTGATACTGAAGAACTCAAAATCTTTGTTGCTGCGTTCTACCCTCTGATGAGGCATCATAGAACACCAACCAATACAAACTTTATGCTACTATACGTGGTCACATGACAAAGGCTTTTTTGCCTTCGAATAACGTGAACTAACCTGTGGTGCATTGAGATCGCTTTGCCTCAATCCAGCACTAACATATCGGTTGGCTACGAAGGTTTATGGTGTTTGCTGAACTTCCCAGTTTCGTGTCCTGCATTCGGAAGAAACAAATCCACGTTAAACTAGACGGGAGTTACCAGCAGATAAGGTGCGGGCATCATTTGCGACTTGGGCAAAGCCGAGCCACTTGTGGTGGCAGAACAATGCGGCCCAAACGAAGGATCAGAACAGCCGTGGCTCAATGCATTTGCCCTTCACGTGCCCGCTGGCCGCCAGCTGCGTGGACACTGCATGTCGCTCCGATAACACGAGTAACTCACTACCTTTGCCATGTCACTATCTGCAGCTACAGCTGTCCGTAATACTATGCCTTCTGGAATTTCACCACCATGTCGTACGATGCAAAGGCACGTCCTTATGAGTTTTCTGGTTGTATTATCCCTGGATGTCGCAATCAAGGATCAGAATTTTATTTATATATATATATATATATATATATATATATATATATATATATACACAATTACTACGAAACTGAGTCCAAGGGGAACCGTCTTTTCAATCACAGACCTGCAGCCATATTTAATCATAACACTGCTCCGACCTCTTTACCTACAAGGCGCGTGACCTTGACAAACCAGCCGTTAACTGGAAGGTCACCAGAGCAACTGCGTTCGAGCGATACAAGTGCCGCCACAAAATCTTTATTTTTTTTTTTTTTTTTTTTTTTTTTTTGTCTATCAGTTTACTTCGGCGAAAAAGGTAAGTTTATGCAGTTTCATTGGGTTATTACAATTATTTTCAGTTTTATTCCCCTCTCCGACATCGTCTTCAGACTTATCACTGCTGGAAGCAATACATAGTCGACGTGAAAACTGGAAAGAAGATTTTTATTAACATTTCATAAAGCAGGATCATTACACTTTAATTCCTGGGATTATATATATTATGCAGCAGAATAAATTTGGTTTCTTATTACTACTTAGTATTTTTTGCTCTTGACACATTTTCAAAATTGACCAGATTTTAACAGCATCATCGTTTCTAAAGACTGATCTTTCGATATATTTTATGTACTGTAGTTTCAGGAAGTTAAGGAAAACTTTCATGTACCCAAGTTTTTTTAACACTTTCTAAGTGAAACTACTTTAACGTTTATTACTTTTTTTATCTCCGTCTATAGCCCACCGAAATTCGGAAACCAACTGGAGGCTGTGTTAACACCTCCACGCCTACGCTCACGTTGGTCCAAATGGCGCGAGTGCCTGAAGATTAAAACAAGCCGTACAGAAAGTTAGCGAAAGTGGAGCAACCTCTGATTCGTAAGTAGTAAACAAGCAAATTGAACACAAAAATTTAAAAATGTAGCTAAGAGATGTGGTTAACATTACTGCATTAAATGCAGGGCGAATAAGGTATTGATTTTTCAATTAATTATTAGGTAATATAATGAATCAGTCCAGGGGAATCAGCATAACATAGAAAGAAAATCAGGCCGCACTTTAAACCCGAACAAAGGATTGATGGAGGCACACGCTATCCACCTGACTGAGTATCGGTTTTACCAAAGGGCGGGGTCGACTCAAAGCGAGGCTATTTCTGTTTCTGATTCAGCCACGACCTAAACGGCGAGAGGTAAATGCAGACAGACAACCTTAACGAGGTGACGGCCGAAACTACATTAAGTTGCTAAATCTGTTTAAGGTATTGATTACGAAAACTTTTTCAGTGGTGACCCTGAATAAAAATGCACTAACAATGAGACCACATGGGTATCGGATTTTTGAATTTATATTTGTGGTTCGTGAATTTCAAAACAATAAGCCAAATCCATTCGACGTAACTTTCAGAAATTATCGAGAAAATCGACTTTTCAGTATTGCAAAGTGCACGTAGGAACCAATAATGAAAACGGTTCCAGCATGTGTCGGTATAGCTCAGGTGGTAGCGTCTTAGCCTCGCATCCATAGGGTCGGTGGTTCAAATCCTACTGACATTTTTCCTTTTCGAATTCAGTTACATGAAGCATTTTAGATCTCTAATTCCACGTGTTGAGTCATTTTTTGTTTATGTGTATGTAAACGAGCAGAAAACTTTGTAGTGTGAAACGATGGTTGTGTAGGTTTGCTGCTTGGAAAGCTATTAGTAGCTATGGAAATGACTTTCCTAAAGCTCTTCACAAAATGAACAATCAAAGACTACCGTCGTCAACTAATAGTTAAGCCAATACTGTAAGATTGTAAAAAGATACAAAAAAAGCCAAGATCTCTGATCTTAATAAAAAATCTGGCATGACAGGATTTGAACCATCTGCCCCAGTGTTGGATGGCCACAATACTACCACCTGCGCTACACCGACAGATGCTACAACCGTTTTTCTTTGCCCCTTTGGTACTTACGAGTTCTTTGCAGAACTTCCAATTTTAGAGTTGCGTCGAATGGCTTTGACTGATTGTTATTTTAGTTCTGAACTACACGTACCATAAACACAAAAAAATTCTAAAATGCGATACTCATATGGCCTCCTTTTAAGTGAAACTGAGCTAAATGAGTAAGTCAGTTTGAGCAATGCGTACTTGCTCAAGATACATCACTACGAATGTCGTGTCACTTTTAATCACATTTTAATAAGTATGAGCCCCCCTCTTACAAGAGATTTCCTGTGACATGATTGTACGTTCTGCTACAAGCATTTTATAACTTCTCTCCGGTGTGAACAATGGGCAGAAGTAAAGAGACGTCCTTAACTTGGCAGTGTATTCTAAGTTCTAATATTTTAAAATTAGCAATCGTCGGTAGCTAACCTTACCGGCTACTGGCCGAACACTACTTATCAAGTGTGTTGCGTAACTGCTTATATTGCACAATTACCAAATACCTGTCATGTTTAAGCTTATGGGCCTGAGCTGGGAAAACAAAAAACACCGCCATAAGAATTTGAAGTCGTTTACGGAATTTGACAACGTCAAACCTAGAGCAAGGCTTGTAAAGAAAATCCAGGTGTGGGACAGCAGAATAATGCCACAAAAGCGGAACAGTCTAAGGAAACAGGTTGGATCAAGAGGGGCAATTTTCATCAGAACTGTTATGGTGCTTCATAGTTTAATATTATACTCTCAAAATCGACTTTACAATGCCTTTACCTGAAGCTTAGCTCGAACATTGTCATACCCAGTACTGGCAGAAGTTGAGGGGCCGTGACGCGTGCCGGGATAGTTCACACGGTAGAGCGCTTGCCCGCGAAAGACAAAGGTCTCCGGTTCGAATCCCGGTTCCGGCACACGACTGATAGTAAATTCCATATCAGCGCACACTGAGATGCAGAATGAAATTTTCATTCTGGTATTCTCATACCCATTTATGGGTCAAAATGGATATTACTGGCGCCAACATTGGGTCGCATGTCTTCACTCGAGCAGCCTCTGCTACCTTCCCATTACGACTTTTCCTGTTTCTAGGAAAATGGTATCAGTAGCAAGTCAAAACGGGGTCTGACCTTGACTAACCAGATTAAACTGGAAGGGAATTCCGATTTATGCACGATACCTTGTATGTTTTTATCACCCCAACATGTTTCGGCAATTATTTGACGTCCTCCGCGACTTTTTACCTTCAAATTCTGAAGCTGTTTTGCAAGCTGGTTTTTTTATTATTTGAGTGTACAGACGTATATTTGAGAATTACGTTTAATATTGTAGGCCTACATTTATTTACGTAAGTATTAACCACATCCCCGACATTTCACTTGACAACTTGTCAACGGTACACTCCAGCCATTGGGTACAAGTAATCTGTGCGCAGATATGAACGTGGTGCAAAATCTCTCAGTTAATCTGCATTTAAATTTAATAAGTTAGGCAATGATACGTGTACAGCTCACTTTCGTGGCTAGGGAAGGACACCTGGTTACTTCTTTTGTTACGTGTCACCCGATCGACGTCTGCAAAGCTCTGCGTCACAAGAGTAACACAACCCGTCCGGCCTGTCTTCGCTGCTGACAAAACCGGTCTCATCTCCCCCCCCTCCCCATGCACAGCAGACAATGTCACCGCCACCAGCAGTAGGACAAACTAAACTCCTGCCTATTCCAGAAAAGAACTGACGTATCAATCTGAACAATAACGATAAACTAAAACATCCATGTTCATCAATCACCGCCCACACACCACAAATACGGCAGTCTACTACTTTTCGCATCAGCGTACGACTAACTCATGCACGACCTGTAAAATTGCAACTTCCGTCATTTTTCGAATAGAATAAAGGTAGCACTCGGCGCAATAGATTGGAAAAAGAGAAGATTACTACACCAATAGTTAAATGTAGGGGCAGCTGTGGAAAGATCCCAGAACTGCTCTCACTTTGTGAGTCACAATGCCCACATAGTACTTGGGACAGAAAGCTGGCTTAACCATTTGCTCCACAGTGGTATTCTCACAATACCACTATTTTATTAGCTTCTCCACCTTTTAATGCCGTAGTGGTATTGTGAGAATATCACCCATAATTTTGTAATTATGTGAAACAAATTTCTGAAAATAAATGTACATATAAACTTTAGCTGTCTCTTTTGTACTTTGTGTGGCACAATTGCTTATTTCAAGGAAAATTTAATTAGATGTGCATCGATGTGTTAAGGCGGATGTTAATAGGAATTAAATCCTGAACGGGAACGTATACTACAGACACAGGTTTAACAATAAAGGAGGCGTTTTCGGGATAAGTAAGATTGTATTGGGTGAAAGGATGAAAAGTGTGTCATACATAGAAAATATTTCCCACTGATTCCTTTGTCATGTTATAGGCACAGTTTTAAGTGGAGATTTTAATTTACCGGATGTAGACAGAGATAAACGACTTTCAGACTGGTGGCAGGGACAGAGTATCGAGAAATATTTTTCTATATGCTGTATCCGAAAATTACCTTTAACAGTTATAGAGCCGATTCGGAAACTACGTGCTACACCTGCCGAAGACAAATAGACCCGAACTTTTTGATTTAGGATAGATCACAAAATCAATTAACACTGCTATAAGTAGGATATCAAGGAACGTGGGAAGATCTTCCTATTTAGCAAAAGCGAAAAGGGGCAGATATGAGAACACTTTACTGCTCAACACGAGTTTCGTTTCTAACACTGAGTGTTGAGCAACTACGGACGAAGTTTAAGTGCACCGCACAATACGGGTTAGATGAGTATGTGCCGGGTAATATGAGAGATGCGAAAGCTCAACTGCCACTCAACAACCGTGTTAGGAAACTACTACTAAAGCAAATTTCTGACGGCTGTCAGTTGCAGAATTTTGTAACCCATTTTATGTTCGAGTATTATGTTATTTCTGGAGACGGGCAATCTCCTTTTCAGGACTCAATATGGTTCCCGAAAGCAACGATGATGTGGAAAAACTCGCGCTATACATCAACGAGCTCCAGAGGCCAGTAGATGCAAGATCCCAGGTAGATACGTTTCTAGACTTTCGCAAGGCATTCGATACAATTCCGCACCGTCGCGTTAACGCAGTGCGAGGGTTTGTAATATCTGACCAAGTGCGCCACTGGACTGAGGCGGTTCTAACAGAACAGAGCATGTCATTCTCAACGGGGAGAAATATGTTTAAGTGATCTCAAGCGTGCCCCGGAGTACTGTTACAGGACCGTTGGTATTCGTAATATTGGGCTATATATTTATAACCTCATGGATAATGATTCTTTTTGCGAATGTTGCCGTAAAGTATCCAGAAGTTGCAACAATGGGAAACGGTAACGAAATGCAGGATCTGAAGTGTATCGACGCATAGTGGAGGGAATGATAATCGAGCTTCAACATTACAGTGCTGCGTTTGCATAGAAACAATGATCCGTTATGATCCTACGCAATAGCAGTTACTTCCATTAAATAATTCGTGGGTAAGGGAAAAACCCTCAGGAAGTGTAGACCGTCAACAAAGGAAGTAGGTTTCAGAACGCTCGTCAGGCCAGCGGTTGAGTAGTAGCACGCTTCGCGAGGCTCTCATTTAGTGAGCGCGAAGGAATTACGGACATAATAGTAAACTCTAGTGGCTTACTTTGCAAGAGACGTTCAGTATCGCGGTAAGAACTAAGTTCCGAGAGCGTATGTTTCATGAAGTGTCAACCAATATATTGCTTCCTCCCACGTACATCTCGCAAAGCGACCACAAAGAGAGTATTAGAAAGATTAGGGCCCATGCGGAGGCATAGAGGCTATCGTTTTTCTCGCGGTCCGTACATGACAATAAAGGGAGGTGGCATTATCTATGCAGAGCACATACGTCAGTTGAAGCCTGTCCGCCATCCTGGTCAGTGCTGGATTACTATTTCTCCGTTAAAACTATGCGTTAAGTCGACCCTCTTACTGTTAATGCACTGGACTGACAGTCACTGCGAAGTATGTAATTTCAAGTACTATACTTTCTGGAATAAATAGTAATAAATACTCAGCATATTGTATTTGAAAACTTAATTTTTAACTTCTAATTTGCACTCGTTTAACACGTTGTACATCAAAGCAAAACCGTCTAACAGTTTATTTCTGTTTTAAGTGACAAGTAATAATAGCTCTAAAATACGAACACTTCTCCAAAACTTAGCAATATGGCGGAGGCAGGCTTCACTTTTTCGCCTAAGGGCGTCTCCCTGTATTCCAACCTCTTTGGTACGTGACTGCTGTCACTGGCGTGCAAAGTACCCTCTTGCTTGATGAGTGTGGATGCACTTACGCAATGCACTGCCTCAAGGGCACCAAGGCTACAAGCCATAGGTGCGACAGAAAAAAAAGGACTCAGTGCAGTCCCAGTTTCTTCCTGCCTCAAGTTGGCAACGCAGAATGTGCCAGCGGATGGATCGGCTGGTGTGCAGGGTTGCAACGCCTCAGACCGACGAACCTTCACAAGTAAACATCCGCTCTCTGCACTGAAGGGAAGCAGCCAGGAAATCTATTCATACTCTCGGATAATCCGGAACAAAATATCAGCTCGCATATCCAATATTCCTGATTTGTGAGAGCCACGAACAAGATACTATTGACAACCATTTTCAAACGTTTCTCCCGTATTTCAACACGACGAAAATTCCAACAATCTCATTAGTTACAGAGCTGAAATTAAATGGAAGAATTACATGGCAATTTAAAGCAAGTAACGAGTCAGATCTTTATAATATAGCATTAGTGCCTCTGATAGCAAACGTTACTTCCCCCACACACCCTCAAGTGACCACACGCAGGGAAAATACAGGAAATTTGTTATTGTCTGTCTTTAGTTCGACGTAAATTTGGCGAATGAAGATGGACAGGAAGGAAACATGTTGCTGGACGCACTCTTCGAGGAACAGTAATATTGATCATAGAATGAAGGCTTTCACGGCTGTTTTGTCGTCATTACTTAAAGCTTCCGGGCTGAGATGCCGTGGTCCATATATGAAACTTTGCCCTGACGTTTCGCCCTCGTCTGCGGAAGGCATCCTCGGAGGTAGAACAGTAACATCGTTTGCAACGCTTAGATTTTGATGTGATGGTGATTATCGCACCAGTAGTAACTACAAGGCGGTTTATCTGCTGTTCTCTGCAGCACCAGACCAAGGTTCCGTCCGACCTGTGATAATGACTCACGCCAAAGTGACTGACGCCACGACAAGCCGCTACTGACTCACGTCCTCGTACTGAATCACTTACTTAATCTAGCACGAAACGAACATTTCCGGAAGTGAAAACACCAGGATGTTTCGATCGGTTATGGTGGTATATTCGGTAACTTTGTGCTACCCGATGCCTCGTCATACTGGTTATGGACTTCGTATTTAACAAAGTGTTCTGGAAACTAGCGAATCTTTTTAAGAATCATGGAAATTACCGTACTTTGTTCAAAGCAACCCCAAAAAAAAATACTAATGGGTCAATACAGTTGCCAATTAGAGGTCCCACTGAAAATGATTATCGAAAAATATAAGCAGGAGAAACAAGGATGACGATAAATCGATCGACACTAATGAGAATATCTTAATTCAGATCCTAAAAAGTTTTGACATTTGGAGCTGAAATTTACTTTCCCAATCATCGAACTTTTTTTTTACACTTAGGCCTACGAAAATTACAACTAATTCTTAGCCGTTTAAAAAAATTCTAAAAACGCTAAACGGAGATGTAGCGGATAGTGTTCATTGACATACATGACAATAAGGCTATATCTGTAAATCAAGTTTAGACAATCGTGTATCCTGAAGTGGCGTGCGAACGAAACCTAGATGTAGCGGATAGTGTTCATTGACATACATGACAATAAGGCTATATCTGTAAATCAAGTTTAGACAATCGTGTATCCTGAAGTGGCGTGCGAACGAAACCTACTTGTCCATTCTTCCGCTATAAGAGCAGATACAATGAGAGAATGTTTATGGTATTTGCTATAGGCGTTCTTCGTAATGCATCAAAATAATCGTTTCACTTTAACTACACATACTGCCCTAGCAAAAAGCTATGGTATTTTAGAGCCTGTTCGATTGAACTGCTGCGCAAAGTATTCAAATCACGAGACAACATTGTGACAAATCTAGACCAGTGCTCATATTACTTGTGTAACCTGGAGCCGAGACATGCAAAAATCTTGACGTGATTTGTCTGTAAAAAAAATCTTCATGTGTATGGTTTTTGAAGTACTGAACTCCATAGGTAACGTACCGTAATTTGGGATTTTCTATCTTCAACGCTTCTAATTTTTATCGTCCGCAACAACTGTTATACTTGAGGCTACCATTAAATATGAAAAATATTTTTGTGCGCTGAAATAACGTACAGGATAATCACGAGCAAGATTAATGCGACGGGTGATGACACATCGCTACACTACTAATGGCGCCCAAGAACACCAGCCCACGGTATGTCCCGTACGTCATGGAAAGAGCCAGTAACGAGGCAGCAGTCGAACCCACGACCTCTGGAAGAGCGCTCCCTGCGCGAGCCTCTGCTGCTCCTGTGCCGGCCGTTGCAGAAGCCAGACCCCCACCAGTTGCGCAGTGAACCCTCACAAATGTCCCGCCCTAGCCACTCGTGTCACGAGCTTGTGCAGCTAGGGAGGGGTGACATAACGGCATGTGCACTTACCACCCTCCGTAATCACAAAGGGCCAGGTCCCTTTTCGCTGCGCAATTGAGTCTCAAATGCTCACACGGATGCTTTGTATGCATAAAATAGCCACCAACCCAGGAGTATACTTCAAATAAGGCATCTGTGTTGAATACTGTAACGTATGCAGCGAAAAGGTGAGAAGGTATAAATTCGCATAATAGAGCAACCTGACAGGACACGACCCCCCCCCTTCACACAGACACACACACACACACACACACACACACAGACACACAGACACACACACACACAGACACACACACACACAGACACACACACACACAGACACACACACACACAGACACACACACACACACAGACACACACACACACACACACACACAGACACACAGACACACACACAGACACACAGACACACACACACACACAGACACACACACACACACAGACACACAGACACACACACACACACAGACACACAGACACACACACACACAGACACACACACACACACACACAGACACACACACACACACACACAGACACACACACACACACACACAGACACACACACACACACACACACACACACACACACACACACAGACACACACAGACACACACACAGAGACACACACAGACACACACACAGAGACACAGACAGACAGACAGAGAGAGAGAGAATTTATAGCAAGTGAACAGCATCAGATGCTGCGAGGTCCGCTTGTGACCTTGGTACGAATCAAGTTCGAGGAGAAGTTTGTGAAGAAAAACAAGGCACGGGATGAAACGAGGTTTGAAAAGCTTTCAACCTTCCACCTATAGGGATGCCATTAGAAACCCATCAATATAATTACACCAGGATGCATTAGAAATAAATTAGCCGAAAGAATTCTGTAATTCGGATTAGGTGAATTCCGTGGATGAGTTCTCCGCTTCACGAAGTGAGGCCTGAGACAATCGCTATTGTCTGCCATCCGGCGTTCTAAGTTTTGGCGAGAATATCAGCTGGAAGCCGCTGCGAGCAATCTCTGTGGACCATTAGTCTACGGAAATTTCCGAGGATCGATGCCATGGCATGTTCCTATGAACTGGCAACAACGTTTGTCTTTATTCGTGCTACGCAATGTTGCCGATCACATACATTAGATTTCATGTTTCGTAGCTTCCGTAGACGTGTGTTTGTATTGTTTTTCATCGTGAACGATTGGGATTATGCCGCTTGATAGTGGTCAGCTACTACATAGTGTCAAAAACGCTGTTTTAAGGCGACTCCGTTGCATCTCCTTGCACTTTAAAAACTTTAACGTTACGTTAAACGTTCCTACAAATCGGTCCTAAAACTCCAGAATAATGTTTAGTGTTTCCCTCAAGCTTTAATTGAAAACATGTCTTTCGAAGCCTATTTTTACGCACTTAATCTCAACCTTCGTATTCTTGACCTATGTTGTTCTGGGCGACAACTACGAAAACAAGTCTAGTCAATAAATGCCCGGTGTTTATTTTTTTCTTAGCCAGTAAAGCATTCTCTACTAACTTTCAGATTCTCTATACCGTAACATTCACCGACGGAAACTATACAATTTCTGGGTCATAGGAAATTAAAACAAGTGCCGGATCATAAAGCACTAATTTCGTCCCTAACAAATATACTTTATACTTTTAGCTACTGCCATGCCCTCTTTAATTATAACTCGCTAGCACTGACCTGTCTCTCAGTAACGTTTTCAATTTTGGCGCGCACCCGCTTATTGAGCGCTGTGGATGCGCATGGCAGTGACGTCATAGCACTGGGCACGTTATTCCTAGTAGAAAGAATGATTTAGTAAGGATTTACCGCGACACGTTCTTGAATGTTAACAATAGTCAGAAGGAAGACCACGGATTTATGAAATATACCATCCAGTAACAGCTCAACCCCACCCAATTCTTTACGGTAGTTATCGATTTCCACACAATCCCCATCGACAATGCATTTTCACTCTGTGGAATATCTAGTTTTCAGTTTTAGCGCAATGAAGGTGGTAACGCAATCAGAAATATGCTCGACTCAAATGAGAATAGACAAATCAATAGTCACTGTCTAATTTTTAAAAACTAATTTTCTTCGCCTAGCTCTATTAATACTACCAACTTCTCATAAAATATTTTCTATTCATGAAATCTTTAGGATAACAAAGTCCTTTCTAAAACTATACGTTAAGATCTGTAGCCGGATACTTGAAAGTTACTCGAAAATGATAAACTAAGAACCCAAGAATAAAAAGCGGAGCCTTAACTTTAAAAATATATACAAATTCCAGGCAAAAAGTTTGAAAGTTCTTTCTAGTGCAAGAAAAAGTCAAATTTTGGACTAGCGTGTAATGATTTCCCACGGACTGTGTCCGATGATAATATCCCTCGATAAGTAACATTGGCTGGTACAGATTACGTTATAGGTTTCAGCACACTTACGTGGATCTAGAGTACTCCACAGGTACTTGTGGCTGCCGTCTGAGCTGGAGACAACCGGAGGCGATAGCGGTTTCGAGGAGGCTCCATTCCTCAGCAACGTGTTAACGGTGTCCGCTACGAGTTGTTCAGGGGCTGTATACGATTCGGACTGCATTGTCTATGTGATGGTTGCACTGGTCACAGAAGCTTCGGAAAGCAC
The DNA here is from genome assembly GCA_026315105.1 of Locusta migratoria. Classification (NCBI taxonomy): domain Eukaryota; kingdom Metazoa; phylum Arthropoda; class Insecta; order Orthoptera; family Acrididae; genus Locusta; species Locusta migratoria. The sequence continues at coordinate 329,483,837 of CM048750.1, forward strand.
ACACGTAATACTTATCGCTCTCACTACTTCCCGGCGTAGACACGGAGCACTGGCCACTGACGGTTGCTTCTATCGACCCAAGCTGCGCGGCCTTCCCCCACCACAGCGCCGTCCCGTGACCTCCCCACTACCAACTGCTACGATACAACAGTTTCCCGCCAAATTGCCCGGCGACCCAGTAACTTCATGACTGATTACTGATATCTAGCCACTGTACGTGCGATTTAAAGCAAATGGGTTCGCAGTCGTGCAGCCATTTCTCTCTACAACAATTCAGAAATATTGCAATGCCACCAACACTGTTCATAAAAGACAGACGACGTCCACACCACCGCATCTGCCATCTATTGGCTTAACTCTGTACCTGGAAGACGCTAACCTGGAAATGTGCATTCATTTTCGCTAAACTGGAAAAACAGAATTATGAGCTATTCATGTCTTGTTTAAGTGCCCATTTACGCAGTGATTATTACCCCCCACATTTTAACTAGTTTACATCGTGAACAACTTTGCTCACATCTGGATCTTCTACAGCATAAGAAAATTTAAGAATATTTTCTGGCAGAACCACAATTACAAGAAGGGCCATTATAGGCATCGCTATATTGTTCCGTTCGCGTACACTGTTCACGCTTTTAACCAACTGCCGTAAGCCCGTTACATTATTTATTCAAGAACATTCCTTAAGTTACTAATGCTATTAAGTAACAAATTCGTTTCTGTAGTTCTTCGAATACGAGTTGGTTTGGAGTTGAATCACTCCAGTAGAAATTTACGAATAAAAACTCGTACACGAAAGGAAGGAGGGAGGAGATATAGGCTCTATGCGCAGGAACAAAGCAAGAGCAGGTAACTAGCATTGATGACTAACTCCAATTGAATAAAGGTGTAGGTACTCCTAGTGGCCAACAAAGGTAGTGATGGACAATTTACTGTAGAGGGGGGGAGGGGGAAGTTTAAATACGAGTCCATTAATAATGTCATAAACTAAGCAATGCTCTACGCAGAGGATTACAGCAGGTTTTTTTCAGTCTTTTTGAAAATGCGACCACCTTTGAAAGTAAAAATATTCCGTCTACCCCCTTCCAAGAACACACATGCTTTAGAACCTCCGTCGTTACTATGTTGCCTACCAAAAATATGTCCGGCATCTCAAAATCAACAAATTCAATTTTCATTTTATTGATACAACATCCTTATTTAATTACTGTATCTGTTCGTTTGCATATCGATTGGTTCCTGTAAACAGTTTTCAGGCTTTGAGCTTATTTATAGTCAACATACTGTATTATTAAACAATCTACGTTCGATTCACTTCACAAGTAGGCCTAATCTTAAACAAGGATTTACATACTTTTTACATAAATTTCACTTAGGCCTGTGCTTCAGTTTTTGGAGAACCCTTTGTATTCAGACTGAACGGGGCTGGTGGTTTTATGGTGCGACTACATCCTGTGACGGCGACCCTCCGAGCAAGCAGGTTGAAAAACACTGAGTTAGAGTATCAAAATTTTACATGATCTGTAACAATTGTAATTCATAATTAAGTAATCAGACTGTAGACTGGCATTCTTACTGAAGGGTTGTACATTCCTCTGTCCACTTCCAACTTCTCACCAACTTGTGTCCAACTGCCACGAACTCAGATATACGCAGGAAAAAAATGTTAGACAAGAAAATTGAATTACTGGACATTCCATTGTGCGTACTAAGTAGAGAAAGAGAGATAGAACTTTTACCGTAACACGTTTCACTCTTTATCTAAGAACGTACAATTAAAAATTTCCTTACAATAACTAAACAACGATCAATAGAAACTAATTCATGCCAAAACATGCAAATGTAACTATGCACGAGACATCACGAGAAAACAGATACAAATAGGACTCCACTTATATAAACAAAATGGAAACTGAAATGTGATCAAGAAATACTACCAAATCGAGCATGAACGTTCAAATGATAAAAATAACCATGAAAAGATAATCTTTTCCTACGGTTTTAACGTTGTGGTACATTCCCAAGCCCACTTTTCTAAAGAAGAACGGATTGGTGAGTAATGAAACAGTTAATTCAAGCAATTATTTAATCGAGCTACTAGTAGCTAAAGTTTTAAATTCTGTAGCAGTGCGTTCAATTGTACTGAAAGGATCGCCGCATCCACGCAGTGCTGATCTCCTGAATGTTTTACACCGGAAAGTGGGCAGGGTCTTCCTGTGGTCGCTAAACAACATTCTACCATCTTAATCACTCGATAAGCCAAGAACAAATGAGTTTGCTAGTCACTCCGTCAGTAATTGCAATGCTCACAAAGGTCCACCGCTTCCATCACAAAAACCACAATAACGTGTGAACACGTATTCTGTACTGGATGACATTTTCGGCGATGTGTTACTGATCAAAATGTCCTCTACAAAGGCCAATCGAATCGTTTATTTCAGAAACCAGTCAAGCGCCAGAACCATAAAAAAATAGTTAATGGCGCCATAATTTTCTTTGAGGGTAGTCGCACATTTCAGTGCAGAAAGCTGTCAAGTATCTCCATATTTTGTTGTCTGGCATGACGTTTAATTTCAAATTTACATCAAAAACCAGTGAAATGACGCCGTTTGATTACTGCAATAAACTTTTGGGGCATTTTATGTTTCTTTGTTCTCAGTTGGTATTCGTATTCTGAATCGACAGTAGACAGAAACTGAGATGTTTTCATTGTTGTCACTAAAGCTTGAGCATTGTCGAATCGTTTGTTCTGTTTTCTATTGTTCAAAGGTTGGTGACTACAGTAACGCTAGTGTTGCCAACCCATGAGTTTTGTTTCATATCGTGGGAAATTTAGACAATTATTTTTCAATAAAGGAACAAAGGGGATTTTTTTGTGTGCGAAAACTGAGATGAATAGTTGGTGCTGCTGTGTAGGATGCATATCCAATTCCCATTCACGAAGCAGTAAATTACACATGTTAGAAATGTATGCTTCCTCTTACCTTTGTTTTCCTGTTCACCATAGAGGGCAAACAGCATTAATTGATTATTTTTTTCTTTTTTTTGCTCGTGGATCGCGCCCAATGCGCAAAAGCCGTGCAGCATGGAGCTGTCGATATTTCCCCCTCTCTCATGTTTGCTGTGGGCCACTTTATGCTGAAAAGGGACATTTTGAATTCTTGGATGGGACTTTTGAGCTTCAGAGGTTGGCAACACTGCAGTAACCCTATATCAAAGTTAGATGTTTCAACTTCAGAAGGTGAATCCCAAAAATAAAAACTACTAACGTGTTTAGGGAAAACCATTTTTATTTTTCGGCGTTGTCTGTTTTTAGAGGTATATACATTTCGTCCAATGGTGTTCTAATTTGTTGATGCCTTCCGAATAATAGGAATTATCCAATCATGCAAAACTGCTATTAGTTTCTGCAATCACGTCCTCGTTTGAATGAAATTTTCGACCCGCCAGCAATTTCTTCAAATTGGGGAGCAAAGTCTGGAGAATAGGGGGGGGGGGAGATGTGAAACTAGTTGGAACCCTATTTACAATAATTTTGCGACCATCACTGCTGAGGTGTGTGTGTGTGTGTGTGTGTGTGTGTGTGTGTGTGTGTACTGGTGCATTGTCGAGGTGGAAAAAGACTTTTGTGGGCCAGTCGCCGACGTTTTTCTTGCAACTCTTTTCAGACGGTCCAGTAATGAATACGAAACGTTAGACAAAAGTGAAAGCGCTACTGAAGGCAGTTAAAAACATCACTCTTACAGACACAATTTGATGGTTGTGTGTGGTGCATTTTTGCAATGGCCTACTACAGAGGCAGAATGTGCTGTGCGATTTGTTTATGAGGACTCAGTAACTCCTACCATGCCGATTGGAGTAAAATGATTATTTCATACGTGTAATTCTCTTGTACTACTAAGTCTATCTCAAAAATAATGTCCTTTTTCTGTGATGAAATAGTTTGCAATACATATAACTTTCAGCAAAAAATACCCAAGTCACTACCGAAACATGCAGTCTGGTGGTATACAGTTTCGTGTGTTTTCCCAGAATTGACAAGTATGGTGACTGATTCCTGAAATAAACGATTAACTACATAACTAATAGCTTGTTGGGCAAAATTTGGAATAAGAAATTGCGGACAATCTTAAGGAAATTTCCGTATGTTTTGAGGAGGTGGTTTTTGATCACGTGGCTGGAGACGGATTGAGAGCAAAGCCCAAATATTAGAAACTGTAGCGGCCTGGCCGCCTTAAAGCATACTCGTAAACGAGGTGCAGAAACCCGGGATGCGACAGGCCGTGCACGCGGTCGAAAGCACTGCGTCGGAATATTTCAGGGAGAAAAGGGCGGTGCGCATCTGTAGACGTCACACCAGATCTTGCGGTTTGAACCAGGAATCTGGACTAATTCGAGTTTTAGTCCGCTGGAAGCGTCTTTGTGGAGGTCGCGAAGTTGTTGCATTCTCCTGTTCTTTGGCAACATCCTCGAAGTCCACAGGGGGAGTGATAGCGGCACACGCACGAGACAGTCAGCGACGATGAAATACCATGTGTCTCAGCGATCAGTCAGCGGCGCGTTATTTACACTCTCGTTCGTGTGGGTAGCTCGCGTTTAGCTCGATCCACGTGCTTTGCGGCATATAATCGGAACGGAGAATGCCAGGCGACGTCCGTACACTCCTGTCCTAAAGCTCTCCATTCTGGTGCCAGGATTTTTGCCGATTGCAAAAACAGTGCGCGTCAGCAGATATCTGCCGCCGCAGCCGTGGGCTACCTCCTCGAAACATACGAAAAGTTGCGACTGCGAAAAAAAAGTGAGAAGGAAATAGCATGAAGCGGCGAGACAATGTTTTGTTGTATTGGTCTTCAATCCGAAGACTGGTTTTGATGCAGCTCTCCACCCTACTCTATCCGGAGCAATCCTCATCATCTCATAAGAACGGCACTCCTATATCCCTTTCCTTGATGTCTGAGAATATATCCTATCAATCGATTCCTTCTTTGGTTGGATGCTTTGGGGTCAAGGGACCAAACTACACTGGTCATCGGTCTCTTGATTCCTTCTTTTACTCGAGGTATGCCAGAAATTCCTTTTCTCCCCAATTCTGTTCAGTACCTCAGTTACGCGATCAAGCCATTTAATCTTCAGCATTCTTCTGTAACACCACATTTCAAAAGCCTCTATCCTCTTCCTGTTTGAACCGTTTATCGTCCATGTTTCACTCCCATACAAGGCAACACTCCACACAAATGTCTTCAGAAAGGACTTCCTCACGCTTAATATTCGATGTTAACAAATATCTTTTTCAAGAACGCTTTTCTACCCATTGCCATTCTGCATTTTACATCCTCTGTACTGCGACCATCATTTGTTATTTTACTGCCCAAGTAACAAAACTCATCTACCTCCTTTATTGTTTCGTTACCTGATCTAATTCCTTCAGCATCACCTAATTTTATTATGCTGAACTCCATTACCCTAGTTTTGCTCTTGTTAATGTTCACCTTATATACACCTTTCAGCAGAATGCCCATTCCGTTAAACTGCTCTTATAGGTCCTCTGCTGTCTCTGACAATTACTATGTCATCGGCAAAACGCAATGTTTTTATTTCTTCTCACTGAACTGTAATTTCATCTCCAAATTTCTCCTTGCTTTCCTTTACAGCTTCCTCAATGAACAAATTGAATAACATTGCAGAAAGGCTACAACCCTGTCTTACCCCTTCCCCAACCTCTGCATCCGATTTTCATGCCCTTCCCCCCTGATAACTGCTGTCTGGTTTTTATACAAGTTGTAAATAACCCTCCGTTCCCTATATTTTACACCTGCTGACTTCAGAATTTGAAAGTGTATTCCAATAAACATTGTCAAAAGCTTTTTTCCAAATCTACAGAAGCTAGAAATGTAGGTTTGCCTTTCCTTAGTCTATCTTCTAAGATAAGTCTTAAGGTATTTTCTCCCATGTTCCTACATTTCTCCTGAATCCTAACTCATCTTCCCCGAGGTCGGCTTTTACGAGCTCTTCCATCCTTCTGTAAATAATTCGTGTTAAAGTTTTCCAATTGTGACTTATTAAACTGATGGTTCTGAGATTTTTCACACCTGTCTTCAACCTGCCCTCTCTGGAATGAGGATTATTACATTTTTCTGAAAGTCTTATGCACCAGGTGAAAGTTTTGTCATGGTTGGCTCTCCTAGATACTCCAGTAGTTCTGAGGGAAAGTCGTCAAATCCAGGGGCGTTGTTTCGACTTACGTCTTTAAGTAATGGCTCTAATCAAGAAAATGCACCCACACATTCAACCCTGTTGATGTGTGACTATTGCACAAAAATCTAAACCACTGTGCTGTCTCATGTTCGCACTCTGAAGACCTGGCCTCCCAGCGGGCCTTTTCGTTTTCCCCCCATTATTGGAAACACCGTTCAGAGGACGAAGATTTGCAACGATAGACGAGATTAAAGTTGCATAACTATCCTGAAACAAACATCGCCTACGAATTGTTCCACTACCACATGCAGTACAGAATGCCGTAAATGTGCTATACTAAACGTAGTAGCCGGCCTCACGCCCTACCATCATAAACACCCAAAATCACAACACGACCTCTTGTGTACATCACTGTTTGAAGCTACGTACAATGGCAGCTGACATCGCCAAATGTAAATAGTTATTTATATATTGTCTGTTCTTTTCGAACGTGTCCGAAAGAACACCATTTGTTGACATTAATTACCGCTTTTTCGAAATACTTAAAACATTTTGATGGTTTCAGGGCATTCAAATAAATCCAATGGCAGATGAAAATTTGTGCAAGACCGGGTTTCGAACCCGGATCTCTCACTTTGTGCCAGCGGTCACCTTAACCAATTAGGTTATCCAGGCACGCATCGAACCCAAATTCTCATCTTTTAGCACACTAGGATTGCAGTCCAGCATAATTTTTCATCTTCGTCATTGGTTTTATTTCAGTATCCTGAAATGGTCGAAATGTTTATTTCGAATTCGTAAAGACAAACGTCACCGTCAGATTGCCGCAAGGTATAGCCTGGTTCATCATTTCAAACAAATCTTTTCCAGTCAACGCTTAGCAGCGAGTATGAAATAGAAGGCTTGTTGTGAGTTCCTCGACCACTGTACTCCTTTCGTTTTAACTCTTATGAGTGCTATATGGATTGCTCTTAGAAGTGATTTCTTTCGCTGACTTAAGGGTATCAAATGTTTGTTGACCTAAGGGACCCAAATGCTGAGGTCATCCGTCCCTAGACATACTTATGCTACAGACTACAGACTCACAGATGTCCGAGAGAGGACTCTAACCTCCGACGGGAACGGCTGCGCATACGTGACATGGTTCCTTAGACCGCGCGGCCACTCCAACCTGATATTCGACAACCAACCCTCGCAATGGTCAATGGTTCTCCTGCAAGTCAGCATATGACCCTGGCACTTTTTTAGCTGTGCTGTTCCTTCACCTTTTCATCAAGAATTGACTGACAGCTGTGGAATGGCTGTGTCTGTTATTCAGATGAGGTGCTATGAAAACCTCACGCTCGAAGACACTGAGCTTTCATGTTATGACTAACAGCTCGTCTGCTGATTATACAATTTTCCGCTGCCTTCTTTTATACTGAAGGGCCCACAGCTCACTACAGTGATCAATTCTACATTAATTAGGGTTGTCTGCTTACTTGTGTAGATATAGTGTAGGTTTGCGGATGCGACCTTATGTCTCTTCTGTTCGCACAGTTCGGCAGTTTACGCGGGTAGAAATGCTGTCACCGAAATTTTAGAATTTTTGAAATGGTATCTAGCCCCAATATTGGGCGCCACACACTGCACTTCTTCAAATAGGACAACCCTCCCTGTGACTTTTGGCGCTCAGTCTGCAAGAGGATTGTCAACGTAACACATTACAAAAAATAAAGAAAATTAAAAAAAATCGGAGAAATTTTCTAACTTATCTGAAACGGACGATGTAAAGTTTGCAGGTGGGAGTTTATTACAATATGCAACGTAGCTCTTATGAGGCATAAAGTGTTTGATAAAAAATACTCTACCTTCTACGAGGTATAGAAGGCCATAAAATGAGAAAAATAGGTGCACACAAGCAAATATCACACACTTTACCCACTAGGATACCAGTTGGCAAACAATTCATGGTGCCCATTTCCAGTTGTAGGTTGCTCATATTTAACAGCTTCCAAAGCAAATGACTTTAATTTCAATAGTCTCTACAATTACTGACCGGATTAAAAAAGTAATGGTATCGCAATGCACACACTAAGAAGTATAATCTGCCGTTTAAAGATCAGTTAGCCAGACTATATTCGAAAAAAACACAGCGTACACACATGAACAAGTAGCAGCATCTTCCTTACTCTAGGAACGTTTCAGGGAGATGTTTCACGTTTCAGCGGCAGTGTGCTATAAAATGAGGAGCGCCATTAAAATGTGTGCCTGGGCATCAAGTGCAAGAAGTGAATTGTTTTGGGTCGGTATGTGAGAATGCATTCCATGTCTGAACGCTAATAGGAGCGAAAAGGACAGGAACGGGCATTTTTACTGATGTCCCTAGAACCTGTCCACAATAACGTTTGAAAAAATCTAGAAAATATGTTACGAAAGTCACATTAGCTACAGAGTATAGCTAAGAACTTTGATACAGGTATGACATAAATTACATTTTACTATGGATAGGGAGAACCAGCCAGAGTAGACCCTCATAACCAGTAGAAGTGTTCATTTAGTGTCATTAACCGTACATATCTTGAATAATGGAGTGATGCCCCGTCCGTGCTGCAGCGGACAGTGTGATGGGTCATCAAATATTTCACTTATGACTCCAAGACGGCCTGATCGCGAATGTTTTTAGGTGATGTACTTTGAAAAGATGCCCAAGACGGCAAAATATTTTTATTCGTTACATTCTACCGGTTCCGGCAGTTGCTGCATCAACAGGAAATCAAAAAGATATTTTACATCAAAGCCAATAATGTAACATTTGTACTGAGTACAGCAACGTCTAATTTACAATAAATTATTGTGATTGTTTCTAAAAAAATTCAAGTGTTTATTAAGCTTAAGGGACTTAATCTGCGGGGTCGTCATATCCTAAAATTGTATGTCCCCTGCTCCATGTCGCCTGAATAGTGTCCCTGTCAAAGTGGACAGACAGCGCCTTGCTTCGTTGCTCCATGCTAGCCCAGATCTATGTGATCTGGGATGCTACACGCAAAGATACAAAACGAGAAACCGATGGAGGGTTGACAGACGACCTCCGGAAACGTACAGGAGTAATACAGGGCGAGCACAAAGTCTTGCCCTGAATATAAAAATGTATAGCAGAATAACCGTTTGACATAATAGTTTACATTTGATGCCATTACATAGGTTAATGTTACTACTTGGTGTGACCAATAGATGGGGCTAGTGCTCCAGAAAACCGACGCGATCTGTTGGTTTACGTTAGTTGCTGGCGAAATAGCGTTTAAGCAGGAGAAAGCGCAACGTGTGCTTCGGTTTCACGAAACGAAAGCGCCCATCAATGTTCAGCATAAATTTCGTGCTTCTCATGGCCGCAGCGCTCCTGATGTTAAATCGATAAACCGATGGCACGCAAAGTTTAAGGAACGTTGTAGATCGTCCTCGTGTGAGTGATGCAACTGTTGATCGTGTTCGCCAATCCTTACAACGGAGTCCATCTAAATTAAGTCGTCAAGTATCACGTGAACTTCAAATACCGCATGCAAGTGTGGTGCAGATTCTTCATGAAAGGCTTATGTTGCATGCTTACAAAGTTCAAATCGTGCAGGCTTTGCAGCCGAATGATTTGCTGACACGCGCAGAATAACAGATTCTCAACACGATTCATGGCGCTAACTACTACTTAAATCGCATAAGCTTTACCGATAAATCTACCTTTCAGGTCAGTGGAATGGTAAATAGGCATAATGTCCTTACATGGGGTTCAGAGTCTCCACATGTTACTGTACAGTTATAGTGAGACAGCGAAAAAGTGAATGTTTGATGTGGCCTCATACATAACAAGGTTTCTGGACAGTTTTTATTCGCGGAAAAATCTTTTACCTTTAACATTTACTTAGATGTTTTGCAACAGTTCGTTGCCACAAAGAAGAATATCAACCCTTGATAATTTTCCAGCAAGATTGAACCCCCCACCCCACTGGGCTTTGATAGTGCGTGATTTATTGGATGAAACATTTCCGGATCGGTGGATTGTAAGGAATGGTCCAACACCATGGTTACGCTGCTCTCCAGACATTACGCCCCTTGATTTTTTCTGTGGCTATATCAAGGACAGAGTCTTCGTCACATCAGTTGTTGCGGTCGACGAACTAAAGGCTAGAAAACAAGTTGCTATAGGACTGTGACAGAAAACATGTTACACTTGGCGGGAACTGCAATACCGCTTCGACATTCTCCGAGCTACCAAGGGAGCACATGATGAGGTTTACTAGCTTACCCTGTATAGTTCAGTGCAGCTGAAGATCATAATGGGCGGGTAAGTATGTAGGGGACTAACAGTCCGTTGTGGACTGTATCCTGCCGCTGTAGCTAACAGCACCCTGAAGATTACGATTACAGAGCAGTGCATGATGGATTACAATCCAAGCCTCATTAGTGCTGAGACACGTAATTAAGAGGACCTCTTATGGCTGCGCTAATTTGTGCTAATCTACATATAATGTAACTGAGCTCGCTACCGTTGAAAATAATTTACCAATCAACCTCTTTCTCCAAGAGTTAAGTCGGCAACAAGAAAAAGCATTAAGGAAGGGAGAGGCACTATTCACATATGACGGGAACTTTTTGAGATGAATGATGACGAGTTGCCTGGAATTAATGACTTTGGTTTATGTAGTCCTTAGAATCGTCTACCTTACGTTGTGCGCAATGGTGTCCTTAATTGCCATGCCATTTATACAAAGAATTCACAACTCCGTTTGACTTTTTAATTAAATGGTAAAATTTCATGCTTATTCTAATACTTCAAATTGTTCTCCCTGTCGAAAGTCGTTGGAAGTTCATGTGAATCGAAATGTTTTAAAAACAAATGGTAGACGAAAATTTAGGCTTCCACTTCATCTTTCTGGGACTCAGTAGTGAAAGAAGCAATAGAAATTCGCTTGGGGACGAATTTAATTAACAGAGACAGTGGCTTCAGTTTAGGTAAATCATGGAATCCGGCACTTTCTTTAATAAATTTACAAAGACGCCGCCACAGCACAGATCATAATACATCGATTTCTCCACAGTAATCGACCATGCAGCCAGACATAATTTACACATACGTGTACTTCCTTGCCGCCGAGTAACGTCTTTGGCGCCTTGTTGTGGATGAGTTTTGTTACTTGGACAGTAAAATAACAAATGATGGTCGCAGTACAGACGATATAAACTGCAGAATGGCAATGGGTAGAAAAGCGTTCTTGAAAGAGAAATTTGTTAACATTGAATATTGGTGTCAGTCTAAGGAAGTCCTTTCGGAAGGCATCTGTGTGGAGTGTTGCCTTGTGTGGTAGTGAAACATGGACGATAAACAGTGCGGACAGGAAGAGGATAGATGTTTTTGAAATTTGGTGCTACAGAAGAATGCTGAAGATTGTGTGTGTGGACCGTGTAACTAATGAGGAGGTACTGAACAGAATTGGGGAGAAAAGGAAAATCTGACATACCCTGACTAAAAGAAGGGATCGATTGGTGGGACACATTCTTAGGCATTAAGGAATTGTGAATTTAGCGTTGGAGGGAAGTGCGTGGGTTAAAAATCGCAGAGGAAGACCAAGAGATGGTTACAGTAAGAAGATTCAGACAGATATAGGTTGCCGTTCTTGTGTGGAGTTTGAAAGGCTTGCTCAGGATAGGGTAATGTGGAGAGCTGCATCAAACCAGTCTTCGGACTGAAATCAAATGTTCAAATGTTTGTAAAGTCTATGGGACTTAACTACGGGGTCATCAGTCCCTAAACTTACAAACTACTTATGAACTACTTACGAACTAGGACGGCACAAATATCCATGCCCGAGGGGGGATTCGAACCCCCGACCGTAGTGGCCGTGCAGACCGTGACTGTAGCGCCTTAGTCTCCTCGGCCACCGCGGCCGGCTTCGGACTGAAGACCACAACAACAACAACATATTTTGTCAATGTGTTGTTGCCTAATGCTCCTGTTTCCTTGAAGTAATGGTAACCAAGCTGCCCGGAATGAAATTTGGAAAGTCCTGCAGCATTCTTTATAATCTTTGATCAAATGGTTGGGCCTTTGGGTTGGGCTAAGAGTAAAAGATTATTGGGCTGTTAAAATATTTTTAAATCTATCGGACTCGACTGCATTCTGTTAGTCCGCAGCTTACAAACTAATTTAACTAAGGTAAACTAACCTAAGGACAACACCAACACCCATGCCCGAGGGTGTCTTGAACCCCCGACGGCGAACGCAGCACGGCGCCCCAGTACGCACGGCTAATCCGCCGCGGCATCATCGGGCTGGAAGGAGTTAATAAGCACGCAGCACTTACGGTGGGAATGTTTTCGACTAGTACCGCGACTCTCGCCTCAGGTGTATCATATAATAAGGCCTAATATATATTTGTAGGAAAGGGCGGAGTACTTTTGACTAGCTAGACTAGATGTCATCGCTGCTTGATCACTCGCAACAATTTAAGCTGTACTCTTAGGTTCCGCCTAAGCACACCCTTTAACATCAAGACTTTTCGTTTTTAAAAAATATGTTAAGTACTTTTGTCAATCAGAATCGACATCTGCAGTGTAGCTTGGCAAAAGTACTTTGCCGTTTTCTACGAATTTGTGACATTACGCCGCATTAAACGATACATCTGATGCGAGAGCCGCAGTTACACTCGAAAACGGTTCTACAATGAAGGCTCGTGGAAATGCGTCTCAAAAATGTTTCAAATGTTTGTAGAGTTTATGCGACTTAACTACGGGGGTCATCAGTCCCTAAACTTACAAACTACTTACGAACTACCTTACACTAAGGACGGCACAAATATCCATGCCCGAGGGGGGATTCGAACCCCCGACCGTAGTGGCCGTGCAGACCGTGACTGGAGCGCCTCAGTCCCCGCGGCTACCGCGGCCGGCGAAATGCGTCTCAGACCACTTCCAAGCTAATGCAGTTAGCGATTAGGTTTGAAAACGTCGTGGCGCAGTTTTACGAGAAATACTATGTAGACTACTTCAAGTTTTTAAAGGTATCAAATTACCTTCCTCAGGGCATGAACTCCCCCCCCCCCCCCCCCCCACAGACAGACTTTCCAGATGAATAATTACGTGGAATGTATGAATCAACTACACGATGTATCCTACTTTCCAGAGCCATGTACGTAAACGTACGTTTGTACATACTACTTACGTTTTTTGCCAATAATGAAGCTGGTTGCCTGTGAGAACTACTAATTTTTTTTTAATTGCATGCAATGAAAACACAAATCTGATTAGTCGTCAGTAGAGACGACACGAAAAGGAAGTATCGGTATTACTAATTTTTCAAAGCTGATATTCAGTAGTAACTAAGGTAAATCCATTGTAGATTAGTTCAATTTTTAGTTATGTGAGGGCTCATTTTTATCCGGTGAAATTCTACTTTAGGAGCTACTAGCTTCGTTGATGTCCACATTTTGGTAGCGAAATGCAGCCAATCATAAAGAACCTAGAAAGAGCCAATGAAAATGCGTCTCTCAATTTTGTTTTGTAAACAACACTGCGTTGTGTAAATGTTTTTACCAGAAATTCGTGAAAAAATCTATGTTCTTGTCGAGTGGTACTGTAAATCTTCGACGACATGAATTTCTTATAGCAGAATAGTAACACATTCATAGGAAAGAGCTTATTTTTAACGAATTTCAGTGTAAATGCCATTACACGCGAGTATTTTATTTAATTAACAGTCTAGACAGAGCGCGGCGGCACAATACCGCAACCGCAGGTTTCGCGGAACTACGCATTAGTCTGAGTCGCCTCATTTTGTTTAAACTCCCAGCTTCGTTTTTGTTTCCGGCTTACTCGTATGTTCAATGAGAAACTATCCGTTGAGCTGTAAACGTTGCACAGGCAGGACCCCATACCGCATGCAGTCTCTAATCAGACTGTACTCCAAGACGTATTTAGGGGCTTAATGAAAACTGAGTTCAATTCATTCGTCAATAATACAGATTTATCAACATTTAAAATACTTTACAGTCAAAGCGACGTAAAGGAAAAAAGCTCACACCCTCGTAAGTCGTTCTCAATGTACGTCTCTGAAATAGTTACGGAAGGTCTTGACAAAACGACATCGGGAACCAATAACTACACCGATGTGACAGTTATTTATCCTTTACGTAGCTTTGACTGCATGTTAAATGTTAAGAACTCTATATTAATTACGAATGAAATGCACTCACTTTTCATTAATTAAAAAAACGATGACACTCATGTAGTGATGTATGTCTTTAAGTACTTTACCCATTCCCCATCTCGTAGCTATTTGTATTAATTGCGCTATTATCAAATTTCTTCCCTTTACTAATTCCACAATGTAAACAATCGCAAAACCTGCGCGTCAAATATAAACGATCTGACTTCGTTCCCTGTAATGAAAAATTAATATATTCAAACATACCTCATATTCCTTCTTTGGTATCGAAGACGCATTTTCATTGGCTCTCTCTCTACGATACTTCTGATTGGCTGCCTTTCGCTACCAACATGTGGACATCAAAGAGAAGCCTGTGACTCCAAAACCAGGATTTAACCTTTTTAGCCAGTTTACATACCATATCCTTTCTCGATCAGTGTATTTCCAACGGAGTTTAAACCCATCGCAAGCGTCGCACAATACACAAGACATATCATTATTCGGTTTATTAATTCAGTCGACAAAACTATCACTTAAAAAAATATACCATGTGACGACAATCACATTCTCCTCAACGCAGTTACCGCCATCACAGATGGTGTTGAATGTGCATCAGGATGCCACAGATAATAGTTCACAGTCGACAAAGTCATTAATCCCTGCGGTAACTGCGGTGAAACTACGAATAAATTTCACTGAACGAGAGAAATATGTAGAAACTATTTTTGTTAAATGCATAGCGTAATCATATTCACATTATTGCAATAAACTGATAGTGCACAGAGACACAGTAGGCTAAGTTCTAACAAAACAAGCACATTTCAAGATATTCATTTTCTTTGCATTACTGCAATTTAAAGACTATGAATAATATTTAACAATATTTCCTGGAGTGCAATGGCAATGAATGTGTAAGGCTGAGATTGAGCGAGTGCACAATTTTGGGAAATAATTGGTAATTTCCTAAGAGTCGTGTACATCGAATGAGAAGGCGTTTCATACAGAAACGATAGGTATCGAACAAGCGAATGTTAATGTTGAAATTTTTGCAGAGCTTATGGGACTTAACTACGGGGTCATCAGTCCCTAACTTACAAACTACTTACGAACTAGCTAATGCTAAGGACGGCACAAATATCCATGCCCGAGGGGGATTCCAACCCCCGACCGTAGTGGCCGTGCAAACTGTGACTGGCGCGCCGCAGACCGCTCGGACACTGCCGCCAGCCAATCGATTGTTACTTTTATGAATATCTCATGATTTTAAATGATGTGGTTAGGCAGGAACCCAAGAGTACAGCTTAACTTGGGAGCGAAAAAAGCTGTACTCTTGGGTTCCTGTCTAACCACATCATTTAAAATCACGACATATTCATAAATATAACATTCACTTGTTCGACACTTTTAGTATGTTTTAATCACATAGCTTTGGCTGAATAGTCTGTTTTCATTGACAATGAATATAAGTTGTTCATTAAGTGAAACCGGTCAATTTACATTGCGTAAAACAGTTACACCTCTGTACTGACTGAATCTGATGTACTTTTCTGATTCACGGTCTGCTTGTAATTTTTATTGGCCAAGAAATTTCATATAATTATCATGCCAAGAATCAACATCGGTATTAGCTACACAAATCAGCTATTCCGACATCTTAGTTTATTGTCACTGTTAGCGGAGCGAGAGTCAAACGTCCGATACACATCGATCGCACTGCCGTTTCATTCTATGTACACGGCTCCTAGGAAATTGCCTAAGCACCCGTGCGACAACCCGTCGGGTTTGAACAATGACATCATTCATAAGACAAAGATGCAGTACTATTAACATTTGAAATCTAATAGCGATAGAACGAAAAAAAGATGATTCATATATAATAGTTTATACATAGCTTCGACGTAATTATATTTTCCGAGTAATATATGAAAATAAAAATATGCTACACGAATGAACGGCCGGACTCTAACCTCCAACGGGGAGCAGCCGCTCACTCCGCAACAAAGCGCCTCAGAGCGCACGGCCACTCCCGCGTGGCCTGTATCCTATTCTAAAAGGAAGAATACATGTTCATAATCACGGAGAATACGATATTTAACGATCTGTGTGTATCCCATTCTAGACTTGAGCGGTATTAGCAATATATTTTTCTGATTATCTACTTCACAGCAATTTCTTATAACAAAAATAAATGATTAACTACAATATATTATTCAAAAAACTCACCTGCTAAACAGAGAGCAATCCCCATAGCCCCCCCCCCCCCCCCTCAAAACCCGATTACATTCGTTAAAGTTAGCTCTAAACTTTAGGCCTGTACATTCTTGAAACACATTTAAGAAAAGTTTTAAAGGGGCAGAAATTATTAGGAACAATACCTCTCCACGGATAATCGTCCAAATGATATTGCAAATATTGACCTCTTCCGTCTACCTAGCACTGACATACTGGCGCCCCAATACCCATCAACTGTATTTGACATGTTCCAGTATCGTAATTCCTAAAATTAACAATATGATTAACCACTAAATCCCTGTATGAGAAGAAACCGTCTGGCATAACAATTGATCACTCTGCTGTTTTCTTCACTATATTTACATAATCCTTTAGTTCAATTTCCAACTATTTTAAACACAACATAAGAACATTTATCCCCCAACCCAACACCTGGTGTCCCCCTCTTGTACTACATTTCCTGAAAAGCAGATAATCTATTTCAACCATGACACGCGGCCCACCCGATGATCCCCGATACTTCAAATATTCAGCATGCACCTCCCTACAAAATGAATATCCGTCTATAACTGTTTTTCGGGAGACCCGACCTCACGCACAGACAACCAAACAGGATATCTATGTCTCTCAACGCCATTTTTTGTCTTTGTTCAAATGTTTGTTAAGCTTAAGGGACTTAACTGCGGGGTCATCAGTCCCTAAACTTACAAACTACTTATGAACTACCTACAACTAAGGACGGCACAAATATCCATGCCCGAGGGGGGATTCGAACCCCCGACCGTAGTGACCGCACAGACCGTGACTGAAGCGCCTCAGTCCCCTCGGCCACCGCGGCCGGCTTTTGTCTTTGAAAACCATGTGCCGCGTCTTCTAGTCCACCAGAGTCCATCGCGGCTACAGCTCCACATTAACAGGTATCTTGTTCGTTTTTCGGAAATTATGGTGAATTTCATTGGCTTCTTACAAATCTCACATTTGAAGAAATTTAATAACGCTCATGATGCAAAAAAAACAGACTATCCTTGTTAAAACAGTGAAATCCAAGCCTACAAAGTACGGTTACACCATTCATGTTATAAAATCTATTCATAATACTTACTTGTATATTACATGAAACCAGTCTATGTCTTCAAAATAATGTATTTGGAAATAGATTACGGAAATACA
This sequence comes from Locusta migratoria, assembly GCA_026315105.1. Lineage (NCBI taxonomy): Eukaryota > Metazoa > Arthropoda > Insecta > Orthoptera > Acrididae > Locusta > Locusta migratoria. The sequence continues at coordinate 329,501,607 of CM048750.1, forward strand.
TAACAAAGATGCAGCATTGTAGCGTTGCTAATATTTGAAAAAAAAAAAAAAAAAAAAAACACCCACCGACAGAACGAAGGTCATAGATCTTCAGTCTATGAAAAAATAGGTTAACTGCGATCTTGAAGTTATTGCTATCTATGAATTAAATATGACGTAAGATATGACGTCATTGTTCGAAGCCGACTCTACGGGTTGTATTCTGTGCTTCACTTGACCATGCTGTCTTTGGGCTGGGTTCAAACTATCGATCTCTATATTACCCGGATGTTGAATTTCAGTTGTCTGAGCGTGCCAGCCATAAATGATATTTAGTTTCTTGCCAAATTCAAATACGGATGCTACGATGTGTTATTAGGAAAATAAAAAAAACTTCTCGATTCTACTGCCACACCAGTCTATTGTATCATACATTGGCATAAAGTGCAGAACAAGAGATAAGCAAGAATTTGTTGTCACGTAGAAATTAATGTAAATTCGTTTGCCATATTCAAACATGGCGGACAACGCGAAATCAAGAGCAAAACATGCTAAAGTGCAGGCGCGCTGCAGTTCTATGCTCAGACTCAGAGACCAGATTTATACATCCAAGTTGTAAACACGACGAACTGTTCGAACCCCCCCCCCCCCCCACACACACACACACTAGACAGGTAATGCCGTAAACAGTATCATTGCCGTTAGTGAAGTATCGGCGCCACATTTCTATATTATAAACAAGTAAGCAGTCGTGTGTATAATTATAGTCGTAAAATACGGATGAACTGACGTCTGTCTAAAGTTTTGACATATGGGAAATTCCTGTATTGTACAGGCCTGTAATATTTTCAGCTGGAGTAAGCTTTAACACATACAATTGGGAGTTGCATTGATTTGTTGTTATTGATCTGTTACCAACTTCATTCAACTTCGAATTTTCTGTCAGTAATATGGTCAATATAAGTCTGTTGTTTGTTGTGGATAACACTTATTATTTTGAGAGTTCTTACGAAATCTACAGTCTACTTTGAGACACACATAATGAGTCGCGTTTACTGTTTATATTAATCTTTTACCAGTTTCGATCAACTTCGTGTTGTCTTTTAATAGTACGACCGTTATAAATGTGCTGTTTGTCACAGACAACACTTTATTCTTCTTGGTGTTTTTCAGATACCTACTTCTTAACTGTACGTACGGTCACATTTTACCTACCATCCCGGCGGCCTCTCATGATTATGTTGGCAACATCAATAAAATTGTAGAAAGCTTTGCCAAGATGTTAATATTCCTAGAAATCCACACAGAGCGACTTTATTAGTGTTTCGTACAGACGACGAAGTAAATAAATAATGCTGTTCATGCTCTATTGTTGACAGGTTCTTTTATGTATCCTACCCTGTGAGCTCAAAGATAATCTGGAGTCAGTACTGTCTATTAAGAAAGCGTATCGCTCGGCGCTATATTAGTGGACGTATATCTGCCGCACTCTAACTAGATGTTAGTAGTATTTGCTTACACAACATTTTGACATTTGTAATCTTTAGTTATACAAGGACGGCTATTTCTGAAAATTCTAATACTATTCACTAAATAGCTGACATGTGGAATAAACCGCACGCCTACTCATGAAACGAAACAGCAGAAAACGGCATGTATATAAGTGGGTTATATTTTTATTCAGAACTAGTGTTTCTACCACATTGCATTTAATAAATAAATTGCTTTACTATAGGAAGACAAAGGTGTAAAAACGACCAATTCGAGGGGTCTGATATAAGCATCATTTTCCGTACAGTGATTTACAATCAGTGAGCTCAAACTGATCTCTTAATAAACAAGAGGCAAATATAGAAATGAGCACGAGAAGTAGCGTCTACAACAGTGTAATTTATTCTTTAAATTAACTATGATAGAAATACTATGTAGTTCTCAAACTGTAGTTCATCAATGGATCTGAACTTCGTTTCTTCTGCGTTCTCTACAACCATAAATGACTCAAACTTCGCCACAAGGCATTTATGAAAGTAATTAATTGTTCATAATTTCAAAGGACGCAGAGCACAAAAGTACAATACGACCTATACGTACGGGGTTGCCAACTTAATAGAAATAGTGTGTCACGATTTTCACAGTTTCAAAGCACTATAGTTGTGTATCCATGTTAATAATTGAGATCACTTATCCAACCCCTCGTTCACTAAGTAAATGCCCTGTTAAAACGAAGATTTCATGACAAAACGATTTCGTTGTAGCACGAGTTCTAATGACTGCGTCACCTATTTGACATCACTCACGCGAGGCCGCCGGGACGGTAAGTAAACAAAAAATTCAAATGTTTATAATTCTATCGGACCAAACTGCGTGGTCATCAGTCCGTAGCTTACAAACTACTTAAACCTAAGTAAACTAACCTAAGGACAACACACATACACCCATGCCCCAGGGAGGACTCGAACCGCAGCAAGACGCTTTAGACCGCTCGGCTACTCGACCGCGGCGGGGCGGTAAGTAAAATGTAACCGTACGTAACACGTTCTTCTCATAGCGCGATTCGACAATGTAGTCCTATATCTTAATTCAACTATTGAGGAAGTATTAGCTCAAATGCAAATCATGTTCAAACCCACTAGTAAAGCTTACAACGTCATATCGCGTCAGAAGATCATAGGAGTACCGTACGGAAACCTTTTGACATGAGGTGAGGCAAGATGGATGCATCAAGTTTCAGTCACAGAGGCAAGTTTGCGAATATAGTAATGTATGTGTGGTTCGAACAGTGTACGTCACAGTTCACGAAATCTCGAGCTCTGTTTGATCTTTCGATTGGCCTGACATCTAGTGAACTTTATGTTCGAGACCTGTAGTTAATTACTATTTCACGATGATTATGAAGGCCAAAATGACACGAAGCACGTGCTAGCAGATATATGAATTTAACACGAGTTCTATAGATGCCTAGACATGAAACACGTAATTACAAACACTACTATCGGATTTTCTTATTATGAAAACTCGAATGTAAGCTTTAATTACAAGTTAACCAGTAGGTCTTTATTGCATATTTTTTTCCGACTAGCAAACCGGGCAATGCTTCGCAATTACTAATATGTGTTGAAATCTGATGCACACCCTAATATTCTATCTTAACCCTGTTCCTCCTCCCCTCCCTTTATCAATCTTCTCCTCCGCCCCGATCTCCGCCTGTCACCTTCGGTTTTTGAAGCGCACACAAACAAAGTAGAACATTTTTATGAAGAGGGATTAAAGTATGGATTTTGCGATTTTGGTGTCTTCTCTAAGAACGCCCTACTTCACAACTATATAGCTTGATATGCATTTGTACGATTTTAAAGTAATTTTAATAGGTTATAGCCACATGTATTTGTAGTGGAAATGTCAAATTACAGAATTTGCCACTGATCCTCCCCCTCCCCACCGGAAAAAAGTTCTTGTGATTTTTCTAAAGCCACATCTCAGAATACGCAAGTAGTAGTCCATTACAGCGGTTCAGCGGTATTGGTTGCCGCGCATCATGGCACGAAGCGGTCAACAGGGGCGCCCACTTCTAATCTCTCACATCGCGCGCGCACTCTTCGCGTTATCGATACGCACTTTCTTCCAATGCGGTTCGCAAAATACTTTTTTTTCCACGGTGCCTTAAGCCGTAATTTTCCAAACATATATTAAATACTGGCAGGTTAACTGAGAAAGTACAGCTTTCCTTTTCCATAGTCTAGTTAATTACGAATGTTGTGTTCGAGAAAACAACACTCTGCAACTGCAAGCTAATTTTCAGTACACGAAAAAAGTCACGACCAAATATCACAAAATTCGTACTGCAGAATTACTCTGTGGTTGCTAAACAAACTATATTTCACAGCTGGTTCTTCTTCGTAAATGGTTTATCATCATCATCATCATCATCATTATTATTATTATTATTATTATTATTATTATTATTATTATTATTATTATTATTATTATTATTATTATTATTATTATTATTATTATTATTGTTTCCTATTTATATCATATATCCAGATATTAATTAGGATAAATGTCCTTACCCTAGGATACAACGTACGTTTCCATCTTTCTTCGTAGACGGTAGAACAGAACAAACTTTTTTTCATTGGCCTTTTATGTTGGTACTGAATGACGCATTGTGTTCCTTACCTGCAAAGTCGTAGGGTTATTGCACAATTCAAAGATACCTAAATGTCAATCTTGCTTCAAGCAGAATAGCAATATGTAACAGTCACTTCCGCCTTTGATATGTGGTGCGCAACTGAAAGAGCCCTAAGTGTCACGACTCAAAAGATGCAGAAGTAGACAGTAGTGGTGATAGCTAAACGAAGGCCGATGTTTTAATTTAACATTTAAGAAGTAATTCACGCAGGAGTACCATGCAAACATACCTTCATTTGATGGTCGCACTAACTCGCAATGGAGCACTTAGTAACAGGCGTAGTTGGTGTAGAGAAGCAGCTGAAAGAGTTGAAAACAAGTCGCAGGTCCAGATGGGGTACCAATCCGGTTTTATGAAGAGTACTTTGCGAGATTGACCCCTTACTTTGCTTACATTTATTGTGAATCTTTGATCCAGGACAAAGTACCAAGCGACTGGAAAAAGGCACAGGTAACTCCCGTGTATAAGAAAGCCGAAACAAAGGACCCACGAAATTACATACCTATATCATTAATATTAGTTTGCTGTAGAATTCTTGAACATATTCTCAGTTCGAATATAGTAATTTCCTTGAGACGAAGAAGCATCTGTCCGTGCATCAGCATGGCTTTAGGAAGCATCGACCGAGCGAAACCCAGATTGCCCTTTTCTTTCATGACATTTTGCGTGCTGTTTATAAAGGGCAGCAGGCAGACTGCGTATTTCTTTATTTTCGAAAGACGTTTGACACGGTACCGCACTACAGACTTAACGAAGGCACCAGCTTATGGAATAGGTACCCAAATATGTGGGTGGCTTTAAGATTACGTAAGTAATAGAACCCAGTACGTTGTCCTCGACGGCGAGTATTCATCAGAGATTACGGTATCATCAGGGGTGCTCCAGGAAAGTGTGACAGGACCACTATTATTTTTTATCTATATAAATGATCTGATGGCAATCTACGGCTGTTTGCTGAAGATTCTGTGGTGTAAAAGAGGGTGTCATCTGTAGGACACAGGCTGACTTTGACCAAATTTCTAGGTGGTGTGAGGAATGGCAACTAGAGCTAAATGTAGAAATATGGAAGGCGATTTAAATTAGTATAAAACAATCCCGTAATGTTCGAATACAGCATTAGTAGTCTGCTGCTTGACAGAGTCGTTTGAAATACCTAGGCGTAACGCTACACAGGGGTATGAAATGGAACGAGCCTCTAGGGACAGTCATGGGGAAGGCGAATGATCGACTTCGGTTCGATGGGAGAATTTTGAGAAGGTGTGATACATCTGTAAAGGAGACCACACACAAAACACTTGGATGACCCCGTCTTGAGTATTGCTCAAGTATTTGGGGTCTCCACCAGATCGGTTTAAAGGAGGGCATAGTGGCAGTTCAGAGGCGGGAGGCGAGGTTTGTAGCTCTTATGTTCGAGCAATGCGCAAGTGTCACTGAAATGCTTGGGGAACTTAACTGGGATTCGCTGGAGGGATGGCGACGTTCTTTTTGAGAAGCACTGTTGGAGAAATTTAGAGGGCCGGAATTTGGGACAGACTGCAGAACGATACAACTGACACCAACCTACATTTCGCGTAGTGACCACAAAGATCGGAGGGATTAGAGCTAGTACGGATGCATAGAAGCATTCGTTTTTTCATTAATTTCAATATGGGAGTCAAACAGGAAAGCAAGCAACTAGTAGTGCTACTGAGTACCCTCCGCCAAGTACATTTCGTTGGATTACCGAGTATGTACGTAGATGTAGATATTGATACATTGCAGTGCCGGATTAGCCACGTAGCAAGAGTTAGCAAATGCTACGGGCCCCGCGCATTTGGTGGGGGGGGGGGGGGGGGCAGCCCCTGGGCGCGAATACTCTTGACTTTTTCTTTTTTTCCCAGTTATTTCAAGTAGAGCATTTATTTCTAGCATGTAGACTTGTGAAAAAGGTGAATTATCTCACCATTTGTTTAAGTTCTCAAAATTCTGCCAACTGATTAATAATTTTTCTGGCGTCACGATGAAGAACAGGGTAATCGGTGTGTCAGAGCTAACCTCGATGGCCAGCAATAACTTCTCAGTGACATTTAGTTCATGCGATCCTGTTGCTGTATTCGCTGCATCTCGAGTGCCAAATAGCGGTATCAATACTCACGGTGCTGTGAGAACGGCTGATACGCTACCGAAACGCCACGTGTGAAAAGTAACAGCCGCTCATGCACAGATGGCCGCTGGCGTATGAGTCGCCGCGTGTGTAGGTGCCCCATTTCTTTGCACTGTGGAACGCTGGCCTCTGCTGCAGCGTTACGAGGCATTGTAAAAGCGCAGCGATTAAAAAAGGGCAGTCGAGACAAGTCCGTAGACGTACCGAAATCTAACAGTCGCTGCTTGGAGGCCAATCGCCAACTTCTTTTACGAAGTAGATGATGTCAAAAGTGGGCGACATCGATTTTATATAGTGATTGCAAAGTTGCTGACTCAAAAGAGGGAACCACTGAAGCATAAGGTAAGGTATTTGTCTGTTTATACATACCCCAAAATTTAAACAATAAATCAGAAACTTAACGGAAAATTCATTAGGACTGTGTTTTCCGAATGTAGAAATAGCCTTATGCATTTACTTATCATTAATGATCATCAACTGCAGCGGAGAACGTACTTTTTCAACGTAAAACCGCATTAATAATGAATTAAGAAATACGATGGCACAGGAACGTCTAAATGACCTAAGTATAATGAACATTGAATACGATTTGCTCAAAGAAATTGATGTGACTTGTATTACTTCTAAATTTGCCGAAATTAAATCGAGAAAAGTTTATTTGCAATAATCTTGTTTTATTTTATATCCTAGACCATATGACCTAAAGTCCTAAACAACCAAAGGGCCTTTTGTCAAATTTTGCTACGGGCCCCACGCTTGCTTAATCCGACACTAATAAATTGTTACATCAAGTAGCGAAAATCTTTCGTTGAGGAAACAGTTTGGGAGTGGCTGCAGCAAGTGAGGCACAGCGTAGAATACTTGTAGTTTCTAGCACTGTTCAAATGTTTGAGAAACGCGTTTTGTCTTGTTTAGTTGTTTACAAACCCTCAGAGTTTCGACTCCCATCTCGCAAGTAACGGCAACAACGGGTAGCCCAGCGTCTTCAATATCTAGCCGAAAACCCAGCGTTGCCCGGGTATTTATTTATTTATTTATGTATTTATTTACTTATTTATGTATTTATTTATTTATTTATTCATTCATTCATTCATTCCTGCCTTGAGTTAGTACTTCTCCTATCCCTTCAGTCTCCGTCCATCTCGTTTTTTTAACATATTTATCGGAGAATATATAAGAAATAAGGCTGCCTTGCATAATGTACAAAATTGTAAGTGCAATATCCAAACAAAGGAAGATAGTAATCAAAATACAAATAACGAAATTCGTACTATCTCAATAAATATGAGTTACATATTGTACAATTTTTCAAGTATATATTCATTTGTGTAAGTGCTGTATGTCTGTAAAATCTGTTGCGAATACAATTAGCAGTAAAGAAGTAATAGATTAAAAGTTGGTTCGCGATAGGGCTGTTTTAATTAACGTTACTGATTGTGTGTTCATATGAACTACGTGTCGTACTGTGATACAATTTCGAAGGTACATTCAACTACCGTATATGTTTGTATACTGCCTGTAAAATTTCCTGCGGATACAAAATTATAAATTATAAATTGTAACGTCATTCCTAATGCCGTAGTTTTAGTCCATGAATAGAGGAAAAGTAGTAAGCGAGAAACGTTTTTCCTTCCTTCATTTTACTGTGGTTGTAAAGACAGCGGCCAGCGATCGCGCTGGTTCAGCACTACTCTTATCACGTCACCGGGCCGAGTGCCCAGGCCTGTCTTTCCCGCTGGCCTCGTCCTGAACCATGCGTCTTATGTGATTCTTAATCATGCAGCAACTATTACCTGACGGTAAAGAATGTGTGTATCAAGTTTGGTTGAAATCGGTCCGGTGGTTTCGGAGGCAATGTGCAACACACTCGAGTGATGTAGCAGTTTTTCTCGCATCTCTTGTTTATGACGTCACATCTCGTGAATTGTGTGTTTTACGTGATTCTTACACTTACGGCGATCGTCCTCATGGATTGAAGCTTACGTGTGCAAAATTTCATGAAGATTGGAAGAAAACTTTATATTTTTATGCAATACGTACACACAAACACACCGACACACTGCTGCCCAGTATGGGATCCTTATCAGGTGGGTTTGACGGAGGACATCGAAGGAGTCCAAAGAAGGGTAGTTCGATTTGTATTGTCACGATACAGAGGAGACAGCGTCACGGAAGTGATACAGGACCTGGGATGGGAATCATTACAACAACGGCGCTTATCGCTGCGGCGTGGGCTACTTACGCAACTCCAATCTCTAACATTCTACCCCGAATGCGAAAATATATTGTTGACTCCCACCTACATAGGTAGAAATGATCATCAGAATAAAATACGAAAAATCAGAGCTCGAGCGGAGAGATTCAGATGTTCTTTCTTCCCGCGCGCTATTCGAGAATGGAATGGGAGATAAATAGTATAAAGGTGGTTCGATGAACCCTCTGCCAGGCACTTAAATGTGATTTGCAGAGTATCCCATGTAGATGTAGAAAGAAGATTATTGCCAGCGGCAGCTTCTTTGTCAATACGATGTCAACAACATAATATGCAGGTTTCATCCAATTTACATAACTAAGTTGAACATAGGACGGAGTATCACATGATTAAGTCTTAACTAATTCGTATATCGATCAGTTCATTGAAGCAGCTATCGATACAAATGGTTTCATAAGAGCTCTAGGATTGCGAATTCAACTAATTATCGGCTAATTCTGGCAGATTTAAGGAACAAGAATATTTTTGATAGCTGACAGCCGAAAATTTGCAGTTTCTTTCGTATTGCTGCTACAAATGCAATTAACTAAATGCACAATGATATTAAAACGTACATACAAGAAGTTCCGATAACTTTACATTAGGATTAATATTTTGGATTTAGTTTAAGAATCGACAACTGCGAGTCAGTATTTGATTATTATTGCCTATTACGTGACGAGACTGGTGAGAGAACAGTGGATTGATTGGACAAGTTTCGCAGTTCTTGAACAACAATCTGCAGTTCTAATCAGTAATATACTGACATCAATTTAATCGTTATCAGTGCAATTGTTTACCCCTTTTGACTTTGAATTACAAGAGGATGCACCCGAAATACTTTCCACAGACTGAACCGTTCCACTCAAATTCGAGCGTTCTATTCAGGACAAATGTGATATTGTGATATGAAGAGATTGTGGTTATTAATTCGAGGATTAGCATACGGGAATTTTTTTAGGATATTTATGTTTGGGAATTTTGTAGCGGGGAATTAATTATCTTTGGTTCTAAAGAATATTAAGGGGTACCAGCATAAAGGATGCACTAGTTCCGATATTTTCTGCATGTATCGGTATATAAGAGAAATTATAGGATTGTTAAAAAGAGATCTATTGTTATTTTCTGGCTAGTTGAGAAGTGCATGTTGGCTGTCGTAATTACTAAAGCTTTATTCGCGATTTGAAGCGAAGGGAAAGTATTTGAAGCCCGATCGCGTTTAACATCGACATGAAGTATTGCGATCGATACCGGAAAACTAGGGAGTGCGTGGAAAGAAATTTAATATCTATAATGCTGCACGATATTAACAGTGACGCTGATTTTAGTGTAAAACCCGGCAAGTGTTTAGGACTCGACACTCGGTTCAATCATCGCATCTAAACAATTTTTCTGAATATAAATGTCATTCAACTTTACTTAAATGTCTAAACTTAAATTAGTGTTTGATATCTTTGGTGTATGAAATATACAGACATATACGTCTGAAAATCTGATCATGCGCACGATTTATCATTAAATGTTGGTACACTAGGAGTGAACTATTAAATCCGAAAATAAACAGACAATTTTGATTCAAACTTAAATTTTTGTGCGATTTTCATCAGACAGTTACCTTCTTTTCTTTGCTACAAAAGGGCGTGCTGCTTGTGTAAGACCAGTTCCGTAGATCAGTATATATGACAATTTTTATATACTGTGACACATTTATAAAGATACGACGTACTCCAAAGAAATTCAGTCACTGACGTGGGAAGACTATGTCCAAATTCAAATTTCTTCACAATAGTTTTCTTCGTGGCTGGCAAGCACGCTTTGGCGGAAGTAGGCACACATTGAGCGTTCATCTACTGCGAATTAAACCAGTATCTCGGGAACGTATTGAGATGTGATCACAATTTTAAATAAAATTTCGATATCTTTCGAATTTCACACACGCCTATGTATGCTCTAAAAGTAAGCATGTGTGAAGTCTACTCAATGTGTTTTTAGCTCTGCGAACAAATATATTCACGGAATGTATGGCATTAACAGCTAATGGATTAAGTTCAAAACGTGTACCCAGCCGGGGCTGGAACCCGGGTCTTCTGCTTTCTAGGCAGCTGCGCTGACCGCTACACCACTGTAAGTACACAGCCAGGAAGACTAGCGCCTGCGTTACTCCCGAAGATATTCCTGAGACAAGAAAAGCGAACAAGTTAACTTGTGATGCCACGAATGCACTGGAAACATAATTTGAAAAGTTTCATATGTGTAAGAAATCTGTTTGCAATAGATGCACCGTAAAAGACTTATTTTGCACATTATGTAAGGTTAGCGAGTAAAAAACCTCATCAAATGTAAGTTTCCTCAATAATAATTTATATGTTGTGAAAACTACTGTACATTTGTTTATTTTCTAATAAAATTCCCACCACGTCAAAGAACAAATTCATTAATAGCAACAATATCCAACTGACCTTTGAGAACAAAAGGAGAAAATACCCAGGTCGTACGTGACCCAGCTGAGGTTCTAGGTATACCCAAATATCAGCCGTTCTAGTGACATAATGGGAGGTTTTGCAGCGGACGGCACGTCGTCTCTCAGTTCAATTGGCACTTCTGGTACACCAACACGATGCTTTTTCTGGTGTAGTTTGACAACAGAGGTTTTCGAAAACGGGGAAAGCATTTCCAGTTAAGAGATCTGCAAAACCTATTGATGTAATTTAAACATTGACAGTGGTTAGTTATTTAGATATTTACGATTCACGGGGCAAAAACGACTAAAAGTCATTTCCGTAATTTCGTCCTTACTAAGGTAACTTAACACCTTTAAATCCTGGAAAAGTGCAATTATATCGAAAATTTTAAAAATTAGGTTGAGAAAATCATGTTAGGAACATGTCTTAATAATCTCTACGATTTACAAGATTTAGTATTATGGAAATGACTATACGAGCAATTCGTAGTTTTGGTACAACATTTTTGTTTTTCAGGAACCACTCGTGGTGCTTTTATAAGCTGTATGAAATTCACAGTAGACCACACAATGTACAGAAATCAACAGACTTGCTTGCTTTAGCTAGGCAGGATGAAGTGAGTGATGTTTAAATTTTGACCCTGTACTCTAGCTACACTAATGATTCTGTTACGTCTACAAATGACCATTAGATCAGAAGTCTCCAGCACACCATCTCTCATCTTTGATCAACAGAACCCGAAATAAGGGCTCTTGAAGACTTCCCATTTTCGGGCGGTGTTTTCGAAGACATGCTTACGAGTATTTTACTACAGAAACAGTGACTTATTTGAAGACATTCACACGAACTAATGATTGCGCCGTTGAACTCATCGGTTTCACTACTATCACTATCAGGACGCTGTTTCTGGGTCGCATGAGCGTTGCGGAACTGGTAATGACTCCTGCAATTAACATGTTTTAGTTTTTACTGACCGTTTTATTAGTTTTCGTAATTTGTCCATGAAGTCATATTAAAACTGGTTTAGTATTACAATATTTTAGCGTATGCTCTGGTAAGAGGTTGTCAAATTTTATGTAAGTAGGAATTCCGATGTAATTCAAGCGAGCGCGCGCACACGCACTACAACTACTAATGAGTAATTACATGTCAATTACGTACTATAATATACAGAAAAAATAGAAGCTTTATTGATAGTATCTAGAGCATACAGAGATACAATACAAAATGTATAAGGAATACCTGTTCACATAATCTTTAACAAATCCTAATAAATTAACTAATGCGTATTCCTCTAAAACTAGGAAACTGAGGTGAATCACCTATATTTTTATAAGCGTTTTACATTCCAAGCTGGTTTCTAAATTTGAATATCATCTTAGCATCACTTTGTAGCGTCGCTGTTTCATATGGCATTCCGCTCTTCAGTATACGTAAGTGGAATTTTTTCACAATTTTTTCCACAATGTCTGCATATCCACATATAAGCAGTCACATTTTAAGTTTCAGTAGAAGACAGTGTCAAAAAGTAAGCTCTGATAAAGATTAGGAGCAGCAATCACGTCTCCTCTTTTACAATCTGTCCAGCCAAATTTATAACTCCAATTTTGAAGCGCCTTTTTTGTTCACCGCTCATTTCTTTCATATCAGGAAGAATGCTTATAAAAAAGGCAAAGTCTGGATCTCCGGTATATGTCATATTTTCATATTTGTTCTTTGGCTGAAAATGTTCATACGCTGACTTGTCGACATCCGCAAGAGATATCGTATCTGATGTGCAGAGCTTTCTGCATCTTTTGGGTTCAGATGTAGATGAAGTACAGTTCTTAACAGGGGACGACAGTGAGTTATATCTGGACGGACTGCCGTGGCCATACTGGGCCACAACACCGCAATCGCAGCTACTTCCAATATTCTCACGTACGGCCTCTTGTTTGCGTTCAGGCGATATGCACATCATATCCGTGTTTGAGTTACAGTCCTTCATTTTGCGGCTCTTCGTCAAGCGTTTTAGGAACAACATATATTCGGCAAGATAATTAGGTTTTCTGATTTTAACTGGTGGATCAGATCGGTCGGATGCAGACCTCAAATGTCTGCTGCAGCTCCCCCTCAAATTCTTCCACCGATCACGACAATCTTCCGCTGCAACAAATAGAAAGCACGACTTTTGCAATCTAACGATCATGGTATTACAGCAAGGCCAATGTCACTTTATAATTATTTTGTTACTAAATGCTCTTTCAATGCGTACAATAGTACAATAATTATTTGAAACTGTCAAAGGGAAAAATGGTTCGAGGGAAAAATCTCTAGTGTGAATGTGTCCCAATGATAACGCAAGAAACATGAGGGAAAAAAAAGCGATTGTTACGGGGAACTCCGCAATGCGGCAAACTGAACTGGTAGCATAGAGACGAAGTATATTCGTCAAAACTTAATCAAATTCGAGACTTACACAGGCCTGCCTTCCATATTTTTTTATGTCGCAGACAGATTATTTTTACCAACCTAGGGGATGTGAAACGTGAACAATGAGGAAAGAAGAGCGAAGACTGTTAGAAGCCGTGAAGATGTGGTATTACAGAAGGATGAAGAAGATCAGCTAGACAGATAATGTGTGTGAGAGAGAGGAGAGAGAGAGAGAGAGAGAGAGAGAGAGAGAGAGAGAGAGAGAGAGAGAGAGAGAGGGGGGGGGGGGGTGCTTAAAGAGTACAGGAAATCAGGTCTATCACTGTGGAGGAATACCCGGAGAAGAAGAGAAACTAGTAGGCCACATTCTAAGACATCATCATCTGAACAATAGCAGAAGGAGCTATTATGGGAAGAAATCGCCCGGGGACTACCCAGGATGTCATACATGCAGTAGATCGTGAACGATGTTGGATGTAATACATACGCGGAAAGGAAAAGGAAGGCTAACAGAACAGATGAATGGCGCTCTGCTGCAAACCAATCGCACGATTGCGATTGCGGTGTTGTGGCCCAGTATGGCCACGGCAGTCCGTCCAGATATAACTCACTGTCGTCCCCTGTTAAGAACTGTACTTCATCTACATCTGAACCCAAAAGATGCAGATACTGGGGAGTATGGTTGCGAAAGTGATGGACTATTAGGAGCAAGCTTCTCCCCTCTCAAAAACCATAAGTTCTGTAGGAAACTTTTTTTAAATACAGATTATGTAGGAGAAGAGACTATCTGAAATATTCTTCTATGTTATTTGGTTAAGTTAGTTTTACGTGTTGGTAATTTTGATACATAATGGGTCGACAAGATTGGCATGATAGTTTGAAGTTATTCGTGTTTACGTACCTGTATACTGATTCATGATAGTTTATGCAATCGTGTGTGCTGCACGATAAAAATCCCACCAACGCTCAGCCAATGTAAACAACCCCTATGAGAACATACATCACAACTCAGGAAAGCAATAATGACTTACAGACAGTACTTTCTTAGCTCAACGAGTGCATTCTTTTGCAGAAGACAGTATGCATCTTCAGCAATTAAGTACAATGAATTACAAACATGTTTTACTAGAAAATCACATTACTACTCGCCTCCCTCTTACGCGAATAAATGTAAATTCCAATTACTGTGCCTGTCTGATACTTCACTTGCAATCCTTTTATAAGCTATATATTGGGCATTCTAGTTGCTTTATTCGGCAATGTTGCGGTCGTAAATACACGAATATTTCTCCACAAAACCTACTAAATGAGTTCTGAAATCAAGACTGTCTCAGTTTCTGCAGATAGAGGAAACCGCACACACTCAGCAGAAACCTTTGTACAATGGCATTAGCAGAAACAGTAAAAGTGGATCACATCGCACCCATGTGGCGGTGACGTGGCATTCCTTACGAAACAGGTAACGTCAAGTCAGCGTCGGTCCAGCACGCTGCCCCAAATGGCATAATTGCCTCCCTCATCCCACCGGATCAGATGGTGATATTGAGTGGAGCTGAGGATAATATGGATAAGGATGGGGAGTAAGACGTATGTGGAGACGGCTACTGAAACTTGTCGCACGAGTGTTTCAGGGTCACGATCGACCAGGCGTTTTAACATGAAGCTCGTGGAGACGCTGATGGCAGAAGCCATGACTCATTTCTGTGGTACCAGGTCGGGTTTCACAAGACTAAGTTTTTAGAGTTTGTAACACACGATTCAGCAAAAACTATCCTTTCAGTTACACAGAATGGGCATATAAGTGAGACCAAACGGTATAAATTGCTAGATGTCCAAAAAGATAAAACTGCCGCGGAAAACCTATGTTCAGAACTTGTTCAAAAGTAAATGCTGCATTTCTGACATTCGAACAGTTCCTGAAATAAGTATAGTTCAACAAGGAAAGCAATCTGTTTTGCTTATTTTCTTTCGGTTATGACGTATGATTTTTTCTCTCTCTCTCTCTCTTTTTTTTTTAACTCTTCCGATTCAAAAAGAGGGTATTTACTGCGCAGAAAAGGGCGGTTCGAGCAATATGTAGGGTAAGCTCGCGTACCCCTTTTATCGACCCCTGTTAAGTAGCCTGCAAATTCTGACATTGGCCTCACAGTGCACATCTTTAATACCATTTGTTGTTAATAACATTTGGTTATTCCCAAGAGTTAGCTTTCACTCAGTTAATACTAGACAGAAATCTAAATTCCATTTGTATCATATCTCTTCCACCCCTGTACAGAAAGGTGTGCAGTATTCACATCAGCATCCATTTTTAATAACCTACCACAAGAAGTCCAAAAGCTTAGTAGAAATCCACACTTTCGAGGCTTATGTGAAAACCTCCTTCATGGTTTGGTTAACTCTTTTTATTCAGTAGAGGAACTCGTGTATCATTTAAAAAATTAAGCAAATTTCTGTGTTACGTTGTTTGTTCTTTTTACTTATGTTTTAACCTGTCGTGTGCATATGATTACTACATTGCTTACTTTATCAATTACTACTCCTTTTGTTACAATTTGATGTACTGATTTGTTATGGAGACTTGCTCCTCAATTAGGTCCTGCAGGAAATGATACATGTATATTTAAGAAATCGTTGCGTAATACCACAATACACGCCAATTAATTTGCCACCTGTCCAACTGGCAAGCAGGCTAAAATTTCGATGGAGATCATGTTTCTGTTCATTTTATTGACATACGTGTTAGCTATATTTTCGAAGCAGGGTCTTGAAATTGTTTTCTGTCTCAATTTGGAGTATATTCTTGGATAAGTCGACTACCACCAAAGAGATATTTAAGAAAAAATTATCTTGGAGACCTCTAAGGAAAAGCAGTATCTAATAGCCTGAAATCCACACACTTAGCATCAGGCACCTCGCTTCCAAAGTGGCAATTTTTGTATTTGTATATTAAGGAATTTTCTGCAACGACACACTTTTGATAATCACTGAAATGAACTTATAAATTCACAGGGACGTTACGTTGTATCGGGTGTTGCTACGTAGATGATAAAAGCTGGAATTTACTCTTAAACTATCAACACTATAATTAAAGCACGTTTACTTTCGACGAAAGAAGAACTAACATTCTCATTTTAAAGCGTAAAAGTTTTCAGCATCTTGCTAATTTGACCAAAGTTAGGCATGGCCAATTTACTTCTAGTTAAATGGTACGTTAAATGGCAAGCAACCTGAATGAGCAGTTTCGTCGTGGTGCAGTGTCCTGGCAACATTTCAAGCAATGGTGCAGTAGCGGAAAATTGGCGAACAAGATACATGTTACAGTCCTATCTACTCTCTAATGCGAAATGTTTTCATAGGTTTCGTACAATAAAGACCGAGGTCTGCACGAAACTACCAATCTGCGATGTTTCAGTTCCTGACTTATAGTTCTGGCTAACGATACTAGATGGCGTTGAGCACATCTGACAAATATGGCGGCGCAGCACCGTGTCGCTCCTGCCACCTACCGGCGACGCCACGAAATACTTGCCACCAGAGTGCCACGCCCACAACTCCCCTGCTCAGGCTGCTTGTATCTGGATGCTACCCGCAAGATTAATGTTAGTTCATAATAAATGATATCGGATTTTCAATTTTGAACAACAGCCTGTAACGGCCATTTTTAAAGGAAATACATTAAGCCTGTAACCCAACATGCGAAACATATGGCCACCTTTTGTAATTGGTGAACAACAAGAGTCAGGTAGACTTTATCCACGTCCTGTTACTTTTTCCGGCTAGTATTATTTTAAAATCCGACACATATTTTAAACTACAAAAAAAGAAAAGTTTTCGACGTTGGCACAATTCTCTATTCTATTTAATCATTATTACAGTGTGTCTTCCGGCTAAATTGTGGCGTTATTATAATCTATCCTAAATCTTTCCGTCTAACATGGACACTTAATTTTACAAATTTTCAACGACAATTTACCGATAGTATCTATGCAACTAATTTAATGGTTTTATTGGTCATTATGTACAAGCGAAGAGAGAGAAATTGTTTCTGCGGGAATAGCTTACGTCTTAGATCTGAGTGTATGTCACGTGTTATGTCTTTCCATAAGAAATGTAAAACGGATAACTTTTAATCTCTCTTATCTGTCGTCACAGTCACTGGAAATCCTATAAATATTTTAAGAGATAGCGAAAGATAGAAGATAAAGGGCTCTTGATACGCAGTGAATTGCGTAACGATGGAACGATGCAGCCACATATGGTATGAGGAACAGACTATGTAAATCTACCGACGTCATGTAGCCTTGTACCTCACATACTCTCAAGAGATGCATTGAGTAACTATTCTACTTCACCCGACGAAGCCTCTTAGCCGTGAGTAAGCAAGTGTCACAGACTATATCTACAGGAGACAAAGCACCAAGACCGTAAAATTTGGTAGGAAAGAATTAAAATATTATCTGACTAACCTTCACCAAGCCACAGAACAAAATTCAGTGCTGTTTGATCTTTTTCTACAGGAAAGAGCCCGATAGACGACTTTGTGATTTGATTATTGAGGACAACTCACAGTAACTTTGGATAGTTTCGAAGCAGGCACGAGTGACTCAGTACGTGGCTTAAAAAGTACGATAGCGCCAGGTGAAGACTACAAAAATTTATCGGCTGAATACTGCGATGACAATGCACTCCTGAATTTGGAAGAACCAGTAATCCCCGATTATGGAAGAACGTAACTTCCACGTATATAAAGTTAATGTATTCAATATTTGACAAGCATGACAGCAAGAGCTTTGAATTATTTGTAAGGTGTGCCTGCTTAGTTTAAATACAGTAAATTTGTTTGAGACGGGAAAGCTCTTCTACTTCAAAATGCACCGCTGGTGTGAAACTCAGCTTCCTTTTTTCTCAAATGACATCTTACGAGCCACAGATAAAGGACAATATGCAGACTGCCGATTTCTTGATTTCAGAAAGGCTTTTGACACTGTCACACTGAAGATTTAACGGAAGTACGAACATACGGAATACGTTCCCAGATATATGGAGACTTTTCAAGACTTCTTATAAGAGATGCTGATGATTGTGTGGCATTTATGGCCGTAGGCTCCAACTAGGGTCGCGTTCAGCCCGTCTGCTGCAAGTCTTTTTAGATGACGCCACTTCGGAGACATGCGTGTCATTAGTAATGGAGATGAGGACGACGTAACACCCAGTCCCCAAGCGGAGAAATACTCCTACCTAATCGGGAATCGAAACCTGGCCCCCAAGTAACAGAACTCTATACGGTGTTTTTAAGGCGAGTGTTTGGAGAGAAGAGTTGCATCAGGAGTGTCCGAGTGTGAGAACCTTTTTTTTTCCCCCCTATATACATAATTTGACAACAATCTACGGCTGTTTGATGATTCAGTGGAGTAAGGTAAGGGTGTTAGCGAGTGACTGCTACAGGAAACGGGATTAATTAGAGAAAACGTGTAGTTGGCGTGAGGAATTGCAGCTGACTAAACGTACAAAAATTAAGGTGATGCAGAAGAGTAGTGGGAACAATCCCATGATTGAATACAGCGTTAGTTATGTGCTGCTTAAAGGAGTCGTCTCGACTAACGTTGCAGAGCGATATGAATTGTTAAGGACAGTCGTGGATGGTCGACTTCGGTGTATTGGGAGGATTTTGTGGAAGTGGTGGTGATCTGTAAAGGAGACCACGCATAGTACGTTTGTGCAACCCCTTCTTGAGTATTACTCCAGTGATTGCGATCCCCCACCAAATCGGTTTAAAAGAAGATGTGGACTGCTAGTTTTGGTTAGTGGTAGGTTCGATCAATGCGCTAGTGTTACAGAGAAATGCTTCAGGAACTCAAATGGGAATCGCAGGAGTTAAGGTGACTATTTTCGATAATAATCAGTATTGCGGGAATGTAGGAGGACCGGAATTCGAAGCTGACTCCAGAAAGATTCTGCTGCCGCCAACTTACATTTCTCTCTGAGACCACAGAGGTAAGAGATTTTGCGTGTTTTATCTGAAAGTAGTAGTAGTAATTATTTTCCTTCGGTTCCACTTCCTGTACTACTACTACTACTACTACTACTATTACTAATAGTAGTAGTAGTAGTACAGGATACCCGCTCCACGATCATGTACCTTACTGAGGATTGCGAAAGGAAGGAAGATTATGTTTAACGCCCTGTCGACAGCGTTATCATTCGAGTTGGAGCTTACGCTCGGGTTGTTTCGGTAGGGATGGGTAAGGAAATCGGCCGTGCCCTTCGAAAGGAACCTTCCCGGCGTCTGCCTGGAGTGATTTAGGGAAATTATTGAAAACCTAAATCTGGATGACCGGAGGTGGATTTGAATCTCCGTCCTCTGGAATGAGAGGGTACGGTATTAATGCGTTGGGAAAACACCGCTTACGAAAATGATAGTCGTCGTTAAGTCCGTCTCTCAGATTCTATTGATCACAAAGGTAAGGTGCAAAGTGGACCTAGTGGTCAATTGTGTCTGTATCAAACATTTGCATACTATAGTGCAGGGTAAAATTAGAACATTTCACACTTCCTGCAACCCAAAGAAATTGAGCAAATACTTGCTTTCGTATATTACATGTGGTCTAGGAGGGGTTCTATACAGCTTGTAATAGCACCATATATGGGCAGTTCCATAGTAAGTCGCGAAAAACCTTGAGATTAGATACGAAAACTATGATTTGACGATATAGCCACGTCTGCACTTTGTATTCATTGGCTATCGTAGAATTTTCTAAAGATATTTTCAAACTACTTTTATATTTTTCAAATTTCTTTATCCATTACTGACATCAAGAGATTAAAAGTTACTGCACTTATACACATAATCACAGAAATTTGTAGGGTTTATTATTATTATTATTATTATTATTATTATTATTATTATTCGCCACAAATCTTCATATAGCTTAGCAGAGCAAATTGCCCAAATTGTAACTGTGTACGGTTTAGACACTCCTTTTCGGAAGAGTCTATCCGTTATCAAGATACACCCGAAACTACCAGAATGTTTGGGTACCAAAAGTGCAAATTATGCTGAAAGACGACGTACCAGTCGCTCTGAAACTTACACGATTTTCATAAATCTACTCAGAGTCAAAATTAGGTTTTTCAAATCTTACAGTCGATATTTTCGCTCGATGAAGACTTGATTGATTTTTGTTATTCTTCACAGTTAGTAACTAAAATGGAAAAATAGATGGAGATAATGGCATTGAGACCAAAAGAGAAAAGACAGGAGTAGAAAGCATAGGTAAGTTTTGGGGTTTTTGATCCCTAAGACCGGTAAACGAACATCAATTTTATCCACTTTTCCCTATCCTATGAAAAAATGTTCAAATGTTTGTATAGGTTATGGGACTTAACTACCGGGTCATCAGTCCCTAAACTTACAAACTACTTATGAACTAACTAATACTAATGACGGCATAAATATCCATGCCCGAGGGGGGATTCGAACCCCCGACCGCAGTGGCCGTGCAGACCGTGACGCGCGCCGCAAGACAGCTCTGCCACCGAGGCCGGCTATCCTTTGAACACACGTTTTACAGTTTACCGGTATATGAATTACAAGCCCGAGCGAACCACTCACTAGGTCATAAGTAGAAAGAAGACAACCGTAACAGATGGCAGAGAGAGAGAGAGAGAGAGAGAGAGAGAGAGAGATAGAGGGGGGGGGGGCAATGTGATACAGCAAAACAATGGCAGAATGACGCTGGAAGTGGCGGAGAAAAAAACAGTGGCAAAGAAGATCCAGAGAAAGGAATTGGGATATTGGCAGTGGGAGAGACCGGCAGGCTAAAGAGCCAAATGGGAGAAAAAGGAGACATCTAGACAATGGCAGAGGCAGATGCTGTGTATGAAGAAAGCACTACGAGGAGAGAGTGGGCACAATCAATTTGCATGCTCTGTTTTATAAGAGCGCGAATCTGTTAGCGTACGTTTGAAGGAAGGCGGAATAATGGAGGCAGCTGGGTCTCCGCTGAAATGTCCACTTAAACAGGAACAGTTCCCTTTTTTGCGCTCCGATAGGATACGTAAAATGTGCTTAATCCTCCCAGTTCCATGCGCGGTGCGTTGCGGTACTGCTTTACTCGGACAACACAGGAAAGTCATTCTCTGCAGCTTCTATCTTCCAGTACCGCTCCAGCCGTCAATAAGGATGGTTTTCTTGCTGAAAGGAAATACGAGGGCGAGTTGGAAAATAAGCTTTCCCTATCGACTGTGGGCAGAGTTGTCTATGAAACGAAAACAATACAATGAGACATTAAAGATAAGACATCTTTATTTTTATTTATGAATAAAGAGAATCAAAAATCGCAAAAACTTATCATCGGAAAAGGCCCTTTTGAAGTAATGCTGACATCAAACAAGCCGTTCAAAGCTTCTTCCGGATGCAACGCCCTGACGTATTCCTAGAAGGCTACTTCAAGCTTATAAAGCTGTATGACATGTCTCAATGTACTTGGAAATCACGTAGAAAAATGAAGATATGTCTTATCTTTAATGTCTCATTCTTAATAAAGTAGTATAGTGATTACTGTGTTTTTCGAGCGGTCTTAAAACAGGTTTTGTACGTTAAAATTAATTGAAAATCAGTGAAGATAGCATTTCCTCACTTTTTCTTCTTCTTTATACCTGTTTCGACCTTTTTACAAGATCATCTTCACACAAGACTGGAGCGGACGACACTGAAGTACAAACTGGTGCGTTCTCTACTTTCATTTGGGCACGGTAGACTATTCATTTAAGACGGGCAGGACAACTGCGCCGTAGTATACGCTGTTATCTGCTGTTTGGGCAGAAAGACACGAGAAGAGCACACGTTGTGAGTGCCGCAAACGCTAATACTGTCGGAAGGCATTCTCTCTTTGGAATCCAGCTTCCAAATCATCCAAATCGTTGTTTGCGGCGAAACGGCACGGCTGACAATCAGTTACTATGCCTGTAGTGTGCCATGGAGATGAAATGATGCAAATTACGGATACCGGACAGGCATAGTGCAAAACCAACACCCGCGAACCACCACTACTGAAACAGCGTGAGTGCAGATGTAGCACTTGATAAAGGACACCATCTGTGGACGGTATCAACTTATCGTAAGGACAGAGGAGTACATTCCAAGACGGAAGCTCACTATCAGCTGACAGATATGACGCCGCAGACGCTTTATCTCTCAGCCCACACAAACGAGCAACCTGTCCCAACCAGTTCACTGGCGTAACACTAGCCTTGCGCAAGGACGACGCTCCCATCTGCACATATTGCTAGGCATCAAAATTTGCAACCTCAGGAATGATAGGAAATAACGCAATTTCATTGCTTATACGTATACAGCATATTAGAACTGATGTTCAACAATTAGATGATATATATACAGGGTGTTACAAAAGGCATGGCCAAACTTTAATGAAACATTCCTCACACACAAAGAAAGAAAGAAAATATGTCGACATGTCTCCGGAAATGCTTAATTTCCATGTTAGAGATCATTTTAGTATTTCTCTTTAAATGTAAATTTAAATAATTCGTGCAGACAATTGTCAAAATACCCAATCGTTTCGTTAGTATGTACTGTACTTTCTCCATTCCACGTCATCAACACAGATTTTCTGTGAACGTTTGGGCAGGAATTGTTCGCGATGTCTTGATTGGGCCTCACGTTCTTCCACTTACGCTCACTGGAGCACGTTATCCTGATTTCATACGGGATACTCTTCCTGTGCTCCTAGAACATGTGTCTTTACAAGTACGACACAACATGTGGTTCATGCATGATGGAGCTCTTTCACATTTCAGTCGACGTGTTCTTACGCTTCTCAACAACAGATTCGGTGACCGATGGATTGGTAGAAGCGAACCAATTCCATGGCCTCCACGCTCTCCTGACCTCAACCCTCTTGACTTTCATTTATGGGGGCATTTGAAAGCTCTTGTCTACGCAACCCCGATACCAAATGCAGAGACTCTTCGTGCTCGTATTGTGGACGGCTGTGATACAATACGCCATTCTCCAGGGCTGCATCATCGCATCAGGGATTCCATGCGACGGGGGGTGGATGCATGTATCCTCGCTAACGGAGGACATTTTGAACATTTCCTGTAACAAAGTGTTTGAAGTCACGCTGGTACGTTCTGTTGCTGTGTGTTTCCATTCCACGATTAATGTGATTTGAAGAGGAGTAACAAAATGAGCTCTAACATGGAAATTAAGCGTTTCCGGACACATGTCCACATTTTTTTTCTTTGTGTGTGAGGAATGTTTCCTGAAAGTTTGGCTGTACCTTTTTGTTCAAAAAAATGTTCAAAGGTTTATAAATCAATCGGACTCTACTGCGTGGTTATTAGTCCGTAGCTTACAAACTACTTAAACTAAGTTAAACTAACCTAAAGACAACACACACATCCATTGAACCCCGACGCGGGAGATCGTGCGATCCGCAACATGGTGCTCCAGACCGCTCGGCTACTCCCGCGCGGCTATATATAGGGTGAGACATTAAGTACACTCACCTGCCATTTCCGCCAGCAATTATAGCTCTCAAGTAGCTACATATCGAATCAAACTAAGCGTTGCTTCAACTTGATGGCTGATTGCCAGCCATTCACCAACCGATGATATTTTTCCAGTGAGTGAGACCGTGATAGCTAGAACACCCTCCATACCAAGTCAGGGCGGTATAGTCAATACATGGTCGTGCGTTATCTTGTTGAAAGATGTGACAGACCGCATAATTTCGCGGGCTTTATGCACTCCATGTTCCATTTTTATCTTCTTGGTACTCATGCTAATATATGTTTATACTACCAGCTGTTTTGAACATTTTTTGATGATTTATGACAGTCGAAAAGGTTGCATGTGCGTTAAAGTGTTCTGAGATTATTAATTTCTAAGAAAGATGGATCAACGATTAGGCATTGAATTTTGTTTGTTAAATGGAATAAAAAGAGCAGCATCGCTTTCTATATTCTGTCTTTTTCTTCCGCGAATCTATTACGAAGAAGACTAATGTTTATGAGAGATAAAAACACTTCAGAAAGGACTGAGAAATAGTTGAAGACGACGACTGCACTGGACGACCTAGTTCATCAATTACTGACCAAAATGTGGAAGAAGAAGAAGAAGAAGAAAAGAAGAAGAAGAAGAAGAAGAAGAATATTAAGTAAAATCGCTGTATCAGCATTAGAGAGATTGCTGATGATTTTGGTATTTTTTTGTTCGTGCCATCAATTTTGTCGGATGTTTTGGGCAACAAATGTGTTGAAACAAATTTTACTTCGAAACTGTTTAATTTCGACTAAAAACGAAGTCGAGTGGACGTCACTCATGACTAGCTGAATGAAGTCGACAATGAAGCAAAATCTCCATACAAAAGTCTAACAGGTGACGAAACATGGGTATACGGAAATGACGTCCAAACCAAGGTCTAATTGTTCCAATGGAACTGCATGAAAAGCCAAGACCGAGAAAAATTTTACAAGTACGATCACAATGGCGTCAAGGCCCCTACAGAAACTGGGAAGGTATTTTACTAAAAAACAACGCCACCCCTAAATATCTGGGTGTGACTCTTAACCGAAAGGTTACCTACAAAGAGCATTGTATGAACAAATGCAAAGTAGCTGCTAGAAACAATATTGTTCGCAAGCTTGTAGGCTCAAACTGGGGGCGCACAACCCAATACATTAAGAACTTGAAGCTATGTCCCTATGTTACTAAGCTGCAGAATACTCGTGTGCAGTGTAGTGTAACTCATGCCACGCTAAACAAGTGGATGTGGCTCTCAACGAAACTTGCCGCATTGTCACGGGATGTCTAAGGCCAACGCCAGTTAAAAAAACTATACTGCCTTGCTGATATATCGCCGACTGAAATTAGAAGCGAAGTCACAGCCAGAATGGAACGAACAAAGGCATTGACATCATTATCACATCCCCTTTTTGGTTACCAGCCCGTCCACAGCAGACACAAATCAAGGAAAAGTTTCCTACGTGCAACGACGGAGCTCGAGAAATCACCTCACCTATCAAGGTTGGAGATTTGGAGAGCAAAGAGCGTGGATTTGGTGGCTGGATGACCCTACAGGAAGCGCTGCGACCTGGCTACGAGGAGGACTGGATGACGAAGTCTCTCAAAAGACTGCGGACCAATGAAGCAAGAACCAAAGTCAACATGAGAAGGTGGGGGGGGGGGGCCCTCTGTAACGTATGTCATTTGCGAGTGTGAAAATGAACAAACCACCGAACATCTGCTACAGTGTGATCTTTGTCCAGTCTGTTGAACCATGGAGGACCTGACTGGCGTTACCCGCGATGCGTGTGATGTAGCCAGATTTTCGACTTGCATAGTTTAATCCTGGGGAAAAGACTTTTGTACGGTTAAAACTGGACTTCTAACTATTTATACTATTAATGGTTAAGATGTATTTATATTTCTTTATTTTCATTTTTGTATTTGTGTTCAAGCTATGTTTTGTGTCAAATGTATAATTGTACAAGATGCTTCTGACACCAATACATAAATAAAAGCTGAAAGGTTAGGTTCACCGCTTATGGTCGTAAGGTCAATAAGGAATACGACCAAAAAGATGTGCGCAGTTTGTGTCACGCAATCCGAAGAACAAGAGCAGAACTGTGGCACTATCACTAATGGAAATTAGATCACGATAATCCTCCCACTCCTAGTTCAAAACTTGTCAGTGATTTGCGACTAAAAAGAAAACGGTTGTGTAGCTTCACGTATACGCCGGACATGCCTACTTGCGATTTTTTCCTTCATTTATTTCCTGAAGCTGAACGGAACTATGAAAGACGTTTTACCACCAATAATGAAATGAAAACAATCACTGAAGAATCTTATCATACCGAAAATTCATTTCCACAAATCCTTCCAAGACTGGAAAAAGCACTGGCGAAGGCGTGTTATATCTGAGGGAAGAAACAATATTACTGTTTAACGTGGTTATTAGAATCCGTGTTCCTGAAGGAATTACTTGGAAGTGAAAATAATTTACATGACTAACAAGGAAAGTACATGGGCTCGAACAAACATATCTGTATTAACGTTTGCTTACAGGATCTCTACGTACACCTCAATGTGCCGGTGGGTGTCGTTTTTCTGCAAAGCTCTGCAACCATGCTCTAGCTAGCACTGAAGATGTAATTTTAGACGCCATACGCAATGCAGATAAATTACGTAATTATCATCGTACATGTTCTCTAGCGTATTGTCATCAAAAGCCGTGATGATAGTTGCAACTTTAACCACCTCCTCGGAAAACTGTTGCTATTCACTGCCACTGCTTCCATCGCGTCTTCCCGCACTCATAGTAGCACTACCGCTTGCAATGAGTTGTTCCTCATTATCATCCCTATTATCATTATTATGAGTTTGTAACAACAGTATCTAACTTATGTTCATATTTCTGTACCATAACAGATACGAGAAAGCATGCCAATGATTCATCTCCTACACTAATACCATCTTCACGAAGAATGGTTCTTCTTAACTTCATCTCAACTAATTACATTAGCAGGATTGATTAGCAATCGCCGCCGCATCTGACGCTTCACCACACAAATAACGTCACAAAACGCAACTTCGGAGGCACACTGCACCGTCCCTACTGGCGAACCGACAGGTCAAAGTGCAATGTGGCAAGACACATACATAGGCCTCTAACGGACGACTGTAGAGTTTTGCAGATGTGGGAGTATCGCTAGTGCAATAAGGGATCTTTACATTATCTAAACGTTCAAACGTTTGTACAGCTTATGGGACTTAACTACGGGGTCATCAGTCCCTAAACTTGCAAACTACTTATGAACTACTTACAACTAAGGACGGCACAAATATCGATGCCCGAAGGGGGATTCGAACCTCCGATCGTAGTGGCCGTGAAGACCGTGACTGGAGCGCCTTAGTCTCCTCGGCCACCGCGGCCGGCTTACATTATCTCTCCTACGATTTTGGTGTATGTGTGTTTGTTGGAGACCAAGTACTTTCCTTGTAAGTAGTGATTCAAACGTTTGTAAACCTAAGGGACCAAACTGCTGAGGTCATCGCTCCTTCGACTTGCAAAACTGTAACTTACGCTGAGGACAACACACACAATCCCGAGGAAGGACTAACCTCCGACGGGAGCGCATGCGCGGCTAGAGGTTCTTTAAGAAACACAATAATTCCAGTTTTACACCTAGCATAACGTGGAAGTTCCAGGAGACATTTCACGGATAATTCTGTGGAAAAGTGGCAACACTGGAAACATATAGCGAAATTGAGAAGGATCTGCAGCCTGTCAGCACTTTATTGCATGAAGTGAAAACTGACTGACGTATACAAATGTATTGTGAATAAATTTGATCATTATTACGATTATACGACTACATAACTAAGAACAGACTTCCATAAAATTTCTGAGTGTGCATAAGTAGCGATGTAACTCGAACGACAGTATAAAATTAATCGTGGGTAAGGTAGATGCTTGACGGATTCACCGGAAAACTCATCAGGAAGTGCATTTATCAACAAACGTAGCAGATGACAAAACACTTGTTCGACCAAAATTTGAATATCGCTCGTTAGTTTGAGATCCGCATCAGATAAGCTTAATTGAGGAGATGGAGAAGATACACAAATGATTATCGTGCCTCGTTACAGATTCATGTGTAATACCAGAAAGCGCCACGGAGACTATGAGCGAATTTCGGTGGCTAACAAAAGAGGTACTATGCATGGACTAATTTCCAAAAGTGTCTTACCATTAAACCAATTCACTATTTCCTCCCACTTATGACTCGCGAAAAGACAAGGATAAAATCAGGGACATTAGAGTCCGCACGGAGATTTAAGGAACGCCAGTTTTCCCGTGAGCTGTACGTTGCCAGAACAGGAAAAGGAGAAGAAAAAAGAAATAGGGGTACACGAAATACCCTCCGCCACACAGCGAGGTCGTTTGGGAAATAGACGCAGAACCAACAGTCAAATGTGATTTATGAGTAAGAAACGTTTAGCGCAGTAGCTCACTTTATAGAAATAAAGTGATGGCGTTACTCGTACCTAATTCGTGCAGACGAAGTAAAATGGTGGACTTTTGCGTATCTAAGCATGCAATGCACTTCAGGCCAACGCACGCTGTTTTAATCGGGTTGTAATTTTAGCGACTAAAAGTACATGTACTTCAGAGAAGACTGTTCAATGGCTAGATCAGAGTAAATTTGCTCTGTGCCCTATATTCGACATTGCCTCTAGTATTCCATTTCGCTATGGTGCAGGGGCGAAACTATTCGTGCACCGTCATACAATTCCTAAACTTTACCATATTCTTGTGATCCCACGTTACATTGAAGTAGACTGCACATTATCAACGAACAAAGCGAGATGAGATGGCATATTCGCGGGCCACTATCATTCCACCCTGGGAAAGTGTCTTTGAGCGGTGATAATTTTCATCAAAATACTTCAGATCAGTGGCAATGGGCCGAAAGTGTACCAAGGTGTTCCATTCCTCCGGAAAACAACGTGGCACAATATAAACGAGACTGGTGATATGAATCTGTAAGCTTCTGAAATCTGTTCAAATAGTGAAGGTCGCCTTCAAAATGGGACTTCATCGGGGTAAATACGCCTGCATTTGTTCCTTTCATTAAGCAACTCATTTTCGCACCTCTTGCACAATTTCCGTCGTTTACGGTATAGATAAAATTCCGCAAATTATAGCCCCTGATAAATGCCACTAGATTCGTTTCTTTTAAAGGGATGCAATGTTACAGAAAAGTAAGCTACTTCCGTGGCAGAAGCAAGGAACACTTGCCTTTGCATTGGCGCTCTACTATGACTTAAAGGTTCCAATCCTGAAGGTGAAAATTTCATTAATAGGGATGCGAATGGGGGAGGAGAGTGTTAGGGGGAGGCAAGGTACTGCCGACAGCTGGATTACAAGATGTTGCGCTAGTGCCTGGGTAGAATTACCAAGTTCTCCGCCCTGTGTCATTAGCTGAAGGCGCAAGCTCAGCCCTCACCTTTGTACGGTGTGCCACGAACGGCTCAGAGTTTCTACGTACCATTCTCATAGTAAGTCAGGAACAGTAAATCATTTTACAGAAAAAGAACAACTGAGCACGTGAGAAGAGAACACTACTCCGCTGAAAGGGCAATTAGCAACGGTAACCAAGAGAAAATGCGCAGACCGCGCTTCACGCGATCTAGCACTTCGGTGCGGTGTATCAATTTTGAGGAGACTATTGATAAGAGAGGGAGGGGGCGGGCACAATATGTGAAAGGTAAGCCTAGAAAAATTTTGTAATCACAACTGCAAGCTTCCATCATCTATTTCGTGTCGTAATTATACTTCTAAAAATTACTCTAACCTTTCCGACAGTTCACTTACGTAAACAATCAGACTCACCCTTGGCTGTTGGTCCTAGTGATCTACCATTAATCTACGTCCTGTGGGCTGAAGTGTGACGTTTTCATGGAAATGTTTGGCTCAAACAAGAGTTTATGTAACCTTTTCATTAGTCCTCGTTCCAACCGACCTATTTCGTAACTAGTTGTCACACAAGATCCTACTGCCACATATGTGCTAGCGAAGCACGCACGTTAGATCCATAGACAACATTACATCACCACCACCACCACCACCACCACCACCGGGTTCTCCCCAAATTTTCCGGAAATAAAGAGGGCGTTACTCTACGAAAGGGGAGTTTTCTATACAGAAGACAGTTTCGGTGTGTACAGCCACGTCGCAATATACGGCAACACTTTCGCCCATGTTGCGTTATAGTACACTATAGCCAACACTGAATATTAATATAGATTAAATATTATCCAGGGCCATAGAGGAGATCCACATCGACCGCGAGAAATGTGATTTGATCTGCAGTGTGGAAGCGGTCCGAAGAAACTAGCAGCGTCGCTAAATAACTGGCTCGCGGTTTAAGAGCTTACTCGTTACGTTGAACCAGTTGCGTGCCGCCTTCTAACAATAAATAAAATAAAAATAAATAAATTTGTCACCGTTGTAATAGGTGCCAGAGGTCATTCTGTGGTACCTCCGTTTGTCTTAATGATTACAACACTAGCGCAAATTATTTGAAGTCTTTAACAGAACTATTTTAGGACCACCAACAACAAGATAGTGAACAAATATCTGCAATGTTAACTTTTGACCAGTCGATTTAAACGACTAAGGATCATTGTATTGAGAAGCAAGTTACTTCAGATTAGTTATACCAAAATGTATTCTTTTACGAAGAAAGTCCAGATACACGTTTGAAGCAGCTCCTCACACTATTCTATCCTACGAAAGCCCTTTCATCTCCGAATAGCATCTATTTAATCCTGTTTACTGTTTTCTTCTCGTCTCCCTCTGCTTTTTACCCCCAAACGTCCTGCTAATATTAACTATTCCGCGGTGCCTTAAAATATGACTTACAACCGATGCTTCACCAAATGTACGAGATACTAATAAATATAATAAGTATTCAGTTCTTGTGCTAGGAAACTCCTAATGAACTACCTTTATTAAATTACGCAATAAAAATCAAGAACCGTGCTCAACAGCGACTCCATTTGATTTTTATTCTGAAACACCTGAATTAAGTAACATTCTCAATTCAGAATACAATCAAGTCAAAATTACGTTGCCAAAGAAAGCTTTGTCTGTCTATTCTTACATGAAACTGTTCACAGTAGTAGTAGAGAAAACGGTAAAGCAGATACAGGAAGAAAAAAGAAAGATGAAATTGTCTAAGAAAAAGTTTATCGACAAGCTCAAATTTTGATATCTAAGAAAGATTACAACTTTGATGAAAAAAGTATGTTCCATTATTCAACACTATGTCTGATTAAATTCTGTCAGAAAATATGTATTAAGATTCGTTTGGACATGTATATTGATTTACAAGAAATAAACAGTTATGAAGTTGCACGCCTATCCAACTACTAATCGAACAAGCGTAGAATACATTTCTTTTTAATTGGAAAGTATGGCTCATTTCGCTGTAGTTTTCAAGGAAAAACGTAACTCAACAATGCCTTTTTTTCTGCGGGTATGAAACTACACTGTCGGATGACTGAAATCTCTACTCTTTGCCTTATTGGAATTAGAATTTAATCTGAGAAATTGACTATTCTCCGATCTGATAGTTTTTAATTTAATGAGAGATTTTATCCTGACTGAAAATCAGTCTTAGGAAGATAAGAGCCTAGTATTCCTTTCTTTAAAAAAAGTGCTGAATGTTAATTATTTGAGCTTTTATATGGCAAGATAAGTAGTAGTTGCAATAATAATATAACATTCACAAAATACTGCCATTTGCTACAAAAACTGTCATTCACGCCAAGCAGCTCAACCATGTCACTGCTTCAGATGTGCAATATGAAGGAAAATGCGTGTTCTGCCGTGGTTTTTTCTCCGGACAATAATATGGCCATAACGCGTTGAATGCTAAACCATGACCTCGCACAGCCTGTGATTGCCTTGACTGCTCTTCTTTTGCTCAATAAATGCAGAAATGTTAGTCAGTAAGGAACATCATATTTTAGATTTTACCCGTTCTTGTAAGTAGTCAATATGAAGTGTTTTAGCCAACTACCTCCTATTAGGACAGTTCTTTCTAGTCAAATCTCACTTTTGGGCTTTTTCTTCGACTCAAGTTATAGGTTATTGATAGTAATTGCTTGTAGGCGGTTAAGCTTACGCATTTATTTCTTTATTTTTCAGGCTATGGGCCAACCTAACAGCTGACTAACAAGATTCGTAGAGTGCTGTATGAAGGTGTGTCGTTGAACTGCTTTACTTATGCAATTCTTTTAGTGATTCAGGTAAGAAATCATTTTTCACTGCCTTAACTGTAATTTTACCAAGACCTTAAGTAACGAAGTTTTTCCCGAGCTTTATTCGATGTAGTCTGTTAGCGTGCCCGAATTAAAATCATTGACGATATATCAATAAGAAATGTTTTAAACAGTCCTAAGAATACACTACACGTTTCCGATGCACCTGGAAATCTGAATTCTGTGTGTTTCTACCGTAGCGAGTTGCGGAGAGCGAGCAAGCACCTTGCCTTAACTGAGGCTGGGGCAGGAACTTCCTGTCGGCTACCCAAAAGAGAAGAAAAAAAAATGGCCGCCTGCCACCGTGGGAAGGGATCCCTCCCTCTCGCCGCCTGGCGCTTGTTGCGGGCGCACGACATTAACCTGGTCTGGTCGCAGCCGGGCCTGCTCTGCTCTGCGTCGGTCAGGTTTCACCCGACGGCCTTCCGCACATCTGGGTGAAGGCCTGCTGCGGACGATGGGCAGTCAGCAGAGCTTTCTATACAGGTAGGCAACAACCGGCATTTGCCATTTCCATGAGGTGTGAGATACTGCCCATCTCAAGAGCATCAATGCATTTAAAGCGAATTTAATTTTCGAATGGCCACAAGAAAGATGAATTTTTTTTTTTCCATTTGTGAAACAATACCAATTTGTCTTGTTTGTTTGATCGCAGATATGTTCACGACGGCAGCGTATCAACTAAAAATTTAAGACATTTCTTACGCAGTACACGGGAACCTAATGCGTTAGAGTAACTTCTGTTCAATTCAGCTTTTTCTTCTGTTTCCTACACGACATACATTTTTCAGGGAACGATGGACAGGCACCAGGCGCTCGGCTGCGTTACCATTTTTAACGAAACACCGTAATGCCGGCCGCGGTGGCCAAGCGGTCTGCGGCGCGCCAGTCACTTTCTGCACGGCCACTACGGTCGTGGGTTCGAATCCCCCCTTGGGCATGGATATTTGTACCGTCCTTAGTATTATCTAGCTCATAGGTAGTTTGTAAGTTTAGGGACTGATGACCCCGTAGTTAAGTCCCATAAGTTCTACAAACATTTGAACATTTGAAACTCCGCACTCTAATGAAATTTCTTCAGTAGTCTTGCATAATAGTTTCAAAATTCCGTAACCACATATTTAATTTACACGATGATTAGGAAAGGTCTAGAGCGATTCCCGGGTGTTTAGCAGGACTACCGTTACGTGCATTCGAAACCTAAGGGACGTTTTCTTATATTTAAATAGTGGCAGCTAAGAACAAAGTTGCACTAATAAGCTATACAGGGTGTTACAAAAAGATATGGCCAAACTTTCAGAAAACATTCCTCACACACAAGAAAAGAAAATATGTTATGTGGACATGTGTCCCGAAACGCTTAATTTCCACGTTACAGCTCATTTTAGTATTTACGGATGAGACTTCATTCCAACGTGATGAAATTGTAAATTTTCACAATCAACATGTGTGGGTTGACGAGAATCCGCACGCAATTGTGCAATCACGTCATCAACACAGATTTTCTGTGAACGTTTGGGCAGTAATTGTTGGTGATGTCTTGATTGGGCCTCATGTTCTTCCGCCTAAGCTCAATGGAGCACGTTATCATGATTTCATACTCTACCTGTGCTGCTAGAACATGTGCCTTTACAAGACCGAGACATTTGGTTCATGAACGATGGAGCTCCTGCACGTTTTAGTTGACGTGTTCGTACGCTTCTCAACAGATTCGGTGACCGATGGATTGGTAGAGGCGGACCAATTCCATGGCCTTCACGCTCTCCTGACCTCAACCCTCTTGACTTTCATTTATGGGGGCATTTGAAAGCTCTTGTCTACGCAACCCCGGTACCAAATGTAGAGACTCTTCGTGCTCGTATTGTGGACGGCTATGATACAATACGCCATTCTCCAGGGCTACATCATCGCATCAGGGATTCCATGCGATGGGGGGTGGATGCATGTATCCTCGCTAACGGAGGACATTTTGAACATTTCCTGTAACAAAGTGTTTGAAGTCACGCTGGTACGCTCTGTTGCTGTGTGTTTTCATTCCATGGTTAATTTGATTTGAAGTAATAAAATGAGCTCTAACATGGAAATTAGGCGTTTCCGGACACATGTCCGCATAACATTCTTTCTTTGTGTGTGAGGAATGTTTCCTGAAAGTTTGACCGCAACCCCTTGTAACACCCT
This sequence comes from Locusta migratoria, assembly GCA_026315105.1. Taxonomy (NCBI): domain Eukaryota; kingdom Metazoa; phylum Arthropoda; class Insecta; order Orthoptera; family Acrididae; genus Locusta; species Locusta migratoria. The sequence goes on from CM048750.1 coordinate 329,536,086, forward strand.
GTATATTGATTACGAAAGCACATTAGTGATAGTTTCATTTCAGATAACATCTGATTGTAGATGAAAGCACACAAGTCCTGTGAAATATTTCCGCAGTTGTGAAACGAGATTTTTAAATGATTTTTGTGTGCAAGTGGGTCAAATGTTCAAATATTTGTACAGCTTAAGGGACTTAACTGCGGGGGTCATCAGTGCCTAAACTCACAAACTACTTATGAACTACCTTATACTAAAGACGACATAAAAATCCATGCCCGAGGGGGACTCGAACCCCCGACGGGGGACGGTCGCGCGCACCGGTACACAGCGCTCCAGCACACACGGCTCATCCGCCGTGGCTAAGTGGCTCAAAAATTGCCCTAATTCATCAACAGTATGCTCAGGCTGACATGAGTGAGTGAATGAATGAAAAAATGAATTTAGTAACGGTTAAACGCCACGGCAGATTAGCCGCGCGTACTGGAGCGCCTTGTTGCGGTGCGCGCGGACGTCCGCCGTCGGGGGTACGAATTCCCCCTCGGGCATGGATGTTTGTGTCGTTTTTAGTGTAAGATAGTTCATAAGTAGTTTGTAAGTTTAGAGACTGATGACCCCGCATTTAAGTCCCTTGAACTTAACATTTGAACATTCTGAACTGTTAAACAAAAGCACCTGCACCAAACGGCATGGTGAAAAACGGAGCGGAAGGTCAAGTATGCAGGCCTATTTATCGTGCCAAAAAATGTGACCTGTTCGTCGACAGAGCCACTAACTCGCCTGTTCCCGATCCTTGAACTGAATTAACCAGTTTTTCATCGTGGAATGTTGACTGTTTAACGCTGACTCCGAACTGTGTGAGAGCCGACTTTTTAAAATATTCTCTTCATTTTAAGTGGTGAAAGAAGCAAAGAGTAACAACAAAATAGGATGAACTGACAAGTCGTAAAGAGCTATGGTTGGGTGTAGTGTGGCACGTTGCAAATTGAGCACAGATATTCATCCACATGCGTACTAAATGGAATCTGATAACTTTCGGTTAAGCGAGAGACTTACACAAAACTCAAGACTGCCACTTCACCTAAATACCTAGGAATTACAATAATTACGAAGACCACATAGGTGATGTTATGGAGAAAGGGAACCAAAGATCGCGCTATGTTGCCAGAACATTTAGAAGATTCATCAAGTCCACTAGACAGCGTAAACTACTCTTGGTCGCCCTGTTTGAATTACCCTGCAGTGCATTGGATTCTTACCATATTGGATTGACGGAGACCATCGAAAACTTTGGAAGGAGGACAGCTCGATTTGTATCATCACACAATTGTGTAGTGTCATGGATCTGATACGTGAACTGGGATGCCAATTAAGAGAAGGGAGCTTTTCGTCGCGGTGAGATCTATTTATGAGGTTTCAATCAAAAACTCTTCTTCTAAGTGTGCGAAGTGTCTTCTTAGATGCACACCCAAAATATGAAGAAATTATCAGCGTAATAAAGTGAGACTCAATTGTTAATTTTTCCGGCGCGCTACTTAACTGGAAAGCGGGACTTTGTGTATTGTGGAGTCATGATGCATATGTATTTAGAATACGGGATTAAATTTAAGAACGGACATTGCCGTAATCTGATAACCGGGTGGGATCAAATCGTCAGAGAATAGCTTGACGGACATGCAATTCCGAAATAACCGCATTTTTAATGAGAGGTGGAAGAAAAGGAATGACTCCAGCTGTACTAGGGCATTGAAAGAATTCAATTGCGAAGTTTGCGCCGGGATTCGAACGCCAGTCTCCCGCTTCGGGCCAGCGGTCACCTTAACTTGGCTACCCGAACACGCCACCCGCTCCCTTCTAATTCCAGGAGTCTCACGAGAAAGCTACGGATGGATGGATGGTTTGATTTTAAAGGGACTAAACGACTACGGTTATCAGCCCCTTGTTCCAACCGTAGATATTAGAATAAAAAGCACGACAATGTAGTATAAAACGATGTGTTAGACTCACGAAGCAAAGTGTGTAACACGGCAAGAAATAAAAGAATCAAAGTACAAACTAATAAAAGAAGAGAAAGGTGGAAAGACGATACCAGAGTGTCCTGGCCAGGTGACCACAGACAAGGTAGTAGGGCATCTGGCCACTGTTGCACATTAAAACCACCTGGCGAGCGGAGAAAAAATACATAATGAACACTGTAGAAAAAATTAAATAGACCGGTACAACCCACTCACACGAATAAAATTTAAAACAGCGTCAACCATACAGGCATTGTCAGCTAAAACAAGATTTAAATCGTCAGGGAGATTAAAATTCCTCCCCTGAGTGGCTAAATCCGGGCATTCCAAGACGATGTGGATGACTGTCAGACGCGCACCACATCGACACTCGGGAAGATCCTCGCGACAAAGAAGGTGACCGTGCGTAAGCCAAGTATGGCCGATACGCAGCCGGTGGAGAACAACAGTCTCTACGAGGGGCCCGCAGAGAGGTCCTCCAAACGTTTGTTGTCTCCTTTAAACGGCTCAGTTTGTTGGGCACCTGTAGGGTGCGCCATTCACTATTCCACAAACCGAGAACTTTACGGCGTAGTGTAGAACGGAGATCAAGAGATGGGATGCCTATATTGAGAACAGGCTTGTGGGTGGCCTCTTTGGCCAGCCTGTCAGCCAGCTCATTGCCGTCTATCCCGTCGTGTCCCGGAGTCCAAAGGAATGCCACTGACTGCCCACGTTGTTCAATGGTGTACAAGGACTCGTGTATGGCAACAACCAAAAGACTGCGCGGAAAACACTGGTAGATGGCCTGTAAACCGCTCAGGGAGTCACTGCAAATGAACGATTCCCCAGGGCAGGAACGGATATGTTGAAGTGCGCGGTGAGAAAGTGACGCCCCTATCATCCATGCACGCTGATTACCACACGAGTGTCTAACAGCACGTCGCATAGAAATTCATTTATAGATGGTGTGCCTATCGACGGGATATTAAACTCTTTTCTGTCCGAAAGAACAGACATCGCATCTTCTATATATGTATTCCTGAATAAACTTGTGCATACACTTCGTCGCTGAAATGCAGTACTGGTCCTTGGGTTGGTGGCAGTTAAGGTTTCATCTGACAAGCTTATAACAATAACAGCAAAACTTATATAAGTACCGCTCTAGAAGAAATAACATAGGCAAATTGCATTTGTATTAGTAAAAATGTAGTTGTTAGTTTGTGCAATACAGTTAATATCCAAAAGTTCTTGACCGATTTCTTTCAAATGTTAACGTTGCATTCTAATACAGAGTTTTTATAAACCTATCTCCAAGGACGGACGCAAGATTTTTTTCCCGCAAGGCGGGGGTTGGGGGGGGGGGCGAGGGAGAATTTGAGTAGTTTGTGAAATTATCAGACCTAAACTGCCATCCATAAATGAAGTCACACGTTAACCCTTTAATGCATGACTTTTTATTTGAAGCTATAAAACTACCACGATTAATATATAGTGAGTATATACTGAGATAAATATTTTTTTAAAAATTTCCTTAAAATTATTATGCACTCTCAGCAACAAACCGCTCGTAACTGGTCAACTATATAGTGCTTCCATGATGCATCCGATGCAGTAAATGCCACTATTGTGGCACTGCTATTTTCATCAAGTAACTCTTAATGCAGTAGTGTGTGACTGACTACTTTTACATATCAAAGAAGGTGTACTAAAATAAAAGCACTTGCTACGAGTAACTCAATGCAGCTCACTGTCAAAGTGCTTCATTAACACTCTGCGACTTACAATTTCTGGAACGTTCGCCTTGCATTTTTAACACTATGTATACAAGCAGCTACAAATGAATGAGGTAAAATGTTGATCAGTTTGAGAGATGTTTGTAGCTGATCAGATACACTATGCATTAAAGGGTTAAAGGAGAAGGATGATCAGCAAAGTGTGAAATTATGTGAAAAAGGTTTTCATTTTTTATTGTACTAGGCCTCTGTGGGGTGGTATATAAACCCCTTATCCAGTGCCTTGCGTCCGCCACTGCCTATTTAACAAAAGATATACAAGGTTTATATAAATGTATAAATGAGAATCATTTCTAAATGGCGTCCGCCACTGCCTATTTAACAAAAGATATACAAGGTTTATATAAATGTATAAATGAGAATCGTTTCTAAATTTGCACATAGCGTATAAAAACACTTAAGTATTCCAGAGCAACGTTGTGTCAAAGTTTTAAAGCATTCGGTCAAGAACTTTTGAACATGCCAGTATACAAAACTCTACGTTAGAAAGCGCGCATGGAGAGAGAGAGAGAGAGAGAGAGAGAGAGAGAGAGAGAGAGAGAGAGAGAGAGAGAGAGAGAGAGACGGGGGGGGGGGGAATTAACAGGGAAAAGGTGGCAAGTATATGAACAGGGAAGACAAAGAAGAGATGGACAGAAAGAGGCTGATGGGAGAGCAAAGTAAAAGGCAGAAACGGGTGAAGGTGGGGAGGAGATGAACAAGAACAGGTAAGAGGGAGTAGATTAACAGAGGAGGAAGGACACAGGGAGAGAGGGAAGCAGGGAGTGTAGGATGTGACCAGTTCCCGTCCACAAAGTACTGGAAATATAGTATTTCTCCCTCCCAGCAACTGTGGTTAATATTAGTTTAAATAAGGCAGTAACCAGTTACAGGGTATTTGATCAGGCTTGAACTCTTACAGCAATCGGTGGGCAAGTTGAAAATTTAGGTCTGACGAGAGGCGTCCAAAGGTAACCCGTGCGGGTGTGGTGACCAGCGCAGCTGGCAATTAAGTAAGAGATACGGAATCAAATACTCGCCCGACCTAAATTTTCAACTTTCCCCCACAGGCAGTGTGCCTCTGCAGCTACAGGAGGAGGCGCGGATACGCCACTCCGCGGCTCAGACGTGCCCTTCCCCCGCAACCAGTGCTCGCGTGCGCAGGCCCAGTGCCGCTGCAGAGGCGGACTGCCGAGGAAGTGCTAAGTGTGATTTATTCACCGCCCCCTGAGCTAATTCTGGTCGCCGCACCCACCCACAAGCCCCGACAGATCAGGAAAGCGCCCAAGAAATTGAGGACGCTGACAGGCAGAGCCTAATCAATTCGTCCTCGGCGGCTGGAAGGGACAGGATCAGAAGAAAACGACGCTCCCACTGCGCTCGGCGAGGGCATGCTCAAGCCGGACTTACCGTGTTCTTCGGAGGTTCCGTCCCAATGAAATCTGAGTGAACCGCCATACTCACCTGGAACAGAGAACAAGTTTCACGTCATACACAGTGAATGAGACACCTCTGGTAAGATAAGTTTTATTTACCATCCGTTTGATGAGCCTTTTCTGAAACCTTACTTCCGTCTTATGTCGAAAATGGATGAAAGCCGACAGACACAGACGAAGCAATTGCTCAGCTCGACATATGTGAGCAGTAACTGTTCGTGACATCTTCATGCAACAGACCCACCATTCGTTTAACGCAGACAAACGCAAACGAGACAGATGAAAAAGTTAGCAAATTACGAGGCGCGTCCAGAAAGTTAGAGCCGTTTGGTTATATAAAACGAACGGGTACAGATACAGAAAAAAATATTTATTGTACAAAAATCTACAAATGTTAAATTACTTTTCTACATAGCATTTTGTAGGCAATTGTCATAGCGTAGCACAAGGTTTTGTGTGCCTTTTTCATAGAATGTTGCCGCCTGTGTATTCAACCATGTGGTAACATGTTCTTTCAGCTCATCATCATCGTCCTGACCTCACATACCGAATGTGACCAAACAATTCTTACGGAAATTTCAATGGGACCTGTTTGATCATCCTCCATACAGCTCGGACCTCCCTCTTAGCGACTTTCATCTCTTCTTACACCTAAAATCTGTCCTTGGTGGCCACATGGTTGAATACACAGGCGGCAACCTTCTGTGAAGGATACATGCAAAAACTTGTGGCACGCTATGAGAAGTGCCTACAAAATTTCGGCAGTTGTGTGGAAAAGTAGTTTAAGAGTTGTAGAATTTTGTGCAATAAACATTCTTCTGTATCTGTGTACAATTTCATTTTATTACCAAACGGAACTTACTTTCTGGACGCGCCTCGTATTACTCAAACTAATTGCTAAAATTATCAATAAAGCACTGTCAGACAACAGTGACATTGCCTTGAAAAGGTGTTTGTGGCCGCCTACGGATCCATGGTTATAATCACGCTGAATCAAATCGAAGACGATGTGTGTCTTTCTTTAAGGTCCAAAAAATATGAAAATCGCATCTGGAGAGACCGATGTTGAAAGGAAGAGGAAAGGGATTTGACTAGAGCAGTAGTTCCCAACCTGTGGATCGCAAGGGCTGAAATGTCATCTGCGTATGATTGGAAACGTTCTGCGTTCTCATCCCGGCTTGGCACACAGTTTTAATCTGCAAGGAAGTTTCAATATGTCAGCAGTTTTGATTCAAGTTTATTTTTAGATTGACAGTTTATTATTCTTGAACCTTGTGCCTCCTGCTTATAAGAATGGAATCAAAATGGTCCCTGGCCTAAAAAGGTACAATCATGTATCTGTAGGCAGCCTAAATATTTTTCACTCACCATCTTGTCTCACAATAGGATAAATGTAATAATGGCTACCGTTATTAAACAGCTCAACCACTGTTTTACCAGGATCGTTTTCGCTTGACTGTCCCTTACACAAATGCATTGTAAGTTCGAAAAAACAAAATCGCACTCCTTATATGAAAAGGAATTGGTAATATCACTATATTAACATATCACATAATCACGGTGTTTCCTGATTACCCATAGTGATTAACATAAACATAAATAACTGCGAAATATCACTAAATAGGCTACTGATGAATTCTCGTAATTAGTGAGGCAAATGGATGTTAATGTTAGTATGGGAACACACAACACTCTTCTAGCAGTACCACGGGCGGAATGTGCTCTTATTTAACTTTAATGAATGATTAGTTCCCAACTGACCCCATTTATGTCCAGCGTACAACTCTCATTAGTAACAGTTATTACAACCCAGTACGCATATTCTACGCGCCAATAGTACAAAATTACGTATTTCGTGTGTGGAATACAAAAGTTCGAGGTGAACATCTAGTGACACGAATATGGAATATTATTTCATAATTACGGTAGATACACTTTCTACACGACTAACACTGAAGAACCTTTATATAATTGTTCGTAATTGGAATTCAAAGTGACGTGGACTGTGCTCCAGATACATCACGAAACAAGACTCTAAACAATACTCATTTGTATCGTTTGAACAATGACACTGAAAATTATGTATTGTTAATCATCATATCATATCATCATATCATATCATCATATCATATCATCATATCATATCATCATATCATATCATCATAATTATTATTATTATTATTATTATTATTATTATTATTATTATTGGAGACTGATTATGCCTTTCAGCGTTCAGTCTGGGGCATAGTACCTCTAATAAAATTCCTCCATGATCCCTCATTCAATGCTAACATTGATGCCTCGTCTGATGTTATGACTTTCACTTCAAAATCATTCTGCACCGAATCTAAGAACTTTCTTCTTGGTCTACCTCGACTCCTCTTACCCTCCACTGACGAGCTCATGAGTCTGTTAGGTAACCTTGCTTCTCCCATGCGTGTAACATGACCCAACCATCTCAGTCTGTTCACTCTAACTGCTTCATCTATGCTATTCATTCCCAGCTTATCTTTGATTTCCTCATTATGGACACCCTCCTGCCATTGTTCCTGCAATCATTCTTGCTACTTTCATATCTGTAACCTCTACATTATGAATAAGGTAACCTGTATCCACCCAACTTTCACTCCCATATAACAAAGTTGGTAGAAAGATAGAGCGGTGCACTGCTAACTTAGTTTGGTACTTACTTCCTCCTTGCAGAAGAGAGTAGATCTTAGCTGAGCACTCACTGCATTAGCTTTGCTGCACCTCGACTCCAGTTCTTTCGCTATGTTGCCATCCTCTGAGAAAATACATCCCAGGTACTTGAAACTGTTTATCTGTTCTAACTTTGTTCCTCCTATTTGGCACTCAATCTCTTTGAATCTCTTTCCCACAGACATTACTTTCGTGTTAATTACGTAAATTAATGTAATTGCAATGGAAAAGTAAACAATTGCCTGCAACTTGCTACGTAAATAATACTGAGTAAATTGATATGTCTTGGTTATTTTAATACTGCTTCACTTTCTGATATATCTAAATAGGTTTTTTAGAATATTACTTTGGAATAAACGCTAATTACACAGAAACTAATTAGGGCAAAACTTTCCCAACATTGTTAAACACAATACTACCTACTTTAATATGATGAGAAAAGAACTTACTTAGCCTTAACAGAAATGCCAATTAACATACTATCAGAACTACAACAATACGCCTCAGCATGAACTAATTAATATTTGCTAATTAAACTTCTGCAACGTCAATTAATAGAAATTAACCTCAGCTAGTCACATTAGAAAAATAACAAAAGTCTTGGAAAAGAAAATAATATACTACTTACGCTATTATTAACCGACACAGATATCGGGAGGTTCAGTAATGCAAAGCAGATGGGAATAAATCTCAACAAGCTTCGTTACAAACGCTCTGCGCAAAGTAATTGTAATAGCGCAAAACAGACATATCCTACACAGGTGATAGTACTTATATTAGCCATAAAAGTGTAGCAAATTATTTGAAACCCTCTTCTCCACTTTTAGGACTAATACAAGCTCTATCAGGAGTGTAAGATGTGTGTGTGGCAATGTTGAACGCAACTTTTGGAATTGAAACGACAATCACTTTTTTAACGCTATAGTGTTATTGTAATCATGGTTTTATGCTGTTGTGATCGTTTCAGGTACAACCTTCCCCTTGTAAGTATGATCATTGGTCGACAATGCTCTGTGCTGTACACCTTATACGTCTTCCAGATCATTAACAAAATGTGCTAAACGGCGATGGCAGAGAGCCTTCCGTTTCTACCTCTTGATGAGTACATACCCTCCCCGTGTAGTCCGCAGACCGTGGTCGTGGAGTCTGGCTCCTCGTGTTGCTCCATCCCGTCCTCTTGACAATGATACAGTAACAATGCAGTTTTGCCACAGGCCACTCAGTCCGACAATGCGTCGCCTTACGTGTGTGTGCGCTGAGGAGGATCCGGCGGCTATCAACGACGCCATTGTGCCTAGCGGGGAAACAGTTACCGCAGCTTCCGCGCGATAACAGAGTGAAGGCTCGCCGGTAAGAACACTGTGTTCATGAAGTACCTCACAGCAGTATGTTGCAGCATGTGGACCACGTAGTAGCCGAGTGAGGAGGATTTCTTCAGAAAATCAATCGGCAAACACGAGAAGATGGATGTGAGAAGAAGTCACAGGACCAGTAGGGCGTCATTTATAAAACCGAGAAGGGCATGGGGAGACGTATATAAGAAGCTACTGGATATTATTAACTACTTACAGTATATCTAAAACTGCGAAGAATAGAGTGTAAGAATTATGTGCAGAGTATTGTGTAATTTACTGAGGCTGATAAAAGTAGTGATAAGGACCAATTCAGTATAGGCGGTGTCAAAAATATCACAATGGAAGAAATATATTAATCCCACGGAAGATTTACGACACATGTTGTTGTGGGCTTCAGTCCGTAGGCTGGTTTGATGCAGCTCACCACGCTACCCGGTCCTGTGCAAGTCTCTTCATCTGATAATACGTTAGGCAAGATACATCCTTTTGAATCTGCTTACTGTATTCGTTCCTCGGTCTCCCTCTACGATTTTCACCCCACATACTTCTTTCTAATGCTATTTTGACAATTCCTTGATGTATCAGAATGTGTCCAACCGGTCTATCCCTTCTCTTAGTCAGGATATGCCAGACACTCCTTTTCTCCCCAATTCGATTAAGCAGCTCATTAGTTACGTGATCTCCCATCTAATTTTCATCATTCGTCTGTAGCACCACATTTCAAAAGCTTTTTTTATTATTTATTTATTTCTTTCTTTTTTGAGCTTATGGGACTTAACTACGGGGTCATCAGTCCCTAAACTAACAAACTACTTACGAACTAGCAAATACTAAGGACGGCACAAATATCCATGCCCGAGGGGGGATTCGAACCCCCGACCGTGGTGGCCGTGCAGACCGTGACTGGCGCGCCGCAGACCGCTCGACTACTGCGGCCGGCTCTTATCTTTTTATCTGATCTTCTTATTGTCCACGTTTCACTCCCATACAATGCTACACTCCAGACAAATGCTTTCAGAAAGGACTTCAAAACATTTAATTTAATGTTGGATGTTAACAAGTTTCGCTTATTTAAAAACGCTTGTCTTGCCATAGCCATTCTGCATTTTATATCTTCTTTCCTTCGGCCATTAGAAGTAATCTTGCTACCCAAATAACAAAATTCATCTACTTTTATTGTCTCATTATCTAATCTAATTCCTTCAGCATCGCCTGATTTTCTGACATTGCATTCCATTACCTTCGTTAGACTCTTGTTAATGTTCATCTTATATCTTCCTTTCAAGACACTGTCCATTTCATTCAATTGCTCTTCCAGCTCTTTTGCGGTCTCTGACAATTACTATGTCATCAGCAAACCGCAATTTTTTAACTACACGTAATCGATCACAAAATCCTGCAACGGCGACACTTCCGCCAGTATGGACGGCTGCAGAAGCAGCACGGCTCAGTATTATCGCACGAGTCTTTTCAACGGCATTTTCAGTCGAGTAGCTGCACTTAGACGGGCAAATGAAAGACAGATACTAGATTAATTTGTCTACCATGACCTTTGTCACTCCGGTACATGCACAAGGTGTACAGATATTTAACACCTCTTGGATGTGGGCCATACAGCGTCGCATCACACCCGTATACGGCGAACTTGGTTTCAGATGTGTTTCCCCCCTAGACCAAAGAAAGAAGTCTATGTATGCCGGGTGTAACAAAAATTTACGACACAAATTCGCAGGACCTATTCCTCACACGCAGGCAAAGACAGCGTTATATGACGATGTGTCTTTTCATGTCACACAACATTGTCTCCAACGCAGCAATCGGGACAAACTCATGGGAAATACGCTATCGTAACAACGAATTTTCTGCCAATGTTTGAGCCGGCACTGTTGCTGACTATTTGGTAGAGCATCACGTTTTTCCTCAGACTCAACCGGCAGGTCACCATAACTTTGTAAAAAAATGTACCTATTCTAAGATGTGCCTTTGGTTGTGCGACGAAACGTACTTTATGCACGATAGAGCACTACAGATTCGGTCAAAGAATGAGAAGCAGAGGCATACCAAATTCCTGGCTCTATTCTCTCAGGACCTAAACCAATTGACTTATAGTACGAGGCATTTGAAACCTGTTGTTTATCAAACCCCAATACAAGATGTCTAAATGTCCACGAGCTCGTATAAGGGGGTTGCGAAACCGCACGCAATACTTCAGGGGTAATCAGCGCATCAGAGATTCACTACGACTGCCGTCTGAGGCATGTATCAGCGCTCACGGAGGGTATATTCAACGAGTCTTGTGATAAACAGTTGCACGTGGTATGCTGGAGCGTTCTGCTGTTGTGTGTTTCCCCTGATTCCTGCGATGGCGACATAGGACTAACATGGGAACACAGCATTTTCGAGGCCTATGTAGAGAATACTTTTTGTTTCAAGGCTGCTCAACTGCAGTGGTCATTAGGCGCCCGATTCTGACCCTAGATTAACTTAAAACAAGGTTAAAAAGGTGCCGATGAGAATTTCAGAATATCACTAAAACGAGGAAAAAAGTCTCATTAGAAGGAATTAAATGTCCTTGGACACATTTGTCATATGTATAAAACGCAAAACTAGCAGCTGCCCGTGCGTCATCAGCTAAAAAGTCCTCCAAAGTGGACGGCAAATTTACTGCAACATGAACATGATTAAAATTGGGACAGAACATTAAAACATGGCGCACCGTCATCGGGTGTCCGCAGGAACATACTGGTGGGAGGGTCATTTGTTAATAAGTGTCGGTGGCTGAACCGGCAATGACCGATTCTCAGCCGGGTCAAGATTACTTCCTCCTGGCGGGAGGTGCGGGAGGAGGTCTTCCAAGCTGTCGGGATTAGATTAGATTAGATTATTTATTTGTTCCGTAGATCCATATTGAGGGGATCCTCGTGGATGTGGAACATGTCAAGAAACAAAATTTACAAGTTGAATAACAAATAATACTAATAATATAAATACAAATACATACACTTATAATATAAATACAGATACATAATTTTTTAAGGTTTTTTTTTCTGATAATAAAATAATACTAATATAGTATGAGTGCATGCATCATTTGGTACAATTTAGAAATTCACTAATGGAGTAGAAGGAGTTGGCCACTAGAAAGTCTTTTAGGTTCCTCTTAAACTGATCTTTATTTGTAGCTAAATTTTTTAAACTTGATGGTAAATTATTGAAAATGTGTGTTCCTGAGTAGTGGACCCCTTTTTGAACTAAAGTAAGTGCTTTTAAATCCTTGTGTAGATCATTTTTATTTCTAGTATTGTATGTATGAACTGAGCTGTTTGTTGGGAAAAGGGATATATTATTTATGACAAATTTCATTAAGGAATAAATATACTGAGAGGCAGTAGTTAATATACCCAGTTCTTTGAAGAGGCTTCTACAAGACGTCCGTGAATGTGCTCCACAAATAATACGTATTACACGTTTTTGGACTCTAAAGACTTTTGACTGACTTGAAGAGTTACCCCAAAATATTATACCATATGACATTAAGGAATGAAAGTAAGCAAAGTATGCAAGCTTTGTTATTTTTATGTCTCCTATGTCTGATAACACTCGTATTGAAAATACAGATTTGTTGAGTCGTTTCTGCAGTTCTGTGGTGTGCTCCTCCCAACTAAATTTATTATCAAGCTGTAATCCCAGGAATTTAATTCTGTCAACCTCTTCTATCTGCTCTTCTTCATATTTAATGCATATGCTGTCAGGAAATCTCTTACATGTTCGGGATCGGTTTTATGGTTCCAAGCTTATTGTCCTGAAGCGAGGACCACAGCCGATGCCATGATGCAACAATACGTCTGCAAATAGCTGTCCGAGGTATGAGAATGGCAGCCCTGGCCGCACCGTCAGCAACCAAGTTCACCGGCCAGGTACCCACAGGAAGCGACAGCCGTCTTCAGCTACCAATTGAAGGGAGCGTTGGAGTCTGAGTACAACAGGATAGACCGGATACGGGTCTCAGACTCTTAATGGCACTGAGGGAATCTGAGCAGATGACATAAGAAGGGTGGTGGTGGCGACGAACATATTGGACTGCCTGATAAAGAGCAAAAAGCTCAGCTGTGAAATTTGAGCACTGATCGATGAGCTTGTATTGGAAGCTGTCGAACCCGACGACAAAGGCGGATCCGACACCATCAGTGTTCTTAGAGCCATCTGTATAGATGAAGATGTTGTCATCAAGCTAAGAACGAAGTTCGACAAACCTTGAGTGATACACCGAATCTGGGGTACTCTCCTATGGAAACGAACTGAGTTCGAGGTGGACGCAAATCTGTGCCTGAAGCCACGGTGGTGTTGGGCTCACATCCATTTGAAGGGTGTCAGGGAGGGTGGAATCGAGTTGATGAAACAGGCGACGAAAACGAACAGTGGCAACAGTGCAGATGCAGACACTTCATATTGGAGATCAAGGGAGTCGTTGAAAAATGATGGGTAGGATGGATGTTTGGGCATTGACAGCAGCCGGCATGCATACCGACAGAGTAATATATCTTGCCGATAGTGCAATGGTAATTCGGCAGGCTTTCAACAGGGCTGGTATAGAAGGCTCCAATCGCTAGGCGTAACACCTGCGGTGAAGTGAGTTAAGACGGCGCAAGATGGACGGCCGTGCGCATGCGTAAACCGTGCTTCCGTAATCCAGCTTCGATCGGACTATGGGCCGATAAAGGTGAAGAAGGACGGTACCGCTAAGAACACGGAGGACATTAAGGAAACGTGTACAGCGGCCAGCCAGGGAAGACACGTGTGGAGACCAACAAAGTTTCCTATCAAACGTTAGTCCTAAGAATTTCGTGGTCTCCACGAATGGGAGAGCGATGGGGCCTAGATGTAGAGATGGTGGAAGGAATACATTGTATCGCCATAAGTTGATGCACACTGTTTTCTCATTGGAGAAATGGAAGCCATTTGCAATGCTCCACGAATAAAGGCGGTCAAGACAACGTTGGAGACAGCGCTCCAATAGACACGTTCTTTAAGCGCTGCAGTAGACTGTGAAATCGTCCACAAAGAGGGAACCAGAAACGTCCGATGGGAGGCAGTCCATAATTGGGTTAACTGCTATGGCAAAGAGTACTACACTCACAACGGAGCCTTTTGGCACCCCATTCTCCTGGCAAAAAGGGTCCTACAAAACAGAGCCCACTCGTACCCGAAAACGTCGGTCCGCTAAAAATGCACGGATAAAGAGGTTGGAGACGGCCGCGAAAGCCCCAGGTATGCTTGGTGCGGAGAATTCCCGCCCGCCAAATGAAAGAACACAGCCATCGTCTGGCGCTTTTTCAAAAAGTTATTCGTAATAGAAGTCGACAAGGTGACGAGGTGGTCAGTTGCAGAGCGGTGCCGACGAAACCCCACATTGGACATCGGTAAGGAGGCGTCGGGATTCAAGGAGCCAAACCAAACGAGCGTTAACCATACGTTCCATCACCTTACAGACACAGCTGGTAAGAGAAATGGGGCGATAACTGGAAGGGCGATGTTTGTCCTTCCCTGGTTTGGGGATGGGGACAACAATGGCCTCACGCCAACTTGTGGGGACCTGATCTTCAGTCCATATGCGATTATAGGTGTGGGGAAAAACATTTACCCGCAGGAGAAAGGCTCTTCAACATCTCAATATGAATGGCATCAGGCCCCGGAGCAGAGGAGAGCGACATGGCGAGAGCACGGTATAGTTCCTGCATAGTGAAGGTGTCATTGTAACTTTCACGATTTAAATATTGGAAAGAAGGCGGCCGTGCTTCCTCTGCCTGTTTGCGGGGGAGGAAGGCAGGGTGGTAATGAACAGAGCTCGAAAGCTCCGCAAAAGAGCGGCCTAAGCCATTGGATACGTCAACGGGGTCCACAAGGACTGCGTTCGGTACTGTCAGGCCTGAAATTGGGGAGTGGACCTTAGTGCCAAATAACCGACACATGCTTCCCTAGACAACCGAGGAGGGAGTGTATCTGTTAAAAGAACTAGTGAAGGCAGTCCAACAGGCTTTTTGCTTTCTTTTATAACACGACGGCATTGCGCTCGCAGTCGTTTGTAATGGATGCAATTCTCCATCGTTGGGTGGTGTTGAAAGGTGCATAGAGCACGTCGCCGGGCTCTAATAGAGTCGCTTCATGCTGCAGTTCACCAGGGGACTGGGACGCGGAGTTGAGAAGAGGAAATACGAGATATGGAATGTTCGGCAACAGTGAAAAAAACCTATGTGAGGTACTGAACCTGACAATCGCAGCTGGGGAAATCCTGGTCATGGAAAACCGTCATGGAAGAATACAGCTCCCAGTCAGCTTTAGAGATGTTCCAGGTGGTGGAACGCGGAGATGTAGTATGATGCAGTGGGTGGGTTACACAAGGGAAATGGTCGCCAGAGTACGTAAATTAGAAAGGGCATACCACTCTGATGCGCTAGCTGAGGAGCGCATTTCGCGAGGTCCAAGTGGGAATAGGTGTGCGTTGTGTCTGGACTTCTGAACATATAGCTCTATTACACAAGGTAGGTTTCAACTTCGTGCTTTACGAAATAATCACTGTAGGACGAGTGGACATATATTAGCTGAAAGAGTGGTTGATGCTGATGACAGTCAAGACAATTCACTGGAAATACTACATTTAATTTAATCTAGGTTGCCCGCGCAATTTGGAAAGTCACCTTATGTTTCTAACAGTCCTCGTATGATACCCAACAGTTATAGCAGCCGATATGTATTACATGCGGTTTTACAGCGGACTTAGGGTATGTAAATACTAATTATTAGGTTAATGTAAACTGGGCAGTTGAGATGAAACTTGTGCAATAAACATATGTAGAAAAAAAATTGCGGTTTATCAACTTCTGTAGGATTTGGAACATAAGGTCCAAACACTAAGTAGTTGTTCTTCACAATACAAGCTCAAACAGTTTTATACGATGGAACTATTTGTCAGTTCAGCTGCAGTTATTTTCGATACTGACCTGAATGAACTTCTTGTACGTTAGGACGGAACCCCCTTTCCAACAATTTATTATTTACGTTCCTATAAAATACACTACGATAAAGCAAGTCGAAGACGTTGCTGGAGTAATTCAGGAACGAATTTTTTAACAATGCTACCTGCCATATAATCGTCTTATATACTCAGTATAAAAATACGTAATTCACGTAAAGAAATATTTAAAATATTAAGAGGTATTGTCTGACAAAGATGGCACACGTAATTCGGCAATGATTTTATAGTGGCAAGCTAGCGTTTGTAATTGAAGTGAATCATAGAAAACCTAAATCAAGATGAGAAAATAGTCAGAGCTTTCGTTTTCTCGAATACAAAGCTGGTCTACTACAAAATAATACCAAACTGGCCTGTTATTTTTTCCCCCATCTGGAGGCTGCAGCATCACTATCATATGATTTGTCAGTCTTCATGAGCGAATGTCTAGCTCGTGCTGGTCGGATGACAAATGGGAAACAACCAATGCAGTTTTAGCCATTAAGTTTCATGGAAGCCCTTACCGGTGCTTCTTGACCTTACTTTAGCAATGGGTCTTTGTCACTATCCAAGAACAAAAGTCACATACTGCTGTAGGACGGTGAGTTTTAACGTTTTTGGTCGCCACCGCTGTCCTTCAGGGAAAGAGAAGCTCGTGAAGAAACTTCCTCCAAGTCCATACGATCACACAACACGCTACCACTCAGCTGATTGCCTTTTCTCCGAGATGCCGCAGGTACCTGCGAGTTTCGATAATTAACGTAAGACTGTATTAGTTACCAATCATTTTTATATTCTCGTAGGCACAATATTTTACTGTGTTTAGAAGTGCTTCGCTGTGTCACGATTTGTTGTATGATGTATCACAAAATGCTTTATCTTGGTTGTTTTAAAATTCCAATTCGTAACCATTAATCCTCCGCAATCAGACCTAATAGTAATCCAAAAATATGCAACCGAAGCATAGTTTTTACGAACTAAACAAAAAAGGCAAAAATATAAGCATTTGCAATAATAGTAAAACTGCTTTATTTGTGCAGTGAGTACTAAGTATTTTGTAGCAAACAGTATTCTCAACCAAAATAATTTAAACCAAATTTAAACACATGTGACATCCCACTGATTTCGCATCATTGTGATACAGCATTTACGTGTTCGAAGACGCGCTGTCGTCAGCGAATCACCGCCTGAGATCATTAGATTAGAGCTAGGCCTCTTCAGAAAGTGAATACACTGGTATACCAAGCCCGCACAAATTTGCCTATTCACTAAAAGTGTGTGTTCTCTGTCCATACAGAAACATTACTGAAGGGCAACAGGCAGTTGTGTATTACTCGATTTCAAAAAGCGTCTGATGCTGTGCCACACTGCACACTGCTAATGAAGATACGAGCATATGGAATAGGTTCACAGATTTGTGACTGGTTTGAAGATTTCGTTAACTAATAGAATGCAGTACGTTGTTTTCGACTGCGAGTGTTCATCAGAGACCAGTGTATCGTCAAGCTTGCCCCAGGACACTGTGATAGGACCGCTATTATTTTCTATCTATATAAATGATCTGATGGACAGAATAAGTTGTAATTTGCGGCTGTTTGCTGACGATACTGTGGTGTATTGGAGGGTGTCGCCTTTAACTGGCTGTAATAGCATACAGAATAACTTACAAGGAAAGTACTTGGGCTCGAACAAAGGTGATGCGCATAAGTAGGAAAAACAATCCCATTACGTTCGAATACAGCATTAGTAGTGAGCTTCTTGATGCAGTCACGTCGTTCAAATATCTAGGCGTCACATTGCAAAGCGATATGAAATGGAACGAACATATAAGGACAGTTGTGAGTAAGGCGGACAGCCGCTTTCGGTTTATTGCGAGAATTTTGGGAAGATGTACTTAATCTGTAGGGGCGACCGCGTATAAAACGCTTGTATGACCACGTCTTGAGTATTGCTCAACTGCCGGCCGCGGTGGCCGAGGGGACTAAGGCGCTCCAGTCACGGTCTGCACGGCCACTACGGTCGGGGGTTCGAATCCCCCCTCGAGCATGGATATTTGTGCCGTCCTAGTTCGTAAGTAGTTCATAAGTAGTTTGTAAGTTTAGGGACTGATGACCCCGTAGTTAAGTCCCATAGACTATACAAACATTTATTGCTCAACTGTTTGGGACCCGCATCAGATCATTTTAAAGGAATACATAGAAGCAGTTCAGAGGCGCGCAGCTAAATTCGTTACTGGTAGGTTCGACCTGTGGTGTCGCACAAGTACAAAGTGCGTGCCACCTACTTTCGCCGGGCGCCGCCATGCACGCACGGCGCGGCGTTCTTACGACAGCCACGAGGGCCCTCTGCTACAACTCCGCTCGTGGCCACCACTGAACGACTTCGTTTACTTGGGACTGAAATAGGAACCAGTTAACACTTCGGAATCAGATAGGCACCAGTGAAGACTTGACTATCGGATAGGCACTAGGCAGGCCTCTAGCTCAACTATGTATCAGCATTCTGCCGTACTGAACTATGTAAAAGTTAAGTATTGTATAAATTCTGTGCAATATATAACTCGTTCTAATTTACTCTAGTGTTTCTAGTTTCTGCTGTCCCACTGGCTGCTTACCTTCGTACATGCACAAGCGTGCGTCCATTATTCCTGTGTCCGTCTGTCTACTCGGCCACCGACACCTACGACGGAAACGAGACACAAAAGCGGCGACGAGGCTGGGACACAAAACGACCAATGCGCGAGTGTCACGGAAATGCACCGGGAACTCAAATGAGGATCGCTGGAGGAAATACGACGTTCTTTACAAGAAATTCTGTGGAGGAAATTTAGAGGGCCGGTATTTGAAGCTGAGTGTAGTACGATCTTGCTGCCGCCTACTTACATTTCGCGTAATGACCACAAAGGTAAGAGAAATTAGGGTTCGTACAGACGCGTATAGGCATTCTTTTTTCTTCGTTCTATTTGGAAGTGAAATAGGAAAGGAAATGCCTAGTAGTGGTACAGTGTACTCTCTGCCATGCACCTTACGGTGGATTGCTGAGTATGTATGTAGATGTAGGTGTAGATGTGTAAGTATTCACAGGTAACAAAGGGCAACCATAGCTGAAATATTTGTACATGATTTTTTACTGTTTGAAAGTTCCAAAAATTATGAACGCCAAGTATTATTACAATTTACGCTATTTGCTACTGTCCTGTGTCAATGTGCTGAATTCGTTGAGTAAGAATGATGTAGCATTTAGTGAAATGTAAATGGACGATTTTATGGTGGGCAATGCCGTCTGTTATATCCAACTGCTCAATATGCTATGGTAAAGATTCGTGTCCGCCTCTTTACCTCTTTACGGTATTTCACCTTCCCGAAGACTTATGAATCTGTCATGTCGAACACGATTCATTACGTGGTCATGGGCGCACTTTCATCCGTCAAAATGCAACGACTAAGTCCGCTCGATGTGGTCGGCGGAAGATAGACCTAGCGGAGAAACAGAATACAGCTGCCCTCATCCCAAATGCAAAAATCGATGAGAGACGAAAATTTCCACAAATGCATCTTAAAATTCCATCAGCGTGCCTATGACTAATTTATGTTGCTGTGGTCTGCCCTCCAGCGCGCCCGAAGGAGGTCTCTAACCTCCGACGGGAACGGCCGCCCAGTCCTTAGAATGAGGAGTTAGTCCACGCGGCCATTGCGCTCGGCTCATTAGTTGAATCGTCAACCCACCTAATCTTCAGCATTCGTCTGTATCACCACATTTCAGAGGCTTGTATCCTCTTTCTGTCTGAACTATTTATGATCCATTTTTCACTTCCGTACAAGTTAACATTCCACACAAATGCCTTCAGAAAAGACTTCCTAACACATATTAATCAACGTCAACAAATTACTGTTTTTCATGAACACTTTTCTTCAATTACCATTCTGCATTTCATATCATCTTTCCTGGAACTATGGTAGGTTAATTTACTGCCCACGTAACGAAACTACTACTTTCATTGCCTCGCTGCGTTATCTAATTCGTTCACCATCGCCTGATTCTCTTAGACTACATTCATTATCCTTGTTTTGCTCTTGTTAATGATCACCTTATAAACATTTCTCTTTACTTTCCTTCACAGCTCGCTCAATGTACAGAATTACAATGGATAAAGGCTACAGCCATGTCCTACTCCCTTCCCAGCCAGTGGTCCCCTTTCAAGCTCTTCGACTAATTGCTGCCTGGTTTCTGCACAAGTTCTAAATAACCTTACGTTGCCTACATTTAAAACAAAAATTGGTAGCAAGTTCATTGAGGACTAGGCAAGTCTTGTGCGTTTATACGGAGTGACTTAAGAATCATCTATTGATCTTGACATGTTCTTGCGAACAGTTATTGAACTAGGGACCACGGAGTTTCGCTCAGCAACGAGCGCAGTGAGAAGTGGGGGTCTATTGTGTCGGCCACCTGCACTACGAGAGCGTCCTTCAGGGTGGAAGCTCACAAAGGTCAAGCAGCGAGAGGCTGAACGTCACGGGTCTAGTCTGCTACGAAACCTAGGAAGCAGTCTCAACACCAACCATCTAACTGTTGGTGCTATGAAATACAGTAGGAAGTGACAAACTACGTTCTCATTTTAATAGCTCTGATGATGCGGTTATTCTGAAACGTGTCATAAGCTCTTTATTTATTTATTTGGAGATCAAGACAGGTGTTCTACAATTCAGTATTAGCCTTCGTGATTTAATTGCCGCTCACACACAACCACTATTTCTGGCGGAGATCTATTTCGTTCACAATTCTTGATATATTAATTTTGTTTTCCTCGCTGACACTATATTTTTCTCGCTGGTTATATATTTCTTACTAAGCTTCGTGAAATGTCGTCACCTTCAAGTCCAAAATTGTTTACCTTTAATATTCACCTGACAGTTTTCAAGCAATAGTGCGATGCACTCACGAGCCAAGTAAGCATTTTGTCCCCCCCCCCCCCCCCCCCAAGTGGCAGTGGTTTTCTAACGGAAATTATTTCCCTCGATATACGGTGCAATAAGTAACTAGGAAGAATGAACACTAAGTGTCGCATGTACTTTAATAGTTGAATATATGTGGGAAGAACGAAACCTTTTTCATGGAGAGGAACGGTAAACCAATGTGTCTTTCTTATCAAATGACGTTACCACAGTACAAAGCCAGTTACCTTAAACATTTCAGGAATTAATTTCCTGTTGGTTCTAACTTGAGGAAAACTATGAAGTGTCGTCAAAGGAGAAACTTCGAGCAGAGTGCAGGGTTATGACCATGCTTACCATGGTTGCAGATTTAAGAAACGAAGCTGGCTTTGTCTTGGTTTTTAAAATTGAAAAAAATTAAAAATCTTACACAGAGGGGGAAGTCTCTAAAGAACAAATATTTTGTAACTTATTTCAGACCCCGAAAATAAACTACAAAAACTGGTTCACCAAATACCCGCGATTAAACATATAATAGAGAGGAGAGTATCTGCTATTAGTGGTGACATTTGTAACTTTTGAACATATGTGATTGTTCAGCATAGAATCTAGGTTTGGACGAGTCTACTGATATCCTACATAAACCACAACTTGGCATATTTGTTAGGTATGTATCAAATAACTTGGAGGTGATGGAAGAGCTCAAAGACCGTGTCACCTTAAAGGGTTGTGACAAAAAAATTCTGAATAGTGGTTTGGTGAAATATTAAGTGCCTACTGGGAAGATTGTCAGTATCCATTCTGATGGTGTACCCTATATGACAGGTAAAAACCAAAGCTTTGTGGGGCTTTTAAAGGCTGACACTTGATACACTGAATTCCTACATATCCACAGTATTATTCAGAGAACGTTTAGCATCTAAATATTTTTTTAAATATCCGCATGCAGGTGGTACTAAAATTATGAGCATTCGCCCACATGTCAAAACACACCGACAGTTCAAATTCTTCACAGAATAAATCTGCAATGACGACCTTCCTGATCAAGTCTTGGTACTGCTTAGTGAGATGGGCATCAGTAGGTGATGTTCTACACAGATTTTCTTCAGTTACTGGATCCAATCAAGCAATTTATGAAGAGAAAAAGGAAAATCTTTCCTTGTTCTTGATGAGCCATAGTGGTTTGTTTAATGTGGCCTTCTTCACTGATGATGTTCAGCATTTACATACACTAAACAAATCATTAAATGGAAGAGAAACTTATTTCTGATTTAGGGCCGTCTGTTTTCAGCTTTCGTAACAAATTAAATCTCTTTTAAAAACATTTGCTCATTTCATATGCCTGAAGAAAATATCTGAAAGACTCGTTAAGGTGCAAATACAATATAATTTAAGTAGAACATAGGCACTTGCTGAAGATAATGTTAGTTGCAGTGACTTGACGACACTTAAACCTGCATTTCAGTAAAAAATTCCTGTTGATGTTGTGAAGGATGGCTGTCCCGTGTCACCAATTATTAAAGATTTAGCAGCTGTGGAGTTAAAGCTGCTGGAACTTCAAGAGAGGACGAAGGACTGAATGGTCTGTTCAACTGCTGAGTTTTGGAAGAAGAGCCGCATACTTCCCCGTCCCAGAAAGCGGTGCCTGAATCCGCGCGGCGAACCCGGTGGGTCATACTGGATTGTAGGATAATGTTCAATTGCCACTTTCAGTTTCTGTGGCCCCGGAAACACATTTATCGTCGAAGTATTTTCATCGTCAACATATCTGATTTCCATTTCTCTTAAACTTTTTTGTTAATGCAATAACAACCAACAGCTATATTTTAAAATTTCTTGCACCACGGTATCTGTTTCTGTGCTCCAACAGCATCATATTCGAGCCCTATACACAAACTGAGTTACACATGACCAATGTTAATCAAAATATCCACAGGTGTACTGCCGGTCTATAGTGTCCAACGGGCACAATATTTCGGCGATCATACATGTCGCCATCATCAGGTGAACTGACGGACTGAGCTCAGTTCACCTGATGATGGCGACATGTATGATCGCCGAAATATTGTGCCCTTTGGACACTATATAGACTGGCAGTACACCCGTGGATATTTTGATTATCAAATACGCCGGGAGAAACGGAAGAATCACATGACCAATGTTGATTATTTAGAGGGCACTGTGGTAGCCAGATGCCGTCGAACTCTTCAATGGGCATGTGACACCACAGTTGCCGGTTACCACCGTGCCCCCCCACCACCACCTATTTCATCCCGATTGTTCATCGGGAACTATCAGTTCGTGTATAAGGCGTGAAGATATTGTTATTGGAGCACCGATACCGGTAGCTTAATGCAATAAATCTTAAAATACAGTTGTTGGATGCTATTACTCACAAATATGACCAGCTGAGTTCCCACCATTGATGTTCAACGATGGAGTCAATGAAACTTACCGTTAATGAGTAAAAACCTTTAATAAAATTACGATGCTCTTTTGACTACGTCACATTCTTTCCTAACATGTCCATGAACTGAATTGGATTGAAGTAGTTATTGGGCGAAAAATATGATTTTATAATAACGAAATAAATATCGTAAAGACATCGGTATTATATGTGAGAAAACTGAATATTTAATAGCATTAAGCCATTACCTACCATAGTCTTACGCACTAGCACTCTTGCGCTGTAGTTAGTCCCTTCTGCAGAACAGTAAAGGTAACTTACCAGCATTAACATACCCGAAGGCGCCCTGACTTAATGTCGCGCAGCAAGCAGTAAAGTCGTGGCATGGACTCGACAGATCGTTAGAAGTCTCCCAGAGGGATGTGAAGCCATTCTGCCTTTACAGCAGTCCATAATGGCTCAAGTGTTGCCGGCGCGAAACTTCTCGTTTACGCCCCATAAATGTTCGATGGGATTCATACCAGGCTTATCTGAGCGGCCAAATCATCCGTCGTAATTGTCTACAACGTTCTTCAAGCCGAACTACCAATTAACCGGTGACAAGGCACACTGTCATCCATAAAAATTGGCCGCAAATCACAGTAGACGAACCATCTTGTCAATTATCGGCTCAGCTTGACAAGGGAAGGAAGTCCATTAGATTTAAAAAGAGCCCACATTGGTTTAGTAAGTTGGGTGCATGGATTCATGGGGTCTGCACCTCAATTAAACCTTAACATTAGTTGCTACCAATAGAAATGGGGGATCGTTGACCAAGTCATCGTTTCTGTCGTATAGATCCAACCGCTATGGTCACGAGCCCAGGAGGCGCTTGCAGGCGATGTCGGGCTGTCAGAAGAGAGACGATTTGGTCGGTCTGCTGCCAGAAATCAGTAACTCCATACTGCGCTGCACTGTCCTAGCCGTGGCGGAATAGCATTTAGGCGCTGTGCTGCGGTGCGCGCGGCCGTTCGCCGTCGGAGGTTCGACTCCTCCCTCGGGCGTGTGTGTGTGTGTGTGTGTGTGTGTGTGTGTGTGTGTGTGTGTGTGTGTGTGTGTGTGTGTGTGTGTGTGTTAGGTTAAGTTAGTTGAAGTAGTTTGTAAGTTTGGGGACCGATGATCAGTGCTATTAGGTCCCATGATTTTACAAATATTTTAACCTTTTTTTAGCACTGTCGTAACAGGTATGCTCGTCGTACGCCTCACGTCGATTTTATGCGGTAGTTGCGTGCAGTGTTGCATGTCGTAACACTACCGACTGTTTGCAAACCCCAAGCTGTCGGCCATTATGCTCTGAAATTTGTCATTCTTTGTGCGCTGTTACGACTGTTAATACCTGAGTATTTCATTCCCTAACGATTTCTAAAAAGGAATGCCCTGTACGTTTATCTCTAACAGGGAACACCAAGTACGGTACCAACGGAATTTGATGGGTCGTAGGTATGTTGTGAGGGAATTACCCCAGACCATCAACCTAAAAGGATTTGTTCCAATGGGCCTTGATTTCTAAGAAAATCGAAAACAAATTCGCAGCAAATTACCACGCGTTACGTATCTACTTATACATACATGGTAGTTACCGCTCAGTGAGACAGGATGGTGTAACGGCAAGATGCGATGTTGCCATGCAGGCGACCTGGGTTCAAGTCCGACATGGGTCGATAATTTTTCACACCTGTCCGATGATTGTGCATAATTATAAAAATACATAACCATTCTTATGTAAACATTTGCGGTAAATGGTCAGGATAAAAACATGTAACATTCGCTCAATTTGTTATTTATTGCGCGACGATTATTTTATTCATTTTGTTTTTTCGATGCACACTTTTAAGGCGATTGAAGCATATTTCGAAATCAGTAAACAGTCTTTTGTTAATACCTATAATATTTGGGCAACATTTAGTACCTATGTTTACAGTTCCTGACCGTGCTGTTTTTATCTCCTCCTATGACGTGTGTACCCACGTGAGCGTCCCAGTGGACTATTATGCTACGGCCAGTCGGTTAGTCACAAGATGGTTAGAATAGCCTCCTTTGTTAGTCATTCGTCGCGTGTCGTTCATGCGTGCGGCAAGTAGTGCAACATGGAGAACAAATGCGCTATGATAGAAGCAGGCCCATCACACGAAACCTCTTCGGAAATGGATGTGGTTTGTGGTGAGCAGTCAAAAGGTGAATTCACTAACGCCTTAAAATGCGCCGAATGTTTGTTTCGCAAATTTTTAATTTTTTTTACATATAAAAAGTAGCAATTACAATTTTTTTTTTAATTGTTCTGCCGCTAGGTATCGAACCCAGGTCTCCTGCATGGGAGCCCAGCACCTTGCCTATTACACCACGCTGTCTCGATGAGCAGTAACCGCTATGTATAAGTAAACAAGTTACGCGTGGTAATTTGCTGCGAATTCGATCTCTATTTTCTTAGAAATCAACGCCCATTGGAATAAATCCTTTTAGGTTGATGGTCCCTCACAACAAACCTGCGACCCATCAAAATCCGGTGGTACCATGCTTGGTGTTCCCCTTTTAAGTACTATTCGGCTTTCAAGATGTTGATTGCCGTCGTGCGCCGTATTCACGCCGGACAAATTTTCACGTGCATCACGGGAGTATGAACAACAGCTCCGACAACGCACCACCATTTCTATCTGCGACTATATCTATCCCATGACTTGTCAACTCAGTGTTTAGTTCAGAAGTCTCATATCGTCTTAATACGTGAACTTTGCATTTCCGCAACAAGTGACTACCACCATTGCAATCAACACCACAAAAGTTCGTTAGAGAATCAATCCAAGTTAGGTTCAAAACCATACACGACCTTCTAGGTTTCTTCAGGTTTTCCTAGGTCCTCGCAAATACGAGCCTAATGTCTTTCCACTGGGGATAATTTAAATTGTATAAAATAATTATTTTTTGCAATACTCTTAAGACATCTTAGTGATGGTGTACAAAAGTAGCACACAAATCAAGTAAGCCTCTTCTTTATTCAGCGTACGCAAAGAGCGCTTCCATATACAGCTTCATGTCGATAGATGTGTCGGCTAGGCACTACATGCTCATGCCATCCAACTGTTTTACGAGTGACGTAAGTACATGTGCCGGTGGAGGGGGCACTTGAGGGTGAATTACTGTCGGTGTTTGCGGGCAGGCGGGCAGATGTACTGCGGAGGGCGGTGCGCCAACGCCGGCGCGCACTGCGGCAGATCGAAGCCGCTGCAGCCTCTGGCCGGCGCGACGGCTAGACGAGGCAGGCGCCAGACACCCTAGTGGTCCAGACAGCCGCAGCGCCGATAATAACACACTTGTTGAAGCAGCCACAATAACTGCGTAAGGCCGGTATTACACTATCAAATTATTGGACAAAGAATTGGACGAAAAATTGGTCATATTTCTGACAAAGAAATTGGATGAAACGCAAAAGGGGGTATTACACTATCATCCAATATTTTGTCAAATTTGCTTCAAAATGCCGGTGTAATGCTCAGCTGTTGTTTATACTACAGTTGCGTTGTATCTGCATTTAGAAGAGGAGGAGGGAAAAAAGAAAAACACACTTGGATGAAACCGTGGGTGTCAGAGCGAGATAAAATTTGTTACTGGACCGGGAGGTTTTTCTTTTTTATGCCGTCGGCAGAAAAGCCAGGCCGTTCACTGCTAATTATTTTGTCGCTATTCATCCTTCACAGTTTGCAATAGAGTAACAAAAAGGCTGACTCAAACAGTGTATACGAATAAGATTAAGTTGATTATGCAAGTTTCATTAAATAACGTTTTAAATGGAAATGTGAGCACTGACAAAGAGGATAATCTAAATTGTTTATGACATTAACAATGTAAGGGGGGAAACACTGCTGATAAAGTAAATAGGCTCTATTTATTTCCTTACAAAAATTGGCTGACGTGTTTTTGTGTACACAGATTTGCTTGCAAACAGATGTCGATGTTTTGAAAGTTGTTTTATTTCCCAGCACATCGCGTTACCAAAATCATACATTCTAAAATCTGCTTCGGCCGTATTAAGATTTAGGGGTATTACTTCTTCAAATGTTCAAATGTTTGTTAAGCTTATGGGACTTAACTACGGGGTCATCAGTCCCTAAACTTACAAACTACTTATGAACTACTTACGAATATCCATGCCCGAGGGGGGATTCGAACCCCCGACCGTAGTGGCCGTGCTGACCGCGACTGAAGCGCCTTCTTCAATTCCGATAGTATATAATGACTTCTTTACATCACGGATTGTAACTCAACCTCACTATTGCCGCAGAGTATTGGGTTACGCGAATTGACGTGACGGACAGTGTGAATTGGCCTTGTCAGCTGTTATACAACGCCCCATCTGATTTCTTTTCTTTAATTTTGTTGTTGCTAGAAAACACTACACAAACATTCCACTACTAGCCATGTTTACGAATATGAACGTTATGTCCAAGTAATGTCAGATATTTAACCTCCAAATAAAACAGCTGTAGTGGCAAGGAAGCTGTATACTACTAGCGCTCCAAGCGGTCAGATTTCTCACTGCGGGAAACAGAGGACGAGCGATTTCTTTGATCAAATCTAGGCCGAGGCCTTAGATTTGATGAAATATTGGACGATGTTCCCATTACACTACGTCCAATTTTTCTTTGTCCAATTCTTTGACAAATAATTTGATAGTGTAATACCGGCCTAACACCAGGTATTAGGCTGGGCCGCGTCATTTCTAAAATTAAGTATGACAATGTCTTTGTCTCTATCACTAGGTAACCTTTACCTCCAGGGCGATGAACATACAAAATTATTATGCAATAAATCCAAAATGCTGCTTTAAATATAATTATTTTTATTACACTATAGGCCTATTTCGGCTTTTAAAACCATCGTCAGGTGATCTGCGAAAAATGTTACATTATAAACATATCAAATTTTATGATTATTCTAATTGTAAATACTATTAAGAAATATTACATACGTCTGTTGTTCCTGACATCCATATACATCGATGGTTTTATTGCTGTCAGTAATTTATTTATTGCTTTGAATAATTGCAATATTTCTGAATTTTAATTATTGCAATATTTCTTATGACTTATTTATGTTGTGGTATGACAGCTTTTTGATAGCCAGAGATGTAATATGGTTACATACTGTTTATTATTACGATAAGCCGGCCGCGGTGGCCGAGGGAACTGAGGCGCTCCAGTCACGGTCTGCACGGCAACTACGGTCGGGGGTTCGAACCCCCCTTCGGGCATGGATATTTGTGCCGTCCTTAGTCTTAGCTAGTTCATAAGTAGTTTGTAAGCTTAGGGACTGATGACCCCGTAGTTAAGTCCCATAAACTATACAAACATTTGAACATTTGAATTTGTACGTTTGGGTTTCCTTAACCTAACTTCTAAGATACGTCGCTGAGTCCGCAGGCCCTTAACACTTTCATTCCCATTGTTCCTGGAAAACAACGTATCAAACCTTGATTTATACCGTATTTTGTGCATCAATCCTTAAAGTTGCATTACGATAATCTTTGCTACCGGTATTTGAGAGGTTTGTTAATGTATGTGTTTGCATATGTCGAGAAATTTTATTAGCCGAATTGTCATTGACGTGAGTGATCTTTGTATCATAAATTTATTAATCTTTGATACTGAAATTTCGTTCGTGTGTAATCTATGCTGGTCTAAAATTTTCTTGGTGTACGACATCAATAAATTTTATGTAGTAATAAAAAAACAGTATGTAACCATATTACATCTCTGGTTATCAAAAAGCTGCCACATCACAACATAAATGATAACTCATAAGAAATATTGCAATAATTGAAATTCAGAAATATTGCAATAATTCAAAGCAGTAAATAAATGACTGACAGCAATAAAACCATTGATGTATATGGATGTCATTAACAACAGACGTATGTAATATTTCCTAATAGTATTTACCATTACAATAATCATAAAATTTGATGTATTTATAATGTAACATTTTTCGCAGATCACCTGAGATGGCGCCAAAAGTCGAAATAGGTCTATAGTGTAATAAAAATAATTATATTTAAAGCAGCATTTTGGATTTATTGCATAATGTCTTTAAATGACATAGTGCTGCAGTCCCAAGAGAAACCAAATACAAAATTATGATATTTGAAACGGTCGTGGATGCCTACGAACCCAAATCAACGAAAGTATTTTTTTTTACATTCAGTGTTTGAGTGGGAGAAAATTAACAACGATTGCATCCCAAATTGTTGCTGCCGTTGTTTTTACCTGACGCACTGCAAATGTTGGGCGAGGAAAAATATACTAAACAGCATCTATTCTCTGCAATCAGGTCAAGGGACAGAGCGAAGCTTCTCCGCTGTCCTGTCGTCCTATGCCAATGGAAATAAAATCGCACTGGCGTGTTTTACGGCCCACTTTAGATTTGTAGTTTTATAAGTTTTTGCAAACAACCAAAATAATAATCTAAATAATAAAAAATTAATAAGACTGTCTGAAACCATTTTAGGGGAAAAAATTTAGGTAGTGGCGGGTTCCGAACCACCTACCTTTAGCGTCATATTCTAACGCCTTGCCCACTACGCTACGGCTGCAATCAAAAGCTGGGTCCTTTAATCTCATACTATTTATGGCCGTTGTTAACTGGTGCTAATATGGCATTTGTAGACATTAGATCATCATTTATCGTACGAAGAACGATGCGTTTTTGTTAATTCTGCAGTGCGCCATTGCTTCGAAATTACAACGTGTAAGTTACAATAAGAAAATCATCAAATACGCAACGCAAGATGGCAACATGGCGAGGAATGTCATGTGACATCTAACGGCTGCTTTTCATTGATTCAATAGAGGGTGTCAAATCTCCGTTATTTTTGCAAATATCTCTCACATGATACGAGATATGAAAAAAACATTAGAGAGAAAAGTTGTAGAGGATTTTCTGCTCTACAAATTCGGTTATTCAATTTTCGTGTAAGATGAATGGTTAAGCCGTTATTTTCACTTAAATTTCTAGCTGTCAAAAGACGATCGCAAAGGCCCACTTTTAGTGTTACTACCGTAACCTAAAGTGGGCCAAAATCGGAACAGCGAACGGCTGTCCCAACAGTTCGTTAGCTTTGGTTGGTTGGGTGGGTGGGAATATAAAGGGACTGAACTACCATGCTCATCAGACCCTTGTTCCAATCAAAGAGATGACATGAAAGATCGTTAAAAGTTGACAAAGTGTTAAAATACGGCAAACTGTAGAATACATCTTAAAGGAAGCAAGGAGGGGAAGAAGAGATTTAAAAATACCAGAGTGGCTACGCTGCGAGGTGACCGTAACTCTAAATAAGGTAACGAAACCATAAAGGTGGCAGATGAGTTTTGTTACTTGGGTAGTAAAAGTAACAAACTGGATATAAAATACGAATGGCAAGAAAAGCATTTTTGAAAAAGATACATCTGTTAACATTGAATATTAATTTAAGCGAAAGGAAGTCCTTTCTGAAAGCATTTGTGTGGAGTGTTGCCTTGTACGGTAGTGAAACATGGAGGATAAACACTGCGGACAGGAAGAGGATAGAGGCTTTTGAAATGTGTGCAACAGAAGAATGCTGAATATTAATTAAGTAGACCACGTAAATAATGAGGTACTGAACAGAATTGGCGACAAAAGAAATTTTTGGCATACATTGACTAAAAGAAGGGATCGATTGATAGGGCACTTTCGTAAGACAAAGGAATCGTGAATTTAGCGTGGAGGGATGTGTGTTGGGGAAAAATCGTAGAGAGACACCAAGAGATGAATACAATAAGCAGATTCAAATGGATGTAGCTTGCCGTTCTTATGGAGAGATTAAAAGGCTTGCTCAGCGTGGAGAGCTGCATGAAATCAGTTTCCGGACGAAGACCACAACATACACATCTGATCAATTGGCATTACGATGCTGAGCACGCAGTTCCAATCCTCCCACCGACATAAAATCCCTTTGCGGCAGTGCACCGTTGAAAACGTTATTAGAAACTGATAAAAATACCTTGCCGTTTCAATGCAACAATCCCCATATTTGCCTGCACCGATACAGGGACGTAATAAACCCAAATAGTCATGTCCAGGGGCAGGTATTGTACCGCCTTCCACCTCATTCGGTGGTATCAGCTGGCCACTCAATTAAGCCTGTGCAAACCGACTGTGAATCACGAACAGGTTGTACCATGGCAAGTGTCACTAAAGATGGGATAAACAGTCGATGGAATAAGAACTACTTAGCAGATGGACAAGGCTGGCTGACTGCAGGAATAAAGGGGATGAGGGAGCCCTTCTGCAACGCACAAACCTCCAGCCAAAAACCTTTGACCAGAGTCTAGACACATCACGAACATCGTTTGTTTGGATGACATCTCACAACTGTATGAACTATCGCACTAAAGTTTCCGCTGCAGTTGTCACAATTCAAAAATGTACGAACAACATGTTTCGGGCCTACATTATCCCATTCTCGAGTTCTAAAAGGAGAAAGCCAAGGAAAACGTAAATAATACGAAAACACTGAAACCTTAAATACGATCCATATCAATATAACCAAGTGTGTTCATCCTAGACAGGCTTACCTTGAATTCTAAAAATATCTGCCCTAAGGTAACGTCAATCGTAAAATGTTTGCGTCATATGCGCCATGACAACAGATAAACATTCCTCGCCGTAAAACATGTTTCTAGTTGGAGGCACAGTTGTGGACTGCTATCTATCTGCTCTGCTAGGTCAGAGATAGTCCAAACGCTACCCACTACCTAAGATAAACCTATCGTATTGCTGTTATCGAAAGTAAAACCGTCTAAAAACACAAATTTAAAATGTATACAAAAGAAAAAAGAAAAGAAAAAAAAAAAAATCAGCCAACCTCAAGGAACCAAATGCGGGGTGAAGTTTCACTGTTTATCGAGAAGGACATTACCAAAATGAGACCAGAAATGTCCTTTAGACAATTCCGTCTGTTCATTTAATATGCAATTCAGTTCTTTTCTTAACGCACAAAACATTTCAACCTTCTCCAGGTTGGACAGCAACCATCCCTTATCCTCAGAATGTATTGGCCTCATACTGTTATTAATATTGTCCAACGAATGCCGTTCATTTTTTAGATGCTTCGCCACCGCCGAAGAGCCGCCATTCTCAACATTGTTATGCTCTTTAAATCGAATTTTAAAATTCCTACTAGTCTGTCCCACGTATTTCATTTCACAATCTAAGTGGCTAAATTATTTAACAAAAAAGGGGTTAAAATAGCTTTTAGGACAGACAACATTAGAACAGAGGTTGAAACACAAGATTGATTCAGGAGACGATTGGGCGGGGAAAGCGGGAGTTTATGAAGTTAAATGTTTAAGTATAAAATACACTCAGTTAAAATACCGAGTCAAGAGTGAGGTTGTAAGCACCGTTGGTAAAGTACTGAATATGCAAAAATACATTGTTAAATTGCACAACAGCTAAAATACTGTAACAGGAAACTGCGACTACTTGATCGCTGGGGAAAAAAATTAATATACCAGGCTTCTTGAAAAAACATTAAAATCTTTTACCTAATGATCTACATACGACATCAGTCCTTTTGCCTCCTAAAACATAGGAGCTGATCAGCGTCTCGTTCCTCAATGGCGCCCAATCCTCTCTCCAAATTTGAACGATCCTGTATCGCAAAGGGAGGAAACTTTGTGTACAAGGACAGCACACTGGTAAATTGTTTCACATCCAGGCAGTCTTTTCGTCTCGTGTCTAATCCTCAATTGCCAAATACTCTGGCTGTCATATATTGATTTTACTGTTGGAATTGTTGAGAGGCTGTGTGAGCCACAGAGACGCACTCCGGGCTGAGAAAAAGAGAGCACTGCAGATAACAGGCTAAAACAGACAGGTATATCTTACAGGATGTAGGCATTGAAGTCTCCTTGTAAACTGCTGATGCTCTCAGCCACCGTCCCAGGGTGGAGGTTACCTTTCGGAGAAGATGGGCGTAACTTCATACAGCGTCTAGACGCTGTTGTAAGACGTTACATTAGTACTTTGTGGCCAACAGGCACGTTTTAATGTACGTAGCAAAGTTGATACCATTTACTTGGGAACAGCAACGTCAGTGGTTTCACGAGGCTAGAGTGAGAAGAAGAAAAACTGCAAGTTAGCAGCTCCCCTGAGGCGGAGTCTAAGGCGTGGCCAACTGATGTAAAACATTGTTGTTGTTGCCCATATTGGGTAGCGTCGTGACGTTTTACTTTCAGCTGAACAATGTTGCTACCAAGTATGGATTTTGTTAGTGCAGAAACAAGCCACCTCCCCACCCGGGGAATGGCAGAAGGGACAGGGCTGAAACGTGGTTCGCTAGAGGACTCAGAGAGAGGGAAGCCACAATTTAGATTGGTTGAACCAAGCAGCGGCCAATAAGAAATTGTTAACTGTCAGAAAATGGGGAAAAGAAGTGCGCCCACACCGGCCGTTAAAACCCCCGGTTTTTTGTTCAAGAGGGGAGTTCTCAGTCAGACGAGTCAGGCGCCAGCCCGTGACTATCGCCGTCGGCCTCGGGATGCTCCATGACAGTCTGTTTCTCGCGGGGAGTGCGTCTGTCTAGGGAATGCTGCTAGGGAACGTAATTACTGGCTTCTGTTGTGGCAAACAATTTATATTTTTTTTTAATAACTAACCCCAGTGTAGTAGACTTAGTATGGGATGCAATAAATTCAATGCAAGGTACCTAGGAGTTCGATAATGTTTCCTAAACAAGTATCCTCTCGAGTCCCGCAGTCCGCATCTGTAGTAGATGCCTGTACTGTCTTTCCGATCGAGATATGCAGACTGACCTTGCTACCTCTTCCCTATGTAGGACACGACATGGCTTCTACCTGTATGGTCGCTTCTTTCTGTGCCTTTATAGGCAGGAAAGAAACGGTACGGTGTCCGATTGCTCGAGTATGCTTTTATGCCATGTGAGACGGACACCCTGAAGAGCAGTTCTATAGCGCGATTGCATCTCATCTGCCCCGGCGCACTGAAGATAGCGAACAGAGTAATTCAGCATCATCTAGAGCTAGAGAAAGAATTAACTGCAATATGAAAGGGCCCGCAAAGCCGCTGGTCCGTATAATGGAGGCAGAGCCGGTGGAGCCAGATAGCGCGGCCAATCCGAGGCTCATTCAGCGGCAGCGGATTGTGCCGGACAGCGCGCAGTTTTATCAGCTGCCGGCGACTGCCCGCCCAGGATTTGGGGCGCAACAATCTGGGGATTTGGCGCAGAACAATCGGGCGGCGCGCAAATGCCTCTGCAGCTGCCCCAGAGGGCCACCGCTTCTCCTCCAGCGGCCAGTCACCAACCGCGTGC
Source organism: Locusta migratoria (assembly GCA_026315105.1). NCBI lineage: Eukaryota > Metazoa > Arthropoda > Insecta > Orthoptera > Acrididae > Locusta > Locusta migratoria. The sequence goes on from CM048750.1 coordinate 329,571,052, forward strand.
ACTCCCATCCTGCGTCTCCGCTCTCAAAAGGCTTTTGCTGCGTTCAAACGTAAGTCCCTCAACGAAGTTAAAAGCAATACTGATGATGAAATCCTAAACGGTCACGATCGCAACAACGAGACGCGTTTCGACACAAGCTTCCCTCCATGACGTTATCTAAAGCATACGAACTGCCATCAGGGTGTGTATGGAGGAGAATTTGCTTATGTGCTACAAAGATCGCAGCATCTATATCTATTCAGACAGCCAGGAAGCCCTGAGGTCACGGCAGCTCCTGCAAATTGTTGCAGAATGTCACAGGGTTCTGGTGGAGCTAGGGGAAAGCAATGGAGTAAACCTATTTTAAGAATAGCAGGTTGCTGCTAAGGAGCTTGGTAAGGTGCAGAGACTAGCCTGATTAGCCATAACAGACGGAATTAGCAGCACACCAACTGCTGGGATGGAAACCATGCTGGATAAGCCCCCATTACACCTTTGGGTCAAGATGGAGGCGGCAGCTGGTGCCTACAGACTCAAATCAGTTAACAACTGGAACTCTTTGGGATATCCAGAATCACACACTAAAATAGTGAGTGAGGTAAATATAGGCAAGGTTGGGGAAATGCCAACCGACTATATTATAACCCCATACTGCTTCAACAAGCCTTTCAGTATAACAATTGGAAGTAGGGAGCAGTGGGAGAAAATAGTTCGACACCGTACGCTGCATTAGATTGTTAGTGTTGTGTGGATCTCGAATGAATGGGTACATTATATTATGCACAAATACAAGAAAAGCTACCCGCACGATGGGTGCCCGCGATTGCTCACGCTTGACCAAAAACGGAATCGTGTGCAAGGAAAGTTTGCAGCCGTTCAGGAAGAATCCGCAGGACCTCAAGCGTAGTTTCGTCACTGTGGATGCATCATGGATACATTACTATACTCGTGAGACCAAAGAAGAATCTAAACAATAGGTTACCAAGGGAGAATCTGCACCAAAACAGGCGAAGACCGGTCCTTCTGCAGGAAAGGTTATAACGAGGGTCTTTTGGGATTGGCTAGGGATAGTCCTATGACTATTTGGAACAACTATTATTACAGGTGCATATTATTCATCGTTATTGGACCTTTTGGAAACAGCTGCAAGAAAAACGCCGGCGATTGGCCCACAAAAAAGTCGTTTTCCATCACAATAATGAACCAGCACACACCTCCAGACGTGGCTCCCTCTGACTACTTTTGTTCCCCAATTTGAAGAAATGACTGGCAGGACGAAGATTTCATTCAAATGAGGTGGTGATTGCACAAACTAATAGCTATTTTGCAGTGTTTACAATTCCTATTATTTGCAAGGGATAAAAAAATTAAAACAGTGTTGGACGAAGTGTATAAGTCTAAAAGCAGACACTGCCGACAAATAAAAATGGTTTTCCCGAAACACGTAAGTAGTTTTTATTTTTGCACGGGCTTTTTAAACGCCCCCCTTAAATGTAATGTTTCCTTAAAACTGCAATCATTTTCATATTGACAACCCAATGTGTTACGCTACGTGATGAATAGCTTGTGTGCTCGCTAATTTTCAGCAAATTATAATAAATATAATAAAAATTAGCACACTCACAGCAAGTTGAGTAACTATGTTCCGAGATGTAAAAGCGACTAATTTTAGTTATGGAGGTACATTCTCGATACTCCTGGTGTAAGACAACTGCGGGTATTTGACCGAAACATAATAATTGGGAAGGAATATGCGGTGGAAATTTGTGCACTGGGAAGGATCCATTCATTTACAGAAATATTCTCGAGGAGAACGGTTTCGACAGTAGCAAGTTATCATCTGAACTAAAAGTTATGTAATGTACATTTAAAATACTTCATCCTTACCACACTGTTATACTAATTGAAATGCAGCCATGTTTCGAAAAAGCTAGTTTTCTTCCATCTAGATAAAGTGTAATGTGGTTATCCGACTGACGGCGAACAAATATAAATATTTGCTTCGGACAGCTTACACGTCTGCCCCCAAATCCGTTTTTACTCTCACCAGTAACTTTTACATCAACTTGCATAGCGAAGAGGACAAAGATAGATGACGACGACGACGTTGAAAGCTGATTCGCGTTGATATCGCTCAGTTTAGTAAAAGATATAAAGAAGTTAAGAAATCGGACTAAATATATTTATTTGAAAGTAACTACAAATATAAAACATTTAATTTGAACTATGGATTTTATTAGAATGAGAACGTTTTTAATTTCTCGCAGCTTCTGAAATTTAGCGTCCCCGCAATCCTTGTTCCATATCCTCCTTCACTGCAAAATTGAGGTAAAAATGTCACGGATAGCGATATGCACACATAAAGATGGTGATAGTATCACGTACAGAAGGTATTAAAGGTCAGTAAATTAGGAGAGCTGTCATCTTGTGAGAAAATTTCCGAGGTATGGCCGGACGACGGGAATTTAAAGACATGGACAGCTAAATTTCAGTGCTAAATACATGGGGCATTCCTGTTCTGAAATCGTCAGGGAATTTAATATTACGAGAGCCACAGTGTCAGGAGTGTGCGCATAGTAGCATTTCATGCATCACCTCTTAGCACGGACAAGGCAGTGGCCTTCCATATATTAAAACTTTAATCATAGAATCCTAATGGCAAACACAATAACGAAAGTTTTTATGTACCTCTAAATTCCAATCCAAACAATGTGTCCAGTTCGATTTATAACAAACAGATGGAAGTTCTACAACAACAAAATATAAAATTATCGCGAATATACCTTCTTACCTTACCCGATTTGTTTCTTGTAACCTCTAATCTAACATACTGTCCTATTTGCAGGCATGAATACAAAAATCAACAGGTACACTGATCAACCAAGGTAAATTACCCAAGGCGAACTAGCGAGTGGGGGTGCACAACGCCGAGAAGTACATAGGGGGAGCGAGAATTATCTTTCAACAGCAATTGCAAACGAAGAAAAGAAATATTTCCCATCTCATCTAAATCATTCGAAACGGTAAAAATTTGGCAAAAAGTGCTCGCAGGTTACTGAATTCGTTGCGAAGGAATTGTCTGGATAACAATAAAAACAACAGAGGGATTCGCAGCATATTGAATCTAATTTCTCAGATTTTGTGGAGAGCTCAAGATATCTACGCTAGTGCTGCATGCCTTTGAGAATAACCTTAGACCTTTAGTTGACCACGAAATTGCAACACTGAAATAAGAGATAGTCGTTACTCTTGGAGGTAGCTCTAAAAACTGCAGGTGGTCGACATCGTTCGCTATCTGAACACCATTCCGATTGGCTTTTAATGGGGATCTTGTGCGCACTCATAAGGGTTTATCTACAAAGATCAAAAAGCAGTTTTATGATTGAAGCCTCTATCCATGGCTCCTAACATCAGCGGAGTTACGTTGAAGAAGTACTGCCTGTCCACTTCCCTCACTTCCTTTCCACTAGGGCACTTTGTTTTAGGTGCCGGAAAACACTGATCCAGCAGTGTCGACAAATTCCAATAATGAAGTTAACGGTGTAGACGTATCACATGGCTGGTACTTCTGTGTTTTAAGATCTCTACATTACAACATACAATACTTAATGGTGACCCCGTTATGGACACTGTGTGTGTGTGGGGGGGGGGGGGGGGGGGGCGAAGAGAGAATTTTTCCTCGCAAAGACGAGGACCTTACGGTCCCAACAGACTTTCTTCATACTTTGAAGGTCAATACTTCGACATCGATTTCCTAAAGCATTGCTACTCCAGCTGTACGTAACACTAAAACGGGAGGTACTTTTATAGTGCTGAAACCCAAGAGACATCAGCAACAACTGAAGCTGCAATTCGTCCATTCGAGAGGAAGACACTTCGATAGACCTATTGACCCGTCTACTGTAACTGGAATGTATATGGGAACGAAGAACGAAAGAAAACTAATAACGATTCGGAAAGCCAATCACTGGCTGAATATTAGGGAATAAGTGGTTATACACATCTTACGAATTACTGGATCTCTCCCCAATCGATTCCGTTCTCATCCTGCTGGAAAACTCCCAAGCGCAGATTTAAGGACGCGATGGAGTAAGCCTAATTGAGGCTCTCCTTGTTAATAGGACGACGCCGACGCAGGAGACTGTGGCCAATGCACGAAGACCTGCGGAGGCTCTACGATTGGTGCTGGAACTGGCAGCTGATTGCTGAAAAAACAGTGGCAGTAGTTTAATACAGGCGTCAGAGGCGTACAACTGAAATTTAGAAAGCGTACTTTCCAAGCAGCGTCGGCCTTCCTCTCTCACGTATAATGACCGAAATGACAAAAATCAGAGAAATTAGAGCTCATATGGAGGAATGCCACAGCTATGCTTCCTTCTCATCCATTGCAAATGGGACAAGGAATGAATCACGTTGTAGTGATACCAGATCTACTCACCATAAGGAGTATGGCTACGGGAGTGATTCAGTCTCCTAATTTGGAAATACTAAAGTAATTATTTTAGACTTACCGAACATTTAATGAATTTTCAAAAAATAACTGAAGTGTCATCTTCGACGAGTCCTGTAAAACGGAGGTGTAATTCGAGAAGATTAAGAGTATTTAAGACGAACAAATCCGACGATTTTTGATCCGAGATAAACTATGTTTGAACAATGATGCATCTCGTCTGAGATACTTGCAATGTGCGTAGTCTTAACATGCTATTGAAACAAGGCCTTGTGCAGGAAACGCAAGTCTGCTTTATAATCGCTCACTGCACAATCGTAGAGTGCATCACGCCAGAGAGATGGATCCATTTTAATTGGATTTGTTCAGAAGTATTCAGTCAGGAAGTAACAGTTCGGAATAAACCCTACTGCATAGAAACTAGGGTGGATATGCGGTTACTGAAACTACCGGCTGAGACCTGGCTTATCACTAGTCTTCACACAGTATGATGTAAAGAGTACACACACATACAATTATCGTGTTTATTCTTACGGTGGAAAGGTTTTTGGAAAAACGTCTATACTTAATCACCTGAGATAGGATGTACAGGAGGGGAAGTAATAGCGTAGTCCATACGTAATTTTTTTGGGTATTATATGGTATGAGTGTTGATTTTGACTGTACATACATGTTCTACGAACCGTTTGAGAACTAGAAGCGAAAAACTGATTTTCATCAGTCTTATCTATACTGTAAATCACTTCTGCGAGTTTAAAGGGCCGCGGTGGCGTAGCCGAGCGGTCTAAAGCGTCTCGCTGCGGAGCGCGCTGTTGCTCGCCGTGGAGGTTCGGGTCCTCCCTGGGGCATGGGGGTGTGTTTTTGTCCTTATGTTAGTTTACATAGGTTTAAGTAGTTTGTAAGCTACGGACTGATGACCACGCAGTTTGGTCCCATAGATTTACAAATATTTAACATTTTGAGATTAAAGGGATCTAAGAGTTACAAGGCTGATGCTAGAAATATATCTCTAGACAAAGGAAGACAGTTTAAAATTATGAACATCGGATTTATCGATAATTCTTTACGCTGAAATAATTGCTATTCACAGTTCAAAGGTAATTGTTCAAATTGTTCACTGCAAAGCCTTCTTGAAATCTGACGAGGAAGAATGGAAAACGAAGTAGTGACGCTACGAACAACGACCTCAGTTCCAAACAAAACCACCACAAACAGCAAGCCAAACTATAGTGTGTTAAGTGTTTTAACTGCAAAACGTGTGACTTTCAGCGGTAGCCGATTCGCCATTCTACTTTAATTATAGCATAAGGTTCCACTGTTCGCTCTCACAATGCTAACTGTTGGTGAGGCTTACTTCGCCAAGACCACCCAGCCTTTATTCCTGGCACGAACTTTATGCCGCTGTGTCTTGTGATTTTAGATATGGGAGGTATAGGTCGTATTTGATACATGAGAGAGGGTAAAGGCGAGGCTAAATAAACTGAACTAGAAAACAACTATATTCCGAGTCCAAAGTACGATACATAAAATCCGCAAGTTCAGTGTAACAATATTTGAAATTCAAATATATTTTGCCCAATAATCAAATAAACATATGGCTTTGTCATTAGCTAGGTATAAAGCTACACTTTTTCAGATTCTGAAGATGGCAGGGGTAAAATTTAGGGAGCGAAGAGTTCTATTCAACCTTTACAGAAACCAGACAGGAATTATTAGAGTCGAAAGTCATGAAAGGGTTGCAGTGGTTGGGAAGAGAGTAAGACAGGGTTGTAACCTTTCATCGATATTGCTCAATCTATACATTGAGCAAGCTATGAAGGAATGCAAGGAGAAATTTGGAGAAGGTATTTAAGTCCCGGGAGAGGGAATAAAAATCTTACGGTTTGCTTATGACATAGTAATTTTGTCAGAGACAGCAAAGGACCTGGAAGAGCAATTAAATGGAATGGCCAAAGTCTTGAAAGGAAGATATAAGATGAACATTAACAAGAGTTAAACTAGGGTAATGGAATGTAGCATCAGAAAAATCAGGCGATGCTGAAGGAATTAGATTAGGTAATGAGACAATCCAAGTAGTTGTTGAGTTTCGTTACTTGGGTGGCAAAATAACTTCTGATGGCTGAAGCAAAGAAGATATGAAGTGCAGAATAGCTATAGGAATAAAATCGTTTCTGAAGAAGCGAAATTTTCTGACATCCGATGTTAGTTTCAATGTTAGGAAGTCCTTTCGGAAAGCATTTGTCTGGCGTGTAGTATTGTGTGGGAGTGAAGCGAGGACGACAAGGAGTTCAGACAAAAAGACGATAGAAGCTTTCGAAATGTGGTACTACAGACGAATGACTAAGATTAGATGGGTAGATCACGTAACTAATGAGGTGCTCAACAGAATTGGGGAGAAAAGGAGTTTCTGGCATATCCTAAGAGAAAGGATAGTTTGGTAGGACACATCTGAGATATCAAGGAATCATCGACTTAGCATCAGAAGGAAGTGTGTGGGGTAACAACCGTAGAGGAAGACCGAAGGACAAATACAGTAAGCAGATTCAAAAGGATGTAGGTTGCCGTTCGTATTCCCATATGAAAAGGCTTGCACAAGACAGGGTAGCGTGGAGAGCTGCATCAAACCAGTCTGCGGACTGAAGACCACATCAACAAAAGCTAACAGCGTACAGCTTGTGCTGAGGTTTGGGCTTCTCCGTAGGTTGTCATCCGTTTGGACAGACACACAATTTCTCATTGAGGTATCACGATCGGGAAATATTTCATTACTTGTAGTACCTTCCAATTTGTGAAGGACGTGGCAAGTTCTTCCATCTGCTATCTACACTTCGACGGTGATTGATCTCCAAAGGAAGCTCTTGAGAAAAGCCACCTGAGTTGATTTTGCCCTGTATAGGTGATACCTATCGGTTGTTTCTTCCTCTCCTCTTCGGCAGCTACTTGCCACCGTATGTTAAAGGACGGTGGTGTGTGGGAGGGGGGGAGGAGGAGGAGGAGAGGGGGGCGGGAGATGATGCGTATTCATATCAGGAATTACATGATGTCAGCGTAGGCGTCACACATCCTGATATGATGCGGACTGACTGACTTATGACCACATTATTGTTTTACGTGGGTCGAATTCTTCCATACAGACGCGGCATATTCGGTTACAGACAGTCTACGTACAATGTTTGGTGTGTGAAGCACTCTTGAGTCATCACCAAAGTTTGCGATAAGCATACTGTTTTGTTCAAGTAGGACACATTCGGTCATTACGAATTGTCCTATACGTCATAGCTTCAGACGATTTCTGTATATATACTCCCACTTTTGCAAGTGTTGTCAGTTGATCTTTCGAAACGAATATGCTCAGGAGAGTAGTAGTCGATCCAATGATCTATGTATTCAGCTTATGTCCTAGATAAAGCAGTACACACTAGTAGTCACTAGTCGCAACTAGGATTTAGAGTCCAAAGACAATTACTATGCTTCGAACTGACCACCATCCGGGCAGATGGTGAACCACTGTCTACCGCCTTCACAACGCTGCTTGCTGTCTGAATATGCCAGCTCAGTCTTCATTGGTTGGTTTCCTAAAGGCCAATGATCCTGCCGACGAGCTGGAACTTTGGCGCTAACCCTGTCAGCGGTATCCAGAGGTCATCTGTTACCACTGCATTCGACTCAGGTGGTTCCAAGTCTGGACCCACAAGCAGCTGCCTAGACCGGAGGAGGGACGGAGGGCTTCTCCTTTAAGTCTCTGCTTCGATCCCCAGACGTTGCGGTTCAGGCATCTCCATCCGTATAGTATAGCAGCTGGCCCATGGAAGACGCGACGAGCTAACGCGATGCAACCTTACGCCTAACTACTTGGAAGCGTAGCAGTGCGGCAACTCTTGTTCTTACCAAGAGTTTTCTCTTTGCTTTCTTTTTCTCCAAATGCAAATTTCAGACCCGCGTCTTTGCCACTTGGTTTCAGGTGGTTTTGGCGATGGTACTCACCCGATATTTGAAGGCTACTGATTACCTTTCCCACTTTAAGACACTGCCGTAGGCACCGCAAGGACTAGACTAATAATGCGCAAAGAGGCTTTGGAACAGCCATTCTTCCCGCACCCCCATAGGTTACAATGAGAAAAAAACCTAATCTCTAATAAGAGGAAGATCCCTCTGCCATGCATTTCACAGTGGTTCGCGGAATATGTATACAAATGTGGATGTCCAACAAAGTTTACTCCTTGTATTTATATCTCCACTACTCAACATAAGAGGTGTGACGGAGTAATTTCCAATTTCCTTTAAAGGCCTAACGTAAATACATCGAAATGAATACATGGGCACTTCGAGAAAAGAAAGCAACTCGCACCGAGCTACTGACAACTGCTTCAGCCGACAGTTTTCGACAAAAAGCTAGGGCATACATAACGTGGAAAGGTGAGCGGGTGGAAACCAGGTCGTGTAGAGACAGAACCGACTTAGCGTCCAAGAGACAACTCGCCGCTTGAGAAGCCAAGCTGCAGTAGTTCTACACAGAACGTCTCACAATTAGGCGGTTGTTTGGGACGGCAAGGTAACAGGCGCACCAAGGGCGCCTGTGTGCAGATCTCTATCAGTAGCTGAAACGTCTAGCGTATAAGTTGTGGATGTAGGATTTCGGATTGCACTGCATCTGTGACAAATTGGAAGAGCAGTCTCAAGCTGGGTTCTAAACTCATAAAAAGTATGCAGCAAATTTTTATTTAATTTTTTTTTTTTCTCCTGAGAGAGTTAATGACTGAACCGTTTCAAGAACGATTGTCGTTTCTTAAATTTCCTTCTCAAGATCATGTGACATCTTCGAAACAGACAACAACGATAGAAATGGGGTGGATGGTAAGTAACAATCTGAATAATCATAACGTTTTTAAAGTGCAGGTTCCCGCCGTCTCTACAGGAAAGAATGAGTCGTCGAACTGATACTACTTGAGTTCTTTACATAACAAAACGGAAATTCAATTTTAAAGGAATTAACGATGGTGAAAAATTAATTCCTTAACAATGTGACTAGTCAAATTGCAATGGAAATTGTTCCATTTACTGTAAACTGTATTATTAACAGTACGTAAGTTATCCTATTTCAATTTTTTCTATTACTGACATCTCCGTGTTGAAATTTCTAGACAAAATTTTATAGCAGGCTAGACTACACAATTTTGTTTTATATTTCTCAAAATATATGACTTAGTTGTATATTTTAAGATATACTTGTCTAAGAATCTATTATTATGTTGACGGCTTAAGAACTAGCAACATCTGCAGTCACACAGCTATGTCAACGTAGTAATTACTGATACAGAAACTAAATGTTAACCGATAAATTCCCGGAAGTAATTTTCATGGAGTTCTCGTGTGTACTATTACCATTACTGAAACATGTTGTTAAGAAAACGAGAAATAGACATTTTTTGTTGCAAAAACACTAAATAATGATTTACTTCAATATTACAGTATTGAAATCTCACCAACACGATCAGTTAATGTAGAAATGAGTAAATTGTGAATCTTAGTTTTACTTCCATGAAAAAGCTACTTACAGGCTGTTAAAACCACCAATAAGAAATGGCCTTAACTTTTGCTGCTTTTAGGAAGCTTAAATTACGTCAGTTTGCGACCACTGGTTTTCCAGACCGTATAATTAAGATCCTTTGATGGATATGCACCGACTTACTATGATCTACATAACTAGCTACATCAGAGCTTTTATTTTTCTCTCAACTTACATGCCATTGAATGCAGTGTGTGTGACGATTATTACGTAAAAAGTTTCAACACATACGACAAGATTCTGCAAAGATACCCTAAACTGAAACTGAAATCTAAAAGCAATAACCGATTACGTGAGAGAAAGAGAAGAAATACAGTTTTAAAGGGAAATCTTACACTGCTGTTCAAGACCATCAAGGAGCGTCTAATGGCGAAATTCGATGAAACGTGAGAATGCGACTCCACAGTTTATTACTAACATTTACAACATTGGGCATTGGACACAGCCAGAAATCTCGGGTTAAAAACCTGACAGCTTTGTTAATACTTAATACTAATTTTAAAAAGTAATTTATGATATCGTGCCGTATCACTAAGCTCGTAGCACGAAAAGATAAGGATGACTAAGAAGAACTGATTGAAAGTGCTCAAACGTTTGTTGCTGACGTCAATGAGCATATCACGACAGAATAGATATCAGTTCTGTATGGAACTGATCAGAGTCAGTTCAACTATAAACTTTCTTGTGACTGAACACTATCCGTGAAAGGGGAGAAAAACATTATCGCGATGTTGCAATCAGTTAGCTGTGCATCACACTTTTAATCGAAAGAGATGACGCTGGTCAGATATACCTTTAAAGTCGGCAGCACAAGTGGTGGCCCCCTCTATGCCCTCTATATAAGCAGGAACACTTTCACGACTGCAGCAATACTACCGCAATCACATACAAAACATACATAAGACCTGTCATGGAATATGCTGCAGCCCTACTAGCAGGAATGACTAAATGTGCAAGAGAAAAATACTACGCGACCGAAATACGACTACTAAGGAACATACTAAAACTTCCCTTGTAAACACACAGAACCGAAGTGTATACTGCAGCGAAGCTACTCCCACTTCAAACCCGACTCGCCCAACTTCGTACCAGATATGGACGACATATTATACGTAACCGACCAGACATAACGCCACTATTCACTTATAGACCAAGAATAAACACCAAACACAAATACATTTACCCTCTAACCATTGCACACAACACCAAACACTATGAGAACTTAGATTACACTCTCCCTTCCCCACCTCTCCCCCCCCCCCCCCCAATGAAGATGAAAATGTATAGTAATTGAATCCACGAATATCAACCCACATCTTGCACACTCTACTCCGGGACACCTGTCTCAATGAAAGCGTATAGCTCTCACTGAGTCTAAAATGAAGTCCATACGCAACCCAAACAATCAACTCAGATCAATGGGTATATATTTCTATTGAAGAAAAAAGACAATGTAATAATACATTAAAAACTCTTGTAGCAAATATAATAAAATTGTATAATTGTTTATACTGTAATACAAACAATTGTATATATTGTAAATAATATTTTACTAATTGTAAGCAAAAATGAGAAATTAAGAACAAATGTAAAGCTTAAAAGAAATGTAATGAAGGAAAATCCTATAACTTACGCCGCAAAGAGCCTGCGAGCTCTCAACCGGCCCGCCCTACACCCTAAGGGTTGGGAATGAAAGTTAAAAAGTTTAACAGCCAGTCGTCGACTCACCTCAAGACGTTGCTCGCAGTAGGCAACGAAACGTCGGGAGTAAGAAGTTGTATAGATGAACCAGGGTATCTTAGCCCGAAAGTTTAATTAATGTGCAACACATAGTTACACGATCGTCGTCGTTATATCAATGAAACGATTAGCACACGAACTTAGTATTTACTGCCAAGAACCTAGTAGAAAGTTTGGATCCTGTATGTCAAGGAAAATAGAAACGCGATGCCCTCCAAATATCGTCCGTGTGAATGGGAGTGGGAAGAGGACGAAACAACTGAAAACATTTTTTTCCTGTCAGTTTTGAATCCACATTTCTCAAGAAAGTCATTAGTACTTCTTGACTCCTAGTCTGGAAATAAGGATGATCAAGTTCTATTGGAAAAATCTGGCGGAAAACGTGGATTTAAAAATCTTTCGGCCTAAAACTACAAATTATGCACAACCTCTATGTTTATTTCTTCGGGCAGTATAAAATATATGCCAAGAGAATAAAAGATATTATTAAACTAAAGTTCCAGTAATATGCAGCCAAAATAGCATGACTATCGTGAATATTCAATTGTAATTGACAAAAAGTTATGTGCGGGAGTATATAGATCAATGCTTCGTTACGTGTGGCAGAACGCTGGCTACGCTCTTGTGAACCGGTGGACACCTTCAGAAGTGTCATTGACGTAGCGTTCAACACTGATATTACAGAATGGGCAAATATGCCATGCGATCAAATTACATTTCTTCACTGTGCGTTTTGCAATCATTCATACTGCTCGGAGCATTTTATTGACATTCCCCATTTACATTTATTTCTGCATTGCGTACGGCGTCTGAAAATACATCTACAGTGCTACCTAGAACATGATTGCAGAGTTTTGCAGAAAAAGGACACCCACCAGCACTTGGTGGGGTACGTAATGATCCTGTAACCAAACGTTGATATGTTTTTTCGATCCCAAGTACTTTTCTTTTTAGTCGTAGCAGGAAGTAGACACCAAACACCACTCGCAACCCACATCGAGTGCTGCGACTGCTAACCTTTACTACCACTTTCTGACGTCTGCACGCAGACCTAACGGTGTAATCACGCAATGGCGCTTCCGGTCGCATAAACGTCTACAGAACGGTTCACAGGTGCCGGGATTATAAACTGAAAGAGCACGTAACCGTAGATAACGAAACCGTAGTCGTAGCAGCGATAGCGTTATCTCTAAACGATACAGCTATGGAACTCAACTGCAAGTACTTTTCCCCGAAATCTACAGGGTCGCTTTGGCCTAAATATAGTCTACTTCCTCTGAAGCGTTTAGTAAGAATGTGTGTTGGTAGCGGACTGTCAGTCCCTATCAAAATGAGTGGTCAAGTAAAAGCAAATAGATAGTAAAATTAAAAGTATCGAATTAGTTTTCTGACGTGCGGATAGGAAGGGGGGGGCGATTTTTTTTCCTCCCTTGGGGGAGACTGGAAACTATTTTTTCAATATTAACGTTTTCCACAAAACAGAAAAACAACAGTACTGTGACGGTAGTCCTTCGAATAACGACTAAGAAGTCAACACGAAGCCCAGTCTATGTGAACCGGGAATATCAATGACAGACTATGTTCGTGAAGCGTTAACAGTGGTTGCTGGAAAGAAGCGACAGGATTCACGGTAACTAAGTAATAGCTGTATCCAAAGCGCAACAATTGATGGAACGTTTAAATATGACTCGTGGAGTTACTTTATGTTTGCGCAATAATTTCAAGTCAGAAACCTCCATGAAGCGGTCTGTAGAGCTAAGATGCCGCAATAAAAAGGTTGGTTGGTTGGGATAAGGGACCAAACAGCTATGTCAACAGTCCCTTTAGGTCAGACTGGTGTATTCGGTAGAAGATATTGCAATTAAGTATGTAGGCCACCTAAGGACATTCTGCTAGTGAAAGAGGGAAACACTAAAAACCATTTAAAATCAGTTGTACCAGCAAGAATAACACCAACATGGAATGTGCACTGCAGAATTCCCTATTTCAACAGCTCTGCAAACGAGCGTAAACGCCCAACCACCGATTCATTAGTAACGAGCATTTACTCGTCAACAGATCATATCCCTAGAGCAGGAGCCTAAACATGGAAGAAAAGAGAACAGTGTTGATAACAATGCAAAAGAAATGTTAATGAGTGGCTTGGAGGGGGCGGTTAAAACAGGGAACAGCGGGAAGATCCACAAACCCATCCACCTTGTCACTGCGTCAGGGGATAAAAATCTAAACACTGGAAAAAAGTTCTTCACGGAGATAACAAGACTCAACTATCCGTGGGTCATCCGCAAAAACTAGAGGCAATGAATGCGTTACTCCGTATTTTCATGGAGGGTCAGAAGGAAGGGATACGGGATACTAAGATTACGGGCCACCGACTGTAGGTCTCCACAACTGCAACGTGGAGAGGCTCATTGCACAGAAGTATGGGTCCGTCTGGAATATCTGCTGCGGAAACGACAAAGAACGATGCAATCCCTCCGTGAAAAGAGTAAGGAAGAATTTCATGCTGCAGTGGCCTCCTTGATTGTACGGAGTTTACTGGATGGGGCCGTAACCTCCCAGTTACTGTTACCAATTTTTGGAAGAGCAGCGATCTTATCTGCACCCGCAAATCCGCAACCGGGATTGTCAAGGCAAATTTGTAGCAAGTAACTGCAGCTCAAACCAAATAGCCAGCCTGTTTATTTCTGAGGGTACCCACATGAATGGGGACCCAGAGGAAGGCAACGGAGCAGACAGCATGACTAAGGTCAGTGAGATCGTGGATAGAACTGACCAAAGGATGAGGAGAATTGCATCGGTCAGTGGCCTCCAGGTTGCTCATTGAGTCAATACAGATTAAAACACCGTCCAGAGAGGTCTGTTCAGTAAAATAAAGGGCTCTGTTAATGGCCGTCAGATCTGCTGTGAACACGCTACGTGTTCCCGGCAGATAATGGCATCCATACCGAGAGGAGATGTGTGAAAACACCAGTATAACCGACAGTTCTCGAGCCATCATTGTAGAACAAGGTGGCACCCAGAATTCTTCGAGTACTGGGTGTAACAAACGCTGGATGATTAAGGGGGTCGACTGAAGCTTTGGGACTTTTGACGAGATCAGCCTGCAGTCGTGGCCTGGACACCATCAAAGGAGAGGAGCGGAGCGCGGGAGATTACGGGGGTTACAGTCCAGGGAAGGGAGATACAAGTCTTTGCAAAGGGAGGCGAGCCACATTCCGACGGATATCCGGCTGATATAAGGAGAGGGAAACCAAACGCACGCAAAAAGAACGTAGTGTTATGGGCACAAAATTGTGGAAAGTAAAAAAAAGCTAATGCCGTCTAAAGAGGGTAGATTCCCGCTTCGGCAAGGAGACTGTCGACATGGCTGGTCCGGTAGACACCAGCAGCCAAGCGCACACCACAATGGTGAACGGGGTCTAAGTATCCAGGCGGAACTGCCCCGCCATGACCTCGCTCCCATAATCTAATCGGGACAAAATCAGAGGCCGATATATACGAAGGTGCACGATCTTCACCGCAAGATGAGTGGGCTACGCAATAATGCATTATGCTTCTTCATCCAACTAGTGTTCAGGTGATGAATATGGGGCAGACGAATCAGCTTTGTATCGACAAAGTTGGCCAAAGAAACGGTCTTGTGTTGCACGTTCCACCGTCCCAGCTGCATATTTATATGAAAGTTTTGACTATTTTCGATATTTTTCGTCCGTTTTCAAACTTACAAAAGAAAGTTACATGTTGCAGGTTTCAATAATAACATGTGGGGCCTACACTATAAACTATTGCTTGGAAATCTGTGTGCAAAATTGTTTTCAAATTGACTAAATGAAAACTAATCACAAATTCCAAATAAACGCGCAACTGTGACGGCAAAGAACATAAATAAAACATTGTGTAACAACTGTAGATTCTAACCTATTACGATGAACTTTTACAAGTTTATGCCGTGTCAGGCTCTCAAGGATACTCATGTCTTCATGAAGAAATTTCAATTAGTAATAACCTGTGCCAGAATTGCTTTGAACCGTGTGTGCTAAACGACGCGACACCAGTACATGGAAAAGTCAACATTGAATGTTCATCTAGAAATGTTGTTTGTGTAGAACAAAAAGAAACCTCAATGAAGCCAGGTAGCCTGTAGATCATAAGGCTTTCATATTATAACCATATTTCAATAATATGTTATATTACTGAAACTGACATGTACACTATAACTTACTGCCTTTAACGTACCCACGAAGTCGCTGTGGACCCGCTGAGGGGTCAATAAGAAGGAATGTATCTGGCGTCGCGTGTCGAGGAGAATGGCGCCCGTTCTAATTGCACTTTGCATTTGTCCGTTAAAAGGCAGGCTGCCAAATAGGACTCACCCTGTTAGCGCCTAATGTCCGTGCGGTCGTTAGTGTGGGACATAATAAAGCTTGACATTCCGAAAATATTACTTTAACGTTTTCGCCAAACACCGTATTACCGTCGCTGTTGGCACAGGAGTCTGCTGTTTTTAGACCGTAGAAAGCGACATTAAGGGGACCTACTTTCCGAAGCATTGCATCAGAATGAGTTCACTTCTCCAAAATTAACATTACCCGACATTGCAGGTTTTGGAGGCGATATTCCTCAAATATGAAACGCCAAGATCGGGAATTATTTATTTAATGACGACCGGTTTCGGAGGACTGTGCCACCATCATTGCGTCACATACATTTAATAAACTGGTCATCTTATTTAAAAACTTCCAGTTCATGTGTAAACTGGCTGACATTTAATCTAAACAAAAGTATGAATTTCATCTCGTCACTTAAAAGGTGCCTGTTAATAAAAATGTTTCAACAGCGTTCATGGTCATGTGTCACTAAAATATAATCAATATATAGAAAACGCTGACAGCTAAAATCTGCAATGTCATAGTGAAGTACACGGCGAAGTGATTAAATTAAGAACCGAAAATTCCTCCATGAAGCCGCATATGGAATTAACACTAAAAACCTGCCATTAATAATCCTTCGCAAATAAAGAAGCGAAACGCTTTTCATTTAGTTGCAATAGACGGAAGTAAACCTACACAGATATTAATACTGTTTAATACCTCGTTTTATTGCAAAAACCATTAGTTATTTGTATATACCCGTAGATAAAAAAGCTCTGCGTATTAATAATTCTGTACAACATGAATTCCCTTCCCAGGCTATCATTTCAAAAAAGTGTTCAATATCTTTAACAGTTTAGATGATGTGATGGTTGGCACCACACAATTCACGTTGCACATGGAGAGAACTGGCGCGCTAGTTGGAGATAAAATAAGTGCAACGTAGCACTTAGCCATAAAAACACATAAAACATGACAGCTTACAAGCTGTCATCACGCGTAGTGGTGCAACAAGGTGGGTGCAATCTGTCATCCATCATCTCAGATTTCTTTGAAGGATAATCCGCAATCCCTATAGACAACTACTCTTCCCCGATCGAACCCCGAACGTGATCAAAAGACATTCCTTTTCTTCTACGAAGCATAGTTAAGCTGCTTGCAAGAAACAATCTCATTTAAAACATTTCCATTACGTGCGCACGGCTGTTTATCAGTATACAGTGCTTGCAGGTGGTGACCGTGAGGTGTGCCTGTGCTGAAATGCTAACCACTTTCATCTCTGGTAGCTGCAAAGGCACTATAAAAATTACACCCGATTTGGGTGCTTCCATAATGAAATGCATTTTAGGTGGCCAGAACTGTAGTTTCTTTTGTATTCTCCGGATGCTTAGGTTCGAAACGTGGTGGGCCGTGGCTAGATGTGGAGAAAGGTCTGCAACTGAAAGAAATTATTAGTCCACATGTACTTTAGGTGTTGTGCTCGTGGTGTGAAACAGTTGCTTCCTATCTACAAAACAGTTCTGCAGTGATCTCTTCCATCAGTCAATAGTAGCGAGGTCTCATCTCTCCATCAAAGAAGTTCGCAGTTGTTCTTGTGGTCTTCAGTCCGAAGACTGGTTTGATACAGTTCTCCACAGTACTCTATCCCGTGAGAACCTCATCATCTCCTCACAAGAACGGCAACTACACGAGTTTGGACGTGCTTACTGTATTCGTCTCCGTGTCTCCCTCTATAATTTTTTACACCACATAGACTTCTCAGAATCTGTCCTACTAATCGCTCCTTCTCTCAAGATACAGTATGACAAATTTCTTTTCTCCGCAATTGTATTCAGTATCTGATCATTAGTTACGCGATCTAGCCATCTTATCTTCAGCACTCGTCTGTAGCACCACACTTCAAAAGCTAACATATTTTTGTCTGAACTCATTGTCTAGTTTTCATTCCCGTCCAAGGCTACACTCTAAATACTTTCAGAAAGCATTAATACTGGATATCAAAATCGCTTCTTCGCATTTATCTGCACATACGTACTCCACTTTTATATCATCTTTACTTCGGCCATCTTAAGTTATTTTGCTACCCAAATAACAAAATGGCTCTGCAACTATTAGTGTCTAATTACCTAATCTAATTCCTTAAACATCGCATACTTATAGATTACATCCCATTAGGTTTGTCTTTGTTACAGAGGTTAAGATTATGACATCTACATGCTATACTCTGGAAATCACATTTAAGTGCCTGGCAGAGGATTCATCGAACCACCTTTATATTATTCATCTACCATTCCATTCTCTAATAGCGCGCGGGAAGAACGAACACCTGAATCTCTCCGTTCGAGCTCGGGTTTCTTGTATTTTATTCTGATTATCATTTCTACCTATGTAAGTGGGAGTCAACAATATATTTTTGCATTCGGAGGAGAATGTTTGCGATTGGAGTTTCGTAAGTACCTCACGCCGCAGCGATAGATGCCGTTGTTGTAATGATTCCCATCCCAGATCCTTTACCATTGCCCTATATCGTGACAATACGAAACAAGCTGCTCTTCTTTGGACTCTTTCGATGTCCTCCGTCAAACCCACCTGAAAGATCCCACACTGAGCAGCAATACTCAAAAAAGGATAGACAATCTTAGTGTATGCAGTTTCTTTAGGAGTTCTTGTTGCATCTTTTAAGGGTTTTGCCAATAAAACGCAATCTCTGGTTCACCTTTCCTACGACATTATCTACGTATTCTTTCCAGTTTAAGTCTTAACTAATAGTAATTCCTAGGTATTTTGTGGAGTTTACGGCCTGCCGTTTTGATTGATTTATCTCGTAACAAAGTTTAACGGGTTTCTTTTCGTACTCATGTGAACGACTGCTCATTATTTAGAGTCAATCGCCAATTTTTACACCATACTTATATCTCATTTAGAGCATTCTGCAGTTGGTTTTGATCTTGAGATGACTTAACTAGACGGCGTCATCTGCAAACAACCTAACAGTAGTCTTGTGTAGTTCGCGTACCAGCTAGTTCGGAAGAGCGCTCCCACAGGCGAACTACGCGAACTAGTTCGCAGATCCCTCGCCTTTTAGTTCGTCCGCTCCTTTTCCGAAGACTGACGGGTAACAGCGAGAGGACGGGAGAGTGCGCAGAATGGCGTGATTCCCTTTTATCAGTTGCCATTTCGAGCTGAGATGCAACTCGCCTGTAGTTTTGGTAGTGGTAGCAAAAGCCAAAACGAGCGGACGAACTAAAAAGAGCGACCTACTTCGTGGCCGAGCTGCGAACTAAAATGTGCGCGACAGGTCGCGAACAGAATTAAAAAAAAATCACGTGTTTGTCTTCTGCTGATGACAGCCATTTCGAGGTTAGTGGCTGCCTGCTACATTACATAGTTCAGTGCCACAAAATTTCTGGTTTGAAGTTATCTGCACCCTTCAATATCTGACTAATAAATTCCATAATGCCAAGATATATCTATAACTCCAAACTTAAACGCGAGAAATTATCCACAAATTTATTTTGGTTTGCGTGATATCGTTAGCGGCTCAAGCAGCAAGCGCATGAAGCAGCTGTGGGGGAACTTTTCCCTCCACCTGCATGCGCAGACCACGCCGCTCAGCCGTCACTGGGAGCGGACGAACTAAAAGAACGAACTAGTTCGCGGCAGACACACACTTCTGGAAACGCAGCAGGATGGAAAGGTCGGCCGCAGTGTGGAGAAGTGAGGCGCCGAGCTCCCGGCAGTGGCAGCAGGCAGCAGGCAGCTGTTAGCCGCCGGGCGCTAACACAAGCCGCGCAGGCCGCCGGCTCGGCCCTATGCAGGCCATTAACGCGCCCGACGTCGCTAATTGCTGCCTGCCTTCCGCTCGCCGGATGCTTGCCCAAGAAAGGCCCTCGCACACCACCAAGTCCAGCTACACAACAACGCTGTCGTCGTCTTACCGCCTAACATTATTCTGATACCTCTAATACGTCTTTCTGTCTGACCTACGCAGTGGAGACAAAAAAATCGTACTGACGTGTTTTACGGCCCACTTTAGATTTGTACTTTTATAATTTTTTGCAAACATTTTGGACCAAAATAACAATCTAAATAATAATAAATTAATAAGATTGTCTGAAACCCTTTTAGGAAAAATAAAATTTAAGTAGTGGCGGGTTTCGAACCACCAACTTTCCACGAAACTGTCCAGCACCTTGCCCACTACGCTACGGCTATAAATCAAAACACGAGTTTTTTAATCTCATACTATCATGACCGCTGTTAACCGATGTTAATATGGCAAAAGTAGACATTACATTATCATTTATCGTACGAAGAACGATTTGTTTTTGTTAATTGCTCAGTGTGCCGTTGGTTTGAAATGACAACGTTTAAGTTACAATAAGAAAATCATAAAATACGCGAGGAATGTCACGTGACATCTCCGAACAGCTCGTTTTCGTTAATTCAATGGATGGTGTCAAATCTCCGTTATTTTTTCAAATATGTCTCAAACGATACGACATATGGAAAAAAAAAAGGGATCTAAGTTTTAGAGAATTTTCTCCTCTGCCAATTAGGTTATTCAATTTTCGTGTCAGATGAACAGTTCCTTTGTAATTACAATTACAAACAGCTTTTTTTTTTTTTGTTTTACTACCGCATTTTTTGTCCGAAAAGTTTGAAAAGGGAGGTTCTGGTCTCTGGCGGCTTACAATCATGTATTAAAAATTTGATGCTGATCGGTTGAACGGTTCGTCTTAAAAACTGGGAACACATTACGGACAGACAGACATACATACATCCCAAAATCGCCGTTATTTTTGCAAATATCTTTGAAACGCTACGAGATTAGAAACAATCATAAAAGACCAAAGTCGTAGAGAATTTAATGTTATTCAATGTTCGTGTCAGATGAATAGTTAAGCCGTTATTTTAATTTAAATTTCAAGCTGTCAAAAGACGATTGCAAAGGCCCACTTTTAGTGTTACTACCGTAACCTAAAGTGGGCCAATAATACGGTAACCGAGATAGTGCTAATATGAAGAAGTTGCTGCAGAGGAAGTTGGTTTAACTTCTCTTTACCAAAAGAACTACAACAAGCAGTTGGGTGCCGATAGTGTAGTGCACAGATAGCGCAATCATCAACGACGTGACATACAAGGAGAGGACGCCTACTCATCGGCGAATTCGTTCAAATTAATGGTGGTGAAACAAAGTGTACCAAGTGGGAACTCCATATGACTAAGCGTTTAGGAAATAGATCCCTATCAAAATTCCTTCTATCTTTTTAATTTTTTTCTGATAGAATGTTTAGAAAGCGGTGTTTGGCTCAACTGTAAGAGATCGGATTTTTATTGACAGGATCGCGGATCCGATCCCACCCGACAACATTTTTTTCCCCCTTGGCAATGCGTACACTACTGATTTCACAATTAAACGTAACACGATATATTTTATTTTGTATTTATACGTGCGCAACATTAGGATGGTACGTGATTATTTAAAACAAGCATATTATCTTGTGTTCATAACGTGTGCAAGATACGATCAAAATTATTGCTTCCTCTGCTTCTTCGAAGAATATCACCGCGGTACATGTAGTTGGTCTATTGCAAAAGAATGGAAGTATCGATTTACATACACGACGTCTCCAAGTACGTGTTAACTTCAGTCCCTTTTTAAATGTTTGTAGTCCCGAATTTGAACCAATGCCCTTTCTATTTTGCTTATATGATTTATTAAAATAACCTATTTGATGCTGCCATTAATTGTGACCTCAGTCTACATTTACATCAATACTCTGCAAACCACTGTGAAATGCATGGCAGAGGGTACGCCCACTGTACCAGTGTTTTTCCCATTCCATTCACGTATTGAGTGTAGGGAGAATCATTGTTTAAATGCCTTCATCCGTGCTGTAATTAATCTAATCTTGTCCTCACGATCCCTACTGGAACAATATGTAGGTGTAAGCATTGCCAAGAAGCAGAAAAAAGCGGAGTTAAATCCGCAACCTTCTCAATACGAATCAGAGCTTTTACCGCTGAGCCAAACACAGCTTCCTAAAAACGCTGTCACAGGGACAGTTGATAAGATGCATATGGCGATAGATCCGTATGAAAGCTCCTTTTATTTCCTAAACGCTTGGCCATCTGGAGTTCCCTCTTGGGGCAGTTTCATGTCTCACCACGCCCTACATGTACCATAAATTTGGATGAATTCGGCGATGACGAGTGGGCGTTAGGCGAAGGTTGGAAGCGCGAAAGACACAGAGAGGTGACTGCAGCTATTGGAGTGTCTCGAATTGTCATTTCCAGGACTTGGACGCGATTTCAGACATCACGAACCATTAAAAGAAGGCAAGGCCAACGCCGTCCACGGGTAACATCAGCAAAAGCATTATCTCCGGTTAACAGCCCGTCGAGACAGGAGGCTGAATGCAACTCAGCTGCAATGCTCTCTCCAGACAGCAACAGGACGGCAATATCAAGATAAACATCCGAAATCGCCTTCGGGAATGTGGTCTTTATGCACATGTTTCAATAATCTGTTATAATATATTACTGAAACTGTGACATGTACGCTATAACTTACTGACTTTAAAGTACCCACGAAGGGGCCGTTGGCCCGTTGAGGGGGTACGATTCTGCTCACGGATGAGTCAAGATTTCGTGTTAAGTCGGATAATCGTCGTTCCCTTATCAGGAGCGAACATGGAACTCTGAACAAGTCTGCTTAAGAATCATAAAACTGAACATCTTTAATAAAAATGGGCATTTATACTCCCCTTAACCACCCAAGGTCGGTACAGAAATTTCGTTTGAAATATCGCGTTCGGTCGGCCTAAAAGCGTTCTGCAACTTTGTTCGGTCCTCTTAGATACAATCTTCCCTTGTGCGTTACGCTCCAGGAGTCGCCGCTGTTAAGCATAGACTAGGTAAGGAGTTCTACGACAGTTCAGTTTAAGAAACCTGATAGAGCTCTGCTCTAAGGAAACAAGTGTCTGTGTTCAACTCACCTTGACATTTGGTCGCTGAAAAGAATTTCTATGAAGTAAATAAGCAGTTGACTAGTCTAAGAATTACAGTATCATACCGTACGACATGTAAATAACTCCGGAGCCCCCACCTTCAATATCACGCTTTTCTGCAAAAGCGTAATGTTACACTGTCTCTTCATATACAAAGGAGTAGGCGGCTCTTGCTAGAGCTCACACCATTTTAAGTAACTTTGTGTGATTCTGTCGAAATCTTGCTTTATCACAGACTGTCAAAGCGACTAGAAAGTGGATGACATTGTCTTTGCAAGTCTCTAGAAATAGCAATTGGGCAATATTTTTTTTTCCTCTTTTTTTTAGCAGTAGCGAAATTGTAATCCCTCCATTCCCAATAAATGCTACTTCCTGCGTGTAACAACAGATGTGCCCAAGTGCCCTGCGGTACTACAGAATTTCGAGTCTTTTATTAAAGGATGAAGGCAGGTAGTGATTACTATACTGAAATACAGGAAAGAAAACTTTGTTGTGGGGTTTCCTTATGAATTACGTTAGCACGGTGATTCACGTCTTCCTTACACTGTCAGTTCTGTAACTGGGGAGCACTGTAAGAAATACTGCCTGTCTGACAGATTTCGTAAAACGTAACAACAGCAGCAGCAAGGACGAAGGGCGTTAACGCCTGTGTTGTGTTGCAGAAGCTGCACAACAAACAACGAAAACCAGAGTAGGAGCGGGGGGGGGGGGGAGAACGCCATGAATATGTTTTGGGCAATTCCACGTTTCCGACGACCACAATCCCAAAAATAAAGTCCTATCAAATTCCTTAGTTTAATTCTTTTCAAGTACTGATACTGTCAATTGTTTATCAGTAACATGCAAACATGAAACTGAAGGGGGAAAATCTTGTTGCCATAATTGCTACCAAAGTACACGGTTGGCCATCAAAAATATACAACATCAAGAAGGCCCAGAGGTATCACCCAAATAAATACGGATGTATGAATGCGTAGTTTCGCGACGAGTTTTACTTAAACACTCTTGGGCTTCCAGTCTCGTCATGTGGTTTGAAACCCAAGATCTCCTGCTTGGCATATCACAAAAATCAAAAATGTTCCAATGTTTGTTACGCTTATGGAACTTAACTGCTGGGGTCATCAGTCCCTAACTTACAAACTACCTATAAACCAACTTATACTAAAGACAATACAAACATCCATGCCAGAGGGAGGATACGAACCACCAACGGGGTAAATCGTTTATAAAAAAGGTAACTGTAGGGACCCTACAATATCTCCCTGGGGAACGACAGATATCACCTACTCGATGACTTACCGTCAATTACAACGTACAGTGTCCTTTCTGGCAGGAAATCACGAATCCTGTCGCAAAACTGCGCCGATATTCCATAATCATGCAATTTGATTAGAAGTCGCTTGTGAGATATAGTGTCAAAAGCCTTCTGGAAATCTAGAAATAAGGAACCTATTTGACATCCCTTCTCGATAGCAATCATCAGGTCATGCGTGTCACAGGAACCATAATTTCTGAATCCGTGTTGACTATGGGACAACAGGTCGTTTCTCTTCGAGGTAGTTCATAATATTTGAGGAAAGTATACTTTCTAAAATCCTGCTACAACCAACGTCAATGAGAAGTCGCCAGTTTACGCCGCTGCCCGTGCCGCCTGGCTCGCTCTGGTGGTTTGGTCGACGAGGGCGGTTGTCGCCTTTATGTTTTGTGAGTATTCTGATAGCCGGGGTGGTGGTTGTTTGCATTTGGGAGCCCCTGGTTATATGTTTTAATTGTATCTGACCCGAAGATGCGCCTTTAAGTCGCGAAACCTGTCGTCGTTTTTCAAAAAAGTAAACAGCTGAAGCGAACCCCTTTATCAAAAGATGTATCATCTCAACTGTGGATGTCCGTCAACAAAGTTTTTATGTTTCGACGTCAATGATATATAGGCCTATAATTTTGCCAATCACACTTATTGTCTTTCTTGAATATTGGATTGACCTTTGCAACTTTCCAGTATTTAGATACGGAACGTTCCCTAAGCGAGTGGTTGGATATGATTCGTATGTGGCTATTGCATCAGCATACTCTGAAAGGAACCCAATTCATATACAGTCAGTACCAGGAGACTTACTTTTGTTCAAATGTTTGTAAATCTATCGGACCAAACAGCGTGGCCATCAGTCCGTAGCTTACAAAGTCCTTAAAACCAGGTAAACTAACCTAAGGACAAACACACACACACACACACACACACACACACACACACACACACACACATGCCCCAGGGAGGACTCGAACCTCCACGGCGAGCAACCGCGCGCTCCGCAGCGAGACGCTTTAGACCGCTCGGCTACTCCACCGCGGCTCTTACTTTTGTTAAGTGATTTAATTTGCCAAAATATTCCAGGGATATCTATTACATTACGCTTGGTGGAAGCTGTTTGCTGCGTTAAGCAACGCTGCCTTAGCAGGACTGTCATCAGTAGCATAGCCATTTCTATCATGTAATGAAGGTAGTGATTGTCTTTTGCCGCTAGTATACTTTATATACGATCACGTATTATATAAAAAATTCAGAAAAATCGGGGAGTGAAACTTCCGTAGGTTTACTTGTAAGACGATTTAGGGATCCTGGGTAAATACAGCAGCGCTGTGTGTCTACAGTTGGTACTTGTGGTTTGCCCTTTCGCTAGTTTGCAGGGCGCCGCGGCCAGTAGGCGGGGTGCAGACGGCGGATGATTCACGGGCCCCGCCGCAGCTGTTATCGACCACACCACGCCACGCCACGACCCGTGATTCGGGGCGCTGACTCACTCGACCCCGGGACTCCAGCCAGACGGGCTGCCGTACCCACCCTTTCAGCTGCCTGCCCTCGCACCACTGAACACACATTTACCACACTGCTGCGGGCCCCAGATCAAACAACAAACGCGACAGGTCGCAGCGCTTACTTAAAGGAAGAGGGGGGAGGGGAGCTGTTCCCTTGACATGGCAAGAATTTACGTCAATAGCAGGGTCAGTCAAATTATAATAGTACAGAGATTACAAAAATTTTCTGACAGCCGTACACTTTTTTTTCTAGAACTATGCTTTTTAGGACAGCAAATAAATAGAAAGATTACAATTATTGATAGCCCTGTTTTTTGACAAATACTATTAATAATAGATGACAGTGCACACTTTACCAACAATGGCTTTGCATACATTTGCAAAGTTTTACTAGGTCCGCTTCGTTAACTTTAGCGATCGAGCTTGGATAAATCTGAATACTGTGGGAGAAAGCCAGCTTTCAGGAACATCTTGGAAGTGTTCCCCCAAAAAGAAAGTGGCGAAATAGGCGTGAACCATCCCACATCGTCCGATATCAAGAGACAAGTAAATTTTATATCCTACTCTTCAGAACACCACTCTTTGATAGGGTTGTAGTTAAAAAACGTCATGATCGTGAGAGATATATAAACACTAATAATGTGAGCATTTACCTACATGGAACACCTAAATTCCAAAAATAAAAACTGTGACAAGTTATATAGCTTATTGAAGATTCGAAATTAGTTGAAAGACGGAAATAGCTTAATACACCGTCTGCTGGTTACGTGCTTTTCTCCTGTCCGCCTGGCTTCGACCACTAAGCATGCTGATAACAGGCTCTCTTGACTAGCTCGTGTCTTGCTTACCTTCCCTGTGCACAGCCTGTAGAGTACAGCACCAGCAATTCACATGCGCCCGCTACTATCAACGTCGAATAGACCTTTAAACTGACTGCCATGCAAAACCAAAAAACTGCTTTACAATATCTGTTTTTCATCCTCATCCTGTACATAAAGTTTCTCAAGAACTGTTATCGGAATAGATTCCTCAAAGAGCGGCACCGGAGTGGGCAAAAAGCCGTCGTCTGCCACTGGATTACACCCATCTACCAGTAACTGTCATTGACGCTGATCTATCACTTTTTTTTATCTGTATGGCTTTTCAATATGGAGCATAATCTCTATACCGATATATCGTTGAACGTGCTCCAAACAGAAAGGAATTGTTTTAGATTCGCCTCCAATCTTTGTTGAACACTTTCCATTGCCAAGAGTATTGCGCAGTAGTTTCCAAACTCTGGGTCGCTAGGAAACTGTAAAATATCGAAGCAAAATACCTTACTGACTAAAAAACATGTGTTTTATAAGATATATTAGTTTCATGATATTGTTTTTCATCTCAAAGAAAGGAAAACAGTACATCTTGTTTCTTAAAAATGGTAATGGATTGGATTAATGTTTAAAGTTTTTCCTGTTACGCCCATTAAAACATTATTAGCCTAGTTGTACGATTACTGTTTTTCTACTTTTCAGTAATTCCTTATGATTTGTTTCGATTTTCAGCTCTTTCTTTGAGCTTCCCCATTTTCTCTGAATCGCCCTTGCATTACAGCGAAAAGATAAAGTTGGTCAAGCTTTTATTGAATTTTAACGGAACTAAAGCAAGGCAATTTATGTGATGGTGTGTCGTTTTTGTTAGAAATGTATTTCTCATGTTCAACTGTCCTTAGAAGGGAGAAAAAAAGGAGAAAGATCTAGATGAACAAATAGGAATCACGTTTTGAGGGTTTCGTAAAAACTGAGTTATGTATAGTATATAGGTAAGTCACAAAATCCAGCACAAAAAGCACGAACAATGGCACATTAGTCTTAAAACAAAGCGCACTGATCTGGTACTAGTCATGTGACACAGAAAATTCCAGTGTTCTAAGTCTGAAAGACTAAGGTACAAACCATCTCTCTAATCAGGAAACGCTTACTTCAGTATCTGTCAATTTACTTCATTCTTTTCTGTAAACCGGAGCGACGGAAAGTAAGAACTTTAAATGACTATGGAAGTCACATAACAACTGAATCTGAATAGAGGGCAAGGATTTTAGGTACCAGTTTCCAGAATGCCAAATATTTGGCACTAACGTGAGCTCCAAGACTACTCATATTTCTGTGTTCTGCCGTTTTTTTAAATATGTGACAAATACATACGTGGAGGAGTATCATCCACTACAGCATTAGTAAGACTTCAAAATGTCCCAGAAAGGTCAACGTAGAATTGCAAGTTACTGCATATATAACTATTTAATCCTCTTTCTGATCACTTCGTACATATGAAAAATACTAAACAGAAATCCAAATACTACTGCTTTCTTTGAGATATTCATTGAGGAAACCAAGAAAACGGAATCCTATTTTCCTTATTATCTTTAAAAAACTCATATAGCACTACATAAGACATATAAGACGAGTATGAGGGTAAAGGTATTTTTATAGTTTTTATATATCTATGGAACGTGAAGTTCCGCACTTTAGCAGCTGTCAGCCAAAGCAATTCGATGCAACTGTAAATTTTCTCGAAACATAGACTTTCAAGTTTCTTTAGCCTTTTAATTACGTAATTATATTATCGTCAAAATTGCAGTCAGCCTCCGTGGCTTATGGATAGATTTTTAAGTTAATAATCGAGAAATCCTAGGATTGATTTTTTTCCGTTGTGTTCGAATACCTACACCCTTCAATATAAAATTCATCAACATATGGTAATTACCACACATTCCATGGTATTCAAATAACGTACTTAGTTTATCCTTAATTTACAATATTTTATAAAAGCTTATGTTTAATGGTTTCGATTAAACATTTTTCGTAGGAATATGACAAAACAAAATGAACGAGGAAAGACAACCCTAATATAATAGTGAAATGCGTACTGTGTATGCATGGAACTTTAACTGAAACCTTGAAATATTGAAAATTAGGAATAAACGTAATACGTTCATTTTCTCTAAAAATAGTAATTATGAATGAATTACCAAATAACGTGAATTTGGAATTTTAAACATGTAGTTATTTGAACAGAACGGAAAAAAAGGAATGGCATAGTCTGATTTTTCATTGTTAGTCTACAACGCTACGGATGAGCCATGGGAACTGAAATTATGGCACTTTTTTACATGCAACTAAAGGTCTTTAAAAACTTCAAAGCCCATTTAAACCTGTTTATGTTTTTAATTTTCAACATTGCATCGAATGGCTTCGGCTGATCATAATTCGAGCTGTTAATTTCACGCACCATAAATATACAAAATTCCAAAAATCCGATCCGCATGTAGTCTCTAAGTCACGAATTCAGCGCAAATCAAAAACTAATTATGCGATGATAGAGTTCGCCGTTACCATTTTCACGTGATACCAATTAACAACTTTAAATGACAGCTTCGCGGAGCTGTGACGCCGTGGTCCAGGACTTTAGTTCCGGTAACGTAAGAATCTTCAACACTTCAGGACAAGTTGCTCGAGTAAGACTAGCAGATAAATTTACCAATAATCCGCCGAATCGGCTTAAAGTAGAACTCCTAAAAACATAGGCTGGCGCATCCGCCATTTTCATTCCTGCGAATTCTAAACACAGCACGCAGCTTATACGAACAGTGTTTTATTTAAGTATAGTGAAATATTTTACAAGTGCCCGGCATAGAGACTTAGATCGTGCTACTTTGAGCTTGCATTCCTCTCTTGTTTACATCGATATGTGGATTAGACACAAAAATCTCGCGAGTTTCTCTACTTATTGCTGCTTCTGTAAAAAAAAAAAAAAAAAGAAGCAAGAAACATATTTCTGTCATAAAAATCGCGTACTTCGATTAATGCTGCCGAAACTGGTCATCTAGATAACATTTTTAAGCGATCTTGGCTTCTATTTGCATAATGACTGTCAATATGCGAGGCTGGTTTGCCGTCTTGCAGTAAGAGTGTGTTGTCTGCTGTGTCAAATTCACTACATCGGATTTTTGTACTGAAATTGCTGAAAGTACTTCTATGATGTTACTGAGAAAGTTTCAGAATGTATTACAAACACTAAAACTAAAAAGAATATTAGTGTACGGTCGTAGAGGCATACGGTGCCGATGTTGGCAACAGCTTTTGAATGCTATTTGAAAACCTAATCGTATAGAATGTGTTGACCATGAAATAAATAATTCTGTTCCTTCTCTAAGGTTGACAGGTTTTCGTATGTAACAGTACCCTAATCTCTTCAGTAATTTAATAACCCTTATTAAGCAAACATTTCGTTGCTAACATTAGCAAACTACGCCGCCGCAGCCCTAAGTAAAATTTACCCAGTATTCTTTGCCAGTTATGTTACAGCCTCTTAATAGATAAGCGTCAATATTGGCATTTACTAATAAGAAATTGAATTGAGGGTGTATTTTGTGATAAAACATCAGGTACCGTACTATTCTGTCAAATTGCATCCTACAAGTTATGTCGCTAAAACTTCACAGTACCACAAATAGCATTCAACTGTAGTTGTCTGTATCAGAACAGTACGCTGCCACAGCCGTAACGAAACATTTTGCTCAGTATATTTATATTTTCTGTTTTAGTGTGTTGTAATACTTTCTCGCAATAACTTAACAGAAGTATCTTCAACAATTTGTGCAATGTCAGTACAAAACTTTTTGATTACGTGTATTTTTCAATATACTATATAAGACACGCATATTGTGCTGTAAAAACTGTATATTCTGGGATGCTTTGCTGTAATGATATTTTGCGGCTGCCAATTCCCTACAGGCAGCTTCTCTGTTAAGAAATGTTCAAATGTTTATATAGTCTATGGGACTTAACTACGGGGTCATCAGTCCCTAAACTTACAAACTACTTATGAACTAACTAACACTATGGAGGCACAAATATCCATGCCCGAGGGGGGGATTCGATCCCCCGACCGTAGTGGCCGTGCAGACCGTGACTGAAGCGCCTCAGTCCCCTCGGCCACCGCGGCCGGCTCTCTGTTAAGAGGTAGTACTTTCAGAAGAGCTAAACAAAACCCTAAGTTCAAAAATCAAACGATTCTTACTAAAAATATTCCTTCAAGTCATAATAATAACTATTTACTTACAATACATAACTGTGAGCTCGGTTCGGGTTCCCAGTTTTTGCGCCGACATTTAATGATCCATTTTTTCCTTCTCTTAGAATCTCTCGGGAAACTAAACGTTGTGTACCCACCTCTGGAATGATTTGAGCAGTTTATGGCAACACAACCACCCGTACTGTCGTGCTAAAGTGCCGTGACGCAAATCCTGTAGCACCGCAGTGAGTAACTTACGACTCACGAGAATGAAAATTGCGAATGCGTCATCTCGTACTTGTAGGAGCCTTAAAATAAAGGTCTGCGTAAGAGTAAATTCCAGTAGTGGTTACACCACGCTAGCTGTTCGGATTCCTTCACCGCACAGCCAACATCCTGGCGACCCCGAGTCAATTTTGTAGCCCTCTCAGGGCAGAGCATACCCATAATTAGGCTGGGAACTCTCAGTTAAGCGCACATTTCAGTACTCACCGAACTCTCTCCACTCTATTAGTTAAGGTATGTTCCAGCTCTGGGTACTCACCTGCAAAGAGAGACAGCAATTTTAGTACATTCATATAAATCTAAATAATTAAACGTTAAATAGAAACGTTTCTGAGTGACTTCTGTAAAAAACAAATTAATTAAAAACACCTAAGTTTGAGATATGAAAGACATTAGGCTCATAGTGATAAGACAAAATGAAATTATTTCTTCTCAAAGGTGATAAGCCAAACCAACCAATAACCTAACTTATAGTGTAAGTCAAGAATGAACGCAGACAAATACGATGAGCAGTGTGTGTGTGTGTGTGTGTGTGTGTGTGTGTGTGTGTGTCACGATGTAATCAATGCAAATGTCCTTCACACATGCACACACATCGTATTCAAGCCAAAGCAAAGAAAACATTTGTAATAAATGTCTCTCTGTGCGGGTTTTACATAATGGAAAATATGAGCAGCCACATGAAGTGGACAATGTGTGGCTTACGTTTGCGTATGTTCGGTAGGTGTGCTACGGATAGCGTTATGGTTAACACGGCCGCTTGCGAAAAGCGGTAAATTCGGGTTCGAATTCCGGTTGAACAAATATTTTCACTTGTCACCAATAAATTGTACAGCTGATGCCAGTCCATATTCATCATTGCGAATAAATTTGTTGTTTTCATGAAATTCCCACTAAGTACAAGTGCACCACAGCATGACCAAAATCCAGTTCTTAATGTACGATGAGAATTCACATTGTGGTACACGCTGTTAATATGGCTTCGTGAAATTACTTCAATTTGTCAAAAAGTGCAAATGCAGTTTGTAGTTAACAGGTTGAAACGCAGGAAGTTTTGTTAAAAGCAATCACAGAAACATCTCCAAGACACCGAAATGTCAATGAATGATAAGTAACATAGAAATGTCATATTCAAAACTAAAGCTAAAATATTCTAAATTTACAGATGACTTGTTGAATATTATAGTACAGCCCCGAATAGTGAAAGATGAAGTTTTCATACTTCGAGCATATATCTGTTTTCTTCGTAGTTCAAAGATTAACCCCATCCTGTTTGTTAAAAATGAATAGCAATGAGCTTAAGACTGACATAGTATTAACATGCTGTTCCACAAGACGTTGTCGACGGGACGTTGAACACTAAGATTCCTCCTCCTCCTCCTCCTCCTCCTCCATAATACGTGATCATTCAGGGAATATCTCTCTCTCTCTCTCTCTCTCTCTCTCTCTCTCTCTCTCTCTCTCTCTCTCTCTCTCTCTGAGTAGTTTGTGAAATTATCAGACCTAAACTGCCATCCATAAATTATGTCACACGTTAACCCTTTAATGCATGACTTTTTATTTGAAGATATAAAAAGTACCCCGATTAATATATAGTGAGTATATACTGAGATTTAACAAAAGAAATATAGTTTTATATGTAACTTTTTGCAATTCTGTTTATATAAATGTATAATTGACAAACGTTTCTAAATGTATATATGGCGTATTATAAAATTAGCGTATAAAAACACGAAAGTATTCCAGAGCAACGTTGTGTCAAATTTTTAAAGTATTCGGTCAAGAACTTTTGAACTTGCCAGTATGCAAAACTACGTGTGAGAGAGAGAGAGAGAGAGAGAGAGAGAGAGAGAGAGAGAGAGACGCGTGTAGGGGGAGTTAATACCTATCGACATTTTTCGTTAATAATATGCGGAGAGCGTAGCCTACGTTCCAGCAAGAGTTGGGAAATTATTAAATTCCTCTGCCACACGTCTTGCGAAATGAGAGCGTCAAGACAAAGCAGAATTAACCCTTTCAGTCCCACATTACGAAATCAGCTTTGGAGAAATTACGATTCAGTGTTTTCTCTATTAATACAGTGCAGTAAACATCAAAATATTTTAAAATTTTTGGTCGAACTATTGATTTTTTGTGTCATGTATTTCATGCACAACGCAGACGTATGTACCGTGATATTTTATAACTTGGACGTTATTTTGTTGATAGTAAACACTGCCAGATCAATAATGCTAGCATAAACTTCGCCACAGAACCGAAGACAAGACAATTCACTGCTGAAATAAAATAATATGAACCACACTGACACTAACATTCTCAGCCCCGTAGATACGGCAACGCAATACAAATGCCTCAGAAGTGGCTACACGCCGTACCAAGCGGCAAAATGTCGTACTAGAAGTGTTTTGTTCATCAACAAAAATGCAACTTTAAGGACTGATGCACAAAATACGGTATAAATCAAGTTTTAATACGTTGTTGTCCAGGAACAACAATGGCAATGAAAGTGTTAAGGGCCTGCGGACTTTGCGACGTATCTTAGAAGTTAGGTTAAGGAAATCAAACTTACATTCATGTAGATTAGAAAGGAGCTTTTGTCAATTTGGACTGTAACATATTCTTTAAAATTCTGTGATAGAGAGGAGAAGAAGGTCGTAGTTTATGCCCTTTATTAGCGAATGCCTATCTTTTTTACCTGCATAGAACATCTATATGGTGAAAAAGTTTAGATACCCGTAACAAAACATTCATCTACATAGTCTGCAAATCACATTTAAGTGCCTCGCAGAAGGTTCATTAACTACTGTCACAACCTCTCTCTCACTGTTCCATTATACAATAGCGCGCGGGAAGAAAGAACACCTAAATAATTCCGTTTTCGATCTGAATTGTCTTATTTTATTGGGATGGTCATGTCTCCCTACGTAGGTGGGTGCTAGCAAAATATTTTCACATTCAGAAGTAACAGTCGGTGGTTGAAATTTCGCAAACAGATCTCGCCGCAACGAATAACGTTCTGTTAATGATTCCCGCCTCAAATCGTGCAACATTTCCGTTACGCTTTCCCCCCTGCAAAGCGATACAACGAGCTGCCTTTCTCTGAACCTTCTCAATCTCTTCCGTCAGTCCTACCTGGTGAGGATCTCTCACTGGGCAACAGTACTCCAGGAGAAGACGCACAAGTCAATATTGAAATAATAATAATAATAATTTTAAAAAATTGAAAAATAGAAATATACAGCAATGTGAGTGCGGCGCAAGTGTGTGTGTGTGTGTGTGTGTGTGTGTGTGTAGCTTATGATCATAATTAAATGCAGGTCTGCACTCAAAATATGCCACTGTACTACAGTTTTGCATAAAACTGTCGACAACAATGAATAGAGAATTATGTCAGCTACAACAGTGCTTAAGTAATAGTCTTTACAGTGATTACGTTATGTTTCCTGAATTTTTATAATCTGTGAAAATTATAGCGAATATTCAGAACGCCTTCCTTTTTCTTTCACCTCTGACTATTTTGGATTGACTTACCCGTAAAAATTAGTCACACCTAAACGCCAGTGATCAATAATTCTACCTTCTTGCACAAATACAAATTCTATTAGCAGCCGGATATGAGTAACTCACTGTCAGTACAAATGCAGAATTATTTCCATAGGTACTGAGCGGATCCGCGATATGAGTTATTGGGCCGTCAACCAGAAACAGATTTTCTGGAATCTTGGCTGTGGACGGCATATAAATTAACGATAAACCGTAAACACATTTCCTTCCTTCCTTCTACATCTACATCTACATCTACATGGGATACTCTGCAAATCACATTTAAGTGCCTGGCAGAGGGTTCATCGAACCACAATTATACTATTTATCTCCCATTCCATTCTCGAATAGCGCGCGGGAAGAAAGAACACCTGAATCTCTCTGTTCGAGCTCTGATTTCTCTTATTTTATTCTGATGATCATTTCTACCTATGTAAGTGGGAGTCAACAATATATTTTCGCATTCGGAGGAGAATGTTGGCGATTGGAGTTTCGCAAGTAACCCACGCCTCAGCGATAAGCGCCGTTGTTGTAATGATTCCCATCCCAGATCCTGTATCATTTCCGTAACGCTGTCTCCCCTGTATCGTGACAATACAAAACGAGCTGCCCTTCTTTGGACTCTCTCGATGTCCTCCGTCAATCCCACCTGATAAGGATCCCACACTGGGCTGCAATACTCCAAAAATGGACGGACAAGCGCAGTGTATGCAGTTTCTTTAGTAGTTCTGTTGCATCTTTTAAGGATTCTGCCAATAAAACGCAGTCTCTGGTTCGCCTTCATTACTGTTCTTACCTTGCTTCTTCTGTATGTATTACATGGAAGAGACTATCTTGTGAGCCATTGTGTTCGAAAATTACTAGCCTAGAAAATCTCAACTGCGATCGTTATGTGCCACAGTACATGTTTAGGCTACGAGAATTAGGTCAGATTAGCACGCCATTCCTGTAGTATTGTCTGTAGGGGATGGACATGACAGAATGGACCATTCCCTTTTGGGTGTTATACAGGGTGTTAGAAAAAGGTACGGCCAAACTTTCAGGAAACATTCCTCACACACGAGAAAGAAAGTATGTTATGTGGACATGTGTCCGGAAACGCTTAATTTCCATGTTAGAGCTCATTTTAGTATTTCTCTTTAAATGTAAATTGAAATAATTCGTGCAGACAATTGTCAAAATACCCAATTGTTTCGTTAGTATGTACTGTACTTCCTCGATTCACAGCCTGTTGACCCAGTTGAAGGAAGGTAATATTGACTTCCGTCGCATGTCAACACAAGCACGGATGAGGCTTCTTTTCCAACGATCAAATTGTAAATTTTCACAATCAACATGTGTGAGCTGACGAAAATCCGCACGCAATTGTGCAATCACGTCATCAACACAGATTTTCTGTGAACGTTTGGGCAGGAATTGTTGGTGATGTCTTGATTGGGACTCCTGTTCTTCCACCTACGCTCACTGGCGCACGTTATCACGATTTCATACGGGATACTCTACCTGTGCTGCTAGAACATGTGCGTTTACAAGTACGACACAACATGTCGTTCATGCATGATGGAGCTCCTGCACATTTCAGTCGACGTGTTCGTACGCTTCTCAACAACAGATTCGGTGACAGATGGATTAGTAGAGGCGGACCAATTCCATGGCCTCCACACTCTCCTGACCTCAACCCTCTTGACTTTCATTTATGGGGGCATTTGAAAGCTCTTGTCTACGCAACCCCGGTACCAAATGTAGAGACTCTTCGTGCTCGTATTGTGGACGGCTGTGATACAATACGCCATTCTCCAGGGCTGCATCAGTGCATCAGGGATTCCATGCGACGGAGGGTGGATGCATGTATCCTGGCTAACGGAGGACATTTTGAGAATTTCATGTAACAAAGTGTTTGAAGTCACGCTGGTACGTTCATCTGCATCTACATAGATACTTTGCAAATCACATTCAAGTGCCTGGCAGAGGATTCATTAACCACTTTCATTACTTTTCTCTACCGTTCCATTCTCTAATAGCGCGCGGGAAGAAAGAACACCTAAATCGTTCCGTTTTCGATCTGATTTCTCTTATTTTATTGGGATGGTCATGTCTCCCTAAGTAGGTGGGTGCTAGCAAAATATTTTCACATTCAGAACTAAAAGTCGGTGATTGAAACTTCGCAAACAGATCACGCCGCAATGAATAACGTCTTTCTTTTAATGATTTCCACCCCAATTCATGCAACATTTCCGTGACGCTTTCCCCCCAGTAACGTGATAAAACAAAACGATCTGCCCTTCTCTGAACCTTCTCAATGCCTTCCGTCAGTCCAACCTGGTGAGGGTCCCACAAGGGGCAGCAGTACTCCAGGAGAGGACGCACAAGTGTGATGTAGGCAGTCTCATTGGTGGAGCTGGTGCATCTTCGAAGCGTTCTGCCGATGAAACGTAACCTTTGGTTCGCCTTCCCCACAATATTTTCTATGTGTTCTCTCCAGTCAAAGTTGTTCGTAATTGTAACTCCTAGGTATTTGGTAGAATCTACGACCTTAAGGTTGACTAATTTATCGCGTAATTGAAGTTCCGCGGGTTTCTTTTAGTGGTCATATGTATTACTTCACACTTTTCTTTATTTAGTGTCAATTGCCAATTTTCGCACCATGCAGAAATTTTGTCTAAATCGCTTTGCAGTTGCCTTTGATCCTCTGTTGACTTCACTAACCGATAAACGACAGCATCATCCGCGAACAATCTAAGGGAGCTATTCAGATTGTCTCCTATATCGTTTATAAACACGAGGAAGAGTAGTGGACCTATAACGCTTCCCTGTGGAACGTTCTGTTGCTGTGTGTTCCCATTCCATGATTAAAGCGATATGAAGAGAAGTAATAAAATGAGCTCTAACATGGAAATTAAGCGTTTCCGGACACATGTCCATATAACACTTTCTTTCTTTGTGAGTGAGGAATGTTTCCTGAAAGCTGGGCCGTACCTTTTTGTAACACCCTGTATAATAGCGACAGGATATTAAAACTCTCCGCCCATGGGCTGTAGAAATGGGAAAACGAATCAATACTTTGCGTTCTGCAGATGAACTAATTTTGAGACAGCGAAGGAGGGTATAAGATGAAGATCAAGGAGAGGAATACAGGGTTAATAATGGTATGTAGTCAAACTGAATCAGTGTAAGGAGTGAGGTTAGTGTGTTCGCGTGCTGCAAGTGCGCGGCCGCCATGACGTGTCCAGAGAACGCAGGTGGGCGTGGTCGGCACCGGGCGCTGACTCATCCAGGTGGAAGGGGCTACAGCGACTGGCGCCACGGACTCCCCGCCAGTGCACCTGACCCGCCTAAGGTCGCACTACCTGGTCCTGTGCTCTAGGTACAGCCCCCTGTTACTACTACGTTTTCATCAACACAGCTACTCCAGTTAAGACGTGCACAATGCATTTATGCAATTTGTTTAAAATTGCTAAGTCCATAAGCGCACGTTTATTCAGATATGCAGGTTTACGGATCATCGTCACAGGTTAACTTGGCGTGGGACATTGTTCAAATGTTTAAGCTTAAGGGACTTGACTGCGGGGGTCATCAGTCCCTACATTCACAAACTACTTATGAACTACCTTATACTAATTTTTTTTTCAATTATATATTTGACGACATTACAGCGTTCAATGAATGAAATAAATCGCAATTTGCGATCAGTTATGGCATCACTGTACTAGGTTTAGATGGAGTCCCAAAGTGCGGCGAATGAAAATTTGTGCCCGGCCGGGATTCGAACCTGGGATCTCCCGCTTACTAGGCAGACGCGTTGACCACTCCGCCACCGAGGACACAGTGACCAACCTGACTGCAGAGGCTGTGGTATAGGAAAGAGACAGCGTGGCGAATGGAGATTTGGGTGTGGCGGGAGACGTACAGGGAAGAGTCCTCTGCAGTCGGGTTGGTCACTGTGTCCTCGGTGGCGGAGTGGTCAACGCGTCTGCCTAGTAAGCAGGAGATTCCGGGTTCGAATCCCGGCCGCGAACAAATTTTCATTCGCCGCACTTTGGTATTCCATCTAAACCTAGTACAGTGATGCCGTAACTGATCTCAAACAGCGATTTATTTCTTTCATACCTTATACTTAGGACGACACAAATATCCATGCCCGGGGGAGGTGGATTCGAACCCCCGACGGGGAAGGGTCTCGCGTATCTGAGCATAGCGCCTCAATGCGCTTGGCCACTCCGCCGCGGCTGTGGGACATTTATCAGCTGACTGCTACGGCATAACATAGCGTGACGAAGATATTCTCTTAATAAAGCATTGCAAAAGGTTAGACGCTGCACTGGTCGTCTATACGAAAGTTACGTGGTCAGTTGAGCAGGAAAGACACAATCCTGGTAGGATAGCCTATTAGATTCTGAAGTTTCACCTACTGCTGAATGTAGACTAGAAGTTGGAGCGGATATATCGCTTCAGTAGTCGACGTGAAAGTTCGCCTCCTGATGGTACGTATGTATATCGCACAAGTATCCATCACTGAGCACGACTGTCAGATGTTTACATCCAGCACCACCTTCCGAAGGTATAACATACGAATGCGGAACTCTACAACGTTCAAATGTTTGTAATTGTAAGGGACCAAACTGCTGATCTCATCGGTCCCTAGGCGAAATTACTCATGGCATTGATGTTTTATTGGCGGAAATTTTATTATAAACTCAGGAAAAGAAACACCACCTAAACGCGAAATTTTGTTATAAAGCTCTATTGTAATTTTGTTTAATAATAATACAAGAAAATATACAAATCGCTCATAAAATCGTGCCAAATTTGCCTTAATTTCCTTACTTAATAGAGGAAAATACTGATCGTCCAGTGCAAACACGTGAAGGAGCTCAGTGGAAGAAAACCTATCTATATACTACTCCAGGAATCTTCCGCGTTGACAGATCGTCAATTTTACGCACCATAAACCTTTTATTGCGTATTCTTTAGAAGCTGGAACAATGTGTTCAGTTAAGAGTGCAAATACAATATCATCCTCGGCAATGAAATACACAATATGTTACACAAGAGGATGTATTCGCCGACAGGTTAGTTTCCTGCCCTAAGGCAACAACGTTCCTCATGAGCAGGAAATCCAATCGCCGTAATGTTACACGGTCTATAACATTCAATACTGGAACACACACACACACACACACACACACACACACACATATACACACACACTGAAGTACATGGACGATTTACTTCAATTTTCCCCCCTTATTTTTTTGTTACAGGTACTGTATTGGACATGTGGGCGGAATTAGGTTTTATGATTTATGTATGTGTGGAAAATGTGTAAAAGTAAGCCTCTGCATAGTATGCGAAAGCGAAAATTCGAAGTTCTTTATGTATTCAGACGTTTACACGACACACTTATGAACATTCAGACTGAGAAAGGCTACGCATTTTATAAACTAAAGAGTACGGCTTTCTGTTAAAACCGACTGCGATGAAGAAAATTATGTGTAGTGCTATACAAACGTTGGTTCCGTTCCCTTTCTTTCTCATGGTTCTAGTTTTAATTAACATAGCAGGGAATGTAAACTATTAAGTACACCGATTCTACCATTATAAATCTGAACTGGGATTGCGGTTACCTAGAAAAAGATTGACCTCTAAACACCTTACTATACGAATGAATGAAACTGTACATTACCAGAGGACAAAGGCACTACAGTCACAAACTTAAGATGTTCGCTAAAAGTA
Organism: Locusta migratoria; assembly: GCA_026315105.1. Classification (NCBI taxonomy): domain Eukaryota; kingdom Metazoa; phylum Arthropoda; class Insecta; order Orthoptera; family Acrididae; genus Locusta; species Locusta migratoria. The sequence goes on from CM048750.1 coordinate 329,611,597, forward strand.
CCTCTTCTGCACTGATTTCATACACTAATGGACTAGTGTAAAAAAATTGACATGTAAACAATGTTATATGGATAGTAAAAGTGTTTCACAGTCACACTATGTTACTCTCAGTTATGTAGCCTTTAACATGGCGAGAAATGTGCCGGATTTCACACACTTTAAGCACGAAATGGGCGGAAATACAATGGTTTCACATCACGTCGATATATCACCTTCCCATATCCTGTCAACTAATTGCTGTCTTAGGCGAAGATAAATGCCTGAGTAGCAACCTCTATCTCTTAGTTCTTGCTGGACAAGACGAATAATGCGGTCACGCTAAGTTGGCATGTACAGCAACGAACAGGAACATGTTGCGGTGTAAAATATTGTCGTGTTACATGTTGAGACTAATGTGAGGTTTGCCGCGGTTAAGTCTCCCAGCTGGTCACAGGCGACCGGCTGGCAGGACGATGCTTTCATTAGGGCTAATCCACTTTTCACTTAGAGATTGGGAAGTTGTCCAAACCCTCTACGGGCTAAACAAAGAATAGAGGTTTAGTGTCCAGAATCGAACCCCGTCGTTCATTGAGCAGGCAGTGTTGGGGAGAGTATCTCATCTTGCCGCTTAGTCCCACGTTCCTGCCACGGCGTGTTTAGGAAAAGGTACCGTGTCGGACTTTCTGCACTGTATGAACCTTTAAAGACTGCTGGGGTCGTACAGCAACCAGCGGAATAAAGATTTTTTTTTTTACTATAGTCGAAAAAATCTATTTGCGAGAGTCAGCAACTGCACGGCCACTACGGTCGGGGGTTCGAATCCCCCCCCTCGGGCATGGATATTTGTGCCGTCCTAAGTATTAGCTAGTTCGTAAGTATTTTGTACGTTTAGGAACTGATGACCCCGTAGTTAAGTCCCATAAGCTCTACAAATATTTGAACATTTATTTATTTATTTTGGAGCTACGAAATACAACGATACGGAATTTTCGAAAGACGTAATATGTGAACTTATTGCATTTAATGTACTATCATTTGAAGAAAGTAGACCTTTTTATTACTAGAAAATTTATTACAACACGTATTTATTTTCTAAAACGCAATGTCTTTGAGTGTAATGAACATTTGTGCCACCGCGTGATCTTAATTAGTCGTCGTGTCTGCTATACCCCTGTTGCAGCAAGTTTGCAGAAGCAGAGGGTAGCTTCAAACATAGCATGCAGCACCTTGTTAGCGCATTAATTCATACTCGCCTAGGTGACTTACTATTCGTTTTATCTGTCGACATTACACCGCCAGATATTCCCACACGACGAATCTTGTTAAAAAGCTACGCCGTTACTGAGATGCAACAGTACATCAAAAGCGCACTTTTGTAAACAGAAAACTGGAAAAGTTCCTTCGAATATGACGTAGTTGGATCTGTTTCTCCCAGCTAAACTCATCCCAAACGCGTTAATTTAATAATAGTTTAAAATGAATACGCAACATTAAAGTTTAGAACCATCTCTTGCAACTAAATGAAAGGCGTTTTGTGTCATACACGTTTCGCTTCTTTATTTCTAAAGCATCAACTGTGGCATGTAATATATATTTTTGTATAATATTGCAGTACAATTATAAATATTATTTTGCTATGTTTCACAGTATGGCAGTTATCAATCTTGGCTGCTTTACAATTTCTTAAATTTTCACCTACTCGGTTAGAAACAAATTCTGTAGCACAAACTTTTGTGAAATTTTTTTCAGTATTACTTACGTTTTTTGTGTTATCCCATGTGTGTCTTCATGGAGCGGTTTGTGTGGTCTCCAGTTGGATGTACATATTTTGGTTACTGATGAACACATTTAGGTCAACATTTCAGTGTGTAGGGCGTACTCGTTTCGTGAGTTTTTTTTTACCATGTGTAATGCTGCCAACTGTCGCTTTTTGTTTCTGTTCCTTGTATCCCTGACTATCATCTCTCTCTCTCTCTCTCTCTCTCTCTCTCTCTCTCTCTCTCTCTCTCTCTCTCTCTCTCTCTCTCTCTGTGTGTGTGTGTGTGTGTGTGTGTGTGTGTGTGCGCGCGCGCGCGCGCGCTTCATCAGTGGGTTGTTGCTTATGTTTATCTGATCATTAAATACTTTCTTATTCACTGCCAGGGCTCTTTGTATATCTATATCTACATCTACATAGATACCCTGCAAATCACATTCAAGTGCCTGGCAGAGGGTTCATTAACCACTTTCATAACTTTTCTCTACCGTTCCATTCTCTAATAGCGCGCGGGAAGAAAGAACACCTAAATCGTTCCGTTTACGATCTGATTTCTCTTATTTTATTGGGATGGTCATGTCTCCCTAAGTAGGTTGGTGCTAGCAAAATATTTTCACATTCAGAACTAAAAGTCGGTGATTGAAACATCGCAAACAGATCACGCCTCAATGAATAACGTCTTTCTTTTAATGATTTCCACCCCAATTCGTGCAACATTTCCGTGACGCTTTCCCCCGTAACGTGATAAAACAAAACGTGCTGCCCTTCTCTGAACCTTCTCAATGTCTTCCGTCAATCCCACTTGGTGAGGGTCCCACAAGGGGCAACAGTGCTCCAGGAGAGGACGCACAAGTGTGATGTAGGCAGTCTCTTTGGTGTAGCTGGTGCATCTTCGAAGCGTTCTGCCGATGAAACTTAACCTTTGGTTCGCCTTCCCCACAATATTTTCTATGTGTTCTCTCCAGTCAAAGTGGTTCGTAATTGTAACTCCTAGGTATTTAGCAGAATCTACGACCTTAAGGTTTGACTGATCTATCGCGTAATTAAAGTTCAGCGGATTTCTTTTAGTGGTCATGTGTATTACTTCACTCTTTTCTTTATTTAGTGTCAATTGCCAATTTTCGCACCAAGCAGAAATTTTGTCTAAATCGCTTTGCAGTTGCTTCTGATCCTCTGTTGACTTCACTAACAGATAAACGACAGCATCATCCGCGATTAGTCTAAGGGAGCTATTCAGATTGCCTCCTAAATCGTTTAAAAACACGAACCCCTTCCTGTAGTGCCAGTGTATTATTGATTCTGATAATTTTCGTATCTTTTTCAAAGTTGTACGGTTCATGTCCGTGTTCTATAAGGTGTTCTGCAGAGGTGGAATGGCTATTTTGATATTTCCAGTTTCATATATGTTCTTTATATCTGGTTTTGAAGTTTCCGCCTGTTATTCTCAGATATACTTTTATACATTCCTGGCATTCTAACTCATGTATATACCTGCCCCTTCATATTAGTGTGTTCCTTGTTCTTTAGGCCATTTCTACATCTACATCTACATGGGATACTCTGCGAATCACATTTAAATGCCTGGCAGAGGGTTCATCGAACCACAATTATACTAAAATTATTATTATATTTTAATCTGCCAGGAAGTTTCCTATCAGCGCACACTCCGCTGCAGAGTGAAAGTTTCATTCTGGGCACAATTATACTATTTATCTCCCATTCCATTCTCGAATAGCGCGTGGGAAGAAGGAACACCTGAATCTCTCTGTTCGAGCCCTGATTTCTCTTATTTTATTCTGATGATCATTTCTACCTATGTAAGTGGGAGTCAACAATATATTTTCGCATTCGGAGGAGAATGTTGGTGATTGGAGTTTCGCAAGTAGCCCACGCCGCAGCGATAAGCGCCGTTGTTGTAGTGATTCCCATCCCAGATCCTGTATCATTTCCGTAACGCTGTCTTCTCTATATCGTGACAATACGAAACGAGCTGCCCTTCTTTGGACTCTTTCGAGGTCCTCCGTCAAACCCACCTGATAAGGACCCCACACTGGGCTGCAATACTCCAAAAATGGACGGACAAGCGCAGTGTATGCAGTTTCTTTAGTAGTTCTCTTGCATCTTTTAAGGGTTCTGCCAGTAAAACGAAGTCTGGTTCGCCTTTCCCACGATATTATCTACGTGTTCTTTCCAGTTTAGGTCTGAAGTAATAGTAATTCCTAGATATTTTGTGGAGTTTACGGCCTTCACATTTGATTGATTTATGTTGTAAACAAAGTTTAACGGATTTCTTTTCGTACTCATGTGGACGAATTCACACTTCGCATTATTTAGAGCCAATTGCCAATTTTTACACCATACTGATATATTATTCAGATCGTTCTGCAGTTGGTTTTGATCTTCAGATGATTTCACTAGACGGTAAATGACGAAATGACGGCGTCATCTGTAAACAACCTAAGGGAGCTACTTAGATTTCCCCTAAATCGTTTATGTAAATAAGGAACAGCAGAGGACCAATAACACTACCGTGTGGAACGCCCGATATCACCTCTGTTTTAGTCGATGCCTTACCATCGATTACTACGAACTGTGTCCTCTCTGACAAGAAATCCCCTATCCAATCGCAAATTTGGGGCGATATACCATAATCACGCAATTTGATTAAAAGCCGTTTGTGAGGTACGGTGTCAAAAGGTTTCTGGAAATCAAGAAATACGGAATCGATTTGCGAACCTTTGTCGATAGCACCCATCACTTCGTGTGAATAAAGAGCTAGTTGTGTTTCGCATGAACGATATTTTCTAAATCCGTGTTGACCTTGGGTCAATAGATCGTTGTGTTCGAGACAATTCATAATATTTGAATACAGGATATGTTCCAAAACTTGTTTCTTCAATATGTCTGCTATTTTGTGTGTTGATTTGTGTTTAAATGGTACTCTCTAACATACAATTTCAAGTAACAATGTTAACAGGATAGCCGCTGGGGCAGGGCAGTGCCGGGTTGCTGACAAATGAGAGCCGGTCAGGTACAGAGAGAGGGGGGGGGGGGGGGGCAGGGCGGCGATTTGCCGGTGAGGCAGACCGGAAGGAAGGCGGGAGGTGGCGCAATGACGCACACTTAGGCGGCGATCGATCTGCGCGCCGGTCCGCCAGCCCACGCAGTGGCCAAGGGCCAAGCCAGCTGCAGTAGCAACGCACCACAGCCAGCCGACTCTGCTACCATTCAGTTCCCGAACAACGACAGGGATCTCAAACACATCAATCAACCTAATGCCGAGAACAATCCGTCAGCCGAGTCTACTGAATGTGCGGACCCTGTAGGCACTGTTTGCGACGGAAATAGTGACAGAAGTCGCATCAGCTTGTTACTGAACACGACCACCACCACCACCACCACCACCACCACCACCACCTTTGTCCTCCATCGACATCTACACTGAGCAAACCACCTTACGGAGTGTGGCAGAGGGTACTTTGTGTGCTTCAGTATTACTCCTCGTTCTGTTAAGTAGCGTATGGTAGAGAGAGAGAGAGAGAGAGAGAGAGAGAGAGAGAGAGAGAGAGAGAGAGAGAGAGAGAGAGAGAGATTTACTGATACCAGTACCTCAATGTTAGAAGCCTGTTGAGACACTTGTCCCACTGAAACAAGGCGGTGAATGCCTTGTCTCAAAATTCCCGGAGCTGCGATATAACCCAGTTCCACACGTACAACTGGACGTCATCGTCCGAGGTGAATCGTTTACCACTCGAACGTTTTAAGGGGGCCAAAATGGAGTATTGACAGAAGGAGAGAGGTGTGGACTGTAGGGAGGGTGGCCGAGAACTTCCTGTTTGAATTTTTGCAGCAGTGCCACGACTGTGTTGGTCGTATGAGGCTTTCCATTGTCGTGGAGCAGTATGACCCCGCGGGTGAGATTGCCTGGTCGTTTTGATTTGATCAGTTGGCGAACGGTGCTCAAGGTTTGCTAGTAACGCCAGGCATTCACTGTTGTCCCGTGCTGCAGGAAGTGGATCAGAAGGAAGCCATCTTGATCAAAGAAGAACGTCAGAATAGCCTTTTCTGCACTCGTGTGGATGGCCTTCGCTTCTTCTAGTGGTTATTGTTATATCGTATGGTTCTTGTCAGCCACCGTATTAAACTATTGTTATTGCAGTACATAGTACTTGCGTTCAGGGGATAATTTGTGTGTGTGTGTGTGTGTGTGTGTGTGTGTGTGTGTGTGTGTGTGTGTGTTATGCCATTTAAGTCCTGCTTCATTTATATTGTGAAGACCAGCCAACCCCAGCGAAAGAAAGCAGAGAGCAGTCTACTGCTATGTGGTCCATAGTTTGTGTGTCTGCTCCGCAATCACATGACTGATCACGTGTCATTTCCCATTTGCGGAGGTGTCGATGGATGCTTCCACTAGAGACTTTGTCGTTTTGATTCTGGTTGGAATTTATGATTTATGGTGTCAACTCCAGCCACCACTTGTGCTAGGAACACATTACCTTCCCGAGCACAGCGGTGCATATGAGCAAGGCAGTGCGCCATTCGACACGGTTCCTGGCGTGGTTCAAGACTGTCAGGTACCTATTGGCCACACATTTTGCTCGAGTGAATACTTCCGATGCTCAATCCGACCATGGCGGCTACGACTTGATCACTCGGCGGTCCTGGGTAATGAGTGCTTCAACCAGCGGGACGATGTCATCGGTGTGGTGCTCCATACCGTGCACCATCGGCTACGACACCTGTCCTTAAGCGCTTGTGCCACACCTTTACGCTAACAAGGGACATGCAGTGTTCGCCGTACATTCTGACATTCGTAGATGAAAATCAGATCCCCCTCCTCCTTCCGCTGTTACAAAACTATCTTCATCTCTTTGCTCTTCTTTTGACGCCGCCAAGTCACTGTTTGCAATGCGACTGGCAGCGTTGGATGTTCGATGCAGATTGCTGCTAGCTTTGTATAGTCAGGTAACGTGCACGTGTGCCCTCTAGGGACGGGTTGTGAACTTCCACGCTCTGGTCGGAACCTCATTTCGTTACACACGCCTCTTCAAATGTTCAAATGTCTGTAAATCTATCGGACCAAACTGCGTAGTCATCTAGCTTACAAACTACTTAAACCTAGGTAAACTAACCTACGGACAAACACACACACCCATGCCCCAGGGAGGATTCGAACCTCCACGGCGAGCAACCGCGCACTCCGCAGCGAGGTGCTTTAGACCGCTCGGCTACTTCACCGCGGCCACACGCCTCCTCTCCTGTCAGCGGCTTGCGCATTCCAGACTCCGGCTCGTTTATTTTTGAACGCCCCCTTATATTTGTTGACTCTTCAAGACACGTTTGCTTGTCTGCGGGCAGTGAGCTGCTTCATGCGTTAAGACGAATTGTCTCTCGTGATCCCTTCAGTGGCAGGAGAACAGGCGAGATCTTGCGGCCTAGTGAGCATACAGATTATAGACGATTCTCTGATCATTCTCCTGCTGTTCTCTCACTGTGTGCAGCAATGGCCCTCCGGACATTGGGAGGGGCAATTCCAACAATCGGGTAGTTTCTACACTGGCGTTCGCTTCAGACATCCCAACATTATCCTTGCGATGTCGTAGGCCACAACATCAACCTACTTAACATACGGTGAAGCATTCCACATAAGAGAGCATATTCAAGGGCACAAGTCCACAGGACCTTCATGAAACACGCCTCTCCTGCAGAATTTGCCACGGGAGTTCGCCGATTATCGCCGTTGCGCTTTCGAGTATACTACATGAACCTGTAACGAAGCGAGTTACTCTTCTGTGTGGCCTATATTAACCCCACCTGGTAAGGATTTCACACTGCTTAGCAATACTCAAAATATTGGTCGAACGAGTATTATGTAAATTACTTCCTATGTTGATGAACTACATTTCCTGCGGATTCTTCCAGTTAATCTCAGTCTGGAACTTTTTTTACTATTGATTTTATGTGATCGTTCCACTTCAAACAGCTTCTTATACCTACTTCCAAAAATTTTATGGAATTTCTTCCACTGATTGTTCTGAAATCCCGTAATCGTAAAGTACTGATTTTTCTTCCTTTGCATTCGCAATATGAGACATTCGTTTATATTGAGGTTGACCCTTGCCACACAAGCGTTAATACGCTATAGATGTTCTCAATTTTTCTACAACTGTCCATCACTGCAACTTCTCAACATACTAAAGCATCATCCGCGAAAAGTCTCGTGGTATGTGCACGAGTATATAGAATATCATGTATATATTCCCAATCCCTTGGAATACGCCAGAAGTTACTGCAAGAAGTTCATGTAAGCTGTCTCTCCACTGGTAATGACATGCTGCGTTATGTCCACTAATAACTATCATCTAGTCACACAGTTAGTCTGATATTTCGTACAAGTTATTTTGCCCATTAGGCGACCGTGCAGAACCCTATCGAATGCCTTCCTGTAGTCCGTGGCATCTACCTGAGAGCCTGTATATATACTGCTTTTGGGGTCCCGTGAACGAGAAGAGCAAGTCGAGTTTCACGCGATCGTTGCTTTCAGGATCCTTGTTGACTCCTACCGAAGAAATTGCGAAGAAACTTTCGGCCTGACGGAATGTATTCATACTCTAACATAAAACATGCTGCATAATTCTACATCAGATAGACGTCCGAGATATCTGTCTACAGCTTCGCTCGTGTGGTCGACAACTCTGCTTAAAAACGGTAATAGCCTACGTTTTTTTCCTATCACTAGCTTCTTTGGAGAGTTACTATACTTTGTGTTGTTAAATGGGGAGAAGCCGGCGAGCATACTTTCTTTCGCATACTCTGCGTAGAATCTAAGTAGTATCCCGTAAGATCCTGTGGCCTTTTGTTGAGCGATTTCAATTGCATTCCTATCCCTTTGCTATTATTTGGATATTTGTCAGTCGTCGTTCATTCTAAAATTTGGAAAATTAACTACGGTGTACTCCTGACGTGCGAAACACGTGGAAAAATAAATTCAGTACTTCGTCGCTTTGTGTGTCATTCTCCCAGTCAAGACAATTATGGCCACCGAGTATATGTACATAAGTTTTCGACAGTTCGCTGTTTTAACATATGACCAGAACTACTTAGGATTGGCAAGTCAGAACATAGAATTCACTAAACTTTCAAATACGCTGAACACACGAGGCATAGGCCCCATTGTGCTACTTTGCTTACATTAGTAATTATATGTCAGCGAGGTTTTGGCTGTGTTCAATTCCAACAATGAAGCCCTGTTTTCGTAGCAGCTTTCTAATTCTGTTAAACCATGGTGTATATTTCCCAACCCTCAATTTTACTAGGCGCAAACTATACAGCGAAGTTGAAAATATTTCACTGTGCAGGAGAAATTTAGAAGCGTATACAAATAGTTAACCCACTGAACACATTGCCTGCATCACAAGGCAGCCGGCTTACATAGCAAACGGCGACGGCCTCGTTGCAGTTGCAGTTAACGTTAAGAGGAGCAAACCAAATGCTGAACAGACGAAAACCGTCTGGTTGGACAAGATTTGACAGCGACACAATCACGCTACTCGAGCATGACAGTGCCTTTATTGTTGCCTGAATCACTTGCACGATAAATCATGATGTGGAACGAGTAATTTTGCATTACCATCAAGAAATAATTTGTAATAATTTGTATTTTTAATCCATAGGTGTGGATTACCAATTCATGCCTTCGATCTTTTACATATTGTAGTAACAAATATGTTCTATCAAACAGGCCATTGTCTAAGGGAAACATGTTGATTTCAAATATTACTTTGGCGCGTCTCGTACGTTTTTATATCATTGGGTAAATGAAAAAACTTTTCAGCATTGTACACTCATTTCGTGCTACAGACTAAATGTTGAGTACTTAATCTCGTTTTTTAAACTGCATTTATTTACAACTTCTCGAGGGAATAAAATATTTTAGTGCAAATTTATTTCTAAATACTTTCTGTGCCCGAGTACAAGGCAGCTGTCTGGGTTTATTCCAACACATAGGATATTTAGAGTTAACTCTGAAGCTTCTGAAAATTATGTATTTGCGAACAATCCTGTCCATTGAGGATCCCTTATTTCCTGTTTTCCTTAGAATCAATACGTCAAATACGGAAGGAAGAGATACGCCAAAACCAAATTACGGTATACGGTGCTGGTGCTGGTGCTTGCATGGTAAGAAAAAGTGTTGAAAAGCTTCCGAGTTAGAAGTAATATTTAATATTACGTTTATTTCTTCTCGCAAGTTGTTTGTAGGCGAAATCGATGTGTTGATTACTCCGGCTTGGAACGCAAGTATCAGAATAGTAAACCACATAGTCATGAACGACTATTACGGCGTCTGTCACCGTACAATGATGAGTATCTCTGTGACTCTTGAGAGTTGATTAAACGATCCAGTGACAAAATGGACTGCACTTTTTGAATTTCGTCTCCTTTTCTATTAATCCTACATGGTAGGTGTCCCACAGAAGAAAAAATGAAGGTATCGATCAACGGATTTTTTTTAAGCTGCCTCCGTCGTATGTGGAAGTTTTTTTCCAGTGAATCTCAGTTTGCCATTTTTCTCTCAACATTTGTTGCAAGTTTCCTCACTTTACTACTCAAAGTATATCGCGTCCTTAATTATGTACCAGCCGAACAAGAAAACATAAATCTCGTTGGCCGAACAAGGATATGAACCTGGAGTGTAGCATATTAGCCACCACGCCGTCTCAATCGAGTCTATGCAGCTGTGCATGCTAGCGCTAACTCATCTTTGTAAAGAGCAAACCACCTATTCACGGAGCCAACAAAAGGGATCTGGACGTGAAGTCGTATAAAATGGATGCAATTTATGCGACGTAATGCAGGGCGTGGCTATGCATCTGCCAACACGGTAATCTCGAATTTCTTATACCGTTATTGCACCTAAAGAAACGAAGTAGCAACATTTTGCCGGATTGAACACTTTGCAGCGCGCGACGGGAGAGCACCTCTGCTAGGCAAAAGTAGCCTTGGGCGGTAACAAAAACGGTGCGCTGGGTGGCTACCGGAAATGAAGCCTTGAGCCAGATTGCGCTATCTCGCGGGCTGCACAGCCCACTGGCCAAGTCGGGGTCGCATGCTGTGCGGCGTCCCAAGCACCCCACAAATTACTCCAGCATGGTTATGAACCCCTCTTCCTTCTCCTGCATCCACGTATTTAGTACCACTTCTATAGTGTCGACCCTTCTGAATGTCACATCTCTCACTTATTTCCTGTTTAGCAACATCTAGCATTATGGAACAGTAGTTAAGCAATACTTTCGTTTCTCTGTAACACCCTTCGACGCTAACCCATAACTGACTGACGAGATAGTTACCTCTGGATTAATTAACGCAAGTAAAATTCTGCCTAGTACATGAAGTGGTCAGTAATCCCTGTTTTCCCCCCACACTTTGCTGTTTGTTACCGTAATTTCATGGTGCTCAGAGCTCAATTATGAAGGTTCGTCGAAGAAATGTCTCGACTATGCTATTCAAGTTATCGCTTATCCAAATTTGAAGGTCACTTCAATAGGAAAATATTTTCCTTCTCCATAAACACATTTATTCGGTTCCTGTTTAACGGTTCCGAATGTTAGTTTACACTAGTTACGTTTTAGAAGTAACTCAATTAACAGCTATTAGTTGCTATACGCGCAGACGGCTAATGAAAGCCTTACAGTGAAATGTCCCGTCGACAAAAATCATTACGAAAGAAAAGAATGGGACACTACGACTTCAACGGAGTCGTCTCGGCATTTGACTATAGTCAGTTAAAGTGAGGGCGAGGAAACTCGACAATGGATGGCTTTAACGGAATTTCAATCCAGCTCAAATCTTTACTTGCTGCAACCAGTACTTTGTGTGAAGAAGAAAGTACTATGTACACTCAATCAGGAAAACAAACCCTTTAAAGACTATAGAGGTGGTTCATGCTTTCAGGACAAGTACGTTAGTATGCTGTGCAGAAATGATTAGCATTTGCACTATGTCGGCCCGTGGGTTTAAGGTCGACATCGATATCGCAGCGCAACATTACCTACCTGTAAAATGTGCCTGCGGGCGCGGCGGAGTAGCCGTACGCATGCTCCGATGTGAGAGTCCAACGGGCCCGTTGGGCCCGGTCCAACGGGCCCGTTGGACACTAAGACCGGCAGTACACCCGTGGATATTTTCAAATCAAATGTTCAAATGTTTGTTAAGCTTATGGGACTTAACTACGGGGTCATCAGTCCCTAAACTTACAAACTACTTTTTGAACTACTTACGAACTAGGACGGCACAAATATCCATGCCCGAGGGGGGATTCGAACCCCCGACCGTAGTGGCCGTGCTGACCGTGACTGGAGCGCCTCAGTCACCTCGGCCACCGCGGCCGGCGTGGATATTTTGATTAGTTTATAAGTAGTCTGTAAGTTTAGGGACTGATGACCCCGCAGATAAGTCCCTTAAGTTCTATAAACATTTGTACATTGAATAAAAATGGAAGTAACATCTGGCGTGGTAGAAGAACTTGGAACCTTCTCAACATGCATATATGATTTACGACACAGGATCGGGAACACTATTTGATTGTAATCTCATTTTGATTGTCCTCTTGTCTACAGGAATGTATCGTCATTGGACGCTAGTGGGGAAATGCGGATAGACAAGACGGAAGTTTCCACTCCACACGATGAAAGCTAAGTTTCTCTGAAGGTCGAAAAATATAAAATTATGCCTACAAAATTAAGAAAAATAATAGGTAAAGTGGATGCAATATTTAGATTCGATGGAGGGCTTCTGGGAAAGTGCGGCCTCCATATAATGTAAATCACATGAAGATGTTAGTGTAATTCTGAGCGCACTGATTGTATGCAATGTCTGGCATAGCCTTTACAGCAGACTTTGTACTTTCAAGGACGAAGATGCTGTGTTGCGAAACTAATGAAAATTTGGATAAGTGGGATTCGAAGAAGACTGGTTGATTGGTTGGAACAGGGGTACCAAAGTGCCTACGTCATAAGTTCCCCGGTAGGGAGGGAAAGGGAAATGAAATGCAGTCCGTCGGGGCAAGAAGGAAGAAAGACTGTACTAGCTCTGAGACCCGTGATCGCAACGCACGCACCATGAGCCCCATGGGTGGTGGAAGAAGAATGCTGGACACATTTATTTTGCCATCATGCAAATCGTAATGAAAATTAGGGTTCGTATAGAGGCAAACAAACTGAAGTTCATTGTTTCGTTTCAAATGAATAATATCAGATGCTGTAGACATAAACATGAGGTTTACAATAGCTAATAAGAGCGTAATAGAGAATACGTTTGGTATTGTTTTTCACTGTTTGTATTTGATTTTCTACAGCCTCGATGAAAGTCGATATCACTGTGCATCGGTAACGGATTCAAAACCTGTAAGAAGCGGCAATCTCGAAAGAAGAGGCGATCCTAGTCATCAAGGCCGGTGTTGCATAATCGTGTCATGGATTATTTTTCACCTTGCAAGACATTTTCAACGTAAAAAATTCGCAGCGCTATGGGTTCCATGAACTCTGACAAATTTGGAAACACTCTCCAAACCGGACCGTGAGCTCAAATAATTGCAGCCGTAGCCGTTAATCCATGTGGGCATCTCTTCGATGCGTTACTAGATCACCAAGATAGTGTAGTGAAGGTAGTTCTAAAATCGTAGCTTGAAAAGCACCAAAAATTTTCCTCAGGCGGCATGGTTTTTCTCTCTTTGCTTGGTTAGTGATTGAAGGGGGAGGGGGGGGATGAGAATTGCCGTGATGTGGTGATTCCGGGTGCGGAAACATCGCATTAAATGGCCTCAAAATTTTAAGGTTACGTTACTCGCGGCTGTGAAGGTGAAACATCGGTGGTGGCGATTGTTCAGTTGCGGGAGTTTTCGTCTCACGAAAACGCCACAACTAATTATACCAAATATTGCTTCTTTTAAGCTATCAAATTTACTTAGTCCTCCTCCTCCTGTCCCCCTCTGAAATTCCCTGATTCACTGTGTGAAGAAAGCCGGCAGTTCCAGTTTCGCGGCGGTTCGCTTCCTGTTTAAAATGCACCCTTCCCTTATCTAGTATCAGGCGTGTTTGGGAAACATTTGTCGCATACAAGGGTGAATATGTACAGGACTACCGTCAGTTCACATCTTCCCAATTCTGTAGAGAGGAGAATCATTATTCCACGACTATTTTTACCGTATTCGCAGTATGAGCGCTGCCTCAGACTTTTTACAAACTGTGAGGTGACGCCTGCAGTTGGTTGGTTTGATCCACGGCCGCCTTTATAAGAGGCCGGAGGAGTGTTGATATGTGGCAACGTTGCGTTAAGGCCCACTCGTGCCTGTGGTTGTGCGGTAATCTTTGTTTGCGGTGTCTGATTTGCACACATTTATATTGGAATTGTGCCATCCTGGATTCAACGAAAATTGTAGCGAATAGTCGTGGTTACAATCTAATATAAACCGCCACGTTAGCAAAGTATTCTGTAAAGCTTACAGCGTTTTTACACACACACGCTCAGCTCTGCTACATTGACGAGTTTCGCTAATTTAATTGGAACGTGGATCTGTATAGAAATATTGTTAGAAATGAACTGTAGCCTAATTCCTGGCCACAGCATCTTCAGTAAAAGATTTCAGACATAAAGAACAAAAGATTTTCTAAAAAGATGTTACTGGTGGGGAAATTATTTTCCAGCCACAAGGAAAGCAGCAATGTTTCAGTCTTCAGTTGATAACAACACTAGGTCACATTTCTGAAAAGGGCGTAAGAGAACAGGTCGCACTTAACTGTGATTGAGGAGATGCACCAGTAACTGTTAACAGTAAGAATATTCTAAATACTGAATGAGATCCAGGTGCAATCGCTTATATTATAGGTTTCATGTATGATACCTTTTAGTTTGGTTTTGCAACCCAGGATAAAATTTAAGTATTGCTCCATTCCTCCTCTATTTTCTACATTGTGTCATGTGACAAGACTGTCATATGAACATTTATACAACAATTTTTACTTCATAGGGACAAACTTTTTCCTCCATTGTCATCACGAAGAGATTAATTATGAATAATTGTTTAAGCCCAAACGAAGCTTATTCAAGATGAAATATTTACCTGCCCTTGAGAAGAGATCGCGTATGTAACATGTCAGTTTCGTTTTTAATTTCCTTCAAAATGCAGTTGGACCAAATTATGCAGAATACAAACTAAAGCAAGAAAATTTTATCAGTAATAAGGTTATTTAATCATAGCCTAAGTTCTACGTTACCTAAGTTTATACACATATCATTAATGCCCCATTTAGGAGAGCGTTTAAACAATTTTCATGGCACTTTTTTTTTTGTATCTTTTTCTTCCCAGAAACCTCGCATATATTCACTGTTTCTTCTTCCTCCTCTCTTGTCCACTTCTTTCCTGGTTTCTTCCCTTTCGGTGTTTCTTAGAATTTCTGTTTCCTGATTTTTTCCCTAGTTCGTAAGTAGTTCATAAGTAGTTTGTAAGTTTAGGGACTGATGACCCCGTAGTTAAGTCCCATAAGCTTAAACATTTGAACATTTTGGGAACAAATTCGTAGTTTCAGCGTAAGTGCGGCATTTTACTGCGACAAATTAGCTTTCCGAAGTTAAAACATTACTTGTTTGAATCATGCCTCCAAAAACTGAAAACTGATTACAAATTTAGAATAGCCGACACGGCATCTGCACTTGTCGAAATCTAAAAGCTGAAGGGTGAACTCGGCTTAGCCAGCCCACTGAGGTCAGAGGCCACACCCCTGTCAGCTCGATGCCTCCGGCCTGTAATACAGTTTGATCCACGAGCAGCCCGCAGTTGACGGCGGGGCAGCGCTGGGTGGGCAGGTCGGATGGCCGCGTGCAGAGTGCAGAGGCGGCGGTGGGCTGGGGATCAATACGCGTGGCGTGGCGTGGCGTGCAGACGACTGCAGCGGCAGCGGCGTCTGGTCGCAGCAGGCGGCTGCCGCTCAAGGCCACGCCGCCCTCCTGCCCGCCGACCCCTCCTTTTACGTCGCGGCTTCACCTTGTCCTCACCTCCTCCCCGCTGATCACAGACGCCATATGCAGCGCAACCGCTGGCCATGAAAAGTGCAACACCTGAATAAGGTGTGCAACAAAGGTAAAAACGGTATGAAACAGGGGTTCTTCTCATTGTATCAGTGATCTATGTCTTAATGATACAGTCGTTCCTTATTTTTTTTTAAATACTGCAGTACTTTGCAGTTGTGAACCAAGGCACAGTGCAAGCTGATGACAGCTCCATAATGGAGTGGGTTGTGTTTACCTAGGGGACAATTAAAAATCCTCTGGACTGGAAATGTCTGTAGGGTACTTACAGGCCATTTGCAGCCATGTCATAATTGTTGGCAAGTGGCTTAGTTGCCAAGATCACCCGTCATAAACGGGGACAGTTCGCGCAAGAAATTAGGCAGCGTTGACAGTTTGGCAATGATGGACAGCCTTAGAGGCAGCGTTCCTGCAGGGACTACCATAGACTTGAATGCATGGCAGGCCGAGAAGCTGCTGCACTTCGGCGGGCACGCGGCGGCACAATTCAGTATTAGGAAGTATCCTGTGTCTTTTGTCGCCTGAGCATTTCGCAAACATTTAAATGAGGTTACTGATTGAGAAAACTGCTGCACTGCAAAACAACTACATTTAACAGTAAACTTTTACATATCTATTTGTGCATAACATAAAATTATTCCATAATATTTTACAGTATTTTCATTTAACCTGAAACTAGAGTGAAAGTTTAACAGTGCCCTTGATATTTGGTGTATAACGTATTACACTTATTCAAATACAAGAGTCAAGGTGTTCGTAACTCAACTTTGACTGCGTTTATTTTAAACAAAATTTATATTTGGAAAAAAGTACAGCATATTAAGAGGAAGCAAACAAGGCCTTTTTAACTTAAGTAATATAGAGTATTTATCCTGGTGAATTACAGCCAAAACAGTGTTTAGGTTCTGCAGTACTTTCGAGAAACAAATAATTGTTGGTGGTATTATCTCAAGCTCTTGGCACACGAAACTTTTGAATATCTTAGTCACAATATAGCCCATCCACACACTATAACACGGTGAAGTTAGTAGTTTACCGCACCAAAGAAGTTAATATTCTTATCTTCTTGAATGGCATGAGGTAAGAAATTCGACGCCTTCTCCAAACACGTCGCAAACCAATACTACTCATTGCATAAGCTTAATCAAACAGTGTAGCAACGACTGGCGCGCATGTAGTAGCTGATTGAACCAATGTGGGAAAACAGTTACAAAGGTTCAATGTAGATGTTAATAGTTCAACTAGATTGTTAATAATTAAGATAAACTTGCATGTCTAACAACCGATGATTTTGACTGCTACGAAAAGCAGTTGTCAATTTCAGTCAACAATTGTTCTTATGCGCTGTCAGTACTCACGCGATCACCAGTAGGTCCCGATAGACGTGTTGCCGACCACTGGTATAAAGGGTTATTAAAAGTTTTAATAAAATACTAATAAGGGCAGTTTACAACTCACCGCAAAGACGTGGCGACGAGCTGCGACAGGCACATAGAAAAGACACCTTTTGTA
Source organism: Locusta migratoria (assembly GCA_026315105.1). NCBI lineage: Eukaryota > Metazoa > Arthropoda > Insecta > Orthoptera > Acrididae > Locusta > Locusta migratoria. Next base: position 329,628,926 of record CM048750.1, read on the forward strand.
CGTGCCTGTCGCAGTTCACCGCAAAGACTTTGCGACGATTTGTAAACTGTCCTTATCACTATATTATTAATTCCAAACTGGACTTTCAATTATTAGTGTAAGTTTTGGTACGCCAATGGCTAACAAGGAGACCACATGGGTGTCGGATTTCAGAATATTTTAAAATATATGGTATGTGAACTTCTTGTCTCACAATCATAGGGTCGGCGGTTTAAATCCCGCTGTGACAATTTTATTTTTTCTTTTTCGTTTTTTCGAATTTAGTTATATGAAACATTTTGTGATCTATAATTGCACGTGTTATGTCAGTTTTTGTTTTTTGTAGACGAGCCGAACGCTTTGTCGTCACGTAAAACCATGGCTGAGTAGGTTAGCTGCTTGGGAAGTCATTAGTAGCTATGGAGATGACTTTCCAAAAACAGCGTCGTAGCTCTTCACGAACTACACAAAGACTAGCGTCGTCAACTAATAGTGAAGCAAATACTGTAAACATTGTTTTTTTCATTGAAACCATTATTATTAACAAACTTTTATAAAATATAGAAAATTACGAATAAACAAAAATACGTGCATTTTTCCTAAAAAATACTATTGTATATTAAAATTGTGTAAATATTACAAAACAACGCAAAAAAAAGAAAGGTCACGAGAGAATTCGAACCGCAGATTCTAGCGTTGGAAGACTAGAACGCTATCAAAAGGAAAAACTCATGGAATTTACATCACTATAATACACCATCTTACAACGATATCACTGAACGAATTTCTGGCAGTAATTCAATTTTTTTCGCCTATTATGGCTCTGGCCGACGTTTTTCTTTTTCCGTAACTCAAAATTCCGCATCGAGGAACCGGTTTTAGATCGACAGATGACAAAATTTAATTACCAACGAGTAGCCAAGTCTCTAGAGAGGAAAAAAACGGCCCTAAATTTTTCGAAATTAATGTTTTTTCGATCTAATTCCATTTGAGTTCCCGAAGCATCTCTTAACACTCACGCATTGATGGAACCTACCAGTAACAAACCTAGAAGCCCGTTTCTGAACAGTTTCGATACTTTAAACAGATTTCGTGGGGATCCCACACATTTGTGTATACGCTCTCCTTTACAAATGAAACATCTCTAAATTCACCGAATAATACGTCGACGATTCGCCTTCCTCACGACTGTCCTGGCGTGCTTGTTCCACTTCATTAAGCTCTGCAACGCTACCCCTATATATTTAATAGACGCTACTGCGTAAAGTAGCACACTACCAATGTTCAATTCTAACATTATGAGATTGTTTTTCTAACTCATATGCGTCGCCGTACACTTTTCTACATTTAGAGGTAGCTCCCATTTCTCACACCACTTAGAAATTTGGTTCAAGTCATCCTGCATCACAGTCATTCAATGACGACACCGTGTACACAACAGCATCATCAGCGAACAGCCGCAGATTGCAACTCACTCTGTCGGTCAGATCATTTATATAAGACAGATCCAGAGGCACTTCTAATGATACCCTAGTCTCTGATTAACACTCGTCATCGAGGACAAAGTACTGGGTTTTACTACGTGAGTAATCTTCGAGCCATTCACATATTTGGGTAGCTATTTCCATATGCACGTACTTTCTTTAGTAGTTTGCACTGTGTTGAACGCCTTTCGAAAATCGAGAAATATGCAGTGTACCTGTTGCCCTTCATGTATAGCACAGCAAGCAAGATGTCATGGGATGATTAGGTTGTACTCCTGTGAAGCTGGTTAGGTCGCAGATTCTTTATTATAGGTAACACTTCATGTATAGCGTGCCCTCAAAAATGACGCGTTTCGGCTTTACCATAATCAGATTAGCATCTCTTCCGTGTCATGTGCACACGTGAACAGATGTAAGAAGTTGTTTGATCCACATACGAAAGCAGCCGAAACGCGTCATTTTTGAGGGCACGCTGTACATGAAGTGTAACCTATAATAAAGAATTTGCGACCTAACCAGCTTCACAGCAGTACTACCTAATCATTTCATCATGGTCGCCTGCCTCCTCAAAGACTATGTCGCATTTACATGTCATGGGATGTTAAGGGTAAGCTTGGTTTCGAAAGATCGATGCTTCCTGAGGCCGTGCTGATGCTTTGACAGGAGCTTTTCCGTCTGATGGAAATTTACTATATTAGAGCTGAGAATATGTTCAAGAATTCTACAGCAAACCGATGTTAATAGTATGTGCAATTACGCGAGTCGGTTGTTTTACCTTTTTTCCAGTGGTCAGAGACTTCGCGCTGGTTTAAGAACCAAGTTTATAAAAGAACCCAGGAGTAATTAACTTTGCGCTAGAGGGGAAAGCAGTTGACAAGTCAAACATGAAAATGGGTGAGTAGGGAATGGGCGGTGTTGAACATGGAGAGCATGAGACTAGTGGTGAGCGCCAGGCAGACGGGCAGACGGGCAGTCGGCAGCGTCGGCAGACGGCCGCGGTCACAGGGAGCATCGTCCGCGCCGCGGCGGCACACTTTCCTGCATCCTGCTGACGCCAGCCGTGCACGGCTGCAGCGCACTCTGCAGCCAACTCAACAACTGCGCCGGCTTCCATTCAGCGCCCCTACTAACATTTTGATGTTGTAACTGGTGAAGTTTTTCGAAAGAAGATTAAGCAAGAAGGGTTGCTGCCTATCGCCTTTCCTCTCAGACACGAAGTTTCACTCACCTGCTGATCTGATCTCCTTGGACCGTAAAGGTATCTGAATTATTCTCTTGGCAGGTGTTTCGTCGCCTTATTGATGATTCATTAATTGAAAAGAGGACAGTAGGAAAGTTACAGAACAAATAGGCAGAATTGTGGTGAAATCTGTATTCATAAAGCCGGCCGCGGTGGCCGAGGAGACTGAGGCGCTTCAGTCACGGTCTGCACGGCCACTACGGTCGGGGGTTCGAATCCCCCCTGGGGCATGGATATTTGTGCCGTCCTTAGTATAAGATACTTCATAAGTAGTTTGTAAGTTTAGGGACTGATGACCCCGTAGTTAAGTCCCATAAGCTATACAAACATTTCAACATTTCAATTGTATTCATAAAGATATTAGCTAAACCCCCGCTGCTTCGCTTGCGTAGGCTGGTTGGTCTGCACTAGTTTCTTTTTAAACCTGATGAATTTCAGTTAACTGCACCATATTTTTGACAATTTTTGCATCTCGTATTTCACCCCCTTATTGGTCTAATTTCCAAAAAATACCGAAACACTTGTCTTTTAAATTCAAACCCCGAATCCAAATCCGAAAAATTTGTAGTTATAACTTCAAAATTGTCTAAATAGCAACATATTTCCGAAAAACACCCTCTCCAATTTAACCCCCTTGATGGTTGAATGTCCAAAAATACCGGAACACGTATTTTTTAAATCATAACGAACAATACAAATACCAATTTTTGTAGCTATAGCTTCAAAATTGTCTTGACAACAATGTGTTTTCGAAAAGAATTTTTGATCCCCTCTTTTACCCCCTTAGTTGTTTAATTTCCGAAAATACCGAAACACGTATTTTTTAACGTCTAACTAACTATACTACAAAACTGTATCAAGAGCAACATGTTTTCAAAAAGAATTTTTGATCCTCTATTAAACCCTCTTACTTGTTGAATTTCCAAAAATATTAAAAATCATGGAGTTTTAATTCTGACCAAGATTCCATATCTGAAGCTTCGTAGTTGTAGATTAAAATTTGAGTTCACAGCAACATATTTTTGAAAATTTTTTGCGTCACCTTTTTTACCCCCTCATTCGTCGAATTTCAAAAAATGCCGAAACACGTATCTTTTAAGTTCGAAACCTGAATTAAAATCCGAAATTTCGTAGTTCTAGCTTCAAAATTGCCTAAATAGCTACGTATTTTCAAAAAACGTTTCATCCCCTATTTCACCCCCTTACGGACGCAATATCGAAAAATCGCTTCTTAAATGATGCCTACAGAGTAAAATCAAAACCCTCCACAAATTTCAAGTTTGTATCTTCAGTGGTTTGGGCTGGGCGATGATGAGTCAGTCAATCGGGACACTTGTAGAAGAAGATAAGCAAGAAGGGTTGCTGTCAATCGCCTTTCCTCTCAGACAAAGTTTCACTCACATGCTGATCTGCTGTCCTTGGACCGTAAAGGTGTCTGACTACTTCTCTTGCTCTTGGCAGGTGTTTCGTCGCCTTATTGAAGCTTCATTAATTGAAAATAGGACAGTAGGAAAGTTACAGAACAAAAAGGCAGAATTGTGGCGAATTCATAAAGATATGACGAATTTAAGGTACCCTGTTGCGTGTTTAATAGTATTTCATAAATAAGGCTATTTTGCCACGAAACAACCTTGCTGTATGTCAAGGATTACTAACAATAGTCAAGAAATAAGCACATTTTGTACTGATACATTTGCAGTCCTTAGAGCCGTGCATTGTGTGCCCTCAAAAACTCTGAGCGTTACAAGGTTGATGATCACTTTTTGTTCGGTCCGCTTTGAAAGGAACAGGGTTTTTAAAGTTTTCTGCATTGAAAGTACAACTGTCCAACTTGTGATATATTTAACTCGATGGCCAAGAGACGAAACATGCGGAAATTTTTTTTGCAAAGTTCCCTAAAGAATCCAAAACGATTTATATTCCGAATGAAACCAACGGTCTTGTTTCTAGCGTAAGGTTAACTCGTGTGTTAACAGGACGCTATGTAGTTTCCGCATGTACCAATTTGAAAGTCCATGTTGAAGCTTGTGTTTGTGGTTCAAGAGTACAGAAGGTGGGAAACTTATTTCCTAGTAAATTTTTAATTGCAGGAAAATAGCAATAGAGATCAAAATAGGTGGCTGATGGGTGGATGGGATCAAACAGCTACGTCATCAGTCCCAGAGTTCAAAATAGAATCAAAGGAGAATAACCTAAATGGAGAGCGGAAAGAAATGGAAAATGAAGTTTTACTGTAAACTATTACCTTGTTTATTTTATAACACTGACCAGGCGCTGAAAGTTTACCAAAGAAAAATATTTTACATCTTCAAAAACTCTTCAGATTAGCCCACCGCATAATCGAAGTTTGGGAGCTATCGAAAAAAAGTATATATCGATGTGATGAATGTAACTGGAAATGTGGAACAATAATTACTCTTTCCATAAGCTAGTTAACTGACTTTTCAAATTTACCATACTCCATAAAATGCTTTTATTGGTTCCTATGTTTTACGTAGTACCATTTAACATTATGAATACAATGCTTTACACTCCTCAGAGTGTTTAATCCATATTCATATGCTAATATGACAATCCAACGTAAAATTTTACGTCTAAAACTTGTAACAAGAGTAGCTCCTCCAGTGGAGAAACAGCCAACCGCATCAGTAGTGTCAATACAGTCTTAACAAGAAGTCACGGACATGACGCTCGCGCTTCAAATGGCAGCACTCCACTAACAGAAGAGTAGCATGACAAACGGACAATTTGCTATTTTTAATATTATTTCCATATTTCCAGTCACTAGATATAGTGATGAATGTTTTTATTTAAATTTTATCATCTGAAAGACCAAACTGACGAGCAAGTCTCCATTGTCATCTAACGAGTCAGCACATCAAACTGTAACAAAAGAGTAATAATAGATAACGCGAAACGTAAAGCAATCCCATGCACACCATAGGCCTAAGTATAAGGAAAAAACAAAGTAACACAGAAGTAAGATAAATTTCTCAATTTTTCCAGGAAATTCTCGACAGAATTGAAAGAGTAAGCCATGAGGAAACTCTTCAGTGTAGCATTGAAGTGCGTGGGTTACTACTAAGCATTTTGAATTCTTGTGGAAGTTAACAAGAAAGTGTGATGCAAATGCACATTCGATCTCTGTCTAGAAGGAACAGAGTCAAAGCTGCTAACTCTTGAGAATAGTTAAATTAACAACACTAGAGATTAAAGATACTACACATTAACAGGCCAATGTTGAAATTCCGAGGCTCCGCTAGATAAGAGGAACCCTACATATTGTTCGAACCGCCCGTTTCTTCAAAGGGAATACCCATTTCAAAGAAGAGTTACCCCAAAACAACACCATTCGTTGTAAGCGAATGAAAATACGCAAAGCAAACTACTTTTCGTATTGATCTATCATTATTTCAGAAACTGTTCAAATGGTGAACAACGCAGCGTTTAGTTTTTAAACAAGATGCTGAACATGGGCTTTCCACGACAGCTTACTATCTGAACGCCTAGAAATCCGAACTGTTCAGTATCACTTATATGCCCTTTCTATTTAATTGAAATGTTACTATTTGTTGAAATGTGTATTACAAACTGAGTCCTACTGTGATTTAGCATCAATGTATTTTCTACAATGAGAAAACTGATTTCCTTAACCGTATTATTTGATACGGGCTCATTATTGTCAACAACATTATTCACTACCAAGCTAGAGTCACCACCACAAACAGAAATATCTTAGAATTTCCTTTTATTCTAGAAGGCTTATCATTTATACAAACAACAGTGGCCCCAGAACAGAATCCTTCAGCACCCCGCATGTAATTGTCCCCATGGTGAATTCATATCACACCCATTTTCAGCACTGTAGAGAATTCAATACGAATAGGAAAAACTTATGCATATACTTCAGCCCCCCCCCCCCAAAATGTACTTTGTTGTTAGTGTTTACGTTTAGTACCTAGGTCAAGCCACCTCCAAAACCAAAACCCAAATCCTGTAACCGTCACTGACTAAAAGATAATGCCCTCAAAATTTCTAAATGATACCATGCGGCTGATGTGTTGCCGTTCCTACATGAAAACTTGCGGTCGTCCCTGAAAGCTCTGTACGGAAATCTTGACATTCTGCGGTGACCGTTTTACAGCAAGCACAACTAACATTTATAGCATCTCCCCTTTTCTCCGCAGACGAAAACGAAGGGTTATCATTTATAAACTGCCACCAAGAGGGCCGTTAAGATTTTTTAATGTTTTATATTAACTCCATCTAAATCTTATATTTTATAATCAATAAAATTTTATAGCATGTCTGTCACAGGTAGTTCCCCAAATAATCACAGAAAAACTTAAGGTTTCATCAATAAATACATCTAACGACGTCAAAATAGCCCGGAATATTTTAGTCATTGTGTTATTTTCTGCCTGCTACCTGCGCTGGCCATACTTTCACGTCACAACCTAGAAGCAGGATCGAGCTGCAACCGAGGCTTGGCTAGGCAAAGGTTCGGTTGGAGGATACTATCGAAATAGAGCTTAATCTCGTAAGTGGTCTTGCATTACGGCAGCACAATGGCATCCAGCGGATACAGGGGAATAGTCGCGTTTATATGCTGAGAAAACGACCGATTACTGGCACTAACGGCTGCACGTGACACACATTCACAAACAACTAGCTTCCTCCGTAGCCTGTTAGTCAGTTTCAGCAGTCTAGCGCACCGTGAAACAAACTCGGTCCACGCGTTAGTCCTTAATGAGCATTACGGTAGTTATAAAAAATAGAGAATGGACCTCACGGGACACCAGTTCGATTCTACGCGAAGTATCCGAAGGAACTTTCACTGCCCCTGGCAGCAGTGTATCAAACTGTCTCTAGAGAATCGAAGCGTTCCTAATGACTGGAAAAAAAGCGCAGGTGATTTCCGATTTTAAGAATGGTCGTTGATTGCCTAACTGTTGTCCTACGTCTCTATCGGCTGTCCGTTTTACAATTTTGGAACGTCTTTTATGTCCATGTATTATGAAATTACTGGAGATTAAAATAACATCTGTAGAGAATCCTTAAACCAACGATCGCGTGAAATCCATCTTGCTTTGTTCCTCCACGAATCTTAGCAGTATATACCGCCTCCGAGGTAGGAGCTACGTTCCTTTACTGTAAGAAGACGTTCGATACGGTTACGCAATGTCTCACAATGACCAAGATACGAGCGTACAAGTGACCAGACTTGAAACTTTTATCGAACAAAATTTCGTTGTCAATGTAAAGTCTTCTCATAATTGTAAGTAGTTTTTAAGTCTAGGGACCAATGACCTAAGCAGTTTGGTATAACAAGTTTACAAACATCTGGACATTTGGAGACAGCAGATGATTATGATTCTGTGTGGCATTTTCTGTCGTTAGACTCCAGTTTGGGTCTTGTTTGGCCTGCCTGCTGCAAGTCTTTAGTTGACGCCATTGGGATGACTTTCATGTCGATGATGATGATCATGAGGATAACACCCAGTCCCTTAGTGGAGAAAATGGCCGAACACACCTGCAATCGGGCTCGGGCTCCCTGCGTGGCAAACCACAGAGCTGTCCAATAGACTGCGGAAGTGGATTTGAAACAGATGCAAAGCATTCATTAGCCGAATCATCAAGAAGTATCGTCCATCAACAAAGAAAGTGGCTTACAAAACACTATTTGGATCAATAATTTGATACTGCTCGTTAATGAGTGACCCATACCAGGTGGAAATGGTATAGGAGTTAGAGACATATACACTATGTGATCAAAACAATCCAGGCGCTTCACTCAAAATGACCTAAATGTTCATGGCGCTCTACTGGAATTAGGTATGGGATGGTCCACCCTTAGTCTTGATGACAGCTTCCACTCTCGCAGGCATACGACCAATCAGGTGCTGGAAGGTTTCTTGGAGAATGACAGCCTATTCTTCACGGAGTTCTGCACTGAGGAGAGGTATCGATTTAGGTAGGTGACGCCTGACACGAAGTCGACGTTAGTAAACACCTCAAAAGTGTTCTACAGCATTGAAGTCAGGACTCTTAAGGACAGTCCATTACAGGAATGTCAGCGTCATGTGACCACTCCGCTACAGGCTATGCATTATGAACGCGTGATCAATCGTGTCGAAAGATGCAACCGCCATACCCGAATTGCTCTTAAACAGTGGGAAGCAAGAATGTGTTTAAACCATCAATGTAGGCCTGTGCTGTGATAGTGCCACGCAAAACGAGGAGTGCAAGCCCCTTGCATGGAAAAACACGAGCGCACCATAGCACTGCAGCCTCTGAATCTTACTGTTGGCACTACACACGCTGGCAGATGTTCACCGGGCATTCGCCATACCCCCAGACTGCCATCGGATCGCCACATAGTGTACCGTGATTTTGTCACTGCACACAACGTTTTTCCATTGTTCAATCGTCCAATGTCTATGCGCCTTACACCTAGCGAAGAGTCGGTTGGCATTGACCTGCGTAATGTATGGCTTACGGGTAGCCGCTCGTCCGTGTAACACAAGTTCTCACACCTCCCGCCTAACTGCCTTGGAGTGGATCCAAGCTCAGACTGGAATTGCTGTGTAATGTTCTGGATCGATGACTATTACGCACTAAAAGATTCTCTTCAACTGTTGGCGGTCTCCGTCAGTCAACAGTCGAGGTCGGTCTGTACACTTCCGCGCTTTACGTGTGCCTTGACGTTTCCACTTCAGTATCACATCAGAAACATTGGACCTAGAGATGTTTAGGAGTTTGGAAATTTCACTTACAGACTTCTGTCACAAATGAAACCCAATCATTGGACTATGTACGAAGCCTGTGAGTTCTGCAGAGTGCCCCATTCTGCTCTTTCACGATGTCTAATGACTACTGATGTCGCTGTTATGGAGTACCTCCCAGCAGGTGGCAGCACAATGCAGCTAATATGAAAACGTATGTTTATGGGGGTGCCTGGATACTTCTGATGTGTACGTGATGAGAGAAACATGTTTTAACAAATACCGGCTAAATACTACAAATACACGAGACTGCATGAACTGCTGTTGCCCTGAACCTTATTGTATACATGTGTGGTAGTAAGTGCGCTGTGAGATGGGCCCGCCCCCTTGCCTCACCGCGACCGTGCAGGCGGCGGGGTCACGCGCCCGAGCTGCGTTGGCGCGTGCCCGCATGCCAGCGGCGCCCGCCGCGCGCTATTGAGGCCAGCGGCGCGACACCCACTGAGCAGAGTGCCGCCTCTTGTCTCCAGCAGGCGCAGCATGGTGTGTGGCCGAGGGTGTTTCGGGCATTAGTGTCTCCTCCTCCTCCTGCTCCTATCCCCAGCCCCGCTCACGATTTCAGTCCTGTATGGTTGGCGGGGAAAAACCGCGAAGGCATATTGTCATAAAAAACGTCGCTCTTGCAATGTCTGCCACTGTAGTTCACAGATTATCCCCTGACGCTTTCGCACTTAGAGAGTCGGTTGGCACTGACCTGCTTAATGTATGGCTTACGGGTAGCCATTGACAATTGGACGATTGAACAATGGAAAAACGTTGTGTGCAGTGACAAAATCACGGTACACTGTGTGGCGATCCGATGGCAGTCTGTGGGTATGGCGAATGCCTGGTGAACATCTGCCAGCGTGTGTAGTGCCAACAGTAAGATTCAGAGTCTGCAGTGCTATGGTGCGCTCGTGTTTTTCATGGAAGTGGTTTGCACTCCTCGTTTTGCGTGGCACTATCACAGCACAGGCCTACATTGATGGTTTAAGCACATTCTTGCTTCCCACTGTTTAAGAGCAATTCGGGTATGGCCGTTGCATCTTTCAACACGACCGAGCACCTGTTCATAACCCATAGCCTGTAGCGGAGTGGTCACATGACGGTGACATCACTTTAATGGACAGTCCTTCACTGAGTCCTGACTTTAATCCTATAGAACACGTTTGAGGTGTTTAGGAACGTCGACTTCGTGCCAGGCCTCACCGAACTAAATCGATACCTCTCCTCACTGCAGCACTCCGTGAAGAATGGCCTGCCATTCCCCAAGAAACCTCATAGCATCTGATTGGTCGTATGCCTGCAAGAGTGGAAGCTGTCATCAAGACTAAGGGTTGGGCCGACACCATATCTAATTCCAGCAGAGCGCCATGAACACTTAGATCATTTTCAGTGCGGCTTCTGGATAGTTTTGATCACATAGTTTATAAGTCTCATTCGACGCCTCCTGCAGGCGGTAAACATTTGTCATAAACAAAATAGTTTTTAAAACGGAATTTTACTTCCCAAACTGGCCTATTCAGTATTTGTATGCAACATATTACTGGGAAAGGACAACATGAATAACAACCCAGCGAGTAGCGCTCATGCACGTTTATGCCCGTCCGAACTCTAACTTAATACTTACCGCTAAACCAAGTACAGCAATAGACTGATTTGGAATCGTTCTATCGATCAGAAGCCTTAAATTGCGCTTTAAAAATCATTTTGTCTGACGAGACAATTTCCAGCCTAGGGAGATCTCGGTATATGTCAGTACTTTCTGGAGTGAATGAACTTAAGTGCAAATTCAATATACCCAGGTGGACTTTCGCGAGGTGTTTATTATATGGTGATCTTCAGACAACAATCTACATCTCTAGGGAGTACAGTAACAGGCCTTTCACTGGTAGTATCTGGAGTCGACACCATTAACCAACAAGCATATCCTTGGATTGGGGAATTGCCTGAACCGAACAATGTTTATATTAGGGAAATATTTTAGCTTAAGAACTTTTTGACTTACTATGAAAAATATTATTGTACATGATTGCATCGGTAACACTAATAAGTACATTCATAAGCGTGCACAATTTCTTGTACATAATGTTTGTAGTTACTTTGTCAGACGATCAAACTCGTCGGCACGCTACTTATAAAATTCGTAAACATCCGGTGTAGAAAAAAAAAAATTACCATCCTTAGCGGATGAACATCGAAAATACGGGGAACAATAAACTTGTTTCCTTCCATCAGTCCGTGGGGATGGGGACGCAGCGCAACAGTAAATTAAGTTTTCATTAATACCTGTTTATATAAGATTTCATGGCGTCATTAATTGATGCAGTCTACACTATATGCAGCGTACGTTTAATGGAATATAGTTTGTCTATCTCTGATAGGGAATCTTGCCCTCATGCAACCAGTCATACATATATACTCTGACCCTAGAGACTAAACCTGCCCTGTACAAATAACCAGTACCTGGTAGCACGTCTAAAACCAACTTCTGACAGTTCACAGGTTGTAATTAGGGCTTGACGTAGGGCTTATTTTCACCCGGAACGCGTTCCGGCATCTCCCACAGTCTTTTCCTCCTTCCTTCTCGCCACCGGAGATTTGAAATAGTACATGTCTATTAAACCATAACGTAACTATAATTTGCTGCTGCAACATCACACAGCTACTATAAACATCTTCATCGTCATTGACGGCTAAATGGCTCGTCGATTAACAAGGAACACACACGTTCCCAGAGCAGCTACAAAGCAACTGTTCGAACGTTGCATCAGTTGAAAACACGCCATACTGACAAACACTGTCTACTTGTGCCAATACGTATGAAGCAGAACATCCAAACCTCCAGACGTCAGTCAGATAGCTACCAAACGTTGTATATTGAGTATCAACCAAAACTTCGATATAATTCGTGTCGTCCAGGAGAACTTTAATAAACTAATAGTAGCACCTGACCAACGGAGTAGATGAAAAGCGTAACTGTGACGTGTTGATAGAGCTCCTGTAGAAAAGTCGGCAGAGCGTTAATTTACAGATGGTCCAGGGTTCAAGACTTTCGTAGCCCTTTTTTACTGTTGTACATTTGCAATTTTTATATGGGGGCAATGTGTTCCTGACGTGTAAAAGGACTGTTCGGATTTTATAACTGTGTTATCGGCAGTTTGCTTTTGCTTCGTGTATCTGAAAGTAGCAAAGTTTCAGGGAATAAACGGAAGGAATCTGAACACAAGAATGTAGAAACAATTGCACCACACATTTCGGAAATAATAGTAATAATAATTACTACTACTACTACTACTACTACTACTATATTATTATTATTATTATTATTATTATTATTGTAACGTTAATGATAATAAAAGACTGCTACATTGGCAGTACTTTTACATGTCAGGAAGATTTTATCCCATACGGTGTATGTAGATGTAGAAATTTCCAAGGTAACACAGAAGAGAGTTCCAATCAGTCGAACGTACGAATGTTTGTTAAACTTATGGGACGTAAATTCGAGGTCATCTGTCCCTAAACTTACAAACTACTAATAAACTAACTTATACTAAAGATAACAGAAACATCCATGCCCGAGGGAGGATTCGAACCTCCGATGGGAACGGCCTCGCACATCTGAGCATAGCGCCTCAATGCGACGGCCATTCCGGCTTGTTCGAATCACGAGGGCTTTAACCCCCCCCCCCCCCCCTGGAACGACGAACGTGCGCTCTATCGTCTAATCCAACACGACGAACTCACTGATATGCTTTTCCTGTAATCTGTAGGACTGGTGTTACTTAATACATTACTTATCGTTTATGTATATTCTGTTGAACGGCAGCACATAGCACGAATTTTATCAAACTTTTGGTACCACTCGGAGTGTGACATCAGGAGTTCTGGATGTAAGAAGCAAAATAACCTAGCCCAGATGACAAATTTAAGTAAAATTAATTATCCGAAACGATGTATCTTCATAAAGATGTCAAATGTAAGTAAAAGTCATTGTGTGTAACGATGTATCTTCATAAAGTTTCTGATACGTAAAGTGAAACGTGAGAAAATAAGAAAAGAAATGTCTATTTAATACACAAAGCGAATCAGTAACACTATGTTCAATGTGATGCTTGATGGGGTCGTTTTCCATGAACGTTACTCTTTACGTCCTCTTATCTCATGAACTACGTGTCGTATTGTGATAAAATTTCGAACGTACATTCAGCTTTACGTGTGTATTCTGTCTGCAAAATTTCCTGCGAGTACAAATGGTAGTATATAAATTATAAATTGTAAATTGTAACGATATACCGAATGCCATAGTTTTGCTCCATGAACAGCGGAAAAGTAGTAAGCGAAAAAATCTTTTTCCTTTATTAAACTTTTTCTTGCAGACGACATCAAAATGAGAGGTTTTAAATTATGTTTGTTGCAAGTCGCTAACTACTGTCATTCTCATATAGTGTATTTTTTAAAGTCTCGTCGCATTATGTAGCAGTGTTTTGCGATTCCTATTGTTCATGACGTTATATCTCCTGAACCATGTGTCGTATGTGGTTCATTCTCCCACAGCAATTGTTATCTCACATAAGGAATATGTGTACCAAATTTGGTTGACATCGGTCCAGTGGTTTACGTGAAAATGTGCAGCATTGTTTGACGCAGCAGTTTTTCGCGCATCTCATTGTTTATGGCGTCATATCTCCTTACGTATGTGTCGTAGGTGATTCTTACCCCGACAGCGATTGTTGCCTAATATTAAGGAACTTGTGTACCAAGTTTGGTTGAAATCGGTCCAGTAGTTTAGGAGGAGATGTGGAACATACATAAATACATACACATATACAGGCTATTTTATAAGATGTAAGATTTTCTCTTTTTACATTGAACCTTGTCGTTTTAAGTTATTAGCTATTATGGTTTAAAATTCAATTTTAGAACAATATTTTCTAAAGAAAAATTTAAAAAAGGTTTCTCATTGTCTTCTGTGGCCTGCGGGAAGAGGAGGGAATCCTTTAAGGGACACGTTCCGGCACCAAATGTTTTCCATGTTAATTAAGCAGTGGACTGACGTACACAGGGCGTGTCAGCAGCCCTGCCGGCCAGCGCGAGTAGCAATATGAAGCAGCGGGCTGTTTTCGCAGGCGCAGACCGGCTAATGGGCGGTGTTTTGCGCGGCACACACAGGCCGGCCGTCGCCACAGGCGCCGCTGCAGGTCGATACCAGACGACGCCACAAAGGCCCGCTTGCTCACAACGCGCCGCAGTCTAAAGGCGCAACCGCTCTGTCAACACCACACTGCCTCGTTACTCTCCTGCAAGTATCAAAGAGGTAAATCTAACACGTCTACCCTGTACGGCTGCCGCTTATCGCCTTCACTCATTCGACGAGTCTGACGCATCGCTCCACGCCACTGTATCCTGTACAAACATCACCCCGTAACTACTAAAACCAACAGTTTTTAACCCAATAAATTTATACAGCCCTAAAGTTGCGTAGTAAAACTGTTCCAGGTTTCAACATCAATTAATGATTTCTTCTTCAGCGGAAACATTTAGACGAAGATTACATAAGAAATGGTATATTCGAGCTACAACTGGTGTGGGTATAAACACACACACACACACACACACACACACACACACACACACACACACACACACACACACTAGTCGACCCGGCAATGCTTCGCCATTGCTAATATGTATGTACTCTTGCTTTGAACGTCAAATGTGCAAAAGTTTATCGCAATAGTAGGAATGTTATTGATATCCCAAAGAAAAGAGCTTTCAGTTTTCCACAAATTTTCATATTTTCTGGCCAACTATTCCAAACTTTTACTTAAACCTTCCTCTCGCTTTGAACGTGGAATGTGCCAAATTTTATCGTAGTCAGATTAATGATATTGATATTGATATTTCATAGAAAAATCAATTTTTTCTTATTTTTCCAATTTGCCGGGAAACTTTTCCAAATTTTTGATTTCATAACAACGTTACTCTTGCTGTGAACGTCAAATGATCAGAATTTTATCGCAATCGGATGAACGGATTTCAACTTCTAGTGTTGAGTACATTTAGAAACACAGTGAAAAAGGAACTTGGTTCGAATTTTTGCGACTTTCCTTTTTAACTGTCCCAATTTTCTTACCGAAATCTTTTCCAAGACCATAATGAACAAAACAAAGAATTACACCTCTCCGTCGTGCGAATAGGCAGTTATAGTGCTGAATTCAATCAAAAACACATGGAAAAACGCACATTCAGTTTTTCTCAAATTTTCCAGTTTTCCGGTAGATTTTCCAAAAACTTTATTTCATACCAACCTTGTCCTTTAAAGCCGTACTCAAGTGATGCTCTTACAACCATGTGGCAATTTATTTTTATTCTTAGAAAAAAAGGCTTTCAGTTTTTCCAAAATTTTCCTACTTTCCGGGTGACTTTTCCAAATTTTTATTTGATGAAAACCTTCCTCTTGCTTTCAAGATGAAATGTACAAAATTTAATCGCAATTGGACGCAAGGTATTGATAGCTCACTGGAAAAAGCTATTTCAGTTTTTCTCGATTTTCCTCTTTTCCGGGCAACTTTCGCATATTTTTATCAGCTTTTAAACCTTCCCTGGACATAAACGAATATTTCAAGACTAAAATTAGCCAAATCGGTTCAGCCGTTCTCGAGTTTTAGCGAGACTAACGAACAGCAATTCATTTGTATATAACATTGATCCACTAGGCACTGATAATTTGTTACAAGTTATAAAATACAGTGTCATGCAACTACAGCTTCAACGAGTTATGTCAGAGGCGACATTCTTGGTTCATTTTGAAACCTGGTAAAGTTTTTTTTCGCTAATTTACTATGCAGCTTGTGGGCTGTATAAATTTATTGAAATAGCAGCCATTATGGTTGCTGTCTCCTAGAAGCCATGCTGAAAACGGTGAGAACGTTTTTAACCTGTTTACTTTAGCCTTGGTTCCTAGCTATTGTAACACCCCTCCTCCTTCCTCCTTCCAAAAGGAAACTGACGATACCTAAAAGTATCAAACCAACACTAGTTCTGACAAAATCCGTATTTCTCCCCATTATTTTCAGTATTTCCATTATTTCAACTACCCATATATGTTTTTGGAACACCATATTTGCAATCTCTTTAACACCCATTTTCACTGCCAGACAAGCCTACCACTTCAGACAAGTATCATCACGACACCCGTATTAACTTTAAATATGTAGAACGGTAGCTACACGTAATTTAACGAAGAACAAGGCCTCCGTCATTTTACAGGGTACAGACATAGAAAAACAGAACTATTATAGAGTAAAATAATAATTTTTCCTAGGCAAGTAGTCCAGCAAACAAAACCTTCTGCAAAAACAAATTTCGTTTAGTTTTTAGTATACAATAACAATACAGTCATATATCCCAGCGAAGTAAATTCAATGTTTGTTAGTGAAGGAAAACATGTGGCGGTAAATTATAACACTGACGTAAAAATGGCAAAATCTGTCACCTATTGGGACCTAAGAAAACAGCGTCGTCTATTTCGTCTTTGACGTACTACAAAGTACCAGCATCATCTACTGATTCTGTAATACCGCATATACAGACGCCTCCAAAATACACTATCGACACCGAAGCTCACGACCGTGGAAGCACCGACATTTGGCAGTAACAGATCCCAGATTCCCGGTTGAGACCGCATACATACAAAAACTCCACGTGGATATACTCCGATTGGCTGGACTACAGTAAAATAGCCGACACATTCTACCTGTAGACTGGGTGTGCATCGTATCAACAGTGTGCTTCGTGTCCTACAGAGTACACTGTGCGTCGTTTCGTCGGAAGTGTGAAGTCATCTTGGCACAGTATATATTAGTGAGACTTTAAAATTGCCACAGACTGTCGAGGGAACTTTCAAGGAATCACTCAGATGTCTGGGCTTTATCAGCCTGGAATGATTGTACTTCGACGTCTAAAGATAAAGATACCCTTTTTTTAAAATATATTATGGCGCTGATATGTGACAATTTTTTATAAGCAAGCGAGAAACATAATTAGAAGCATTACACGTCTTCTTCAAATGTGAAGCATGTTTCTCATTAATATTTCATAAAATTTAATATGCCTTTTCTAGAAAACAAACATTCGCCTTCTCTCGTTAACCTCGTCTTGAAAATGTGGTAACTGCGAAGAAAAACGTGAAACTTTCCTATCAGGAAGGGACTGTTCAAGACAACAACCTTGTCTTTTTTCGTCGTACTGCGATTTTCGCCACGCGATTCCTCGTGCAGAAAATTGAGAAGAAATAATCTCGCAAATGCACGTGTAAGAGTATTTGGAGCATGTTGAAAATCACTTGTCATTCTTCAGTATTTCATATGAATGTTCCTGTCGAAGCGAATGCAATTATAAAATTTACTGCGACGCTCCTAAGGCAGATAAAAACTATCATTAAATTCCCGTGTCCCCATACGCCATTAACGACACCCCATGAACTCTACACAAAAAGGGTTCTAAGGACGCTTGGGGATAGTTCCGGTGTTACAAATATTGCCGTCACCATGTATAAGATCCCGATTATTTTACCACCTTAGATACTGAGTTGCGTGCTCTATAAAGATGAGACGAAATGTATTCCAGATACAGAAATTCCCATCTGTTACTGAACGGCTTGACAACAACAATACAGATGTTATTTTGCACATGTACCCAGCATGCGATGTAACCCTAAACCGAGACGCACCATCGTCTAACCACAAATCCTAGAGAGAGAGAGAGAGAGAGAGAGAGAGAGAGAGAGAGAGGTGATGGGTCTTGTGGGAAATTTACGAAATGAACTGTGAAATGCAACAGCAGAACTTCGGTATTGCTACAGGCTTTCTGCCCTTTCCACGCGCCCTGACATCGTCGTTGACGAATAGCTCAACACGATGCTGGAACGAGAGTGGTGGAAATGATGCGAAGAAAACTGCTGCGGCTGAAGCTACTACCCGACCGAATATATACTACATGAAGCGCAACTCCAGCGCAAACTTTGACAGTAGTTCATCTCCTGATGGACTGTAACGTTTTAGCCCCCTTGCGGCAGTCTTTATCTTCCATTTATCCTATCCTTAGTGCTAGGGGACGATGCCTCCACGGCTGAGTGTGCTATGTTTTATCCGTGCAGCCGGTTTTTACCATTCCATTTAATGGAGGGTGTTTTATCCTGACTTTGGACCGTTTTTTAGTGTTTTGTGTTTTCTGACTAGCAGATATTAGTGTGTGCCACGTGACTGGCTCGTCCATTATTATCCCAGTGACCACCCAGACAGGATTTCCGTTGTCAAACATTAGTATGATTGAATGCTCTGTTTTATTTCCTCTATTTGCGCTGTTAGTGAAAGTTCATCGTTGACATTCTGTGTCTCCCGGTCCATACTACCATTGTTTCCACTCCACTGCACGTTCTCTGTTAGGAATAGGGCACTGACAACCAATTTAGTCCCCTCTACACAACAACAAACTTCAGAGGTTGTTGAACCAGATGTAGTAAAGCCTGACAGACACCCCACAAATTGCTATGGACACTTTTATAGATGTGGTTTACAGCAGCGAAGATAAAACGCACTGGCAGGCATTTTTTACAATCCACACTTACAACACTTTTTATAGGTTTTCTCCATATTAGCGCATGTGAAAGTTCGTGTGTAGAGTTCTGGTTCATCCATCCAGCGCACACACACATTGCTCTGTTAGAAATTACTGTTCCATTCAAAAATGTGTTTTGTAAATTCGGGCTCAGTACGTTAAAGGTAAAGGGATTTCAAAACCGGGAAAGTCAAACAGAAACCCATCAATAACAGTATTACTTCAGCATGACAAGTTTAGTCATTACCTACTGTGGACAAGTTGTTTACTGCCTTCATCTCCTCGATTGGGTTCGTTCTCATTAGAGGTTCCTTGGTCGGATAACATGATGGGTCAGCGGACCCTAGCCAAGTAAACAAGCTGGAGCGAGCGTTGTCGTTACTTTTTACGACCTGTCGTGACAACCCTAGCAGTTCTTCAGCTTATTTATGGCAAAAAAAAAAAATCTGTTGGAGACAATCGCAGAAAGACCCGAGAACATACTCCTATCTTTTAGACTATGAATGTTTGTTTTTCTGCGTCTTAAGTTATTTAATGCCCAAAAATGTCCCTCATGAAACTTAAAGACGAGAATGTAAAAATGTGCTTAATTTTCTCACTTAGCGTCTGTGTACTGGATGTCACTTCAGATTTATTTTTAATAACCGCAAACACTACCACCACCACCACGTAAAACGAACCTCTAAAAAGCGGCCTTTCACAGCCAAGAAAGTACATAAGGCCGTGTTTCTACGATTTAACCTATGGACTGCACTTTGTGTGTCAAGCAAAGAAAAGCCTACGACACTAAATGTCTCGCCCTGTGCGGGAATCACAGTTACTGTTCGATCTCTGTCCGACGACAGTACATTATGCAAGACATGGAAGTTAGGATCGGTTTGGGACGCGTGAACGAATCGGCTAAAAGAACAGCCAGGAACTCGTCGAATGCGGCCTCACCGTACATCTGGCGCTGGTCCAGCCAGTGCTGGAATACGCAGCCGTAGTGTGGGGAAATGCAGCAGACTGCCATATACGGTGTCTCCAAGGATTGCAAGGAAGAGCTCTCAGACTGGCCATGCACTTACCTAGTGACTTCCCAACTAGAAAGCGAGTTAATATGACAGGCGTACCCTTATTAAAAGAACGCTTCCGTAGGACTGCGCGTCCATTTTACGAAAAGGCGCACAGATCCACGAAGAGTGATTGCCATTTTAGGCAGAAAAATCCACAAAAAGGCAACCAGTCGTTCGCCAGATCTGCTTCGGCAGTAACTGTCGATGCAAGTTAGGAGAAAAGAACGCTCAAATGCTCACGAGCAATGAAGACAAACAAACAAGTTCGGTAAAAGTTAGATGGATGCAAGGACATTCCATTTAGGTCACGAGCGAGCGAACATCACAGAATGAACATAATCGATCCAAAGACCGCAAAGAAACTATTTACCCAATGAACAAAAACTGTTACGCCAACAGCAGAAAATCCGTGTTTGCGTTCCAGCGTAGCACGAATTTTCATATCAATATATCACAACCAATTGCAGAGCTGATGCTTTATCATAGTCGAAATTGCGAAAACATTTCTTGTTTAACTGACCATGGGATACTCGATAAGCGATTGGCAACGGGAACTATTTTTCATATTTGGATTAGTACTGTCAGTACTTCGGCGGAAGAATTCCCTGCTATACCAGAAAAGTGGTAGAGTATACGAAGGCAAAATTACCTCTTGTTTATTCAAAACATCGATATTATCTCTATAATTGACAAAACATAAAAAAGCAAATTTTTTAACGTCTTTCGGCGTTCGGTAGAGCACACAAACACATCTAAAGATAAAGCTGAAACACTGCAATCTCAGAGGAAACATTACTCTTGAGAACTTGTCGAGTTTCTTTATTGAGGGTTATAGCAGTATTCTTTCCTGTAGATTCACTCCGACCAAGCTTTCCTGTTTGTAGCATGACTAGGACCTTACCTGACCGTGAAAGCGTATCAGAAATGGTGTTACAATTGCGGGATTTATGATCAGTTCCACTTCGCAGGTTAATGCTGAAGTGTTACCACCACATCTCCGTAACTAAAGTGACCTCTCGTTTGGGCGTCGTCATTTTCCATTAGATTAATATTTGTTCCGTAGATGAACAGGGTATTTCGCAAATATGTGGAAGGTGTGTCAGTTTCATAAAAGGGTTCTTTACTCTCTCTCTCTCTCTCTCTCTCTCTCTCTCTCTCTCTCTCTCTCTCTCTCTCTCTCTCTCTCTCTCTCTCTCTCTCGCTAGCAAGAGCTAGAGATATCGTAGCTCAAGCTATTCCGGAAATAGCTAACGCCGGATGTCGCTTGTAGGAAATACACGACCAAGATTAATCTGTCACGCACTTTATACGAAACAATTAGATGATTCTTTTATGTCTAGCGTGCACATTTATATATTTGTGTACCGACGTTTGTGTAATGGTGTCTCAATGCCTCTTTCTCTTAGTGTGAAAAATATGAGTGAAATATCCAGTTTATTGTATATTTCAAACAAAAGATGTAGAACGTAAGACCTATGTTAAGTTGTCACAGTGATTAAAAACCAGTGGAACCGAAAGGAAAGTTCTTTATACAGAGAGAAAAGCATGTCGTAACTGCAAAACAAGTATTACTTTGGTACAGCGGCGTGTCTAACACTGATGATATCTTCGTCTCAAGAACCAATTATGAAATTTAGATTTTACCCAAAAAGAACTTGTCGTTTTCTTGATTTCATAAACATGTCACACTGTAACTTCTGGAGGAGGAAAAGGAATATTGTGGTTCACTGTCGTCGACGGAGGACATATATATATAACAGGCTGAGGACCATTGAACACACTGTTCAGGAACCAGTCTTCAATGTTTCAACGAAACGACTGAAAATATATATATCTGAACGGAGTCTGAAGGCAACGTATGAAGAGAACCAACTCTGATGAAATGATAATCCTCAATTTACTGGAGGGGAGAGAGAGAGAGAGAGAGAGAG
This sequence comes from Locusta migratoria, assembly GCA_026315105.1. Classification (NCBI taxonomy): domain Eukaryota; kingdom Metazoa; phylum Arthropoda; class Insecta; order Orthoptera; family Acrididae; genus Locusta; species Locusta migratoria. Next base: position 329,651,003 of record CM048750.1, read on the forward strand.
AGAGAGAGAGAGAGAGAGAGAGAGAGAGAGAGAGAGAGAGAATAATCACGATAGAACTCTTTCTCATTTACAAGATTTAGCTTGCAAACTACACCAAAACTATCCCACACGAAGGGATCGTGTTTTCTAAGACCAGCCACCCCAACCCATGCCATCATCGCTTGTTGGTTTCCGACAACCTACACATCGTGACTTTTTCTTCTTTTAGTTGTGTTCAGAGATTCAGGTTTTATAGATATTGAGGATGGCAAAGCAGAACAGCACGATTCGTTACAGGGTAATTCAGGAAACGCGAAAGCGCCACAGATTATTGGTCAACTCCAGTGGCAGAAGCTGCAAGAGAGGCATTGTTCATCACGGTATGGACGATTGGAAGGATTCGTGAGCGCTAGTCAAGTAATATAAAGGTATATCTCGCGATATTTCCAAGAAGTTGGAAGTAGACAGCTTAGAGCCCGCACGTCAGTAGACTTATCCCCGCAGACAGTACGCAACCTGATCCGAGGAGGAGGAAATAATGTGAGGAGGCTGTGGGCTACACACATATGTGCAATCAGTTAACCAGTACTACTCACGACGCTGCAAAAATTCTAGGAAAAGGACTACTTTTAGGAATTTGTGATTTGTATTCTTTATTACCTAAGTGACCACATGGAGTAACTACGCAGTTGTTTCTGGCTGAGTAGTTCTTAATACAAGAATCCGGCGCGTTATAATGGAATGACAATTTGTAGGAACAAATGGCAATTCATCTCGACTGTAGATAAATTTCAGATCATGAGACCAACTAAATTTTTATCAGAGTACCGGACAACGCTGAATAAATTACACCGTACAAGTATTTACAGTTAATACTAAGATGCCATTTCAAATGTATCACTCAAAATCATTAATGGGAAAGGTGCTTCGGAGACTTGTGTTATCACGGATCTTACAACGTGCGGTACATCTGTATAGCAAATCTCATACTTGACGCTAGTGCACTGTATTTCTGAGTATTTCAACGTTTGAGTCATCGTGTAGACATGTACTTAAAATGGTAATCTTTGAAAAAGACGCAGTATTCGCGAAATCATGAGCGGGAACCAGTTTAGAGAACTTTGTTTTAGTTACAAGTGCCCAAAGAAGACATCACACCGACTTTTGAGGATAGTATCACAGACGCGCCTACTCTTACACACGCCCCGAAGTAACTTTCAGATGCTAAGGGTAAGAAAGCGTCTTTGAATTCTGACGCAACTAATCTTCAAACGGCATCATTCTCTGAAGCATGTGGATTTCCCAACTATTAGCTAAATATCGCCTCGCATTTATGCTGTTATCATGGACGACACCGTAAAGCTCCTCTCGTTCAGGGCTAGTTTAGATTTGATTAGTTATTCGTTCCATAAATCCATGTTGAGGAGATCCTCGTTGATGTGGAACATGTCAAATGGAGGGTCTTAGCAATGGCAATTTCAAAAGATCAACTTCTCTGTACTCTGAAAACAAACTACTATCTAATACTAATTGGAGTATTGGGCAAATCGATCCGCTATGTCGTTTTCACAATGTAACACGTTACTATATAAAAATAGAGGGTCAACAAAACTGTCCAAGAATACTAAACAAACAGTGAATTTATAAGCGAATCCAATCTATGGGTTCCTAATTATAGTGAGTAGACACTGTCCAATTTGGCGGCTGGCAAGCCAACGTTTTCATCTGTCCAGTGATCTAGGCAGCCCCTCCGAACATGCTGAACCCCAGCGTGTGGTGAGCAGCGGTTCAATATCCCGCCAGCGTACGTTACGTAAAGAACCGTTCCCAGCAGAGGAGCTGACGCTCTCACATTCCGCCCGTACAATTCTGCTCATTCCTGTTATCCCACGCATTTTATACTCACAACCAAGAATTTCATTACAGTAAGCGTACAGTGAACTAAGCGGCTTTTCGTGTCTACGACAAATTTCACAACCAGGGCTTAGGGTTTAACGTCCTGTCGGCAGCTTAAGCTCCAAATTTTGGACAAGGAAGGGGACGGAAATCTGCACTGTCTTTTCAAAGAAACCATACCAATGTTTGCCTGGAGTGATATACGAAAATCATGTAAAGCCTAAATCTGGATGCAGGAGGTGGATTTGAACCTCGGTCCTCCCGAATGTGATTCCAGTGTTCACAAGGGGGAGAGAGAGAGAGAGAGAGAGAGAGAGAGAGAGAGAGAGAGAGAGAGAGAGAGAGAGAGAGAGAGAGAGAGAGACACGTTACTACGTGCAAAAAACCTCAGCTCCTCGTACAAAAGTCTGTCGCCAGTTTAGGGTTTGATCAGATGCTGCCTTATTTTAGTAACATCGATTCGAAGTGAACAGCATTTCTTTGCGCATTAAAGTTTAGACGTGTGAGCAGAAAACACATGGTGCGTTTGTGATTACCGTGTCTTATTTGGGATCGGCTAGTTCCTTAGGACTTCAAGGACATTACTACCGATCTTTACAATTATTTATATTATCTGAACGAGACAGAAATCAAAACGCCACGGTTCGCAGCTCATTTCAGTAAAGGACTAAGTGGAAGGCCAACAGACTGCTCATGTTTGACGTATACCACAGTCCGTGTTTTTTAAAAACTATCCCTGAAGTTAATGATGTGAAATCGGATCTAAAGAACAGTTGTCTTATCACATGAGGCTCAAAGAACGCTTATTTTCAGAGAACTAGAGAAAACTGTCCTTATGTCTTCAACTCCCCCCCCCCCAAAAAAAAAAAGAAAACCACGTCACGGGCCGAGCGACTAAGTCAACTGCTATGGAGAGGAAGACATGTGTGGAATTTATATTAATATGCATCTCTCCACATCAAAATTGTTGGCAACAGCACGGTTACTGAGGTAAATAGCTCAATAAGGGATGGCAAAGAAATAGGTGAATATCTCAAAGAAAGAAGTAAAATTTTAAGCCTCATATGGCGACATCGAGAATGCCTGTTGCGAATTAGTCTCGTGGAACCACAGAAAATTGTACGTAGGCTTTTGGAAATCCAGCAGAAATTTCACTACCGTATGGACGCAGTAACAATCCATACGATTGTTCATTATTAATTTCCAGTATTTTTCTAGACATGATGTATGTCTGCTAGCATCAAAATTATCCTCCTCCCCTACCACACACACACACACACACACACACACACACACACACACACACACACACACACAACCAATATGAAACACGTTAGTTTTTTTGCCCATTCGTGTGTGAAACTATTTCGTTACTACTCCATTGGTCTAGTCCGAGGCAATGACTGGATATGTAAAGTAAGATAGATTGTAGAACGACCAAACTGACAAATGCAGGGCCGGCGCAAGGCACGTGCCAAACGTGCGGCCGCACGGGGCGGCACTTTCCGAGGGGCGGCAAATCTACCGCCCCCTTTTTTTCTATTTTTTTTTCTAGCACAAACTCCACACTCATGCCCAAGAGGGGATTCGAAACCAAACCTCAGATGGAGTGGCTACCTGCCGGCCGCCCCTGTTGAAGAAGGGGAGGGAGGAGGACTGATATCTCCCTCGGCACTGTGGCAGCACCGTCGTGTTTACGCCGGAGGAACAGAGAGGAAGGGAAGCAGTCTGGCGTATACGCCGACGCCAGTATTCTTATGAGTGGACCGCTGCCACGCGCCTTGCAGAAGACAAAATCAAATTTGGAAAGTCTGCGATTATGTGTTAAGCCTGAAGCAGTTTTGGTAAACCGTTCAATAGCAGTTTGCGAGTGTTTTATTCTTCCCGTATTATGGGAAAAATCGATGGAACATTACTACAGTCAAACTTCTCCAACACCTACAATGGCTAGAAGTATTCCGAAATGGGTAAATACGCTGCGAGTAATTACAAGGGATAATGATATTGGTAGTAAGCCTGCCATAAGTTGTTTCGACGTATTTTTCAAAATTTTTGCTATCCGTTTCTGAGTGATAGTCGGACGTTTGATTTTGAGCCATGAAACACCTCTCCACCTCCATGAACAATTAAACTCTGACCGGCACTTTTGTTTGACAATACTACTCGCACACTATTGCTTTGCCAACATTTATTTACTGTATACTGTTTTCCGTTGAATACATTATCTGTTCACAACCATTGAAAAATGCCGAGCGGTCTTATCAGAGCGATCTAAGGCGCTGCAGTCATGGACTGTGCGGCTGGTTGATTAGTGCGTAAGCTTAGGGACTGATCATCTTAGCAGTAAAGTCTCCTAAGATTTCACACTCTTTGAACATTTTTGTAAGTTCAAAAGGCTTATTAAAATTAACTAGATTTCTTCAGTTAGGTTTGACTATTTTTGAGCTGGTGCCCACCGACTGTTTTGTGCAAATCTGTAGAGAATGTCACAATCAGTCGCAATTTTTGTTTTTATTTTCCAGATCTACATCGATTTCGGGCACAGTGTGGCTATTCTCAATGCTCTAAGTTATGTTTACATCTATACCGTCATGCTGAACGTAACTGCCAACATGGCGGTGTAGATGTAAGTACATGTTAATGACATTTTTACATTTACTACAGATCGCCGGCCGCGGTGGCCGAGGGGACTGAGGCGCTCCAGTCATGGTCTGCACGGCCACTACGGTCGGGGGTTCGAGTCCCCCCTCGGGCATTTATATTTGTGCCGTCCTTAGTTGTAAGTAGTTTGTAAGTTTAGGGACTGATGACCCCGTAGTTAAGTCCCATAGACTCTACAAACATTTGAACATTTTTTACTACAGATCTGTTTAAATAAAATTCCGCAAACGCTATATAATAATAATAAAAATTAAAAAAAAAAACGGGGGGGGCGCGGCAATTTAGCAGCTCGCACCGGGCGGCTCTTGGGCTTGCGCCGGCCCTGGACAAATGTATCTGGCTTTTTTTCTGATTGATGTATTTACCTTTTTTATCTTCCTATTTCCACAAATTCCTATACAGAGATAAACACGTGTGAAAATCTTCGAGATACCTGTTGGAATCTTACAGCTAGTCCACCAACAGTTAGTTGATATGTTCCCTCTGCTACTTAGTTGGAGGCCGTACCATTATGCGCACATAAATGGTAGCCATTAAAGCTCCCTTTCTGGAAAAATAATTAACAGACAGTCACTTTATAGGCGATTTTATCAGGACCGCTGACGGGGATTAAGTGAATTAAAATATCTGAGCCCATTTTAGGTGATACGTAAGCGATCCAATAAACTAGTTGAACCCGTTGACTGTGTCAAGAGTTTTTCGCCACCGCAAATGTTGACACTACACGACTGACAGCGATCAAAATGTAACCCACAATCAAGCCTCTTTCAAATACTGCCACATGGTTACAACACTCACTCTTTGAGTGCTTGTCATTTCCGTAAATTCCAGTGATTACTCATTATCTGACGCTGCTGACACTCCTTAGACCTAACGCCCAGAAAATTAGACCGAGAAAGGCCATGCTGGCTAAAAAATAAGCACAAGCCGGAAGTGATTTTAATCGATGGTATGCATTACAAATAAGTAGATGAGTTTGCGATGCTTTATGACTTGGGCGTATGTTATTGCATGTAGTATCATGGGCTCTTATAAGTGTTTTATGCCGGGGAAACAGAAAAAATACATGGTAAATTACCTCCATGGCGTACGATCCGCTCGTCACGTTTGAACTTCCCCGCACACTGCAGGTCGCAAGAGACGAGCGTCGCTCGCGACGACTTCGAGACGATTACGAGACGCGTGCAAATCGCCCCGTTGGCGACCTCCCATTTAGTTACGTGGGCAGTCGCATGGGGACGGAATCGGGTCGAGGACGCGTCGCAGCCGCGACGACTGCGAATCGACTCGTGTGCGCAGATATCTAAGAAAGTAGCAAGGTTTTACCCCCCCCCCCCCCCCCCTTTGCTTTCTTAACATCGATCTCTCGGCACGATGTGCAGGCCGACCCTTGCAAAAGCTTTGAAAGAACTGCTAAGTTGAGGCCAATGCGCACGAGCGTACAAAAAGCGTTCCACGTGATATCTGAGCACGTGCGGAACGTTTGAAGGCGAATTCATGAATCTGAGCGGCCACTTATTAACACCTGATCCACCTTGTTAGCTACTTGAGAGATAGAAGAACTGATATTCATTACATGGTGAAATTTTCCTTATCTTCGATAAGGCAGAACAAAATGTAGATCTCTGTGACCTTGTCTTCCAGTCAGACGTCTACCCTTCAGCGGAGCTCTGCTTCGTAGACTTTTGAGTTGCACGTCCCGTAAGTGTGTAATCGCAATATCGCTTAATGTATTGTTATAATTTCCATGTATGTAACTTAAAGCTACACCTGTGAAACTTACTGTTAGATCAGTTTTTTTGTTTTTACATCTGTATGTGGATTTGACGGTGAAAATTTGGAACATTAACTTCAAATTTCCAGTGTAATGTGAGTCCTAGTTTTGCATCACATGAGCACAGTTTTTTGGCATTCCTCAGTAGTAAGTGAATCTTAAGAGTGTGTTTCGCCTCAATTCTGCTGTTTCCAACAGTTTGGTCCTTGCTCTGCAGCAACATGTGTAAGAAGAGTCCTTAAGTGCCCATATGCTCCTATCGTCGCGGTTGTTTGAAAGCTTTACGGACGTTAAGCTACGACATAATGGATATTCCAGTAAGAAAAAAAAATCTTTATGGAAATGACTGTTACACAAACACACACAAGTATACTTTCACTGATCAGTCCGTCGGTGAGTCAAGCTGGCGAAAGGGGGCTGCTAATTAGATGACTGACTGCTAGATTATCCAACATTATGTTAAACGATCGACACTAAGGCGATTTGTTCTCAACAGCTCTGCTGCATTTCTTCGTTACTTAACCTCCTAATACACCTATTTCCTACAAAAAGCTTCAAGAACTTTTTACGTGAGATTGCGCTTTTTAAAAATGCATTACTTTCGCAATTCATTTTTACTTTTATTTTTAAAATACGATGTGTTATTTTAAGGTGGGAGTTGATAAAAAAGTGTCATACCGACTAACACGGGTTCCGCAAAAATCTATGCAAATATTGATTGAAACACATTTATTACAAAGGTTACGTGCGACCAATCAGTATTGTCTTCCTCACACCAAAAGAAATGCAGATGATAAACGGGTATTCATTGGACAAATATATTATACTAGAACTGACATATGATTACATTTTCACGCAATTTGGGTGCATAGATCCTGCGAAATCAGTACCCAGAACAACCACCTCTGGCCGTAAAAACGGCCTTGATACGCCTGAGCATTGAGTCAAACACAGCTTGGATAGCGTGTACAGGTACAGATGCTCATGCAGCTTCAACACAATACCACAGTTCATCAAGAGTAGTGACTGGCTTATTGTGACGGGCCAGTTGCTCGGCCATCATTGACCAGACGTTTTCACTTGGAGAGAAATCTGGAGAACGAGTTGGCCAGGGCAGTAGTCTAACATTTTCCCGATCCAGAAAGGCCCGTACAGGACCTGCAACATGCGGTCGTCCATTATCCTGCTGAAATGTAGGGTTTCGCAAGGATCGAATGAAGGGTAGAGCCACGGGTCGTAACACATCTAAAATGTAACGGCCACCGTTCATAGTGCCGTCGATGCGAGAAAGAGGTGACCGAGACGTGTAACCAATGGCACCCCATTGCATCACGCCGGGTGATACAGCAGGATGGCGATGACGAATACACGTTTCCAATGCACGTTAACCCCGATGTCGCCAAACACGGATGCGACCATCATGATGCTGTAAACAGAACCTGGATTCATCCGAAAAAATTACGTCTTGCCATTTGTGCAGACAAGTTCCTCGTTGCGTACACCATCGCAGGCGCTCCTGTCTGTGATGCAGCGTCAAGGGTAACCTCAACCATGGTCTCCGAGCTGATAGTCCATGCTGCTGCAAACGTAGTCTAACTGTTCGTGCAGATATTTGTTGTCTTGCAAACGTCCCCATCTGTTGACTCAGCGATCGAGACGTGGCTGCACGATAGAGCTATGCGCATAAGATGCCTGTCACCTCGACTGCTAGGAATACGAGGCCACTGGGATCCACCACGGAGTTACGTATTGCCTTCCTGAACTCATCGATTCCATATTCTGCTAACAGTCATTGGATCGTGACCAACGCGAGCAGCAATGTCGCGATACGATAAACTGCAATCGCGATAGGCTACAATCCGACCTTTATCAAAGTCGAAAACATGATGGTACGCATTTCTCCTCCTTACACGAGGCATCACAACACCGTATCGTCAGCGAACGCCGGTCAACTGCTGTTTATGAGAAATCGGTTGGAATCTTTTCTGATCTCAGCACGTTTTAGGTGAAAAGCTAACCATTTGCATATCACAGCTTCTTCCTGTCGGTTAAATTTCGCATCTGTAGCACGTCATCTTCGTGGTGTACCTTTTTTAACGGGCAGGAGTGTACCTTCCCAACTGATGATCAAATGTTTGTGTAGCTTATGGGACTTAATTACGGGCTCATCAGTCCCTAAACTTACTTACTACTTATGAACTAGCTAACACTAAGGACGTGCAGACCGTGACTGACGCGCCTCAGTCCCCTCGGCCACCGCTGCTAGCAACTGCTCTTCCTTATTGGAGTAATCAGTATTCATTTCGAGAAATGTAAGGAGATGAAATGTCGCAGCAACATCTAAATGATACAGTGCAGCTACAACGAGTTTACAAACAAACCGCTAAAATCCAAGAAACAGATTTCTAGCTGCTGCTGCTGCTGCTGCTGCTGCTGCTACAACGATTATTAGCGAGATGCTACTGCTAAGAAAATGTAGCAGAAGGAACTGCCCAGAGTTTAATCGAGATACTGCTTCAGAGAAGTGAAAATTTGGGAGCCCTACACCTGTTAGCCCGTTCCAATCACCGCCGTACCAACTGGAGGTGGCTAGTAAGTACTACAGCTGGTAATTCTGGTTCAGATACACCCCTGGAATGCCAGTGATGTTGAAGTGTAGCTTCATTGACAATTGGGTTATTTGCATCTGCGAAAAAGAAGAAAAAACTTGACACGAAATATTTATCTTATTAAAAAACCTGCTTCTATTTTATCACTCAATGAAGGAAGCACAAGAATGGTCTGTTCAATCCCGAAGTCCAGTCCCTCCAAACTGGCACGGCCTCCACTCTGCCTGCTGCCAAAACGACTACCGAGGACTTTTTCCGCAGGTAGGCGTCGGCCAGCAACCCCTTTGCCCTCAAGAGTTCCAGCAGTTAGGCCGATGACAGCCCGTTCTAGGGCTTACGCTGCCGACTTCGTACGATGCTGCGGACACAATCAGTAAGGCACTAGGCACTTATCGTTCGTGACCCTCGGCGTAAATTACAAACGGAATTGGAAAAGCCTGATTACACACTCAGCCTTGGCCTCGAGAGCAGCGGTCCCCAAACTGATTTCGTCATTGAAGCCTTCAGTTGACTGACCCTATGTAAACCAGAACTCCATCGTTGGTGTTCCCTATTAATTGTTCTCCCATCGTTCACCTACTTGTGTTGCCTGAATTTTCTGCAGTATTTAGGTTTGGAAGAAACGGAAAACAAATACACAGAATATTTAACACACACACAAACGTTTATTTTGGTACAAGAAAGAGTGGATACAACAAAATTGTTTATTGCTGCAAGAAACTGTTGGGTACAATAACAAATTCTTGTTTAGGTACAACAAAATAGTAACACAAACATTCATTTTGATTCCAGAGGATATTTGAGGTAGCCGCAAACTTACGTTGGTACAAGAAATTGTTGGTATGATGGTGAGGACAGTGGTGGGGCCACTGTTGCTGTAGATACGACGATGCGAAGATAACGTTTATACGTGAGGAAGAAACACTTCTTTATCCGATCATAAAAAAAAAAAAACACACACACTATAAGGCTTATTTGACAAATTAGAAATGCAACAATTCATAACAACAGGACCGAATAGCGATTGAAAAGATGCAACTGAATTGGAATGAATGGAAGGATGTGTGCTAAATGTTAACTAGCCATGTACACATTGTAGTTTTGATTGGTAGTAATCTACAGCAGTCTGAAGATTTCGTGGCGTACTGATTTGTAGATTTCGTTGAAAACTGTACCGCCTACTATTAGGCTGTGTTGCCTGTTTTGTAGTTTACTCAGTCACTGAGCAATCCTATCACTACTGTTTTGTTGCTTTCTTCAAGGTTTTCTTCATTATTACTACTTAAGATGTCAAAACAGACATAGTTTCGAAGGCACAAGGTATTTGACAGGTCTCGATTGACCTGTGTTCAGTTTTTCAAGGCCTATCCATTGCGGCCACTTATAACTAAATCTGAGGGGGGTGCGATGGGAAAGTTCCCTTGTAAGTATAATATAGTAAAACATTGAATATTCCCAATATTATCTAATATTTGGAAAGTGACAATTATATAAAATACGAAAAACTTACGTTACGAGCGAATACGAACGATTATTGGTGAAAACAGTAGCACTGGAACACCAAACGATTTTTCTTGACTCATTTGTTGCAAGTAGCGCTGGATCAGCATAGAGCGCGTAGTTACCGTTTAGTCGTAAATGGCTGCACAGACTAACAACGACAACGTGTCCTCAGCGAGAAACGACGCTTCCAGTAAAGCGAAAATAGTATGGTGGTTCCGCTACCAAACCACATAGGCTGAAAGGGTTAAGGGAACACACACACACACACACACACACACACACACACACACACACGCGACAGTGTAACGTCTCACTCACTACGTGCTTTCCCTAGCTAGACAAGATTACCAAATTGATTAGTTTTTGGGTATTTATGGAGGTTTTTTGCTTGGACTATTACTGTCATGGGCTATTTCTTCCATAGGTGAATGCCCAGACAGGGACCTCCTATTTCACATAGAAAACATATTTTTGGGACACTGTGCGCTAGAATGAACTCTGTGGATACTCAGAGTAAAGAGATGTGAAAGTGTAGATATTGATGGTGTTTTGTTTTTAATTGGTTACTAGAGTTGAAAAATGTTCAAATGTTTGTAGGACTTATGGGACTTAACTACGGGGTCATCAGTCCCTAAACTTACAAACTACTTATGAACTAGCTAAGACTAAGGACGGCACAAATATTCATGCTCGAGGGGGGATTCTTTTTTTTTTTTTTTTTTTTGTGGTTTTAGGGCGCACAACTTCTATGGTCATTAGCGCCCAGCCAAGAACATAGATTCGCTATGATCTCAAAAAAATGGTGACTGTCAAAACATCAACAAGAGGCTAAAAACGAAAGATAAAAGACAAAAGGGTTAAATATCCTTGGATAGGTTGGCCAAGTTCATAAAACGCAAAACCCGAGCAGCTGCTCGTGTGTCATCAGCTAAAATTTTCTCCAGAGTAGACGGAAAGTGAAGGGCTACACGGAGATGATTAAAATTAACACAAGTCAGTAAAACATGTCGCACTGTCAGCAGTTCACCGCAGGAGCATAGCGGTGCAGGTTCGGCGGATAGCAAGTGACGGTGGCTGAAACGGCAATGACCGATCCGCAACCGAGCCAGGATGACCTCCTCCCGCCGAGAGGGGCATGAGGATGTCCTCCAAGCGGTCGGGATCGGTTTGACAGTTCGCAATTTATTGTTGTACAGTGAAAGCCACACACTGTGCCATTGCGACACGATACTCCGGCGAAGAGCCCGTTGAACATCGTCCGATGGGACGCAAAAGGTAGCCATGCGAGGCAAAAGAGCTGCTGCCTTGGCTGCTGTGTCGGCGGCCTCATTCCCGGGCACACCCACATGGCCAGGGACCCACAGGAAAGAAACGTGACAGCTGTCATCCGCCAGCAACTGGAGGGAGCGTTGGATCCGATACACGAGAGGATGGTTCGAGAAAGGGTCCTTAAGACTCTGCAGGGCACTAAGGGAGTCAGAACATATGGCATAGAAAGGGTGGCGGTGGCGGCAGGTATACAAAACGGCCTGGTGGAGGGCGAAAAGCTCAGCCGTGAAGTTTGAGCACCGGTCAGGGAGCTTGTATTGGAAACGGTTGTTCCCGACGACGAAGGCAGATCCGACACCGGCAGTGCTCTTGGAACCATCAGTGTAAATAAATACGGCATTATCGAACCGCGAACGGAGTTCGACAAGCCTCGAGCGGAATACCAAATCCGGAGTGCTCTCCTTGGGGAGCGAACTAAGTTCGAGGTGTGTGTGAACCTGGGCCTGATGCCACGGTGGCAATGGGCTTTCGCTCAACCGAAGGGTGGAAGGAAGGGTAAAATCGAGCCGCTGTAGCAGGCGGCGAAACCGAACTCCCGGTGGAAGCAAGGCAATCGCAGACAACTGATATTGGCGATCGAGTGAGTCGTCAAAAAATAATCTGTAAGATGGATGGTTGGGCATCGACCGTAGGCGGCATGCGTACCGACACAAGAGTATGTCACGTCGAGTGGTCAAGGGTAATACAGCAGCCTCGGCATACAGACTTTCAACAGGGCTGGTATAAAATGCACCGGTCGCCAGACGTAATCCACGATGGTGGATAGAGTTGAGACGGCGGAGAATCGACGGCCGTGCTGAAGAGTATACAAGGCTTCCGTAGTCGAGCTTCGACTGAACAATGGCCTGGTAAAGGTGAAGCAGGACGGTACGATCCGCTCCCCATGACGTGCCACTGAGGACACGAAGAACGTTAAGGGATCGGGTACAACGGGCAGCCAGGTAGGACACGTGTGTGGACCAGCAAAGTTTCCGATCCAACATGAGTCCCAAGAATTTCGTAGTCTCCACGAAAGGGAGAGCAACAGGGCCGAGACGTAGAGAAGGTGGAAGAAATTCCTTGTATCTCCAGAAATTGATACACACAGTTTTCTCAGTGGAGAATCGGAAGCCGTTTGCGATGCTCCAGGAATATAGACGGTCAAGACAGCGTTGGAGAGAAAGCTCCAAGAGACACGTCCGCTGGGCGCTACAATAAATTGCGAAATCGTCAACAAAAAGAGATCCGGAGACGTCGGCTGAAAGGCAATCTACGATCGGATTGATTGCAATGGCAAAGAGCGCCACACTCAATACGGAGCCCTGTGGTACCCCATTCTCCTGGCAAAAGGTATCTGACAAAACAGAGCCTACCCGTACCCGGAATTTGCGATCCGCCAAAAACGCTTGAATGAAAAGAGGAAGGCGGCCCCGAAGGCCCCATGTGTGCAATGTGCGGAGAATGCCCGCTCTCCAACAGGTATCGTATGCCTTCTCCAAGTCGAAGAACACGGCTACTGTTTGACGCTTCCTTAGAAAGTTGTTCATAATGAAGGTCGACAACGTAACGAGGTGATCAGCAGCAGAGCGGTGTCGACGAAAACCGCATTGGATATTAGTCAGGAGGCGGCGAGATTCGAGGAGCCAGACCAACCTAGCGTTAACCATGCGTTCCATCACCTTACAGACGCAGCTCGTAAGAGAAATGGGGCGATAACTGGAAGGAAGGTGTTTGTCCTTCCCTGGTTTGGGGATGGGGACAACAATGGCCTCACGCCAACTTGTGGGAACATGACCTTCAGTCCATATGCGATTGTAGGTACTAAGAAGAAAGCACTTGCCCGCAGGAGAGAGGTTCTTCAGCATCTCAATACGAATGGAATCGGGCCCGGGAGCAGAAGACCGGGACAGGTCGAGAGCACGATCTAGCTCCTGCATGGTGAAGGCGACGTTATAATTTTCACGATTAAAAGAGCGGAAAGAAGGCGGCCGTGCCTCCTCTACCTGTTTGCGAGGGAGAAAGGCAGGGTGGTAATGGGCAGAGCTCGAAACCTCCGCAAAGAAACGACCCAATGCGTTTGAAACATCAGCTGGGTCCACGAGGACTGCGTTCTCCACGGTTAGGCCAGGAATCGGGGAGTTGACCTTGATGCCGGACAGACGGCGTAGGCCACCCCAGACAACCGTGGAGGGAGTAAAACGGTTAAAAGAACTAGTAAAAGCAGTCCAGCAAGCTTTCTTGCTGTCGTTTATGATACGACGGCACTGCGCTCTCATACGTTTGTAATTGATGCAATTCTCCAAAGTTGGGTGGCGGTGGAAGGTGCGTAAAGCACGGCGTCGGGCTCGAAGCGCGTCGCGACAGGCTGCAGTCCACCAAGGGACCTGGACACGACGTGGAGAAGAGGATGTACGAGGTATGGAACGTTCAGCAGCAGTGAGAATAACCTCTGTGAGGTATTCGACCTGACTGTCACAGTTGGGAAAATTCTGATTGTGAAAAACAGCCATGGAAGAATAAAGCCCCCAGTCGGCTTTAGAAATGTTCCAGCTGGTGGGACGTGGAGATGGGGAATGATGTAGGAAGTGGATGATACAAGGGAAATGGTCACTCGAGTACGTGTCAGAAAGTGCATACCACTCAAACCGACCGGCAAGCTGAGGAGTGCATATTGCGAGGTCTATATGGGAATAAGTGTGTGTTGTGTCAGAAAGGAAGGTCGGTGCACCGGTGTTGAGGCAGACAAGATCAAGGTGGTGGAGAAGGTCCACCAAAAGGGAGCCTCTCGGACAAGGTGCCGGAGAGCCCCATAGGGGGTGGTGGGCATTAAAGTCGCCTACCAACACGAAAGGTGAAGGGAGCTGTTCAACAAGGTTTAGCACATCTGCCCTAGTAAGGGCAGATGACGATGGCGAATATATATTACAGAGGGAGAAGGTAAATGTGGAAAAGGTGATGCGGACGGCAACTGCCTGTAGGTGAGTGTGCAAGGAAATGGGATGGAAATAGACATCGTCTCGAACGAGCATCAGAACCCCTCCATGGGCTGGGACACCTTCCACGGGTGGCAGGTCGAACCGCACAGAGGTGTAGTGTGGAAAGTCTGCACGATCACGTGGACGCAACTTAGTTTCTTGAAGACAGACGATAAGCGGGCAGTGCAACCGAAGGAGTAGTTTTAACTCCTCCCGATTGGAACGAATGCCTCGAATGTTCCATTGAAGGAGTGCCATGATAAAAATGAAATAAGAAATAAGGATAAAAACCAACTAGCAAGCGGGGTCACCTCGACGGCCCCTGAGGACCGGATTTCGAGGGAGCACTGCTATCGCCATCTAGTGGCAAAGGGTCATGTTCCATTGGTTCGATCGACGCGTCTGCCACCTCCCGGAGTTGATCAGGAGGGGCAGCTACCACCGCCGGTAGACGGCCGGGTGCCCGGCAAACGGAGCGTCCCGGTGAAACAGAAGACGGCCGAGGCCGGCAACTGTTGGATGGCGCGACCGACGAGTCACGCCGCGGCGGGGAAGGTGGGGGCTGTTCTTTTTTGGAAGCCTTCTTAGAAGCATGACGGGTTGAAGAAGCGGTTGACGATTGAGAAGTCGGAGCCTTGAGAAAATCTTCGCGGACGGGTTCCCTTTTTGAACTCCGGGCAGCAGATTTGGGTGCCCGGGATGTGTGTGAACTGGTCGACGAATTCAGTGTAGCACGGGTAGAAGGCATCGGAGAGGTGGAACGAGCAATTTTCGGGCTAGCCGATCTGACGACAGTGTCACTGAACGTTAAATCGCAAGTCTGAATGCCCACCTCCTTAGTTGGTCGAGGGGAGGCGAGGACCTGGCTGAAAGTACCTGACGGGAGTACTGCGGGCTTCCTACTAGCTAATAACTTCCGAGCGGCATAGGTCGAGACCTTCTCCTTCACGCGAATCTCTTGGATGACCCGCTTTTCTTTATAAACGGGGCAGTCCCGTGAAGAAGCAGCATGGTCACCCATGCAATTAATGCAGCGAGGGGATGGAGGTAGACATTCACCCTCATGAGCGTCCCTGCCACAGGTGGCGCACTTGGCTGCATTTGGACAAGATTTACTGGTATGATTGTACCTTTGGCAATGGAAGCAGCGTGTAGGATTTGGGATGTACGGGCGGACGGAAATGACCTCATAGCCCGCTTTCACTTTTGATGGTAGGTCAACCTTGTCAAAAGTCAAGAAGACAGTACGGGTTGGCACGAGTTCATTGTTAATCTTTTTCATCATGCGATGAACATCCGTGACTCCCTGATCGGACATATAGTTCAATATCTCCTCGTCCGATAACCCATCCAGTGATCTAGAAAACACTACCCCCCGCGAAGAGTTGAGGGTGCGGTGAGCCTCCACTTTCACAGGGAAAGTATGTACAAGGGTAGCTCGAAGTAACTTCTGCGCCTGGAATGCATTTTCTATTTCGAGCAACAAGGTCCCGTTGCGCTGCCTAGAGCAGGTCTTCAAGGGACCAGCGATCGCATCGACACCCTTCTGAATAATGAACGGATTTACTGCAGAAAAATCCTTATCGTCGGTACGTGATACCACCAGGAACCTAGGAATATTTGGCAATGCTTTCTGTGGCTGAGAATCATGTTTCCGCTTATGGGTCAAGGTTATAGATGATGTGGAAGGTTTCATAGCGGAGGTGTCCCCCATGATTACCGGCGTCTCCGATGGCGCGCTCCTTCCTTGTGGGGGCCCTCACTGAGGGCGCACCCGCCTTAGGTGACTGTTCGCACCTCAGGTCACACCTCCCGAGAACGGACGGAGGGACCAATTGGCATGTTCGGAAGGTATCAGCTCGGGTAATCACCCCTCCCTGGGCCAGGCCTTTACCGGGGGGTACGTACGTGCCCTACATGTCTACCCGGGGCGGGGAGTTACGCCTTACCCCGTCACCGGCTACGCAGAGCGTGGGTCGACCTTCAGACACGCACAGGGAGGAAAGAAAGGAGGAAGGAGAGAAAGGGATGAAGGAGGGAGAATCTCAAACGCCGAGGCGGAGATTAAAGGGTGAGTCAAGAACAAGGAGAAAGGAAAAATAGGAGAAGGCTGAAGAACAAGAAAGGAAGAGGACCAAGAAGAGAAGACAGGAAGCGAAAAAGAAACCTTTGACTGATGAAAAACGCCCGTCTCCGGGCGAAGGCACAAACCGGGGGGGGGGGGGGGGGGGGGAAGAGGGAAGCGGCCTGGGACAGAAGAAAGGTCGCTTCGGCTCGGGGCCCCGTGCGCGCCACACACGTACCCACAAAAGAGCTGTGGGCCCCCTGGGGGGGAGGGGGGATTCGAAACCCCGACCGTAGTGGTCGTGCAGACCGTGACTGGAGCGCCTCAGTTTCCTCGGTTACTGTGACCGGCTTCTAGAGTTGATTCAAACTTAACATGTTATGAACTTGTCTCAAGAATTTGTGTATTAATAACTGGATGTAAGACTGTAAAACCAAATGTTTGACGTATTGGTGATGTACAAAGGGTACAATAAAAACCCTTATTATGGTTCAAATATAAACCATCTGTTTTCTAATTTAAGTAACTGAGAAAAGGTTGAACTATGATACTGCATCTTTTCTGAGTGTAACCTTCATAGGGAATAAGTCTGATTGACCTTAACTTTGGAAATAACTTATTAGATTCACTGTATCAGGACCTCTACCAGTATCTACTCCAATAAATAACACACGAAAAATATAGTTATGTGATGGTATTCTGAAATAAGAACACACACACACACACACACACACACACACACACACACACAGACAGTACACCACACAGACAGACACACACACAGACAGTACACCACACAGACAGACAGACAGACAGACAGTACACCACACAGACAGACAGACAGACAGACAGACAGTACACCACACACACACACACACACACACACACACACACAGACAGTACACCACACAGACAGACAGACAGTACACCACACAGACAGACAGACAGACAGACAGTACACCACACAGACAGACAGACAGACAGACAGACAGTACACCACACAGACAGACAGACAGACAGACAGACAGTACACCACACAGACAGACAGACAGTACACCACACAGACAGACAGACAGTACACCACACAGACAGACAGACAGTACACCACACAGACAGACAGACAGTACACCACACAGACAGACAGACAGTACACCACACAGACAGACAGACAGTACACCACACAGACAGACAGACAGTACACCACACAGACAGCGTCCGCCACTGCCGGCGGCAGCGGCCGCTGCCAGAGGAAGCTGGTGGGCGGCGCTGGACCGCGTGGCGTGTGGCGTGACGACGCGACGGCCGCAGTCGTGTCGCCGCACGCGGCTGCGCCGGTCACCCGCTGTCCCACGCGACGCCTCGACACCGCGTGAGTACTCGGGGCAACGCACCGCCGTCTCCACGCATTTGCATGCAAATTACCACCGCTGTCGCCAGCGGATTTAACTTTGTCCTTTTCATATCGTCGCCTTCACTTACAAGGCTAGTTTCACGCACAGCTCCACGATAGTCCATCCACTTTAACTTGTTTGTACTCGACCCATTTTCTCCTACAATTCCCCCACCCCACATACACACTGTCCTCCATTACCAAGTTTGTGATTCTTTGGCGTCTCAGGACGTAACCTATACACACATCCTTTCCTTCAGCGCCTAGTTACCCTACAATTTTTCTTCCCAACTTCAGTGTTTCATTGAGTTAACCATTATTACATTATCTTGTATCCCGGAAACTATAGTGGAACATACGAAACTCTTCGACGTGTAGCTCTAATAAACTAATCCGCACAAGGTTCCATTCATTACAACATAGTGCAATTCTGCTGCCGCAACAATTTGCACTTTAAATTCTGATAGTGAAAACGGAACTTTTAAAACCCATATACAATTCTTGCTATTCTGAAGTACATTTTTATACTTCCTGATAATTTATTTACTTATATACTTTAATGTACTTGTCACGTTCCGTAGTACCAAATTGAGGAGCAAGTCTCTGTAGTCATGGAACGAATCAGACCATCTTTTCCTTTCTTTTTAAAAATAATAGTAATAGATAAAACGAATCGTACAGCAATCACACACGACAGGTCTAAGCTTAACTTTTTTAAATTTTACCAGCATTTCCTCGACAGAATAGAGCGAGCCATGGCGAAACTCTTCAGTTTAAATTTGACAGTGCATGCATTACTACTATGCTTTCGTAATTATTCTGGCAGCTTACTGGAAACGGATACGGCAGGACACTGCACGATTTTCCGAACAAGGGTCAACGAAGTGTTATCTAAATGCGCTTCGCTAAATATCCGATTTCATTCCGGGTATGTTTTCGAAAGCACCAGATATTTAAATTTCTATTAGAAGTGATAGTTATGCTGCAGTTACGCATAATATTAAGGCGAAAGTTCCTTACTAAACAAAGCGACGTACGGTGTCTGTCTCTCTCTCTCTCTCTCTCTCTCTCTCTCTCTCTCTCTCTCTCTCTCTCTCTCTCTCTCTCTCTCTCTCTGTGTGTGTGTGTGTGTGTGTGTGTGTGTGTGTGTGTGTGTAACAGAGAATAAATTCGGTACTACGTATTAAGTGGGTGCACTACGTGAAAAAAGACGTGACACATACGTTTCACAATTCGTAACCTCCGCCAATGTAAGTATAAATGTTCACATGTTTGTTAAGCTAAGGGACTTAACTACGGGGTCATCAGTCCCTAAACTTACAAACTACTTATGAAGTACTTACGAACTAGGACGGCACAAATATCCATGCCCGAGGGGGGATTCGAACCCCCGACCGTAGTGGCCGTGCAGACCGTGACTGGAGCGCCTCAGTCCCCTCGGCCACCGCGGCCGGCATT
Source organism: Locusta migratoria (assembly GCA_026315105.1). Taxonomy (NCBI): domain Eukaryota; kingdom Metazoa; phylum Arthropoda; class Insecta; order Orthoptera; family Acrididae; genus Locusta; species Locusta migratoria. The sequence goes on from CM048750.1 coordinate 329,670,621, forward strand.
CTGAAAGTGTTTCGTGCCCAAAATACAGCTGTTACTGATAAGAAAATGTTATTTCACCACTAACCGTTGGTTAGGAATAACTTGTTTCGATGAAAATGGGAGACAGCAGAACAACACAGTTCATGGCAAAAGACAGTACCAAAAAACTCGTACGTCATTAATGAGTAGTTTTTAGCTGCACTTATTAGAGGCGAACGTTTTCCGTTAGTCAACTGCCGAACTTGAAAATAATGATGATAACCATGTCGGAAATAATTTTCGATGAACCGCAGAACTTTATTTGATGTATTTCAGCGGTATTAATTTAGAAATATTAAACGCCATTTTTGTGGGGGTGTTTCAACCCCTAGACGGCCGCGAGCGTGCGTGCGTTGACATGCAGCTTTGTAATTAGTGAAATACTCCAGCTCCCTTCTCCTTCTCCCTGGTCACGTTTCAATGACAAGCGGCTGCTAGGGCGACATCGCCACCTCTGTCTCCACTGATTACGTTATCTCTCGTTCCGAAAATAAAGGAGCGAGATTGAATAACGCCGAAGAATGTGCCTGTCTACGACCCACAAGTAGTTCACTGAACCAGTGATCGGTGTAATTTCAGATTTTAAATCTATCGAGACTGGCAGAATTCACCTCATAGTCGCAGAAAACTCAGTACAGTACAGGAATAACATGATGGTAGGGTTTTCTGTGGCGTATCTCAATAGCGTTGGCCGCAGACTGCAAATCTTTATTGACTCCACTTAGGTGATTTGCATTTCGATTATGAAAGTGACGAAGATAAACACACAACACCCAGTCCCCTGCTGAAAATCGAACCCAGACCGCTTGCATAGCAGTCAGCATCGATGCCTTTAAGCTACGGAACCAAGAGTACACGAAATCAGTCATCTCTCAAACCAGGGAATTCCACCAGCCTCAGCATCCTGCAGCAATTACTCCAAAAGCTTTGCTTGTTTTCCGCCTCGGGAGCGCTCTTGGTCGTATTACATATACGAATATTTCCTCCGAACTTTACACAGCCAACGTTTCCGAAACAACGACCAAAGCTTTCTCAACGCAACTTGCTTTCTTAGATAGGCGCTTCGTATTATCTTCGTTGAAATTTGGAAAGCTCCACCGATAACCCGACACTGGATCAATTGTCAACACTAAGAACGGGGGATGAGAAAGGGAGGGAAAGGGGGGGGGGGGAGCGCGCAGGAGACAGAGTTGGAGCTCTAGGTAGGTTACACCAACATTACATTTCTTATTTGTTTATCCATGGGTGTTTAAACATATTTTATCAGTCGTGACACCATAAGAGGATATGGGGGATAAAAAATGTTGACACCCAAGTAGGTAAAAGAAACGCTTGAGCGTTTGGCCTGATTTGTCTAATTTATCACTTCCTTTGGCCAGTAAGAAGCTGGTCTTAAATATTAGCCATCCGATAGAAGCCTTTACACGTTCATTCACTTGCTCAATTTCTAATATAGGGGCTCTCTGCGTATTCTGAATTGCGTGACATTGGCAGTTACCTGTTCGCAGTTTTAACTAAAAATGGTTGCTTCTCTACAAGGGAAAATACAAGTATTCTGCGGGCATGCCGAAGAATTGTATGCATCAGATGTAGCTACTCTTAAGATGTCAGCCTCTTTAATGAATCTGTATAGGTATAATTATGTCCTCAATTCCGATAGATATATGCGAGTGGAACTTCCTAATTTACAAGGTGCGTCATGGTCGCGAATTTATACCAGTGATCCTTTTTGTAATTACTATTTACGTCAATGATCACAATTTTTTTCGTCGTTATGACGACCGGTTTCGGTCAGTGATGACCATTTTCAAGTCTACAGCAAATCGGAAACAGGAGGACACATTTAGTAATAGACTACCTTATAAAACATAAATAATGCATTACAGTCATCAATATATAAAACACGTTTAAAAATATACAGCATACCTGTTGTTAATCCCTTAATATAATACAGCCATAATGGAATTATCACAGCATAAGTATCTACATGAATGTGTCGTGATGTTACTAATTGCATACGGCTGCAAGTTGAGTTGCAACTCTCGCTATTCAACGTGTCTCTTAACTCCTCCTCATAGACAGAGGTCACCAGTAAGCTAATAGTCGGTAAAGGCTGAATCTGGCGTCTGGAACCACCACACAACAGACTAACGCCATCATTAATACCTCTAAACAACATCGGTTTCAAATTACTGATCATAAGAAGACGAACGATGATTGTCTAGTTTTTCACCCTATAGATCACCTTTAAGAAGTCAAGATCTGACTGTTGAGTGAATAATTTTATTACACCGAACAACAAACGAAGCAGTATCAATCGGGGCTTATTCTTCTGATCTACTCCACTCAGTAAATTTGAGCTAAATTCCATGGGCAGCAAAACTGAGAGACGGAAAAAGTAAAATTTATTATTCCAAAAAAATATCCATAACCGTAAATAGACATCGTACCGTGGTACGAGACTTACGGCTTTATGGATTATTTTACGATTGCCTACTGAACCATGACTAGTCAGACGTGATCCTCTTCATCTTTTAAAAATCAGTGGCCTGCAATGTATTTCTTCTGGACTCCAAAAATACCGGAAATTGCTTGTACAGCGGTTCCGACCGTGTGGAAGAGGACATACATCTTCCGACCGATACATCTTAAGCGCAGTCTGAACAACCATGGTAAGATATCCCTAAAGAAAATGATACCGTTTCGACTATGCATACGTTTCTATGGAAAGCTCTAAGAAGTTCTGATATCTTCCAATACTATTTTCATATTTTTAAGCCCTATTTGCTTCGTACGAAGAAGTGCACGCCTTGATACAACCGCAGTTCCATAGCCAACGGTAAACATTTTTTAGATTAAACTACTGGCACTCTTGTATCTCAGAGATATGAGTGTGTTTACTGTTACAAAGATGAATTCTGAAAAACAGTTTGCCTTCTTCTCGTCTCTAATTTTTATTTTACTGCCTTTTAAATATAAGCAATCTGCTAATGGAAAGATTTGCATACAGCAGATTCGATCTCTACTGGGAAATTTTACAAACTTTCAGTGTCATCTGTTATCGCATATTAAGTTAGTTTTGCAATGTTCGATAGTCTAGGTTAAAAATTAACCTTCTTATAACGTTCACTTCCCGGACATAAAAAAATTATACGCATTGCCCAGATAAAAAGTAAAAATTTTATACATTTTTACAAAATGATATGTGCATCTATCTAGTTTTGGAAATTGTTTTTCGGTTTCCAGCACTGCGTAAAGGAAGCCTGGTTTCATTACCAACTAGTGAGTGAATAACAAAATGCCCATTGGGAGTTGGAGATGGGGACGCACTGACCAAAATAAATATAAAGAAGGCTATTAGTCCTGATATTTTATGGTTATTTTTCCGTCTTTAATCATCTTGTCCAATTAAGGAATATTACTATGTGGATTTTACTGGATGTGAAAGTCAACCTAAAACACGCCTATAGAAAAATTTTTTGATAAACTAACTGTCGTCCGGTATGTGCGATTGAACGCGACATGACACAGGAGAAGACCCGCACCTGTAGGTAGCGAGACAGCTAGGATCAGCGAAGCCCACATCCTGCTGACGCCGCTGTACGCTAAGGTGTCAGCGATAAAACCTCACGCCTGGGGCACGGCTACTATACGACGGGGCAGCTACGTTTTATTCAATGCGTGGAAGGAATGAGTCTCGTAATTTTTGTTTGTTTGCAGGAGATTTAGAAATTCCTTGTCACGGCAGAGCAGCACGTTGCTACAGGAGGTAAGACAAAATTGCATAGTCCGCCTCTACTTTATGAACCAACTGAGCCGTTCTATTTTGTTGCTACTGTACTTTGGTTGCGGGGGTTTAACACTTCGCTGGTAACAACAACTCCTGGATCCAATGGTAACTGGATTGACTTCACTCCTTAAGTTTTATTTTATAATTGCAAAATTCCAAAACCTTTAGATCGTCTATTGTTAGACTACCTTTCTTATTAACTTTTAACCAATTTAGAAGTATTATTGTGACACTATCTACGGTCACTGCATGCGGGCCTACACCATTTTAAACAAGTTTCACTTTTCAGTGTTTAGTAAACAAATGAGATCTTGTTTGTCTCTGTAGTTTTGTGGGTGTCTTGTCTGGATCTTGGTGGTCCTTGTTCTTTGGAGCAAACTTGGTAACATTACGGAAATTTCTGTTGTTGCGACTTTGTGTCAGAATTTCTTTGGGTGCTACTTTAAAACATTAACTCCAGCCTTACGTTTGATTGTTTTTTTTTTTTTTTTTTTTTTTTTTTTATGATTTCTCCCTCTTATTCCTCATTATCTCATTATCACCATCTCCTGCAGTACAGTAGTTTTACTATTTGTATTATGTTCAGATTATAATTCCAAACAGCAAGTTTTTTTTAACAAATTTATGTCCTCAAATCTTGGATGATTCACATATACAGATGCTACACCTGAAAAGCTTATGGTAGCTCGCAAAGAAATGTCAACTATCTAAACGGTAACATGACTGACAGACAACCAACGTTAATAAAATCTCAGGTAACGACTGAAAGGAAGCAATTAACAATACAAGTGTCCAAAAACTGATTTTGGCAACAATGACAACGGAACTGATAGCCTTAAAAACGAGTTTAATATTTCTAGATGAATATTGCTGAAAAAGTAACATTAAAAATACTTACAATGACAGTTCTCTCGTTTTTAATTCACGTTAGAACGGCGCACACCGGTTAGTCAAAACAGTATTTTAAATCGCCAATCTATTTTTTCATTTGACTAATAGCAAAACTTATCACATCATTAATACCAAATTCGATTAGATATAATGAAGTGCTGTTCCAAAATACATTGGCAGAAATTAGGTAGAAATATCTATCCCTGTAAGCGGATCAGATAAGTAACAATTAATGGGACATCGTTATGTAGATATATTTCTCTCTTGGCCTCATTAGAACACCACTTCATGATTTGGTATGAATGATGCGACACCTTTTGCTCTCGATCAAATGTCGAAATGAAAAAGAGTAATTTGAAAACTGTACCGTTCTACTGTACATTAATTCCGAAGAATGTTTATGGCATGTGTTACAGTTTCAGTGGCATTTGTGTAGAAATATTAAGCTCGATGTTTTGAAGTGGTTGTTTCACCTAAATGGCCGTATAGGCATACACAAAATAAATATAGCTGTCTCGTATTTTTCCTCCACTATACAGCATATTCTAATCCGATCAAAAGTATGGGTATGAGAATCGGGTCTGCAAACGTAAACCTGCAAACAAAAACTACGTGGCTTTTTTCGATGTCAGAGCTTTAAGACAGACCCTTGGTAGTGTGCACTCTTGTTCTACTCCGTAGTCAAAGTTCCATTTGTGCTGGACTGTTTTCCAATTACCAAGCACGATATTGTGTTGTATATTCTTCAATCACGCAGGAATGGCCGAGCGTTGTAAGGCGCCTTGCTCGAAAGGGAATGATGGCCACTACAGTTTGGTCCCAAAGCTTTACAAACATTTGATTTCGATCGTCTGGGTAACTACAAGGACATCTTGTTGAGCAGGATAAGGTTTCACAAACATAAGGTTTGCTCCCGTTACTTAATATCTGAAGATTTCCTTGTCTCCTTGGCGTGACTTCCCGGTACATTAGTATTAAAAAAGGCTTTCGAAATGTTTTACGCCACAGACACTTCACGGAAGTTTTTGAGCAATGTAAGACGCGTCGCAGTGACTGCGTTGCCTTTTTACTATTCTTTCCTTTAGCAGTAGGCCCAACTCTCAGGTGATGTTACGCAGTGGTCCCCCTCGGTTTTCAGCCACACCAGTAGGATTTGGAGTCCGTTTCCTAACAACAGTACGACGCAGTTATCAACAACTGTAAAGATCACCCTTAAGGTAAGAAGATTTCCAAGTTATTTGTTAAAATATTGGTGTTCTTGTTGACAGCTTAAGCCGTAGCGGCAACACACTGCACGAAAAGACGCTGTTTCCAGTGCCAAACTGGTAGTAAGTTCTTTTCTAATTACTCTTCAACTGATCTAACAATTTAATTATTGGCTATGATTCCTTTTAACTTACAAGCGGGTACCAAGAGAAGTGACCTTTCGGTGGGACACATTCTGAGACATGAAGCTATCTTCAATTTAGCTTTAGGGAAGTGTGTGGGGGGTAAAAATCGCAGAGGGACGAATACAGTAAGCAGGTTCAAAAGGATGTATGCTGCCGTTCTTATTCATAGATGAAGCTTGTACAGCACTGGATAATGTGGAGAGCTGCATCAAACCCGTCTCCGGACTGATAACATTTAAGTACGTTATTATTATGACAATAGTGATTTAATGTTTTTATTAATGAACATTTCAACAATATAGAGACAGCCACCTGTGCACGCTTCTCGGACGACCCAAACTTCCATTGCCATACGTGGTCTACTATCCACGACTGTTCTTACTTCCATGATGTACAATGTTTCTGTTAATTAGATTCGAACCAAAGGCTTCACTACTGCAAGAATTCCCGCAGTTTACGATTATCCATTCTTGTCAGCAGCATTCTCTGCAGTTATGTCAAATGATTCCTTTGTAAGAGTGTGCCTTCTTGTCCTTGACGATAATCCAATTTCAATTGTGGTACAGCTCCTCCGCCAACAGCGATGAAGTACTACACTACGCACTTTTTCTCACTTCATTATCGTCCCAGTAAACTAGGAGCCGGGCTACTAAGTCAGCCTGCGTTGCGCCTTCGGTGGAATACTAAAGCGGATAGTTCTTTCATTACTTCTCGTAAGCAGCTTAGACGTCGCTGTTGGTGGCCATTACACCTTATACGGTTTCCCGTCTTTGAGGTTATTTGCCTTGGAACGCCTGACCAGACGTGAAACCTCAGCACACGAATCCATGGTCGAGACATTTACCCTCATCGTAATAATCATTTGGTTCTGTAACCCATCAAGACACCAAATATCTGTCGTAAATATACTTGTTTAATGTAGTATAGAATTAAAGGCAAAGAAAAGCATGTTACAGAATTTTACGCCACATCATGGGAGTGCAGCTTTTAGTCGGAAAAACACTTCATCTCCACGTGGAATGGGAGGATGTAAAGGAGTGTTTCACACCCACCTTAAGAAAATATTCCAATCTAGCCACGTACGTATTTAATCATCTTTATTCTAATGATGTCTTCTATCGCGTTCCATAACTTTATAAAAATTTTAAATAACCCAGCAACTAAATTGCTACTACTAAGTAGTCGTGACTTTCCGTAACAAATGCGAGAAATGTATTCGCAACTGTGAACCTGAAGCATTACGTTTATTGATGACATGAAAATTTGTTCCGGACGGTGATTCGAATCCGCATTTCCCGCTTTTCGCGAGCGACCGTTAACGAAGATGCCACCCGTGCACGCCTCCCAGACGACCCAAACTTCCTTTGTGTACTAACCACAACTGGTCTTACTGCCATGATGTAATCCCCCACAGACAGAGACGGATATTACAACTGTCGAATGATGTGTGGTGTGCGTATTTATCTACGTAACCAAGACGCATCTCTTTCATAGATACATGACTTAAAACCATATTGAGTCAAGTCAACAATTACGTAAATTGTTTTTCCTCTTTACCCTCTGTGATCATGGTCATTTTTCACATCGCCCCTCCGATATAGGACATGGTAGTAACCATTAGAATGTGTTATTACTAGTGTTAAGGTTGTTAGTTTACTCCAGTCAACGGCGATGGATGTTTACCGATTAAATTTTCTATATGAAGTAGGAATGCGGCGATAACTTTGGATGAAAAGTTCCCGGGTTCTCGACCGCATCAAGTGATTATCAGCCCACAATATGTTTGTAGGGTTGAAATTGGTACCAACACGTATTTGTTAACGTCTTCAAGTATCTTGAGTTGGGTGTGCTGTCATTTGTCGAACTACAGATTTCGAAAAAATAAAAATGAACCTAGTCTTATTTTAAGTTCTGAACTAATACACTACCAGTGTGTAAGTTATCAGGTTCACACATAAGGAAATAGGTTGACTGATGGCCAAATTAAATGCAAATGTTCAAATGTTTGTAGAGCTTATGGGAGTTAACTACGGGGTCATCAGTCCCTAAACTTACAAACTACTTATGAACTAGCTAATACTAAGGACGGCAGAAATATCCATGCCCGAGGGGGGATTCGAACCCCCGACAGTAGTTGCCGTGCAGACTGTGACAAAGCCGCAGTACGCTCGCCCACGGCGGCCGGCGCCAAATTAAATGTCCATTAAAAATCGGCTGCGTCTTATGAAGCGACGTAGTCGTTAGGACTACGTTGTTATCAGTCAAAACATTATCACCACTACCACCTAATAGTCAGGTCTTTAAAAGGAAACTGGAATTCGCTGTGGCGTGTATCCCACACATTTAACCTAAATGGAAGTATGCGCAGCGGGAAAACATGTTTCACTTTTCAGGAACTTGAGTTTTTGCTTGAACAGCCGTTTTACAGTAAATGTCATATTCGTGTGCATATTTCTATGCCACGAGCCACTCTGCCATGTGTAGCGAATACCACTTCCGGTAACACTATCTTACCCCGCACATTTTTTTACATTTACAGCCCAGAATGCCAAGAGTACTGAGTTCCAATTTTCTCCCTGTGCACACTTCGCGAGGCGTGAGGGAGGCAGTGAGCGGTATACAATGCCAGACTTCTTGCAACGCAAAGTTTGGAGATTTCAACAGTAACCCTCTCAGGTACAGAGTGTCACTGCAGTCTGTTTCCTACTTCCGTAACGCTATCGTGCCGACTGAATGGTCCGGTACAAAATGTACCGCTTTTCCTTGAACTCACTGAGCTTTTTATCAAACAAAAAAGTCTTAGACCAATGATCAATAATCAAGTGAATATCTAACACGTGTTTTGTAAGCCATCTCTTCCGTAAATTAGATCGGTTTTATAAGATTTTCGGTATGATCTCTTACCTGCAATCCGTTATGTTCTCATTCTACCTGACGATCCTCACTCGACTGGATTACAGTGCTGTGAAAAAAATATGGTACAGTGATATGCGCCGACACACATGGCGGAAGTATCACGTATACAAGGCTGAGCTGACATCCGTACTCCGCTGATCCATTGGAAAAATTTCTGACGTTATGCGGCTCGATAGCACAGTGGTAGAGTGCCAGACTACAAATCCAAACGTTGCGGGTTCCATACCCGCCAGGTCCTAGGATTTTTCTGTCACTTTCCACTTCTTTCACCTCTGGCAGTGTCGCTGATGTGAAAAATGTCGAGTAGCACCGTGGTTCGGAACCCACGTTAAACTGTAGTTCCCCTGTAACTGGCTGGGTAAGTCAGTTCGAATGTCGGAGGAAGGCAACGGCATACCACCTCCAAACAGGACCATGCCTAGTAAAGCAATCTTCGGATTGTTGACTGCTTTACCTTTACCTTATGGCCGCAGACAGGAATTGACGGGCTTTGAAAGCGGAATGGCGGTTAGAACTGGAAGCACGGGGCATTCCTTTTCGGAAAAGTTGGAAATTGAATTCCTATAAACACATCACAAGTGTGCGGAGAATGCCAAATTTTAGGCATTGCGTCTCACCATGCACAGCAGTGGCCGACCGCCCTCACTTAACCGAGGGCAACGGCGTTTTCCTCGAGTTATCAGTGCCAACAGATATGCGATACTGTCAGAAATAACCGCACAAATCAATGTGGGACGTATGGCGTATGTAGGAGATAGGGTAGTTAGAAGTTACAGGGCTGTGTCATCAAACGGCCGACTAAATTGCGGTTGCTAAAAGCACGACGTCTGTACGGCCTCTTGTGCTCGAGACCATATCGGTTGGGCACTAGACCACTCTTTGTAACGCGTCACATACTGGAAAACTTTATGTCCATATTTGATTATCGATATTATGGTTCATCCATCTTTTTATCCAGGTCCCACAGTCGAGTCATGGGTTTCCTGTGCCGACTGGTAACCTGAAATTAAGTCGCTTGGGTCAAGGAGATGCTAAGGCGAAATCTCTCAAAATTTGTTGTGACACTAGATATAATGGTTAATAAGCACCTTCCAGTTTTTTGTATAGCTGAGGCTGTCAAACAAGTATTGATGAATCCAAGCGACTAAGGCTTTATAAAATCGAACAGAAGATCCGCACACGCTGTGTGAACATGTGCTATGGATGACAGTTTGTAGATATTCTATCACAAAGTGCCGGTGTTCCGCTATAAGGAAGGCCAGATCCTTGCAGCTGCCTTGCTCAGTGCCTTAAATACGTCTATAAAGGTTCTGAGTTCTGGCGTCCAGTTGGACAAATGTGGCAGCACTGCAGAACGCGTCGCCAAGCGGAAAGGCACGCAGCGGAATCGCTAGCTGACCACGTGGTCTCGTGCATCCGGGAAGGAAGCTATATGAAAGGTAGAGGAAGTAATGCGCGACCTGTAATCTTGCGCCAGCTAGCTACTTAACGAATTACGTCGGTAAGTTTCGCTAGAGAACTATTAAGCCAGACATTCGAATTTATCTGGCATTAACTGTTCGACTGCATCAATTTAAGCATCTGCATTTTTCTATCCAGATCCTTTCTGACACCCACCAGTAATATTTTAAAATGCCCAAGATTAAAGCGGTCCGGTAGTTTAAAGAATCTGTGATACAAAGGTTTAATGTTTTACGGACATTGGCGGAGCTTCAACTTTTACTACTATATCAATTTTCTTTTCGGGATTCTTTTTCATCTTAGTGTCTGTCTCTCTCTCTCTCTCTCTCTCTCTCTCTCTCTCTCTCGTGCGTGTGAAAAGGCCGAAAATTGACGTCTGTAAAATTTTTAGTAAGGCTGAAAATTTACTGATATATAGACATGTGTTAATGGGTAATTAAAAGGTAAAACTCGTAACGTGCAATTATATACAAAATACCGACTATTCTTCTGTAAGGTAATATTAACTTAGCGTCACCATATAATCTACTGATGACCTATCTTGATATAATATGTAATACTGTTGCATGTATGGTGTAAAATATTTGAACGTGTCATTTATATAAGGTAGACACCTTGCTAAAATATAATTAGCGTCTTCAGAAGCTTATGTTCAAATGAGGTGGCTTACGGTCAACTGCTATGCCTTGTAACAGCTGAAGTGACTTTTTATAACGTCAGCAGTAACAGTAAATCAGTTAAGACGACTAACAGTGATAGGGGGAGGGACTTTAAGAAAGAACAATACTGTTTTCAGATCGGCCAAGGATGAAACAAATCAATCTGAACATTTGTGATAGTTGAAAATTATCAAGAGTTAAAAATTATCAACAATGCGTACCTGTAGCTGTTTTTCCTTTACTCTAATTTCCGAAGAGAAATGATAATTACAGTTACCTTAAGTGCTTACCGCAACCCCTTTTCCCGTCTCCCACGTCGTTAATCCTTTTTGAATGTACGTTGAGGTATTTGTTAAGTCTTATGAAGGTGTGCACATTTTACGTCTGAAATATGTGCCAACAAGAATCAATTGATCATATTGAGTAAGCGGCTAGTCTGTCCTAACCCAGCTCCTCCCCAACACGCTTCGATGGCGCTCCACAAGTTTGCTGAACTGAGTTTATTTCTTCGCCAGTCTCAAATTCTGTGAGAACAATAACGAACGAAGGGTCATTTGGTATTTATCTGCATACTACATGAACATAACATGAGCAGGCCATTTCTTACTGCATCCCGTCTATTTTGGTGAATGGTTACACTGGGGATTCAGCCAACGCGGCGAGAAGTGACCTTAATGGACACCTATTTGTTGAAAACTAAAATATCGTACAGGGTGTTACAAAAAGGTACTGCTAAACTTTCAGGAAACATTCCTCACACACAAAGAAAGAAAACATGTGGAAATGTGTCCGGAAACGCTTTATTTCAATGTAAATTGAACATTTCCACTGAAATGAGGAGTGACATTGTTGGATGAACCATTCGCAGAAGTGTACGCGTAGAGGCCAGTCAGCTGCTGATAGTGCCTGCACACGTTGTACATGGTACGGAAACAACTTTTTCTCCCATAGCACTCTCCATACAGTGACGTGGTCAACGTTACCTTGTACAGCAGCATCTCCTCTGACGCTGACATTAGGGTTATCGTCTTGCATGAAGAATTGCTTCGTCCCCTGCAGGTGCCCTCGTCGTCATAGGTGTTCCCCAGTCGCGAGTCATAGGCTAGAATGTTTGTGCTCCCTAAGACGCCGATCAATTGCTTCGAACGTCTTCCTGTCGGGACACCTTCGTTCTGGAAATCTGTCTCTATACAAACGTACCGCGCCACGGCTATTGCCCCGTGCTAATCCATACATCAAATGGGCATCTGTCAACTCCGCATTTGTAAACATTGCACTGACTGCAAAACCACGTTCGTGATGAACACTAACCAGTTGATGCTACGTACTGATGTGCTTGATGCTAGTACTGTAGAGCAATGAGTCGCATGTCAACACAAGCACTGAAGTCAACATTACCTTCCTTCAAGTGGGCCAACTGGCGGTGAATCTACGAAGTACAGTACATACTAACGAAACAAGTGGGTATTTTGGCAATTGTCTGCACGAATTATTTAAATTAAAGAGAAATACTAAAATGAGCTCTAACATGGAAATTAAGCGTTTCCGGACACATGTCCACATAACATTTTCTTTCTTTGTGAGTGAGGAATGTTTCCTGAAATTTTGGCCGTACCTATTTGTAACACCCTGTAGATGTTTACCCTTTCAGTAAGCTTGGTAGTTTCATAATTAGGATAACGGAAATGAAATTATGAAAACGGAACGCACGCCTAAACAACGTCTAAGAACAGTAGCCTCGTTCCATCGAACATCATGGTGATTATGTAAATTCAGCTGTGCTGTGTTTATACGTCACAGATAAGGAAAGCAGTTACTGGTGTTGCAACAAAATGCGTTTTAAAAGGTATAGCATCTTCCGTGTTTTTCGCAGTGTTATTCTACTTCCTTACAACTCTAGTGTGCCGGTTCTGCCATCGACTTTTACAGCCTCTACTTTATGAAAGGTGTGTGGAGCCACGCTGAACAGTTCAATTTTTGTGAAGTAGGCTTCGGCTGGTATTCTAAAACTAATGGTTCCTGCCATTGGAGTGACTTGCCACTTCTTCATTAATGATTTCACGTCACGAGACCACTACTGTAGATGATTTACAACTTACACCGACTCGACTACATTTCTCCTTTGTAACGCAACAGCGATAGTGGGGGTAGTGAAATAGTGCAACAACTGAAAACGTGTTGAATGTTTAAGAACGCGTGTCAGTGCATTCCTTGTGCCCAACATCTGAACTGCCTACAGATTCACCATGGAATTCTAGTGGCAAATGGACCAAACTACACGTGAAGTCATGCTATCGAAGTCCATCACAGGCGATAATATGCAGGGGGGGGGGGGGGCAGGAGGATATATTTTCTAACAGTGACGGGCGTTGAGACACTGGGTTCTCCAGTGACGCGGTGACGAACTTCTGTTATCAAGAAAGAGAATGACTGGTAGAGCGTTCGGGCCAATACTTATTGAGAATAGGTGTCTCTGACGGAAACTATTGCCATGTAAGTCACATTGGAGTGTAATGCAGCATTTAAAGTTACTCGCTCTTGTTCTATAACGTTTAACTATTTGAACTTTCCCCTCTTCATTGCTATTATACCTATACAAATTAGCTTTTATCGATCTGACACCATGTGGGTACGGGCATCAATGAAACTTCTTTTCGTGTAATATTAGTTCGACTCATGTGGTATAGCAATTTCAATGCTAACATTATTTGCGGAATGTTTTGTATATATAGCATTTTCGCGTCATGTTAAAATGGATAGATTGCTATAGCGTATAATAAAAACCAATTACTTTAGGTGCTTTCGATGGAAATTCAAGTTTGACGACACGTTAAAGACTTATTTTACTTTAACAGTTACTAAAAAATGACTAATATAACTCAGCGGTCGAGATATACACTCACTGGACTTACAAAACTACAACCGGAGATATTGCTCGACTGGTGATAAAAGGCGGCCGCGTTGGCCGAGCTGACCGAAGCGCGCCAGTCACGGTCTGCCCGGCCACTACGGTCGGGGGTTCGAATCCCCCCTCGGGCATGGATATTTGTGCCGTCCTTAGTACTAAGTAGTTCATAAGTAGTTTGTAAGTTTAGGGGCTGATGACCCCGTAGTTAAGTCCAATAAGCTCTACAAACATTTGAACATTTGAATTGGTGATATAAACTATGTATAGCACAACCAACGCCGTAGGCGTAAGAGAACACACATTAACTTATGATACCGGACTACGAACTGAAAAGGACAATCAAGACGAAAGTTACGCACAACATGTGTGGCGCATATGTCGAAAGTTCAAATGCAGGAAACACGAAAAATAATTTCAGCAATGCTTATACCACTGTATAAAGAGGGCAACAGATTTTCTGCGTCTATTTGTTACTGTGAATGTGACGCGGGTCTTTTATTTCATGACATGAAACCGTATTGTAATGAAAGCAGTGCTTAAACACCGCCGGCCACCAAAGAAGGCAGCTTGTGAACAGAATTATGGGATTGTAACACTACGACTAGTCTAACTTTCTAATTTCAACCGAAGTTGTTCCAGTATTTGCTCAATTTGCACGATTTGGCACCCTCTGACAGCCTGCAGTTACCACAACTAAAGAAGTATGTCACTGCAAATTGTTTTTGAGTCAGATGTTTAGATTATGGCAGCAGTGCTAATGTATTTTTCCGACATTACTGAAACGGACTTCACGGAATGAACATGATCAATGTAAGGCGAAAGACGATTCCTTTTGTGCTGTTTGAATGCACGCCGCGGTGAAGTAGCCGAGCGTTCTAAGATATTTGAACATTTTAAGTGGATGTAAGATTTCGTTAAACATTACTATTATAATGACAGTAATTATGTGGGAAACCACTAGAGTGCAACTAGCATATGCGGATATGTTTACAACTGTAGTTGTACAACAGCGCAGCTCGTTCGTGGAACTGGAAATTTCACAACGAGATTAAGCGACGATCGCATCATTTGACAGTCTCTTAAGGTTCTGGCATACTGCATAGGCTGTTGCGCAAACGATTTTTTCGCCCCCCTCTTAACTACAGCTAGTAGGAATTTCTGTAGTAAGTGGCAGAAAGCAACAAGTGGCGTCTCACATTAATATATAGTCGAGAAAAAAAAGTGCGCCTCGGTTGCACAGTGGTAAAGTGCCAGACTACAAATCCAAAGGTCGCGGGTTCGATCCCCGCCAGGTCCTAGGATTTTTATCTGTCACTTTCCACTTCTTTCACTTCTGGCAGTATTGCTCATGTGAAAAATACCGAGTGGCGCCGTGGTTCGGAACCCACGTTAAACTGTAGGTCCCCCTATAACTGGCTGGGTAAGTCAGTTCGAAGGTCGGAGGAAGACAACGGCATACCACCTCCAAACAGGACCATGCCTAGTAAAGCACTGTGGTGTTCAAACCAATCTTCGGATTGTTGACTGCTTTACCTTTTATTTTATTACAAAACCTATAGCACGTGACTAAGTACCAGTTGAAATAAAAGACTGAGAAAGCTATCCACAACCGCACACTATGTTATCTCGAAATTCGCGATTGTGTTACCGATAATATGACCTTGATCTTACAATACGTTTTAGCCTTGACGCGACCGTTTTAAGATAATGAGAATATAATGGAGATTTTAAAGATTACATGGAAACCAGTCTTGTCCAATGGACAGTGGACGTTAGATCATTTCGGCAACCAATTACAAGTTCTTTATCTGGAGATCAATGTGATTACAAGTGGCTGTATCCATCTTCCTTCCCAGTTACATCAGCCTATCACCAACTGCCACAGGGAGCACTTACATCATCCCACTGATTATCGCAGATCTTTACAGTAAACGTAATAAACAATGCCTTATACTAGCAGGTAATGGCCAACAAGAAGAATGTAAATACGGTATGCACGATTAAGCTTAAACGAATTATAAAGGGAGAAAATTTTATCTCTTTCTTTAATACAAAAAGTGATACTGTCCATATGAAAGTAAATTCCCTGGGAGATCGGAAGGAAATTTAATGTGTCCTAAGCAATATTTTCACTGTATACTGAAACATCTTTTAATTTAAGTACAAGAAATGTTGGGGACAGGAAGGACTGACGTATACTGAAACTGTACTTTTAAATATGTAAGGAAAGGCTAATGGAAGAATCGATGAGACAGTGCATCTGGAAAAAAAATCTCATACGAGATTCTGGTGTGGCTAGCTACACGAACTATTTCGTTTGTTGTCTTGTTTACTAAAGGATTCCAAACATGGAAAGTATTAACGACGCACTACTGTGTAGATATAAGAAAGATGCTCAACGCGGAAGTTTGAGAGAATTGTGACACATGCGAAGCACTGTTAGAGGGTCAACAAAACAACCTGATTTTAAAAGTTGCCATGAAACTAAAGATCTGTAGAAGAATACAAAGGTATGTTTACTGAGAAGGCTATAGTAATTTTATGTGGGTGATTCGAAATAGAAGGAAGAAAGTTGACGAAATGGCAGGGTACCTTTAATTTTAGATGGTGGTGCAAACAAGTACGGACTGTTTCTTCGTATTGTGTCTGTGCTGAAAGGTTTCAAAGCACACTGCTGCATTTAGGGACAATTTTTTTCGAATATTTCTGAATAATTTCAGAAGCTGTTACGATGATTTCTAGAGTAAATACGGTTGACTTAAGACCAACTAACCCCATCACAACATCCACACTGCTTGCCTATACGAAAGGGGGGGCAAAAAGCTCTAAGGGATTTAGGCTTCTTGAAACATTACAAGAGTTTGAGAATGCACCCAACGGCTCTAATTCAGTGTCCTTATCCGTGTTATTCCTGAAGAGGGGCAGCAGCCTTTTCAGTAGTTACAGGGGCAACAGTCTGGATGATTGACTGAGCTGGCCTTGTAACATTAGCTCATGTGGCTTTGCCACACAGCTACTGCGAACGGCTGAAAGCAAGGGGAAACTACAGCCGTTACTTTTCCCGAGGACATGCAGCTCCACTGTATGAACATATGATGATGGCATCCTCTCGGGTAAAATATTCCGGAGGTAAAATAGTCCCCCATTCGGATCTCCGGGCGGGGACTACTCAGGAGGATGTGATCATCAGGAAAGACAATACTGGCATTCTACGGATCGGAGCGTGGAATGTTAGATCCCTTAATCGGGTAGGAAAATTAGAAAATTTAAAAAGGAAAATGGATAGGTTGAAGTTAGATATAGTGGGGATTAGTGAAGTTCGGTGGCAGGATGAACAGGATTTCTGGTCAGGTGAATACAGGATTATAAATACAAAATCAATTGGGGGTATCACAGGAGTAGGATTGATAATGAATAAGAAAATGGAATGCGGGTAAACTACTATGAGCAGCACAGTGATCGCATTATCATTGTCAAGATAGATACAAAGCCAACACCGACAACAGTAGTACAGGTTTATATGCCAACTAGCTCTGCTGATGATGAGGAAATCGAAGAAATATATGACGAGCTAAAGGAAATTATTCAGACAGTTAAGGGAGAGGAAAACTTAATTGTGATGGGAGACTGGAATTCGGTTGTAGGAAAAGGAAGAGAAGGAAAAATAGTAGGTGAATATGGACTGGGCAGGAGGAATGAAAGAGGAAGTCGCCTGGTAGAATTTTGCGCGGAACATGATTTAATCGTAACAAACACCTGGTTTAAGAATCACAAAAGAAGGTTGTATACATGGAAGAGACCAGGAGACACCGGAAGGTATCAGATTTTATAATGGTAAAACATAGATTCCGGAACCAGGTTATAAACTGCAAGACGTACCCAGGGGCAGATATAGACTCTGACCATAACTTGTTAGTCATGAACTGTAGGCTGAAACTGAAAAAATTACAGAATCGTAGGAAAATACAGAGATGGGACTTGGATAAATTGAAGGAACCTGAGGTTCTTAAGAATTTCAGAGGGAGATTTAGGCAACAATTGACAGAAACAGGAGAAAATGAAACAATAGAGGAGGAATGGGTAAAATTGAGAGATGAAATAGTGAAGGTAGCAGAGGACAAAATAGGTAGGAAGGCAAGACCTACAAAAAATCCTTGGGTATCACAGGAGATACTAAATTTAATCGATGAAAGGAGAAAATATAAAAATGCAGTAAATGAAACAGGCAAAATGGAGTACAGACGATTAAAAAATGAGATTGACAGGAAGTGCAAAATGGCTAAGCAGGAGTGGCTAGAAGCCAAATGCAAATCTGTAGAAGAATGTATAAGAAGGGGAAAAGTAGATACCGCCTACAGGAAAATAAAAGAGACATTTGGGGACAAGAAAAGCAACTCTACGAATAACAAGAACTCAAATGGGAAGCCGGTTCTCAGCAAAGAAGGGAAAGCTGAAAGGTGGAAAGAGTACATAGAGCAGCTCTACAAAGGAAATGAACTTACAGACAATGTGGTAGGAAGGGAAGAGGACGTAGATCAAGATGAAATAGGAGATGCTATACTGAGAGATGAATTTGATAGAGCCTTGAAAGACCTAGTTCGGAACAAGGCCCTAGGAGTTGATGACATACCCTCAGAGCTACTAAAGTCTCTGGGAGAGCCAGCCACGACAAGACTATTTGAACTGGTGTGTAGGATTTATGAGACAGGCGAAATACCCTCAGACTTTAAGAAAAATGTAATAATCCCCATTCCAAAGAAATCAGGCGCAGACAGGTGTGAAAATTACAGAACCATTAGTTTGATAAGTCATGGTTGCAAAATTTTAACACGAATTATGTACAGGAGAATGGAAAAGCTGGTAGAAGCTGACCTTGGGGAAGATCAGTTTGGATTCAGGAGGAACGTAGGAACCAGGGAGGCAATACTCACTTTACGTCTTATCTTAGAAGATAGATTAAGGAAAGGCAAACCTACATTTTTAGCTTTTGTAGATTTGGAGAAAGCATTTGACAATGTTGACTGGAATACACTGTTTCAAATTCTGAAGTCAGCAGGGGTAAAATATAGGGAAAGGAGAGTTATTTATAACTTGTACAAAAGCCAGACCGCAGTTATTAGACTCGAAGGGCATGAAAGGGAAGCATCAGTTGGGAAGGGAGTAAGACAGGGTTGTAGCCTTTCTCCGATGTTATTCAATTTGTACATCGAGCAGGCGGTGAAGGAAAGCAAGGAAAAATTTGGAATAGGGATTAAAGTTCAGGGGGAAGAAATAATAACATTGCGTTTTGCTGATGACATTGTAATTCTGTCAGAGACAGCAAAGGACCTGGAAGAGCAGTTGAATGGAATGGATAGTGTGTTGAAGAGAGCGTATAAAATGAACATTAACAAGAGCAAAACAAAAATAATGGAATGCGGTCTTAGAAAATCGGGCGATGCTGAAGGAATTAGATTAGGTAATGAAACAATGAAGGTGGTAGATGAGTTTTGTTACTTGGGTAGTAAAATAACATGTGATGGTCGCAGTACAGAGGATATAAAATGCAGAATGGCAATGGGAAGAAAAGCATTTTTGAAAAAGAGAAATTTGCTAACATCGAACATTAATTTAAGTGTAAGGAAGTCTTTTCTGAAGGCATTTGTGTGGAGTGTTGCCTTGTACGGGAGTGAAACATGGACGATAAGCAGTGCGGACAGGAAGAGAATAGAGGCTTTTGAAATGTGGTGCTACAGAAGAATGCTGAAGATTAGGTGGGTAGATCGCATAACCAATGAAGAAGTACTGAACAGAATTGGTGAGAAAAGGAATTTTTGGCATACCCTGGCTAAAAGGAGGGATCGCTTGGTAGGACACATTCTTAGACATCGAGGAATCGTAAATTTAGCATTGGAGGGAAGTGTGTGGGGTAAAAATCGCAGAGGGAGACCAAGAGACGCATATAGTAAGCAGATTCAAGTGGATGTGGGTTGCCGTTCTTATGAGGAGATGAAAAGGCTTGCTCAGGATAGAGTAGGGTGGCGAGCTGCATCAAACCAGTCTCCGGACTGAAGACCATAACAACAACAAACAACATCCGTGTTACTGCTATAGAAGATCCGCATGTTGTTTTATGGAATATACAATCTAAACCTCTTCCTTTTATATTTTACGTTTCGAAGTTACTCAGGACTTCAAAGTATTTATAGACACACTAACAAGGGACAACTCAGACCTCTAACGCTTGGACCGCGGGAAACCATGCTCAGATAACAAACAATCATAATAAATGAAACAGTGGTGGGCGTCATTTCCAAGAAAACCCCGCACTTGTCAGCTAGCGCCACTAGATCGTGGCCTATTATTGTATTATTGTACGATTCCTGGGTTGGTCAAACAGATCTTACACTTCTAGATACAAGTTTTCCACACACAGATGTTGCGCTGATCTTGCCACCAGAAACAACGAAATATTGCTAACCTCTCTATGTTTACTTATCTCGGCAAAATTAACCGTATACCATAAGGATTACTGATTTTGTAAGACTATAAGGTGTCAAACCGTAGTGTAGCACAATCGTCTGCTGCACCTAGGTGTAGGTCTATTTAGCAATATGCTTGGCGAAAGCCAGGGTATGACACTGACATACTAACATCAGTGGAAAATGTAATTAGCGTGGCTTTTGATATTGGACTGCGTGAATGCAAAAGTGATAACGTCATTTAGTGAGGTGTGCACATTGTTCTCTTCCACTTTGTGTTAACCACTTCATCGATATCCCGCATCTGCACTTAGGACTAATATAAGCACTTTCGCGTGTGTTGTACTGCTGTATGTGATTTGCGCTATTGTAAGTACTGTAGGCATAGAGTCTTGGCGCTGCTGATTGTGTATGTAATGATACAATGACGCCATTAAATTACATATAATTTCCTTCTTATGGTATTGATATCTTGTTACTTTCTCCCTGTTAAAATGTTACTTGTGGTACAATGCAACGTTTTGCATGCAAATGACACCGCTGTCCTATTTATGATTGCCTGTTATTACAAGCATGGTTCCGTGCGGTTCCGCGCGTTTGCTGTCAAAGTTGTCCCTTGTAAGTATCAACTACCCGACAATATATTATAGCTTTCCGTATAAGTTAACTGTTAATTGCACTCTTATATCGATATTTATTTTCAAGTTATTTTAAAATCAGTAATTCTTTAATTGGACGACGAGAAAATAGCAAGGATTAGAATTCGAGCAAAAGAGAGCGGATATGTTGCAGTCTCCCTCGTATAGTTAGTACTAGGGGACGTGAGAATAAGGTTAGAGAGTACGCTCGTGGGAACACTGTTTTTCCCTTGGGTCCGTACTCTAATGTAGCAATCTGCGAATCACTTACGTACATAGCAAAGAGTACTTCACATTGCACTACTTATACGTGACTCAAGGGAATGAATAATCTTAAACGCCTATATTCGCGCTGTCAATGATCTTAGAGGTTCAGTGAGCTGTACCTGGGAGGTAAGGTAAAGCAGTCAACAATCCGAAGATTGGTTTGAACACCACAGTACTTTACTAGACATGGTCCTGTTTGGAGGTGGTATGCCGTTGCCTTCCTCCGACCTTCGAACTGACTTACCCACCTACAATTTAACGTAGTTTCCGAACCACGGTGCTACTCTATTTTTCACATGATCAATACTGCCAGAGGTGAAAGAAGTGGAAAGTGACAGAGGGAGGATTGTAAAATATTGTGTAGAGTCGAGTATTGTGACGACACGATAGAATTTCGATATCTATTGATTAAGCATTAGGACGCGCAGAACGAGAATTACAATCATCAGAATTATCGCAAAACTTTTTAATATGTGTCTCAAAAATGTGCTACCTTGGACTAAGTTTGACAAACGCGCAAAGCTCTTGAGTATTGTGCTTTTTAGTGTCGTAGCTGAGATCACAGGTTATTTACGTTTTATTCGGTTTGCTTTGGAAAAACTGAAAATAAAATAACAAGTACAGTAATATAAACACATACCGGCAGTCCCCCTTGCGATTTCGTTTATGCCACTTCCCGCATAAGATACTGTGGGAAGTTAAAAATGTTACAGAATCAAACTTCATTTCGGAACCCTTTCCTGTGAAAACACTCTAGACTTTTGAGTAACCTTTTGAATGCTTTAAAGGGAGAAAATTTTTATTTTTTGGAATCATATTTTGACTGTTCATCTTTCGGAAACCTAAAGCACTAAAGTCACATCGTGAGGAAACAGTCACATACAGAAGTAGCCTACTTAGAACCACATGGGTCTGAGAATCTGCATGAAGCGGAGGAAATCTGACTTCCAGTTTGAAAAAAATTTTCTCGTAAAAAAGCTGCAAAAAATGACATACTAGCACATTAATACTGTGTATACGATTTTTAAAACTTTTGTAGTACATCAAATCAATACGACATATACAAGCAGACCAAGCTCGTACATGCCTATAAAAGTACTTTTCCTTGCATCCGTAGCAGAATAATACTGCACCACAGTGTCTCCGGAAACATGGCTACATAGATCAAGGATGCCGGATGCCGTTGCTTAACGAAGAACACATCGAACACCAACGAACAAACACGATCAGAGACCGCAAGGGACAGAACTACTTAGAGAAAAAAAAGGTAAATTGTCAGACAAATTCAAACGTTATGGGTTAGATCCCCGGTCAAACCTACGATTTTTATCGGTTATACATCACATATTCCAAAGTCTGTTAACAAAATCGTTTATATGAAAAAAGGCCGTACTACACCGTGGTGCGGAATCTACGTTCAATTGTACAAGTCAGTTCAAAGGACGAAATATCATATACAAACAGGTGCACGGCTAGTACAGCCCTGAGGTGTTTAAACCAGTCACCTTCCAACATCCAGAAATGTATGTAAAACAAGTCGAATACGTGTAATATTAAAATTTCGCTACAACCACAATACGTAACCAAACAGCGATCTTCCTATACCACGTGACTGGCCCGGCCAGATGTTGATAACATGCGCAGTAGGCTAAGCTCACTCCATGGATATCTATGCTCTATGGACGACACCACCAACGACAACTACACCACTATCGATAAGGCACGGAAACACACAGTTGGCAAAACAAGTTCACAGTTTCCCCGCAAGAGGCCGCGCTTTAGGAACAGCACCTGATTGGCCGAAGTTAGTCGACACGTACGGCCTCTAGGTCAGTGTGCACAGAGTCATCAAAGTGTGCTTCGATCCAGCAGAGTATTTAACGATTCATGACAAAATGCTACGCTACGCAGAAGTGAGATCTCACCTTGCCACAGTGCCTCAATACTTTAGATATATTGACAAACTATCCCGACTGTCAATGGATCTTCTAAGTACTCCTGCAGAAATCTGGACTTTACCAGTCTAATTACACATCTCAATTCTGTAAGTTGAGGATTTCTTTGTAATAAACGAGTTGGATTTTTCTGTAACCGACATCACCGATAACCCCCCCCCCCTCACAGCAGAATTACGGTTCTTGAAACTTTTTAAGTAGGCTTTCTTGACAGCTAGGGTCTATTTCCAAGTGCTGCCATTTCAGGTTTTTCAGCACGTCCTTAGCTACCTATGTGGCAGACTAGTCGTGCTGCCCTTCCTGATATCCTTCATTATCCGTTGTGTCATCTGGTAGGAGTTCCTCACTTCAGCAGTATTTTAAGACAACTAGCACAGGTATCTTTAGTTGTATAATCTGATATTTTCTACAGATAGAAACCCTCCGCAATCCCCCTCCACCGCCCCCCCCCCTCTCTCTCTCTCTCGCTGGATAGCGCTGGAGAAGTAGCGTTTCTCAGGGGCAGGCCAGGTTGTTTACCCGCAGCACGTCCTCAGCAAGGCAGTTCTAACTGGTACTGCAAAGCAGCGCAGGTGCACCCGTACCGAAAATATCTGCGGTCGGAAACGAAGCAGTCTCTATTAACTGCATTTTATGGAAAAATTTGTTCATTACTTGGCGCTGTCTTTTTTCTCCTTTCCCGAGTCAATCTTCTCTCTCTCTCTCTCTCTCTCTCTCTCTCTCTCTCCATACAGTTACAAAGATCATACCCAGTTTGGCTGCACATCGTCCAAGCGTCAACTGAAAGACATTCTATCATACCCATACGGGTTAAAAGTGGTCAAGAATACCAACAACCAAGTAACCGATCCCTCCCTGTTTTTTTTTTCCCCTCCTCCCCCCTCAGGTGTCTTATACCAATAGCATTTTCCCAAATAAGTTCGTTTGAATTTGCTGCGTAAGTTCCAGAGCTTTGCTTAGGTGTCAGTTTTCTTGTCCCAGTGAAAGGCATTCATGGGTGCTCTATGTCCAATAGAATGTATACATTACGCAAAAATTAGATTTACAAAGAAACTATCAATTGGTTAAGCTAACCTCCCTTACGCAGTGTTTTATAAAAATATAAGAAATGTTCTGCAGTTCCCTATAAATCTTTCACACGTTACGATAAAATTTTATAGGTACTAGTTATGAGTGAAATGTAATTCCTCGATGACCGAGGAATGTTTCCGAAATTCCTCAAAGTGGCTTCTTGTTTATATTCGCAACATACTGCGGCAGGATCATTATTTCTCGGTTTAAACTAGAAATCTGAGTAACGTCGTCTAAGAATTAATGGCAGCACATAACTGCGTCTGTTCGTCACCCGCTCGGGACACAAGCATGAAAGCTTTCAAACCACGTGACAACTAGTCAAAAGATAACTGAAATTAGTCATTTTAACACAGACTCCATCGAATTCCCGAATAGCTTTACAATAATTTCACATTTTACTGTTCAAAATGAATGTGTCGGTAACCTTTCCGTGTGTGTGTGTGTGTGTGTGTGTGTGTGTGTGTGTGTGTGTGTGTGTGTGTGTGTGTGTGCGTGCGCGCGTTTTAATCCCTCATTAGCAAATGCGTTACAGAAGCAAATCTCACGATGAAGAGGGCGTCTAAATCTAGTCAGGAATTGAGTAGAATTAAATGACAAAACAATTTGTACAAAAGTGTAGTTTCGTTGTTATTACATTTTAAAAGGGTCGTTAAAGCGTTACCTGATTACTTCAGTCTTAATTATTACCTCAGTTGTAATGAAGGGAGTCTCCCCTTTTGTTTACGGGTGCAAACGACATGGTTGTAACAACTGAAACTGAATTTTTTAAATCAAAAGATAAAGAAGCAAAACTTCAGCTGTAAAGCTGCAGGCCCAAAATGTTAAACATGGTTTAAAACTAGCGTTAGGATGAAGCCAAGTGTAGAAGATTTAGTGTTTGTGCTATTCGATCGTTTGACTTATTTTTCAACAATTCCACACTGCTTGTAACTCACTTCCTTCTTTATTCTCTGTACAATTAGGGCATTGTCAATTACCTGAATAAACTTTGAGGGCTACGTAATTATCGAAATTCGATTTAAAATAAAGTCACGCTGGACTTCACATATTTTACACATGTCTCAGTCTGTAGCCTACTTTGAGTGCAGTGTCAAGTGAATAATTAAAAACAGTGCAATTAGCACCTTTAGTTCTATAGCAGGTAAGAATGTTACAATATCACGTATTGTAAAATCACATAACCGCACTCAGCAAGATAGTCTTTTAACTTACTAATGCTAAGACTAATGCTTCTGGTTTAATACACATGGCATCTCCGCCTTTAAAACTTTACTTATATAATCACGTAAGGAAGGGCAGCATGACAATATTTGAGACCACGATTTTTACTACTTTTAACCTGAACACAGCGTATTAAGGTACTTAAATGACACGTATGCGAGAATTTTATGATAGGACAAAAAATAAACCAATAGCCGAATGCTGTAGAGTGTCCAGAATAACATAAAAAAATCTTAATAACTTAGGCTACAACTGGAAAGTATACCTTACAAAGGAAAACTTATGTCACCTAAAGCCCAACATCTCCCAAGATATCCACGAATTATGGACTTAACTCTGGTAATTTGCGTACAACATTTCACATTAACGTACGCCGCATGCACAGTATACGGTTAGCATGCGCTGGCCGCGGTGGCCGAGGGGACTAAGGAGCTCCAGTCACGGTCTGCACGGCCACTACGGTCGGGGGTTAGAATCCCCCCTCGGGCATGGATATTTGTGCCGTCCTAGTTCGTAAGTAGTTCATAAGTAGTTTATAAGTTTAGGGACTGATGACCCCGTAGTTAACTCCCATAGACTATACAAAAATTTGAACATTTTTTTTGGTTAGCATGCTCACGCCTACGACCGGTACAGGTCGCTCTATTACGCCTTACTGACCGTGTCGCTGTCATTTGTCCACAAATTTACTCTCACCGTATTAGGTTTACACAAAACCGCAGATTACTATGGAAAGCAGCGTCTTTTCGTATATCTGGAATTCATAAAAAAACCTTTGTCGCAAGCGCTGACGTCTACACAGCTCACTTATCTGTACTGTGAGGATTAGCATGTCAGTCACAGTTCTTTCTGACGGAAACTTATCGTGTACAAAACTTACACCTTAAAATACCTACAAGTTTCCGAAAGTTAACAAACGACATTTACCCATATGTGGTTACTAGCAGCGTGGTCCCTGCATGCATGAGATTCTTTTATTTTAAATAATTACTGCTTGTAGTTTACGACCAAGTTGAACTAAGAGTTGTTATATTTACTGTCTTTTTTTTTCTTCTTTTTACTGGGTTGTGCAGCAATATCGCTTACAGTCTTTATATGACTGGCCTTCTTTATTGCAAACACAAGTGTTCTTTTAAACGACAATAGTCTGCCACGCGGCGCTCACTACGACGTGCTTTGAATAGACTAGACCCAATAGCGCCGGTATGACTTATTGAACACTAGCTTCTATCTGCAGTTTCGCTCGTTTTAATTATTGTATACGTGTCAAAGACCACCGAAAGTACAATAATTTCGCGACTGTTCTTAAGGAATGACAAGGATCATCAGGATAGAACAAAAGTTTCCAATTTTATGATCTTAGTATGAAACGTTCTTAAAATGGCGGTAAATACTGTTCTTTACCCAATGAAAATAAATATAACATTGTATTCACTATATTTAATCTTATTGTATTAAAAGTATTTCAATACGTGATAAATTTCAAACGTCCAAGGATAATCAGCTTTTACAAGTAGTCTTCAAGCGTCTCAGAAGCTTTAAGAGAAACGTTGATGCCCAGCTGTTCCCATATTTAGAGTTACATACTTAAGTCCAAAAAATTGTCTTGAATTACACACTTTCGAAAGTACCCTACGTTGTTCTTCAGCGACCAAGTTATCTCTATACCAAATTTCTTCAAAAATCATTTAAGCGGTTTAGTCATGAAAGCGTGACAGAGCTTATCTCGAATTTGTAATAGTATGGAAGTATGGGTTCGGGGACTCACGAGCGGGGATTTACACACCCTTTCAAAATGTTAAGTATTCACTAAACCGTTGAGAGTTAGGTTTGACTGTCAGGTATTGCCTCGTTTAACGGCTGACCATATGGCGCCGGCCTCTTTCGTGTGAAAGGCTCGTGACTAGCAAATCAGTCGCGAAGTGGTTACCCGTCTAAGAGTGTGAGCGGTACAAGTGCCGGAATGAGGTCTTCTGCAGCTTACGGCGCGAGGAATTACTTAACTATAGGAAGTAATTACAATAGTAAAATATGGCCAAGATAGATAATTATTTTATTTTTATTACGTCAGGTGACCAGTTTCAAGAGATTAACTGTCATCATCGAGCCTGAGTGCTTATGTCAGTTTCATTAGATCATTTTAAAATTAAAACATTGTCGGTAACATCCCTGACATGTCAACACTAAAATACAAACATCTTTTAAAAACAGTGTTATAATTCGATGACCATGTTGTTGAAGATTAAAAACAATCAGATTGTCCCCAAGTCAGAATGATAAATTTCTATAGGAAGTAAAATCTTAATTTCTTAACGGTTTTGCGTTAGAACGTTCAAACTGCACGTGTGCAGCTACGCATGGTGCGAATTAGTATGAGCAAGTGAATAATATGGCTTCATTTATCGACGAAGACCACATTCATTTGAATGAGCTCGTCAATAAGGAAAATCGGATCATTTGAGAAACGAAGAATGCTCCTCAGGACAAGGCAAGTCCCTTCACTCTCAGCGGGTGACTAATGTGCGATGTCAAGTCACGGAATACACGGTGCTCTATTTCTTAATGGCACGGTGACTACCGAAAGGTACGTGAACGTGTTTGATGATTATTTCATCCCCATAATCTAAGGACACCCTGATTTCGACAAGATGTCTTTAATGCAAGATGGAACTCGACTCCATAGGAGCAGATTATATATAATTTATTTTGCACTGGGGACTACATTCCGACTCTGGGGTACAGAACCACTAACGTGAACCTCGATTGGTCGATTTCCGGACTTGAGCACATGCAAACCCTTTTATGGGGATATATTAACAACAAAGTGCACAGCAATAACATCAAAATCATTTCTGTGCTGAAAACAGCCATTCAGGTCGACAGCATAGATGTTCCGACACTTCAGCGGGTCAAGCAAAATTTCACTATTCCTCTGCACCACATTATCGCCTCTGATGTGAGGCATATCGAACCTGTCATAATCTAAGCCCGATTATCTGTGGTGACGTTTACACGTTGAATGAAGGTTACGCACGAAGCAGTTTTAACTATTTTACATTTTGTTTTGTACAGTTCAATTAATAGTCACCATATAGCTTGGTCGGCGCTAGTGTCGCAATTTTTTTGTTGTTGCCTGTTTAACAGTTTCTTACCATTGCGAAAATCGTAATTACATGTTAATGTACAAGTGTTACTGAACTGTTACTATTATTTCCCTTTGTCTTCAATTTTCTGAGCGATTTTATCACTGCGGAGGGAAACGATATAACCTACTTTATGGTGCAAATAGGAGAACTATTAAAATCATGGCATTTAAGGATTTACGTTTTCTTCTAACAATGTGTT
This sequence comes from Locusta migratoria, assembly GCA_026315105.1. NCBI lineage: Eukaryota > Metazoa > Arthropoda > Insecta > Orthoptera > Acrididae > Locusta > Locusta migratoria. The sequence continues at coordinate 329,699,616 of CM048750.1, forward strand.
ACCTTTTCTAGATTTTTCTATATCGCCACCGCACCGAGTCGGTACGATTTACAAAGCAACTAAAATAACTAGGCCAGCAGTTATGGTGAAATACGAGCTGCGAGGCGGACTGTTTAAAAAAACATTACGTATGGAACAGTGAAGAAAAAGCTTCTCCGCAACTTCAAACTTTACAGATTTTTGTTCTTTAGTGAATTTGTAGTTCATTCACGAACACTAGCGGGCGCCCATGTTTGAGGGCTGGAGTTTTGCCAGTTTGAAGTGCGAGTTGCAGTATATGCCAACACGTGCTCTGTGCTCCAACAAAGCAAATATCCTGCAACTTGCTTGTGCAGAATTTTTCATGTACCAGAAGACTCATCTATGGCAAGTCGCAACAACTGAAAAACTTGGTACAATCATTTTTATGTACTTTCAACTGCAACAACAGCCGCAGCGGAGCGCTCAGAACATCACTGAAACATTGTTGGCTGTAGGAAATTGCGTTGACGTAGTTGCGCAGAAGTCCGTCCTTGCTAACTTCAACTATAGTGGTTAGCGATGTGAAGTTAAAACAGGCCGGCAGTAACGGGACTGGGCGTAGATCTGGCGGTCTTGGCCGTGGCAGGTCTTCCGTAACAGCGAACCTCATACGGCGTGGCCGGAAGGTTCCCCCGTAACGGCTACCGCATAGCATATGGCCAGGCTGCACAGAGAAGGCGGGCTCACTGTAGCGTGGATCCGGGGGTCCTAGGCGTACCAGCTGCTGCATGACGCGATAAATGCACCGCTTTGCGCACGGTACACTACAGTACTGCGGCCTGGCTACTGGATGCTGTTGCAAAACTGGCTTCTGCGACGTATCTGATACTTTTGTTTCCGAAATCAGTGAAATAGTAGCGTATTAGCTAGAATACAGGTGATAAATCGCGTACTGTCAGTACAAAGTACACATCCGTGTTCTCTACAGGAGCTAGTGTTGCCAGGTGGCCAGAATTCGACTCAGTTCTGCCAACATTACATACGATGTCCAGATTCCGGGCAAAATGTAGAATCAACTAACAGCTTCCTGTTAAGTTCTGTAGAAAACAAAAATGTGAAACTTCCTGGCAGATTAAAATTGTGTCCCGGTTTCGCCACACAATTTTAATCTGCCAGGAAGTTTCATATCGGCGCACACTCCGCTGCAGAGTGAAAGTTTCATTCTGGAAACAAAAATGTGAATTTGCCACGCACTTTTATTCGCTTCAACTTGACACGTCAAACGGTAATTCTAATGCGTCAAAAAGTCGATCTGCACGGAGGTCTGTCGCAGCTACGAGCGGGCTTGATTTAATAAAAGCCAAGTTAATAATTATGTAAACTGTTCGAATCTGAAACAGTTTCGGAATATCAGTATAAGATCCAAATTGGTGACTTCTACAATGCGATACCGAATAGTGGCAACGAAGAACTTTAATTGCTATTAATAATCTGCCTCAACTCAGACTTTCTAGGGCGCTGATTTTAATAATAGTTTTTATTTTTAATACTTATTTATGCGACAAGAACTCCAAAATTCCGACATTTTGAAATGATTTCCAAATATTTTAGTCTTCAAGCCTAACATGATCTCAGCCCACTGCATTCCGGCAGACGGGATAACTTACATTGCAAATGCAGCCTTACGAAACGTGCTAGCGAGCTACTCGCAGCACTGTAGACTACTATCCGGTTATAGATGTTAACGTACAGGGCCAAGTTGCAGTTATGCTCTTTTCCAGGGGCATTATTAAAGCCTTGCATTTAGTGCTGTTTCTTCATTTTTTGGACAATCATAATTTCATATTTTGGTAAAAAAAATTAATTTCAACAAATTAAATGATCATGAGTATCTCTCACGACCATACTTACCATGCCGGAGACACTGAATAGATGTAGTCATCGTGTTACAATAGATGTTTTGTCAGCTTGATAAAATAACTTGTGACCATTATTGCAACTTCATTCCACAATTGATACATCTAGGTTTCATCCAGCCAAACACTGCATTGTGACTCAAGAGTGAATTTCAGCCAATTAAGCTCTCCCAATGTCAATTTTAACGATATCGTGTACTCCTTTCCTTGCTGTGCCCACACTCTCACACTATTAGCTCATTTTCTACTGCGTTGCATTTCAACATCTTGCATTTATTCATTTATCTCTATGTGATAAAATTTATTAATGAAACTTCGGTACTCTTGCAGTTCGCCCCCAAACTTAGGTCTACTCAATTATTAATCACGTCAACAGTGAAATAAAAATGGCTGCTCTTCAACAGAACAAACTTCTGACATTCCTTGAGTAACCGCCAGCCAGCAGGAACCAAATAGCAACCATAAGGATTGTCATTACTCCCGTATTTATGTCCCAACTCTTCAGCTATTTATACCCAGTTGTAGACTTTTCTTAGATTCAATTTCAATCGAAAGCATGGATACATACTGCACTGTAATTTTATTACGAAAACAGACATTTAGAACAGATGGGTTATTAATATGGCTTCTGCGAAGCGCTACTCAATTTGCTATATTGGTTGGACGATACTTCTCCCGCCATTAAAGAAATATCTGCGTGACCAAATCCACCACAGCGGGCCAAAAACAAAAAGAAGAAATCTGTAGATTTTGTTTAACACTACGGTGCCTGGTTCTTTTAATTAATCGATATTTTATCTTTAGTGATCTCCAACGATGCATTTTTCATACAATCAAAATTTAAGAAAAAATATTTCCTTCCTCAGAGCTAAGCAACGAGAGTTATCAAGGAACAAAGCTACTGATGTTCTGTTTATTTCGAGAGTCTGCTACACAACACTGATCCGTACAACTTCAATTATCACGCATTGCGACAAGGTAAAGGGGAATAGTTACAGTTGACTAACATTACGTGCATACGCGCTGTTCTTTTCAGCGTGCTCAACGAAGAAAGCAAGAAGAAGCAAACTGTTAGCAAAAACGATGCTGATTACCGGCAACACTAAGAACGGCATCTTCCAGCGGCAGCAGCAATATTAGGAGGTACATATCCGCGCTCTTTTGCCGCCCCCTCCCCCCCCTCCCCTATCTCTCTAGCGGGCTACAAGCCAAAGGAGATTATCCCTTTACGTAAGCGGGAATAAGCTGGTGGTCTGACTGGGCAGTCCATGGCTCTATCTAGTACTGGTAACACGTCCCGTCTTCCAAACAGCGACAGCGGCCCCTTATGGTGAGTGTAACTTTCAAAATATTCTCGCCACGGACAAGGCATTGGCCGACGGCTGCACTGAACCGAGGGCAACGGCGTTTACGGGGAGTGGTTCAGTGCTAATAGATAATCAACACTGCGTGGAATGGCCGCGGATCAATGCGGAGCGTACGAACGTATCCGCTAGGACAGTGCAGAGCAATTTCGCTTGGCATTAGTGGTCTGTGGCAACAGACGAGCGACTCGACAGCATTGGCACGACAGCGCCTGCGACGCCTTTTCTGGGTTCGTGGCCATTCTGTTGGACCCTAAACGACTGGTGAGCCGTCACTTGGGCAGATGAATCCCGATTCCGGTTGGTAAGTCACCACAGTAGGATCGTGGACTTCACTAATCCGTCAACAAGGCACTGAGCAAGGTGTTGGTGGATGCATAATAATGTGGGCCTTCTTCTTCTTCTTCTTCTTCTTCTTCTTCATGGAATGGGTCTTTTGGTTCCAAATAGATCATTGACAGGAAACAATTATATTCTGCTATTTCGATGAATTTTTATGCATGACAATGTGCCATGTAATCGGGCCACAGCTACTGTTCGCGATTGGTTTGAAGAACGTCACAAAGAATGATTTTGTTACTAACACTGCCTGAAATGAGTCCAACGGATATAATTTGGGGCATAATCCAGGGGTTCGTTCGTGCACAAAATCCTGCAATGGCAACATTTCGAGACTGAACGCCTACAGAAGGAGCACGGCTCGGTATTACTTTAGTGCAAAGTTTTCCAACCTTTTATGCGACCCCCTTCAAACTAAAAATATTTTTCCAACCCCCTATCCCCCCTCCAACCATAACAAATGTGTGTTATTTCAAAAGGCAACTAATTTAATTTTCTTCTGTTGAAATAACTTTCTTGTAAAAGAAGTATATTTTAGGCCGTTTTTCTGAATGGAACACATCCTATTATTACGCGAATTCGGACAGAAAAATGTATCTTGCATAATAAGGTATCGTATTGCAGGTAATTTCCAGAGGCGAGTTACGCTGAAACAGTTTTCAGGCCTTTCGTTCCCTTACTGTAAAGACGTTGTATTTAGAATAAAACAATCTTTGTTCTATTCAACTAAAAATTGATGATCAACAAGGTATCGCATAATTTTAATGTAAAATACATTTTACTTTCTTGGGCATGTGTTTTTGCATTACGGAACCCCTATTAGGCAAACATGAAATGGTTTCGTTCTCTTGGGGTACAACTTGTCTACTTCCTCCTATGACGGCGACCCCTCGAACAAGACTTTGCGACCCACAGGATGGCAAACACTGCTTTAGGAGACTTCAGACTACTTGTGTCCACGGTATATCGAGCTTCTGGAACTCGGCTGGATAAAAGGAAGTCCGAGACTGTACTAGCAGGCATCCCATGACTTCACGTCGTATCGGTAAGCTTATGCATCGGATTTTCGATTCAGAAAACTCATGTGGATGTTGTCTGACTTTAACATGGAATATCGTTGATCAGCACGTGTCAGAATTCTACAGTGGGAGAATCTTTGCCAAACCTATTTATCGTTAAGCAAATACTACTTTGTTAGAATGCCCAGATTCATTAATATAGGCTCGATGGAATAGTAAATTATAATTATTCAACACTATGCTGGATTTGAAACAACCCTACACAACAAGTGCCCGAGAAAGCTATTCGACTCAGGAAATGAGGTCGTTCGCAGAAAAGCGCTCATCCACAAACATAGCCGAAACATTTGGAGCAACAGTGATCGTGAGCACGGCGACCATTGTTACTGCATTCACACATGTTGCCGCTGAACAATGCTTTGTTTCAGACTAGTCCGGTTCATCATATAGCATCACGATGGACGAATCCATCTGTTGATGCGCCGACGTAGAGAGACCACTTTCTTCATGCGGGCCCAGCACCATGCGTGATGGTGTCGAGGCTGGTCGGCAATCACGACAGCAGCAGTTAGGTCGTGTAAAAGCTGCTGACATTGCCCTGTCTTAGAGCCCTCCGTGACATTTTATTTTCCAAGACAAAACAACACGCTGTCCGTGCTATCCTCAGGCTACTTCAACGCAGAGGTTGTTCTACTGTTACCCTGATCACCACAATACACATTCATACATATCCTGTATGTCCCTGAATATTTCAGCTTTACTGTTTTCGCACTGTAAATTAAATGATGTATACATTTTGACTGCCAACGGCCGTACCACAGTGGATGCTGACCACGTCCCCCTCCATACCGCACCCGTTGACGCCTTCGGGCAAAGGATGACACGGCGGCCGGTCAGTACCCAGTGGGCCTGTCGGACGGATTCTGCAGTTTACCTACATTTTGACTGAAGCACCGTATGAGAATATTTGTACTTGTGCTGAGATTTGAACCTGGGTGTCCTTACTAGTCTATAGTCTGATTAAAATTACTCGCTATTTGTCAGTTCACGCGCTGGAGCTGCTTTCCTGCAATCAGAGCGCTTAACGTCACACCCGTTGCCATACTACTACAACTGGTAAAATCAGTTCTTTCCCCGTATATGACTATTTGCTTTGTTGCCGATTCATAGGTCTGCCCTTTTTATTTCTTATTTCATCTCTTAATGAACCATAAAAAAATGCACCAACAACGGTGTTAATGAAATACGTGGGCAGTAATAAGCAAACGCAACCGAATCGTTTGGCACAAGGCGCAACTTAATGTCACATACAAAAATATCACATAACTTACATTTAGAGCGGCTTCGTGTGACTTACGCGAAAACAAGCCTTCTGAAGGCTGCGACGTCATATTTTGTTGTAAAGATGTTCGTGGGTTCGAATTTCGTCGCATGCGATCATCTTTATTTCTAAACCGAAATTTTGTTTTTAATAACTCAATTCAATTAAGTTCTAATTCTTTATCACGTATGTTTCATAGTAGTATTTCTTATTCGCTCCTATTTTTCCATCCTACATAATTTTTTTTCCGATTGGAATCTGCCTGTTATTAAACTATGTTCCAAGCAGGACTGCTGATTGGTTGTCCGACCCAAATTCCCCATAAGTCGTCCTATTTTGACCACTGAACTGAATGGGTCTGAGTCCACCAAGTCGATATTTGATACTTACTTCAATGTAGAAGTAACGAGCGCCAGACTTCTGGGGGGAACACAGGGATATGCTGAAAGAGTAGGAAATGGGGGAATTTGAGTCGTATGGCGTACTTGTGTACGAGTGTGCGTCAATTATTACCCGAAAATTGCAACTGCCTAGTAGGTAGGAGGTCCAGGGTTCGAATCCCGGCCCCAGCACAAATTTTCATGTGTCAATGCATATGATTAGAACACTGACCAGTATCTGAGATTAAAAACTATTATGATCTATGTCAGAGGTGCCTACCCTCCACACATCCGAGATATTAGGTCCTGAATTCTTCGTTTATTACCTAATAAATATGGTTTTGCCATTTCATATTGAAATTAAATATCTCTCATTTCACCTTTAGTAAATTGTTTTATTAAGCGACCCACCCCAGGCTGGCCAAAAGTACTAATATATCTATCACACACACACACACACACACACACACACACACACACACACCACATCACAATGACGCAGTTAGAGTCGTGAGCCCTCAATGTGCGCGCCTCTGATCTATATTAAGAACAGCTGCTGCATCATATAGTGACGTCTGCTGCTTCGGACATGGCAGAAAGATCAGGCGTGCCACTTTTTATAAACTGGGTGACTTGCGTTCCTTTCTGGTATTGCAATTTTTACGGACAGCAGTGTAGTTCTCACTCACGAGGAAAGTACTTGGGCTCGAACAAACACATATACATCGAAATCGTACGAGAGATAATGTAAAGATCCTTTATTGCACTCTAGTGACACTCCCGCATCTGCAAAACTCTGCAGTCGTCCGTTAGAGGCCTCTGCGTGTGCCTTGCCACAATGCACTTTGACCTGTCGGTTCGCCAGTAGGGACGGTGCAGTGTGACTCCGAAGTTACGTTTTGTGACATTATTTGTGTGGTGAAGCGTCAGATGGGGCGGCTATTGCTAATCAATCCTGCTAATGTATTGCGATTAGTTGAGATGAAGTTACGAAGAACCATTCTTCGTGAAGATGGTATTAGTGTAGAAAGAACACGTAGATAGTATCATGGGAAAGGCGAACCAGAGTGCGTTTATTAAAACATGCACAAGAACTACAAAAGAGACTGTATACACTACGCTTGTCCGTCCATTTTTGGAGTATTGCAGCCTAGTGTGGGATCCTTATCAGGTGGGTTTGACGGAGGACATCGAAAGAGTCCAAAGAAGGGCAGCTCGTTTCGTATTGTCACGATACAGGGGAGACAGCGTTACGGAAATGATACAGGATCTGGGATGGGAATCATTACAACAACGGCGCTTATCGCTGCGGCGTGGGCTACTTGCGAAACTCCAATCGCAAACATTCTCCTCCAAATGCGAAAAAATGACCCGCACTTACATAGGTAGAAATGATCATCAGAATAAAATACGAGAAATCAGAGGTCGAACGGAGAGATTCAGGTGTTCTTTCTTCCCGCGCGCTATTCGAGAATGGAATGGGAGATAAATAGTATAACGCTGGTTCGATGAATCCTCTGCCAGGCACTTTGAGTATCCCATGTAGATGTAGATGAATCATTCGCATGCTTTCTCGTATCTTATGGTACAGAAATATTAACATAAGTTAGATACCGTTGTAACACTAACACATAATGATGCTAATAGGGATGATAATGACGAACAGCTCATTGCTAGCGGTAGTGCTACGGTAAGTGCGGGAAGAGGCGATGGAAGCAGTGGCAGTGAATACCAACAGTCTTCCGAGAAGAAGGTTAAAGTTGCAACTATCATCACGGCTTTTGAAAATGTTCAAATGTTTGTAGAGCTTATGGGACTTAACTACGGGGTCATCAGTCCCTAAATTTACAAACTACTTACGAACTACCTTATACTTAGGACGGCACAAATATCCATGCCCGAGGGGGATTCGAACCCCCGGCCGTAGTGGCCGTGCAGACCGTGACTGGAGCGCCTCAGTCCCCGCGGCCACCGCAGCCGGCTACGGCTTTTGATGACAGTACGCTAGAGAAAAACGACGATTATTACATAAGTTATAATTGAGATATCTGCATTACGTATGCCGTCTACAATTACATCTACAGTGCTATCTAGAGCACGATTGCAAAGTTTTGCATAAAAAGGACACCCAACAGCACATTGAGGTGTGCGTAGAGATACTGCAACCAGACGTTCATACAGATATATTTGATCGAGCCCAAGTACTTTCCTTGTCGGAGGCTTTATGGGCGGTACCGTTTGGTGCATTCAGCTCAGTCCATCAATAACTGCTTGGCAACGTTTCGTGTATTTCCAGTAGCGCCATTTTTGTTCATTTGGCCCTGAGCAGCGGTTGCTGCAGCGCTGGTCGCTGAAGACCAATATTCCAGTTTCTCGGCAAGCTTCTGATCTCGAGGGACAACTGTCGTACTGAGGTAGGGCCCCCCTGGCAACGCGCCAAACCAGTCAGAGGCACGCTGCAGTGACTCAGCGACGAAAGCTCCGGAGAGCCGAGCGCGGCGTCTGCAGGTCTGCGCCAGTGACGTGGGCTCCGCACGGACGAGCTGACGTCCTACCTCCACAAATAGTACGCTACGCGGTTCCCATCGTCCTGGGTCCTGCGCCACATTCCCTGCCGTCACAACTGCATCGCACCAACACCGTTTGCCGCCCGCATTGCACTGCTGTCGAAAGTCATGATCGTCTACGAAGATGACTACAGTTATCAGATGACAAAAGTCTTCGCTCCATGACGAATGGGCTGAAGAATGATAACGGTTGTTTCTTATGTTTCAGTCAGGTTGCACATGTGGCAGGAAGTCTGGGAACAATTAGAGGCAGGAAAACGATGCCACTTTCATTTACACGAAGTAAGATTTAGTTCGTCTGTTGTCTGAACACTTTCTTACAGTGTTTACTTTTTTTCTTTATTTACTCACGTGTCGTGGTTGAGGGACCAAATTACGGAGTAATCTACATCTACATAGATACTCTGCAAATCACATTCAAGTGCCTGGCAGAGGCTTCATTAACCACTTTCATAACTTTTCTCTACCGTTCCATTCTCTAATAGCGCGCGGGAAGAAAGAACACCTAAATCATTCAGTTTTCGATCTGATTTCTCTTATTTTATTGGGATGGTCATGTCTCCCTAAGTATGTGGGTGCTAGCAAAATATTTTCACATTCAGAAGTAAAAGTCGGTGATTGAAACTTCTCAAACAGATCACGCCGCAATGAATAACGTCTTTCTTTTAATGATTTCCACCCCAATTCTTGCAACATTTCCGTGACGCTTTCCCCCCGTAACGTGATAAAACAAAACGAGCTGCCCTTCTCTGAACCTTCTCAATGTCTTCCGTCAGTCCCACCTGGTGAGGGTCCCACAAGGGGCAGCAGTACTCCAGGAGAGGACGCACAAGTGTGATGTAGGCAGTCTCATTGGTGGAGCTGGTGCATCTTCGAAACGTTCTGCCGATGAAACGTAACCTTTGGTTCGCCTTCCCCACAATATTTTCTGTGTGTTCTCTCCAGTCTAAGTTGTTCGTAATTGTAACTCCTAGGTATTTGGTAGAATTTACGACCTTAAGGTCTGACTGATTTATCGCGTAATTGAAGTTCAACGGATTTCTTTCAGTGGTCATGTGTATTACTTCACACTTTTATTTAGTGTCAATTGCCAATTTTCGCACCATGCAGAAATTTTGTCTAAATCGCTTTGCAATTTAGAGCCCTTCCCCTTCACTCTGCGACGGATACTGTGCAGATCTGAAAACTTCCTGGCAAATTAAAAAGTACACCGGACCGGGACTCTAACCTGGGACTTTTGGCTGGCGCGGGCGAGCTATTTAATCACGTAAAACGATGCGCCATCGCAGCTTTCTTTCCGCCAGACCTTCTTTCATAAAAAAGTCAAGGCTTTTCAGGCGCCCATGAGAGATTCAGGGAGTGTCTGAAGCTTGCAGAAGTAGGAGAAAATTGTTGCAGACAAAACTGCGACGTGGGGGCTGTTGGGTTTGTTTATGTAGCTCGCGCAGTATTACGCCTTTTCAAAAAATGTTCTGATGTTTGTATATCTTATGGGACTTAACGACGGGGTCATCAGTCCGTAAACTTACAAACTACTTATCAAGTAGCTTAACGTAAGAACGACACAAATATCCATGCCCGACGGGGGATTCGAACCCCAGACCGTAGTGGCCGTGCAGACCGTGACTGGAGCGCCTCAGTCCCCTCGGCCACCGCGGCCGGCTTACGCCTTTTCCCGCACTTTGAAGTGAGCCACGGTCACGCAATTTTAAACATTCTTCAGAATTTTTAGGTTTTCCGTCATTCCTTAACTGCTCGTACATTCTTGGGTGTTGCTCGGTAGCACAGTGGTAGAGTGTCAGAATATGAATCCAAAGGTCGCGGGATCGATCTCCTTCAGGTCCTACGATTTTTATCTGTCACTTTCCACTCATTTCACTTCTGGCAATGTTACTGATGTGAATACCACCTCCAAACTGGGCCATATCTAGTGAAGCACTGTGGTAATCAATCTTCGGATTTTGACTGCTATATCTTTTTTATATTCTTGGAAATGTGGTGGAGTATACAACTAAATGAAATGCGTACACATGCTAATTAAACAACTCCAATATGAGGTATACGGGACTTAAAAACACTGTCTTATGTAAATCCTAATAGTAATTTAAAGTTATGAAACAAGAGTCTTAAAGGTATTTCTTACTTTATAATTAGATAGAACGTAATAACTGCAGTATTTTAAGTTATTTGAATTAGGTATTACAATGGAGATGCTTCATAAATAAAAATAAGCGAAACAAGGATGTATATAATGTACAAGAATTCAAAAACTTGTCAATTTCAAATTTTTTGGAGGCCAACTTAAGAGCTGAAAATTCTCTACAAGCAATTCTTCCTAGCCGATACTATTTATTTGTACTATCTAAGCCCGGCCACACCTCGCAAATGCTCTGTTTTGTATGAAATGAATGAGAATACAAGAATTCTTGTGAACACAGGCAGACCGAGAAACTACCCTGGCTTGTGTTTCTGTGACTGCGTGGAATGATAGGGAACTAATGAAACCGATGTTTTATCATAAAATCATTTGTTGGAAACCCAAAGGATTGAATGAATTTATTCATCCTTTACCTGCATATATGTAAAGATCATTCCATTTATCCGACTCTGGATGAGACGAGTAACTGATCTTGAGAAAATCTATTTTCTACATTCTCTTCACCACCAGCAGCTTCCTCTAAATGGCGTAGCGAACAGATTTGGGGTTCAGTTCAAGGCACTTTATTGCCGTCCCCTTCTCCTACGACACTTCATTGGGGCCCATTCAACAAATGCATTACCATAATGTATAGAATTTACTCGTGATGATAGTACTGTATAATACAGACAACAGAACGTAGTATCTACCTTCATAGCAATCCAAAACGATCAAAAATTAGGAACTAATTTTGTGCTAAAGGTGTAAAATGGCCACAATATTAGTCGTAAAGAAAAGTAAACGAAATAACGGAATCAATAAGCAACGTTATTTACAGACTTCTTCACGACGATATTCTGATTTCCATTGCCGACATCAACTTAGCAGTTGTGGCATTTTAGCTGGCCGGTTTGGATGTTTTATTGTAAACGAACAATTTAAACATAGATATTTCTAGAATGTGATGTCACGAAACACTATTTCTATCGTAACACTCCATCGCTAACCAGGGCAGAAGGTGGTAACGTGTCAATTTTCGATATTCAATCATTATTATTATAATTGGAGATTTTAATCAGTAATAGAAAACGTAACATGAGAGTTCTAAATATGAAAAATCTAGTTCCACTAACCACTCTTAACGACTATAAACACATAGCGTTTTTGTTCATATCTATGAAGCAGTACCTACATATGGTCTCGTTCTATAATAATAAATCGGTACTTCAGTTTGGTTTCAGCCTTAAACTATTATTGACTAAATTAAGGAACAATATAGGCTGCTACGTTTTTGAAACTGTTTTGAATAGTTGGTAATATATGTGGTCCTACCTCTGCTACATTAATTCGACACGAGAGCAAGGAGTGGACTAAAGCAAGCTGTGCACTTTCTTTTTTGATAGTGGAAAGACCGCCACATTAAGATGCTGCTCAGTACACGCTAACTGAAGTTACTTTACTAAGCTTTTCGTGAGTTTCCGCTGGAAATGACCAAAGGCGGCCTGTACAACATGGTGTTTAACTAAACGTCGTTTAACACAGCGGACAAAATACTAACCCTTATTGGAAAGTAGTTTTAAGTCTCCTTCCAAATCGTCTCTTCCAGTCTTTTTGGAATTACGTAGGCGGGTGTCTGTATCTGAAGGCGGTTTAGAGCAATCTAAACCTTCAGTCAGCAGTGAGAAACGCAATATTTTCTTCGTCTTTTCACTCAGCGGTTTTTTTTTCTATTAATGACAGTTTAGGAAAAAAGATAAAGCACTGACTTAAGCTTCAGGATATTCTTGGGTTTTCGCACGACCTAGGAACCCGACCTTGTAGCTCGCGGTTGCAATTTTAAGAGAATCGTTGATAGAAGCCGAACAATTTTCCAATCAATACCGCACATATGCGCCATTGTACACGACTATTTTGGAAGAAATGAATGAACCCGATGTTCTTTGTCTTCGTTATGTATATCATTAATCGTGTCTGGCAAAGATCCCATGTTAAGGAAGAGAAACTGTTACATCACACAAACGCCTTTGTTTACTACCCAATTTCATCTTCCTTTATATCTGCAGCAACAAACAAATTTCGCCTGCAGAATCCATACCGTATGGAAAAATTACAATTGTTTGAGTTCAAAGTGTGTTTCCGTACTTTTAAGTCGTCATCATCAGCCATTGCAATCACTAAAGGATGTGGCCCCCTTGGAGTCGTGGATTCAGGTAGGCTTTCAGCAGTCCTTGTCAAGTAGTACGGTCTTTAGCAGTTCTCTGCCAGGTGCTACCAGCGACCTTCTTGATATCTTTGACCCATCTGTCTGGTGGTCTTTCTCTAGGCTTCCGACGCTGTCTCGGAATCCAGTACTAGTTTCGTACTTTTAAGTAGAAGCAGTTATATTAACTAAAAAACAGTGCATTTCCCATTTTGTAGAAACCCGCCCATATTGTTTGGGTCCAAAAGAAGGGGACATGCCCGGGTAAAAAGAGGATGTCTATTTACCCTTAAACAGAAGGAAGGGTCACAGAGTCAGGAAATGCGATATATCTGACGTTCACTATTCACTTATTCCCCGTATGTTGATGTTTGCTTACTTTACCGATTATGTTCAAATCGCAGGACGCAGGACCACTAACTGGATACCCACAATAGTTGGCACGAAAGCTACGAGGGTCACTCCAAACGAAATGCACACTATTTTTAATACAGTTTTTATTTTACATGTTTGAAGTATTACAGTGTGTAGATACATCCTTTAGGACAATACTTTCATTTCTCCACATAATCCCCATCCCTCTGAACTGCCTTACGCCATCTTGGAACCAGCGCCTGTATACCCGCTGCGAGGACGATCCTCAATATTGCCATGCCCGCTTTCATTACGTAACCTGCTTACCCACCGACTGTTCTGCGATAGACAGCAGCATCTCCATACACCTTTTTCAACCTTTTGTGGATGTTTCCCACTGTCTCGTTTTCACAGCACAGGAATTCAATGACAGCACGTTTCTTCTGACGAACATTAAGTGTAGTAGCCATCTTTAAGACATGCTGTGACGGCACCACTCACGGGAACAGGTTGAAAAGAAGGATGTATCTACACACTGTGAAACTTTCAAACATGCATAATGAAAACTGTATTCAAAGAAAAAAATAGTGTGCATTTTTTTTGGAGAGAACCTAGTATAGAACGTTTGGAATATACTTATAAGGGCTCTGTCTACTATTAAGGGTTAACCAAAAATAAAAGATCTTTTTTACTACAATTTAGTTACCGAAAATGTCTCCTAGTAGTCTTTTTCAAATTGATAGTAGTAAGCACATTTGGGAATGAAGAGTAAATCCACATAGATACCTTTCAACAGAATATGCGACCATATGTTTAAAGCTATTCTTACGCCAGTTTCTTGTGGTGTAAGAGGAGCGGTAATCTAAATTTCTCTGTGGTTATTCTCTTTTTGTAATCAATGCACCGTTGACTTGTTTGCATCCCTCCGTTTTAGGGGAGTGTCAATTATTTATTTTTTCTTTGAGTATAAAAATCAAAATATGTCTATGTATAATACTGAATTTGTAACAACTATAGATGCTCCAAAGAACTGCATGTCACGTGCATTACACATTTGCAGAGTGCATAAAGAAAAACTATTATTGTGACAGCTATTTATATATGATTTTCGGCTTGCAGTTATCTGAATTGTGTTAGTACCAGCTCTAGTTTCTCTAATTACAGAAATGGGAGTGAATTCCGAGACACGAGCTACACACCTCACTTCCAAGCCCAATCAGGGCAACATCCGGCTGTGCAAACGTATTACTCATGTGGCCAGCACAATTAACATCTACACTCAATAATTTTCAACATTTTAGAGCGGAAGAGAAGATTTCACATTTATCATTTTTAGTATAGAAACGTCATTCCACGGACAATATATAAATAATCTCGGGCAGTCGTTGGTAGAAGATATGGTCCAAACTCAAATTTCCGTGGTGGTCTTCAACAAAACTTTTCCGATTGAGTTTAGCATAATGAGAAAAAAACATTTAAAGATAAACAATTCTCCATACCTTTCACATAGTTCTACTAATTAGATGTGATATTGGATAATCAGCATGTTCTGATAAGAATGTAACGAAACAACAACTACAGATGTGACAATTCAGTCCTGGCCGTTTTAAGTTAGCAAACGTGTATCTGTTACGCTCCAGTGCACCATACATTTGCAGCGATGTTCCTATGTTCCGTCACATATTTTAGTACAACAGAACAGAGTTTAGTTAGTTGGTTTTAAAGGGACCAAACAGACTAAGTTTAGTTCAATTCAAATGTTTCTTAAGCTTATGGGACTTACCTACGGGGTCATCAGTCCCTAAGCTTACAAACTACTTATGAACTACTTACGAACTAGGACGGCACAAATATCCATGCCCGAGGGGGGATTCGAGCCCCCGACCGTAGTGGCCGTGCTGACCGTGACTGGAGCGCCTCAGTCACCTCGGCCACCGCGGCCGGCCTAAGTTTAGTGTACGGCATAATGTAGACGGCGCTCTGTAAGATTCCAAAGGTTTATTTAGCATGCATCACGAGTCTGAAATATCTGTAGGCGGATGCGAGGCTGTTGGCAGGGCCGTCTATTTAAGCTCCCACGACAGACGAACCAAGTCCGTCAGAGAGAGGGCTACATGGACAATTTATTGCCACACTTCCTCTAAAGCTGTTATTTTTATATTCGATAGCCTTATGGCTGCAATGGTTCAATATACACCATCTGTGAACGTTACATACAGATTCAATGCGACTTTGACAGCTTTAAACCGCACGCAAGATTCCTGTATAAAAGCTATAGTTCCAAGAAACCTTCGAAGTGTTTAAGTCAAAGTCAATAGTCACATTTTATTGACGTTCACCTACCTACTCTTAAGTTCCGAAAAGGTATGTGACAGACCAACTATGCTGAAGGTATTTCCAATACAATTAATCTGGATAGCCTAGTTAATTTGCGTTTTATCACTTTCAGGAGAAATAGTACCAGTGAAGGAACTTCTGGAACGTTTGTTCGTACCTGTTCTTAACGTAAAATTTCAACATAATACTAAAGGTATCAGAAATAATGACGTTATAGGACTTAGGCGAAAGAATACTTCATGTCCTAAGATTACAGAAATATTACTCTAAAGGCTATATTTTTCAGAAAGTAATGAAAGTGGGCGGCTCGCTAGCACACTGGTATAGTGGCAGACTACAAATCCAAAGGTCGCGGGTACGATCCCCGCCAGGTCTTAGGATTTTTCTCTGTCACTTTCCACTTCTTTCACCTCTGGCAGTGTTGCTGATGTGAAAAATATCGAGTAGCACCGTGGTTCGGAACCCACGTTAAACTGTAGGTCCTCCTATAAATGGCTGGGTAAGTCAGTTCGAAGGTCGGAGGAAGGCAACGGCATACCACCTCCCAACAGGACCATGCCTAGTAAAGCACCGTGGTGTTCAAACCCATATTCGGATTGTTGACTGCTTTACCTTTTTTAATGAAAGTGGCATCCGTACAAGCATTGTTATACTGACGTCAAACTACAGCCGCTTAGTATCTGTTCTGGGAATAATCTTATCTCTCAACTCTTCTTCGTAAGGTAACAGTTATAATAGAGATGGTATTAAATGTCAGTCCTGCTTATCGTAAGACATTCAGAGAATGTCAACTCCTAGAAAGAACTCTTATCAGTGATGTGCTGTCATTGCAACATTTAAACTGGCTCTTCAACCTTTTCTTCACTTTCGTGCTTACTACTCCGGTGTATACTTTGAAGAGATAGGTGAAGAATTACATTCCTGTCTTACACCTTTCAAATGCTTTTAGTGTAACACGGTACACCACTTATATCAGTACCGTCACAACATAATCGAATCGTTTCGGTTGGGGAATTGGAGGACTTGTGAGTTCAGACACTGTGTGTAGAAATTCCATTTGTGCAAGGTTTCGTAAGTCCAGACGGAAGTTGGCGGCAGAGCGGGGCAGTTACTTGTTGATGTTGCTTCAAGGAGTAACAAGATGGCCTCATCATAGAAGATATATGTTAAATTTATTAGCTCCTAGAACTTTACTGTTGTTAAGCGTATGTATTTTGTTCATCATGATTTCGAAGCAGTCTTTAATGTGATCTTTATTTTAGACGCACGACACTGGACAGAGTTGTTATAATTCAAGTTAGTTTCAAAACGCTGTAAAAATAACACCACTGGCAGAATGACGTCAAATTGCAACGGATTATTATAGGAGAAGGGGCTAAACGTATGGTAGAAGAAAAACAGTATAGAAATTAATCAATAAATGCTGCTCTACGAGTCAGAATATGTAAATGACACCACCTGTCATGCGGTCGACCCATTGAAGTTGGTATAAATACGTCGGGTACAAGGCTTTTCCTCATTTCGCGTCAGATGTTAACAATGACTGTCTCAATGCATGATCGCGCTCTACATGAAAGGCTGATTTACAAGTATGACTGTGCACAAGTCATTCTGCAGAAGTTGCAAACACTGATGGATTTGAAAAAAGGAGCTCGTCCGGTAACTGCCGCTGGTCTGTAGAAAATGATCTGGAAATTTGAAAAGACGGGTTCCTTTGGAGTGGCACCTCGTAGAGGGAGGAAACGAATTGATCCGACGTCAGTGTAAAAAGTGGCCACAATAATGCAGGCGGAGTCGACTGGTAGTGTGCCCGATCACTGGGCAAACCTGTGAGCACGATGCGTAAAATCCTACAAAACATACGTATTTGCTATACATTAAAAGTTACCCATGTGCACGAGTTGCTTGCTACTGACCTGTTAGCAAAAGAGACTTTTGCTTTAGAATTTCTTGCCGCCATGGAAGCGGACGATGAATGGCCGTGGAAGATTTTGTGGACAGACGAAGCCCACGTCCATCGGACAGGATGTCACTAGACAATAGTCGTATATGGTTAACAGAAAATTCACACGCAAATCAACCAGTACCTATTCAACCTGAAAAGGTCCTGTGTGATGCCGATTTACGTCATAATTTATCATAGGGCCATAGTTTTTCGAAGAGACAAGAGCTTCCGTTGCTGTTAACTGTACCATCACGGGCAAGCGTTATGATTGTGCTTTACGCAACCATATCATTCCAGCTCTCCAACAGTGTGGATGTGCAGATGGGATCATTTTTAAGCAAGATGGTGCAACTCCACACATTGTAAATCCAGTTAAGCAGCTGCTAAAGTGCCATTTCGGCGGATTATCAGCCGCCATTTCACCACAGCCTGGCCGTCTCCATCACCTGATCATACCAGTGTGACTTCTGGCTATGGGGCTATTTGAGTCTTGTGTTCAGTGTTCCGACTGCGAACTTAGCTGTATTGAAGGCAAGCACAGCGCAACACATTCTGAACGTGACCCCAGAAACACTTCGATCAGTTGTGGAACACGCTATTTCTCGATTACAACTTGTCACAGAAAACTGTGGACAGAACACTGAACATATTTTGCTCCAGTCACACGGAAATTAAAAATATGCTTTTGACCTCAGCATAATTGAACCCCGATTTTTCCCATTTGATGTGATAAGATCTTGCCTTGGTGGATGGGTTTACACAACTAACAACATCACAGCTGTACACCCATGCACAATGAGTAGTATAGTTTGTCTAACTTATACCTTAGGCATTTTACGAGTCATTTGTCTACCACTATTAAATTTTGATGCTTACAGCACCATCTATTAATTTCCACACTATTTTTCTTCTGCCATAAGTTTTCCCCTTCCCCGATAATAATATTTTGCAATTTGACGTCGTTCTGACCAGTGGTGTTATTTTACAACGGTCTGAAAGTTTAATTATAATCACCTTATACAGTATATACAGTAGCTAGCCTCACGGTTAATAACACATTTTTGTTGTTAATCCATAAAATGTGTGTCCGAGTAAATCATTTCAGGGATTATGAATATTTTCATGTGGGGATTAGTCTAAAGGTTTAATCATTGAAGTTAGCCTTATACACATCCATGTATTTGTTGATTTTCTGGAAACTAACTAGCGGGGTTCAGACTTCTGAAGACAGAGAAAAATGCTAGAAGATCTTTGTGTAGACTGAACAAATTACGACACACATACTGAGAAGATTTATGCGGTGGCATTTTCCAGTTGCTCAGTCACACCGCACGCGCTCACTACATTGTCTCCATTTTCGGTGTGTGTGTGTGTGTGTGTGTGTGTGTGTGTGTGTGTGTGTGTGTGGAGTCGTCCAAAAATTGCATTCAAGCCTCTTCATCTCCGAATAACTCTTGCATCCCACTTCTGTTTGAACCTCTTCTCTCGATCCAGCCATGTGATTTCCCCTACACACTTCCCTCTAATACTGACTCGACAATTGCTTAATATCTTAGTAAACAACCAATTCCTTCTTTTAGTGAAGTTTTGCCTCAAACTCTTTCTCGTCGATTTAATTCTGTGCCGCCTCTTTGGTTACATGTTATATATACTCAACTGATCTTCAGGTATCGCATTTCGAAAGCTTATATCCTCTGACCACTCCCATGAACCACAGACATTGCCGAGGTGGGGTGGCTTGCGTGCCTCAACGATACAGATAGCCGTACCGTAGGTGCAACCACAGCGGAGGGGTATCTGTGGAGAGGCCAGACAAATGTGTGGTTCCTGAAGAGGGGCAGCAGCCTTTTCAGTAGTTACAGGGGCAACAGTCTGTATGATTGACTGAGCTGGCCTTGTAACATCAGCTAATGTGGCTTTGCCACACAGCTACTGCGAACGGCTGAAAGCAAGGGGAAACTACAGCCGTTATCTTTCCCGAGGTCATGCAGCTCTACTGTATGAACATATGATGATGGCATCCTCTCGGGTAAAATATTCCGGAGGTAAAATAGTCCCCCATTCGGATCTCCGGGCGGGGACTACTCAGGAGGATGTGATCATCAGGAAAGACAATACTGGCATTCTACGGGTCGGAGCGTGGAATGTTAGATCCCTTAATAGAGTAGGAAAATTAGAAAATTTAAAAAGGGAAATGGATAGGTTGAAGTTAGATATAGTGGGGATTAGTGAAGTTCGGTGGCACGATGAACAGGATTTCTGGTCAGGTGAGTACAGGATCATAAATACAAAATCAATTGGGGGTATCACAGGAGTAGGATTGATAATGAATAAGAAAATAGGAATGCGGGTAAACTATGAGCAGCACAGTGATCGCATTATCATTGTCAAGATAGATACGAAGCCAACACCGACAACAGTAGTACAGGTTTATATGCCAACTAGCTCTGCCGATGATGAGGAAATCGAAGAAATATACGAGGAGCTAAAGGAAATTATTCAGACAATTAAGGGAGAGGAAAACTTAATTGTTATGGGAGACTGGAATTCGGTAGTAGGGCAAGGAAGGGAAGGGAAGAAAGTTGGTGAATATGGACTGGGCAAAAGGAATGAAAGAGGAAGCCGCCTGGTAGAATTTTGCACGGAACATAATTTAGTTATAACAAACACCTGGTTCAAGAATCACAAAAGAAGGTTGTATACGTGGAAGCGACCAGGAGACACCGGGAGATACCAGATAGATTTTATAATGGTGAGACATAGATTTCGGAACCAGGTTTTACAGTGTAAGACATACCCAGGGGCAGATATAGACTCTGACCATAACTTGTTGGTTATGAACTGTAGGCTGAAACTAAAGAAACTACAAAAAGGTAGGAAAATAAGGAGTTGGGACCTGGATAAATTGAAGGAACCTGAGGTTCTTAAGAATTTCAGAGGGAGTTTTAGGCAACAATTGACAGAAACAGGGGAAAATAAAACAGTAGAGGAGGAATGGGTAAAATTGAGAGATGAAATAGTGCAGGTAGCAGAGGACCAAATAGGTAGGAAGGCAAGACCTACAAAAAATCCTTAGATATCACAGGAGATACTACATGTAATCGATGAAAGGAGAAAATATAAAAATGCAGTCAATGAAACAGGCAAAATGGAGTATAGACGACTAAGAAATGAGATTGACAGGAGGTGCAAAGTAGCTAAGCAGGAGTGGCTAGAAGGCAAATGCAAGGATGTAGAAGAATGTATAAATAGGGGAAAAATAGATACAGCCTACAGGAAAATAAAAGAAACATTTGGAGATAAGAAAAACAGCTCTATGAATATCAAGGACACTGATGGAAAACCAGTTCTCAGCAAAGAAGGGAAAGCTGAAAGGTGGAAAGATTATATAGAGGGGCTCTACAAAGGAAATGAACTTCGAGACAATATGGTAGGAAGGGAAGAGGATGTAGATGAAGATGAAATAGGAGATACTGTACTGAGAGAAGAATTTGAAAGAGCCCTGAAAGACCTAAGTCGAAACAAGGCCCCTGGAGTAGATGATATTCCCTCAGAACTACTGAAGTCTCTGGGAGAACCAGCCATGACAAACCTGTTTCACCTGGTGTGTAAGATGTATGAGACAGGCGAAGTACCCTCAGACTTTAAGAAAAATGTTATAATCCACATTCCAAAGAAAGCAGGTGCAGACAGGTGTGAAAACTACAGAACCATCAGTTTAATAAGTCATGGTTGCAAAATATTAACACGAATTATATACAGAAGGATGGAAAAACTGGTAGAAGCCGACCTCGGGGAAGATCAGTTTGGGTTCAGGAGAAATGTAGGAACTCTGGAGGCAATACTCACTTTACAGCTTATCCTAGAAGATAGATTAAGAAAAGGCAAACCTACATTTCTAGCTTTTGTAGATTTGGAGAAGGCTTTTGACAATGTTGATTGGAATGAACTCTTTCAAGTTCTGAAGCGAGCAGGAGTAAAATATAGGGAGCGTAAGGTTATTTACAACTTGTACAAAAACCAGACAGCGATTGTCAGAGTTGCATGAAAGGGATGCAGTGGTTGGGAAGGGAGTAAGACAGGGTTGTAGCCTTTCTCCAATGTTATTCAATTTGTACATTGAGCAAGCTATAAAGGAAAGCAAGGAGAAATTTGGAGAAGGAATTAAAGTTCAGGGTGAAGAATTGAAAACCTTGCGTTTTGCCGACGACATAGTAATTTTGTCAGATACAGCAAAGGACCTGGAAGAGAAGTTGAACGGAATGGACAGTGTGCTGAAAGTTGCATATAAGATGAACATTAACAAGAGCAAAACTAGGGTAATGGAGTGCAGTGTAAGAAAATCAGGTGATGCTGAAGGAATTAGATTGGGAAACGAAGCAATAAAGGAGGTAGATGAGTTTTGTTACTTGGGCAGTAAAATAACAAATGATGGTCGCAGTACAGAGGATATAAAATGCAGAATGGCAATGGGTAGAAAAGCGTTTTTGAAAGAGAAATTTGTTAACATCGAATATTGATTTAAGCCTAAGGAAGTCCTTTCTGAAGGACTTTGTATGGAGTGTTCCCTTGTATGGGAGTGAGACATGGACGATAAACAGTGCGGACAGGAAGAGGATAGAGGCTTTTGAAATATGGTGCTACAGAAGATTGCTGAAGATTAGATGGGTGGATCGCGTAACTAATGAGAAGGTACTGAACAGGATTGGGGAGAAAAGAAATTTCTGGCATACCTTGACTAAAAGAAGGGATAGATTGGTAGGACACATTCTTAGACATAAAGGAATCGCGAATTTAGCATTAGAGGGAAGTGTGTGGGGTAAAAATCGCAGAGGAAGACCAAGAGATGGATACAGTAAGCAGATTCAGACAGATGTAGGTTGCCGTTCTTATGTGGAGATGAAGAGGCTTGCTCAGGATAGGGTATTGTGGAGAGCTGCATCAAACCAGTCTCCGGACTGAAGACCACAACAACAACAACAACATATCCTCTGAACTACTTATTGTCCCGTTTCTCTTCTGAACAAGACCACACCCGAGACAAGCTTCTCCAGGAAACACTAAGACTGTTCTATGATAAATTTCTGCCAGAAACGCCTGTTTTGCCATTTCCATTCTAAAATTTATCTTCGATCATCATCAGTTAACTGACTTCCCAGATATCAAATGGGTGTCATTTCCTAATATAATTTGCTCATCAAAAACGATTAGAATACATTCCACTGCCCTGGTTTTACTTCTGCTATTGCTCACCTTGTACCCTCTTCAAGACACTGTTCATTCCGTTCATCTTCTCTTCCAAGTCCTTTGCAGTCTCTGACAGCATTACAATGTTATTAGGAAACTAAATTTTTATAATTACTTTTCCAAATTTTTCCTCTGCTTCACTCTACTGCTTTACATATGTATACATAGAATAACATAGGGGAGGAAGCTACATCCATGTCTCACTCCCTTCAACCACTTCTTTCCTTTCATGCTCTCCAACTATTGCCAGCTAGTTTCTGTACAAAATGCAACTAACCTGTCATTCTACTCTGATCTTGCTTCATTCTGAATGTCAAAAATGTATTTCCATCTTCGTTGTGAAAAGATTTCATCAAATCTACTAAGCCCTAACTGTAATTTTCCTTAGATTGGTGAGGAAAACCGCCCTATGCAAGACACCTTGTTTTATTTATCACCCAAGCACGGGGTCATTACACATTGGGCCCTGTTGCCTCACGTGTTCTAACACATCTCAGGATTCCAAATTTCGTGAATAATGTTAAACTCTACCAGTCGTTGTTTTCACTTTTCGACAGTCAGACCTAATTCGTGCTATTTTGCTACGATGACTTTATAGACTGAAATCTTTCTAAAATTAAATTTAATCTTTAAGTCTGAGGGTATTTCCCCTGACACATACACCTTACACGGCAGGGGGAATAATGTGAGCCATAGTTGGATTCCCAAAGGGTATCAGTAGTTCTAAGAGAGGTCTTGTTTCGACATAGGTCTTTCAATGCTGTTTGATTTTTTCTCCAAGTATTCCATCTCTATTTCCTCTTCCCCTTCGGAAGCACTGCCTTAAAATTCAGTTCCATTGTAAATACGATCTATACGTTCCTCCCACTTGTCAGCTCTCCCTTGTTTAGTGTGATTTCCTATCTGAGCTCTCGGTATTCATACAAGTTTTCTCCAAAAGTCTCTAAATTCCATGTTGATTATACCTATCTTAGTTGTACACATCCCCTAACCCCTCCTGCTTAGCCCTTTCCACTTCCTGTCGAAGTCATTTCTTTACTGTGTCTACGGTAAGATTTGCACGGTGTCCGTTGCAGAAGGCCTACTTAGCTCCGGACTTCCGAGTAAAAGGGCAGTATCCACTAATTCTTGTATAATATTCCAAATATGCTGTTAACGAACCTTCCTGACCAGGGCAAGGAAGAGTATCATCCTGTGCAGATAGCCAGGGCTAACACGGACAACATGTGGTGTTTCTTCTTGAAAGAAAATGCCACGGATGCCGTTAAAACACTCAACACGGCAGATATGGTAACTGTTGCTGTTTTAATTAACGGTCACCTCATACCATCTCGCCTTGTGCTGGATGAATGTAATTTGGCAAGGTCGGGGCAGCAACAGATTTATTTGTCCGCAAACGGATATATAGGCACTAATTGAAATATATTTATTTCCGAGAGCTGCCAATGTTAAGCTGGCCATAGACGCGAAATACTACTGAACACATTGTTACGAGTAACGGTTCCTGCACTTGCTTTACACCGTAAGTGCAATGACGTGTACATTCAAACTGAAGTACCGTACGAAAAATGTTACTAATGCCGGGTTTTGATCCCGGATCTCCTGCTTTGTGTCCGATCCCACGGCTACCGGAGAAGTGGGGCGGCGAGGAGAAGGCAGCATCGTGTGCTGCAGCTAGCACAGGAACCGTTACCGTGACTGCGTTCAGAAATACTTCGCGTCTAAGGTCAAGCTCATCGGTTACTTTGCAGCGATAGGAAATGAAATTTCAGTTGTTTATAAACCCAAGGGACCAAATTAATGTCATCGGTCCCCCACACTTAAATACTTTAACCTATGTCCAGGATATATTTTTTCTGCGTGGTCGGAGCGCCATGCCATGGATTTCGAGTCCGCTCCCTCCGGAGATATATCTTTCAACTAGTGCTGATATTCTCCGCCTCTGGCAGCACGAGTAAAATCGTCCAGTTACTGTGGACAAACTTACGTCTGTATTCCCTTTCGTCTGCTTCATTAGCTTCTTATTTTTTCCGTTCCAGGCACTCCATTCAGAAACATTTCTAAATCATGGTCACATTTTTATATGGGATAGCACTAGATGCAAACCCGTGGGTTACATGACGTCTATCCAGGAAACGGAGTAGGAGAAAGATGGCAGCAGGAAGTTAAAAATAGTTGTAAACCTACTGGACCAAACTGCTGTGGTCTCTCTCTCTCTCTCTCTCTCTCTCTCTCTCTCTCTCTCTCTCTTTACATGGTGTTACAAAAAGGTACGGCCAAACTTTCAGGAAACAATCCTCACAGACAAAGAAAGAAAATGTTATGTGGACATATGTCTGGGAACGCTTAATTTCCATGTTAGAGCTCATTTTATTACTTCAAATCACATTAATCATGGAATGGAAACACACAGCAACAGAACGTACCAGAGTGACTTCAAACACTTTGTTACAGGGAATGTTCAAAATGTCCTCCGTTAGCGAGGATACATGCATCCACCCTCCGTCGCATGGAATCGCTGATGCAGCCCTGTAGAATGGCGTATTGTATCACAGCCGTCCACAATACGAGGACGAAGAGCCTCTACATTTGGTACCGGGGTTGCGTAGACAAGAGCTTTCAAATGCCCCCCATAAATTAAAGTCAAGAGGGTTGAGGTCAGGAGAGCGCGGAGCCCATGGAATTGGCCCGCCTCTACCAATCCGTCACCGAATCTGTTGTTGAGAAGCGTACGAACACGTAGACTGAAATGTGCAGGAGCTCCATCGTGTATGAACCACATGTGTCGTACTTGTAAAGGCACACGTTCCAGCAGCACAGGTGGAGTATCCCGTATGAAATCATGATAACGTGCTCCAGTGAGCGTAGGTGGAAGAACATGTGGCCCAATCAAGACATCACCAAAAATTCCTGCCCAAACATTCACAGAAAATCTGTGTCTATGACGTGATTGCACAATTGCGTGCGGATTCTCGTCAGCCTACACATGTTGACTGAAAATTTACAATTTGATCACGTTGGAATGAAGCCTCATCCGTAAATACCAAAATGAGCTCTAACATGGAAATTAAGCGTTTCCAGACATATGTCCACATAACATTTTCTTTCTTTGTCTGTGAGGATTGTTTCCTGAAAGTTTGGCCGTACCTTTTTGTAACACCCTGTATATACAAGTTTGGTCCAATTGGTTTACGAACTATTTTTAACTTCAATGCTCTTCCTGCTGCCATCAGAGGATTAACCTCCGGCAGAAACTGCCGCCCAGTCCGTAGCACGATGCCCAGACCACGCGGCGAAAGCATTCGGTCACACTCAGAGGCGCGAACTTCAAAATAATATTGAGGGGGGGGGGGGGCGGGGGCGGCGGCGGCGTAAACGTCATTGTATAAGGTACTACATTTGACAGATAAATTTGCGTTTGTGTACTTGCGCCCAATGTTTTATCGGTGTTTTGAACGCTCTCAACCAGCTAGCGTCATGTAAACAAGATTTGAGCGCCTCGAAGTGGTATGCCAACCGCGATGGCCGAGCGCTCTGCAGCGCGTCAGTCACTGTCTGCACGGCCACTGCGGTCGGTGGTTCGAATCCCCCCTCGGGCATGGATATTTGTGACGTCCTTAGTCTTAGCTAGTTCATAAGTAGTTTTTAAGTTTAGGGACTGATGACCCCGTAGTTAAGTCCCATAAGCTCTACAAACATTTGAACTTTTTTGGAATTGGTGAGTCAAGTTACAATAGCAAAATTCATCAGGGTGAGAGACCGTATTGTCAATAGCTAACACTGTTCGACGTTTGCATCGCTGTTGCAAGTGGAGTTCCTATAAGTATATGATTGCTAAATGAGCGAAGGCCCAGATGAGGGATGTTGAGACTTCGTTATTGGTATGTTTAATATTTTACGGCCATATGTGAAAATAAACTTTCTGTATTGATGTTTCCATATAGTACGGTACACGCCACGCACTTTTACGTGGCACCTGGCTGGAGAATGTTGGGAGCAGAAGCTTGCATTCTGCTCGTAGCACATTGGCTGTTAGGACAAGCTCCGGCCCTTTCTCCCAGTACAGCCTGTAGCTTACATCTTTTGAAAGCAACATGTAAAAAAATTTAAAAAAAAGTACATTTAATGGGTTAACGCGTCACAGAAGGAACACGAAATTTAGAATACTTAAATGTCTGAGTAATCGTAAACTGGAACTTAGATACAAGTAATATGAATTACATTCCTCACAACACTTTCAATGACAGCCTGCCTTTTTCTAAAAGGAGTCGTCGGGGAAGGCAACAATGAGTACCATGCACGAGTCAACAATTCATTGACGACCTACGGTGCACATTACCGTAAGGTAGATAAGGTTGGTGGAGAGCATAAACATTCCGTAGACACACGAACTCAGCTGACTTCCGCCGAACACAAAGAGACCATGAAACAGTGTGTGACATGTATGTCTTGCCATTTGTGATTTTATTATTTCATTTGAATGCGGTCTCATACTGAAAGTTTTCCTGGCAGTGACAACGATCGTGCAATACTACGGGTACAAGTTGCTGTGTCCCTGCTTCGGAATATGGGGAGGCGAGCAGAAAGTTCCTTGCCCCCCCCCCCCCTACCCCCAAGACGGCGCCTCTCTCACGCTCCACAACTACCATTACTAAAGACGCATTAACATGCCGTAACGACGAGGGATAAGGCTAAGAAAAAGAAGTAGGTCATTTGTACCTGACCACTATCACAGGCCACGGCACCATGTGAATACTCCTGCAACAATAACAGTACCGAAAGCTATCTTGTTAGCGACCGGAATCAAGTGAATATTGTTCCTAGTAACTTTCATGGACTACCGACGAAAGAGCTATTCCATCCTATCATTCACCGCTCCAAGGGTGTTCCTGGGGAAGCAATAGAGACTGTGACTCGAAAGAATTCTTCCATACACAGCGTAGTTGGCTTACGCTAATCTGATCGAGAGGAGCAAGAGAGTTGAGGCAGTGAAGTGGAGCTTAGAGCGCGTAATGGGCGAGGCTGAGGCGTGAGGGCCGCGCTCATTAGGAAGGCCTCATCGCGCCGAGGGCGCTCCTGGCCTCGAGGGCCGAGCAGATGCTCAGCCAAGGGTCGGCTGCTAAGACCCATAAGCTGCCGCCTCCATCCGCGCTCTTACTAATGCAACAGCGAAAGGAACTGCACAACCTAAAAATAAACACGCCTATTGCCGGTACCTTGCATGATCGGTCCATCTACACGTACACGCCGAAACAAGACTCATGTGGCATGAGCACCATGTGGGAGGTGGCAGAACGGGGTGGACTTACACTCTGTCTTCGAAGAAAACCATACAAAGAAAAATGATGTAATTTTATTATTTAGATAAATTATTTCAGTGAAAATCGAGGACCGTGAGGATCTAATGCCTAGGCTATTGTTCAAAATTATTTAATACCTTGTCAAATTCCTTGTCCTTTTTCTGTGGAACCACGTCATAACTAAATAAATCAGGGTACACAACAATAGAATGAGGACAGCCTGCAACTTAATACAAATACCGAAGACGAGCTGCGATGGGCACAAAAAGACACGCACACAAAAGTTGAGTGTGTATGGGTTTATTTCATTTAATTATTTAAATATGCATACTCCAGCTGTACGTACGTCTTTAACCCAAATAGTGGTGACGTCCTTCCAGAAGGACGAGAATGGTGGCTTAGGGTTTCATTCTCGTAGTTAAAAATTCGCACACAGTATCTTATTTCATTCATTTCTTTGAATCTCCTGCTTCCATTGAAAATCCAATTTTAGCTTGTATTGTTGATGCAAAATGTTTGGATACGGCTTCGAAGTTGAGGATCATACAGTAGATATTGAAGACGTAGTCGTCGTTACGTCTGTATTTCTTGAACATTTTTTTTTAAATTTTTTCGACACACATGTATATGCAACATCTTAAGTGTTGTTTTAATAATAATGATTTATAGGATTAAAATTCTAAAACATCCATTTTGACGTCCGTCCAGAAAGATGGGCAATGTTGCAAAACTAATGTCGTGATCGTGAGAAAAAAGTTTTTGTGCAGCCATATGACGGTAATAACATATTTTCACAGAAAATTAAAACCAAAAATAATTCCGCGCTGTCTAGGTTAAGATGAGCTGCAAACTATCCTCATCCTATTGTTGAATTTAAACTGTCCACTGTTAACCAGTTTCAGTCGGGTAAAGTCAGTTGCTCGATATATAACATCTGCTGCCCCCCCCTCCCTCTCTCTCTGTCTCTCTCTCTCTCTCTCTCTCTCTCTCTCTCTCTCTCTCTCTCTCTCTCTGTGTGTGTGTGTGTGTGTGTGTGTGTGTGTGTGTGTGTGTGTTTTTTTTTTTTCAGGGGGCGAAATTATAGAGGCGACGAACGGGATGAAGACATTCTGCGGAATACTTATACATTATGATTTATTTGATCTGTAGATATGGCTTGCCACAATACGAAGTTTAAATTCAACCGCCAGTTTAAAAAAAAAAAAATCTTTTCTATCTTTCTCCAGCGCAAATTCGTCAAGGAATTATCGCATTTTTCGTTTTCGAGTCTTGTGAGTTACGCGAAAGCTGTTCTCGTGCTCGTATAGCAATAATAAGGTTCCCAGAGAATTTTCTGAAACTCTTACTTTACCGTCCAATGCGTTCTTCCAAGAGTGTAATATTTTGGATTTTATCTCTCATACTCTATCTAAAAGGAGTATATTCTCCTTTGTTCTGCCATCAGCTTTCCTCACTTCACTGACATATTTCAGCTTACTGACGACATGTAATATATAGCTTGCAGAGTGGAAACAATAGGATTAGCGGCTACTTGTCATTAATAAAGTGACGAACACCCGCTCCAACACTTCCACTTGTATCCTTGACCAACAAATTAGTTCAAAACCAAATTACAATCTTCTAGGAACTGCGTAATACTCCCTGAAATAGCTTTCGCGTTTAACTCTTGGAACAGCACATATATGCCAGAAATTAAAGTAATTTTGTTACTTAGGTCAAGGGTTGTCAGATGGTTAGGATTCGTCTGGATTCCCCCAATATTTCGTACGATGTCTAGACAAAATAGAGACTCTTGACAAACAGTTTCTCGGAAAGTTCTATACAGAATAATTTTTTTTGGTTCTGCAAAGCAAAACCAATACACCTGAACATGTTAATATCAGTAGCAAACAGTATAGTAGTTACTGTCGTAGCAGCATAGCGTGAGCGATGAATTGCCAACCGACTTCTTCGTCCTCTTTTCAGCAGAGCTCGTCAAAACTGCCATATTATAAATCCCACACATGAGTGAACAATGGAGCAGTTTTGGCACCGACTGACAGGTATAGTACTATCTTAGGAACAGCCTTTGGGATGTTACTGAAGTAACACTTTCACGCTTTTGCGTCGTATAGACCTACTGTATTGGCAACTTTTTCAGCTTTATCACATGACTGCTCACATCTCTACGTTGATATCCAATCAGCTAATGCGATGTCTGTACTAGGGGATTTTAGACTGATTGACCACATACCTGTAGGACAGAGGGATAAGGCGGAAAGGTACTCGAAAAATAAAGTACTGAGTATAATTCGTCGGTCTTTAACAGATATCAGATCAATTGAAGCTAAAATCTGAAGTATGCTACAGAAGAATGCTGAAGATTAGGTGGGTGGATCGCGTAACTAATGAGGAGGTACTGAACCGAACTGGGGAGAAAAGAAATTTCTGGCATACCTTGACTAAAAGAAGGGATAGATTGGTAGGACACATTCTTAGACATCAAGGAATTGTGAATTTAGCGTTGGAGGGAAGTGTGTGGGGTAAAAATCGCAGAGGGAGACCAAGAGACGCGTATAGTAAGCAGATTCAAGTGGATGTGGGTTGTCGTTCTTATGAGGAGATGAAAAGGCTTGCTCAGGATAGAGTAGGGTGGAGAGCTGCATCAAACCAGTCTCCGGACTGAAGACCATAACAACAACAACAAGGAACTCTGTCTTCCCGCGTAACAGGGACGAATTAAGATAAGAAATAAGAGGGGGGGGGGGGGGAATGTTTCTGAAACACTGTCCTTACAGCCACATGCGAGGACATCGGAACATATGTAAATGAGATGTGGACGATTATCAATCCTTACAGGTTTTAATTATGAGCAAGTGGGTGCAAAATTAGTTTTAAAGTAAAAAAGGTTTAAATGTTTCTACACCTAAGGGATCAAACGACTGAGGTCATCGAGCCGCAAGGTCAATCAAATGTTCAAATGTTTGTACAGCTTATGGGACTTAACTACGGGGTCATCAGTCCCTAAACTTACAAACTACTTATGAACTAGGACGGCACAAATATCCATGCCCGAGGGGAGGGGGGATGCGAACCCCCGACCGTAGTGTCCGTGCCAAGGTCAATCCGACGAAGTTTTGGGACGGTCCCAGCATTTGTGATGTCTCACTTGCAAACCAAAGCAGTAAAAATACAAGAAATGAAAGATACTCTAGAGGATAACCCCCTACGAAACTTTGCTATTACCATCGACATTCGAAAAGATATCGAACGTGAACAATTTGCTTTTACAGTAAAGCTTTTCTGTCGATCAATACAGACACGAAACAGCTCGTCGCACACTTTCCTGGTGCAAACAGCGCTCTGTACTCCAAAGATCTTTGCAAACTCTCTCTAGCATGACTCGCAGGAATGCTAAAATAATAAAACTGGAGAAATTCTGTTAAGTTTGGGAAACCAGTAGCTATTACGACAAGCAGGGCATCCAGCTTAGATAATAAGGTACCAAAATAATGCCGACAGTTTAATGTAGTGAAGATTCATAACATCGAAGGCAGAGAGAAATATTTGATCTAGACTGCCTTTTATATTAGCACAGTGATTTTTGTTTCTGCAGTTTAAACGCTGCTTTAAATTTGGAAACGTTGGCTTGACATCCGAAGCAAATTTTGAATTAATTCTTATGGAAAGAGAGAGTAATCGTGGTAGTCTGGTCAGTTATTGCTGCGTGCTATTGCGCAAAATGCCACTGTAGTGACTATTGTCATTCTTAACAATAATTTCACATTCTTACTGACATCCGTTTTCACGCAATGATTTAAAAGAGATATTCGTTCATATAAGTCAAGGTTATGTCTTACATTTCTAAACAATATCCCTCGATCATTTTGCTTAGTACAGCCTATAACCATCACCACAGAACGAAGATGAATGTCGACAACATTTAAATTAGCGGTAAACGTCACTGTTCTATGGAGTTCGGTAATTATCTGAATCAGTATACAGAAATCTAGAGTTGATTTTTAGATAACACAAATAGATAGCATATAGTTAACTCTGTTACGTCTCACCAATAAAGTACGACTTGCTGTTGCGAGTTTCAAGCGCAGCGACAAAGCCTTTGCGCGGCGATGACTACGATTCCTGTGTGCAACGGTATGAGTCACAGATATTCGTGGACTTAAATCCGGCTAGACGTCTACGAATGAGGAAGGAAACGTTTCAGTTGAATCGAAAAATCAAAATACTTTTAGCCGTCAGACATAGTCTTAGACGTCATTTCGTTTACATACAAAAGCTGGCGGGTATCCATTTACAAATACATGCGATACCAATGCTTTTTAGGTTGCAGTACCTTAGAGGAGTACCAGTTCAAGTTTTCGCAATACTGATGCAAAGTTTGGATAGCTAGATACTTTAAGTTTGAGCTGATGTTTCGCTCTCTGTAATACGAAAGAATTCAACAATGATTACAGAGTCTCAATTTAGTCCAATGAAATTAAGTATAGACTAGGCTAATATGGAAAGTCTGGTATGTGTGAATACATAATACATAATATCGTTATATTTATTTCATTTTTTTTTTTTTATCACCAGTAGTTGTGGTGGTGAGGATCAAAGTATTTTTAACTGGCATTGGGAAAGAAGAAAGAACCAAGAACTGTATGACCTAATGAGGCAATCCAACATAGCGCAAAAACAAATTGTGTAGAATACGTCTGGCAGCGACATTGATGGACACCTGACATCTCTCAGGCGAAAGTCCCGCCTAATCCAAAAAACCTAGAAGACAATGGTAGGAAGAGCTACGGAAAGGCACGAGTCCTTAACAACTGGATTGAAAGTGCACACGATCGCCATCTACGAAGGAGCATTGAGAGATCGGCATGTGATGTAGATGGTCCTTTATCACAGATTTCATAACTATGCCACAAGATTCAAAAGGAAAAGCCAGTTTGCTAAAAGTGTAGACAGATTTAAAATTCCATATTTCTCAAGGATTTGTTTGTCCTTATCAATAGTTATATAGTAGATTAGTAAGTTACTGAATTTTTATGCAAAATTTAATTACAGATACCAGGGATGAAGATACTTTGGTCTTTTTGGGCCCCACAGCCTTCAAACTGAACAGAATTTGACTTGCAAAGATATATATGATTGAACTATATTCTGCAACTGCCATATGTTTAATTTGCACAGAGACAGTGCCAAGAAAGCCTCATTTTCCACCGTTTATCATTCGTTTCCGTGCATTGCCATCTCCAGCTCTCTCTCTCTCTCTCTCTCTCTCTCTCTCTCTCTCTCTCTCTCTCTCTCTCTCTCTCACACACACACACACACACACAAAAAATATATTTAAACAAAAAATATTTAACTGTAGAATTTGAGGTCTATGATTTTTCAAGCAAATTGTTTTCAATGATATTCAAGGATTTACTAAAAGAGCTGCTATTGTCCACTTGTTTCATGACCTGTCGTTTATAAATTAATTCGAGGTCGGCTCCAAAACACTGCAAATCTAATTTCTGGAAATTAACTCTCCTGCATTCATAAACAACTTTGCAACATGAGCAGATTAACTCCACACTAATAAATAACTGAACACTTGTTATTGCCTTGTACTTTACTGATTCCAAAGAATCAGGAAAGTACTTTAAAATGGGCTCATAACCCGAAACCTAGGTCGTAAAAATAAAGTTTTGTGAAACAAGGCAATAACAAGTGTTGGATTATTTAATTTGAAATGTTTCATAAAGAACCGACAGAATCAATCCATAATAATATGTACATAAGACATTGGTATGATGGTTGTTCTATCACCAGATTAGCAGTACCCACTATTATACCTGTTAATTGAGAAAGTATGTTAGTAAATAATGCCAGAAATGTTGGGCCCAGCCAACAAATATGAGACTTTGTTAAGTAACAAGTCATGACGCACAATGAAGTTCATTGTGAGTTGTGACTACGGTACTTCAGTTAGATCTTAGTCATCTTAAATTTCTTATGACATGTAAAATTTACTAAATTGATTACATCAGCGGTAACCTTTGGAAAAAATCTTAGTTGTCTATTAGTATAGGCTTTCGCCAAAATAAATAAGACTAATGCCTGTAAAGAGTGAAGCAGTAATCAAAATTATATGACAGCTTACCACGCCACAGTTGCACTAGGATAATGGCATGCCTGATCCCACAACTATAAACTCCAAAGTTCCAGCCCATTACAATCCAAAATACTAAAAGTAGCTCTATACATAAAAAATACTGTCCCTACAAACGGATTTTTCACAACAAAGCAGTAAGTTTAGAACTCAACTTCACGCTTTCAGAATCGTTGAATTTGTCTAGGACTACAAACTGCTGTAGGTAAAAGTAAATGCGTATTGTACAGGCTACGTTTGTTGCATAAAAAAATAATTGCACCAATACTGAAAATTAGTTATTCACGACGAAATTATACAAGAGCAGGAAAGGGGACGTAAGAAAATCTTCCCGACTGATATGCTTGTAAACAACAAAAAATTTTAGATCCTTAAACATTAAACCTGAGATACATAGCGCTACAAACCTCGAAGAAGTTGGCTGTGCGTTAAGTTTACGAGAAAGAGGACTGCAGACAAATCATGGATAACAAAAATAGTACAAACTGAAAGGCACTTACCTAAGCCAATGGATGCCAGTGCAAATGGTGCTATTACAGGCTCATCGTCGACTTTAGCAGGTGATTTCTTGGCTTCTGCTTTAATTGTGGGTTTTACTACTTCTGGTTTTGTTTTGGTGGGTGATTTTTCTTCCTCTATTTGTTTTCCTGTTAACTGAGTTGGAATTCCAAGTTCCAGGTCATGCTTTGTCACAGAATCATCTGCTCGTGGTTTTGTCTCTTCCTTAGCTTTTTTGTCCTCTAGCCTATCAATTACAGAACTGTCTTCAGTACCTTTCGCAGCAGGTGCCGGTGGATGAAAGTCACCGTGTAGATTAGGTTCAGGAAAACCGAAGTCCTTATTTGAAGGTTGTATCTCTTCTGGGAAATCTTTAAATTTTTCTTCTGCCTTTATCTGTTCTGGTATAGAATCCGTATCTTTAAAGCTGTCATCATCATGGGCTTCATCTTTCAGGTGAGCAAAAGCAGGGTGAAACTCTGGTTCGCTTGGTTTCTTTTCCTCTATTTTTTGTTTCGGTAATTCGTCTGTTTTTGATTCTATATTCTGCACTTCAGGCTGGAGGATATCTTCAATTTTTGCGTTTTTCTCTTCGCGCATCCCACCTCTCTCCATCTCCATAAACGCTTGGGACATAGCACTTGCATCAGATCCTTTGGGTGATATTTCAAATCTGTTAAATAAATCTAGTCCAGAACCTTTCTGTGTAGGTAGATCGAACATGTATTCCGGAGCTTGTTTGTTAGTTTCAGTGGTTGCAAAGAGGGATTTTTCAGGCTCTACATTTAACTTTGAATCCACTTTTGTTTGCTCATCATGTGCTTCAAAATCAATCAACTTATTTGAAAATTCCGTCGGTGGAATTTCTTCAAGTGTTTCCGGCGTGTTGCCAGCTTCGACAGATCCTACCTTAGAATCACCCAAAAGCGAAAACTCAGAAGAATTCTGATTGTTTTCAACTTTACCAACAATA
Source organism: Locusta migratoria (assembly GCA_026315105.1). Lineage (NCBI taxonomy): Eukaryota > Metazoa > Arthropoda > Insecta > Orthoptera > Acrididae > Locusta > Locusta migratoria. Next base: position 329,735,616 of record CM048750.1, read on the forward strand.
GTAGCAGACCCTGAATTGACAGTGGATTTCAAGTCCGTATTAATATCAAAACTATGCTTGCCAGGAGTTTCTGAGAGAGGAGATGATTCAGGTTCTAAATGTTCAAAATCATCAATAGATTCATGATCTCGTCGCATACCCGTTACTTCCGTGGAAACTGCCGAAGACACGATGTCGCTGGCACGCTCCTTGTCCTTTTCCACGTTAGCAGCAGAGGTTTCCATTTTCGGTCGTTAAAATTTCAGCAACTGTAGAAATCTGAGTCGTTCGGTCACTGTATCACTATCCACCCGATGTACTCACGTTACAGAACGCAACTGCACATCCGCTAACCTGAAGCTGTCAAATGTCACAACCGAACGCCGGCAATTTCATTCACACACTCTGTAATCCAGAGGATGAGTCAGATGCATCGATGTCCACACTAGCACTTTATGTAGTATAATGTGTTCATGTAAAATAGAAGAATATGTGTGAAATAATGAATAATTAATTGATTATTTTAGTACTGAATAGAGAGTGATGTTTTGTTTGTACTTAAAATTTATCCATACTTTCAGTTGTTATTTTGATTATTACGCTTGCGCAGTGAGAGCCACAAAGTTATGCCGCCCAACCCCGGCGATCGACGCACGCGCACCACACTCATTTCAAATATGGCCACGAATGGTGTTGCTGGTGTGGTGTGTTCTGCCAAAGAGGATGTAAAGTTAGGAAAATACGATGTTGGTAAACAAAATGGGAAACCAATATTTACAGAAAGGAGAAATGGCCTCATTCGGGTGAGTACTGTTCATTTTGTTTTTTGAAAGTATTTACTTATTGAGGGCGTTTCAATATAGGACTTGAAGTTTCGCATGTCAGTATGTAACATGTTACAGAAAATTGCGGAATAAGATTTTCGATTCGTATCTGTCACTATGGTGTTGATTTAAAGGAAACGACGGCTCTTTGATGAATTATTTATGTTGCTTTCCTCCTGTTAGATGGATGTTGGATATACCGGTGTTTGTTTTTCTATGTGATTCAGTGTTCTCTAATTTCAAGAAAATTGTTTGCCAGACTACTGTGATACCCAGTAATGTTTGTTTTACAGGATATGCAAGATGTCAAGAAAGTGGATGAATTATTTAATAAGGAAAAACCAAAAAGATCGAAAGAATCATTTGAGCAAGTACCACTGTATACAGCCATTATGACGTTTATAGGCTTTTATTTACTAATGTTTCTCGGCTATTTCAACCAAATATTTTTCACACCAAAAGTTGCGAAGGAGAGGAGAAACCGAGAGGTATGTATCATATGACACGATTAGGTTAGACTGACATGTTTTTATTGTTTCAGTGATGTTAATCACTACCTTTACTGATTGTTGTTTTCGTCATATTTAATAAAGTACTACAGTGGGTATGACTGATTTAGTGGCTAATAATTTTAAGTATACTCAAGTGTCACACAAATCAAGGTAATGTATTACTTACGGTATAAAAAGTTATGCGACAGTTCATAAATAGTTTTCTTATTATTGGATATCATCATTAACTATCAATGAGATCTCGTGTTGTGCATACATCGATTGGCCTACCTAATTTTGAACATAAAGTGCTTGTCACTTGTTCATAGTGAAACAGTCGTGCAAGGAAGTGTTCAGTTTCTAGGTGTGTGTACTGAGACACTTCTTGAGTAATCTTAATCATGAGCAATATCGCCGAGATTTGCTGAATTTCTGCAGTAGACTTGCCAATTTTAAGAAGCTAAAATAGCTCTTGCATTCAGGAATTATATGGACAAGTGAATTATGTTAAACACCAAAACAAAATCCAAAATTATCATTTTCAATTCAGACACACATGTTATTGTATACCTTCAATGTAACATGATTGTACAGATCGAGTTGCAGTTGTTTCTTGGTAAGTAGCTTCTTCTGGATACAGATTATTTGTATCTACAATACAGAAGTATTAAGATACCCTGTATACTGGTTTTCCGACATTTTGATTTCATGGGTCAGAGCATACAGGTGGTATCCCAGTCTACAGCTATGCCAAGATTAAACTGTAAAAATGTTACTTTAAAGAAATATTCATTTCAAGTACAGTAGGTCCGACACAGTGAATGATGATAAGGATTGTTTTTCTTTCTTCACAAGTTTGTAATTTCTTTTACAGTCTGAATTTATGTCTTGAGACACTTTTGATGCTATTACACTACACACAGTTTGTAAAGCTTTGGTGTAGGTGTACAAAAGTGACATATCCTTACAAAATATCCAATTAAAGGTTGCGGGGTGTCAGATATAGCTTTACACATTTTTACTAATCAATTAAAGTTTCTGTAAATGTTGAGGCTGTATAATTATTATTTATGATGTACATGAGGACCACTAGGCCTGTTCACACCGTAGTGAGACTTCAGTTTGTCGGTGGCATGCTGCTGATAAAAATGTTATTTGTCACTAAACAGTGCAACTATCCTTAAAGCAGTGAAGTGTAGCTTGAGCGGAGTGACCAAATTATGCCTATTTTTGGAGAAAACTGGGACACTTTGTCAGGTGCCAATGAACACATCATTTCACACACATGAGTTTTAATTTTAAATATTTATGTTTTGTTGATAAACTTTGTTAACCCCATTGTTATATGTTAATTGAGGATAAAAAATACTATGATTTATATCCAGGTAATTTTCAAGAATGCTTGCAATCAAAGCGCTTGGCTTGAAACAATATATATGGAATGGTGTAACTCTACATCAATTTTGCATTTATTGATTCACGAGATGACAAAATATGAATGTTTAAATACGTACCAATTACTTTGACGAGTTGTCATGTAAAGCTGCACTGATTTGAATATTTTTACAGCAGAATCTTGACACAATTATAGGAAATAGCTCAATGTTTATGACGAATTGCAGTGTAAATGTCATTGCTCCAACTGTAACTGACAAAATTTGAATCTGTGGTAGTACGTATCTATGTTACATTTATGTAAAAATTTAGTGAATGTTTCTGATTATATGTATATATATTGTAATGTAATGTGGAATATGCGTTAAATATCCACACAGTATATGTTTCCGAGATGAATGATGTCAAAAGATCAACAATTTTACCTGTACAAATAAATGAAAGCTATAGGTAACGACTTTCAGAGCATAATAAATGGCTGCAGAATGTCTTCAAAATAGTACTTCCAGAACTAATCTCTAAATGAATGACAGTTTTCCTTTGCATAGCTTTGAGTATGGAGTCTTTTAAATTCTAGTGAATAAAAAAAACTTCACCATCACTCAAGACCATAAGAAACCAATAAAATATGTTGCCATGACTGCCAACAAAACACACGTAATAGAAAACGGATGACTTACCCAAAGGACAGGTTCGTAGACAGACACAAATAAAATCACTCACAAACACACGTACAAGCTTTCGCAATTGTTGGTCGCTTCTTCAGGAAAAGAGGAAGAAAGGAGAGGAGAAAGGGAAGGATATGGGTTTTAAGGAAGTGGAAAAGGAGTCCTTCCAATCCCAGGAGTGGAAGGACTAGCCTTAGGGGAAAAAAGGAAGGTAAATAAATATATAATTTCAGCCCGAACTACTTCGATTGCAAGCATTCTTGGAAATTACCTATACCCGATTATCTGTGTAATTAATGACATTTTATAGATTGTATGCAATAATAAAGAATTGTAAACCTATTACTCTTTCACAATATTTTACAGCAATGCAATTTTCAATCAAATAATATTACTATGAGCGTTAATATTACTGAGCACTTGTAGTTGGAACTCACTGTCCATGAAGAACAGTGTATTTTTCACTGTCTCCAAGGTTCTTGACTATTACGCTTATTAATACAATCACTAGATCTAAATGTTTGCTGATGTTTTACAACAATCTGTTAATGTGTTTCTTTTTCCTCATGTGATCACCGATGTCGGAATGCCCACCATGACTTAAACCATAAAACAGTTATACACTGAACACACTGCTTTATAATCAAAATGACCTTTCTTAATGAAAGTTCATTTCTTCTAATAGCAGTCATGGAATTGGCATGCATGTTTCAGCATTGCGTTTCAGAGCACTGCAGCAACAATGCCACTAGTATGAGAAAAAAAATCTCTTACATTTTGTCTAACATCAACATCTACACTGTTCTGACAGTGACTATGTAAGTGGCACTACAATCAGATGGTTTCATAGCTCTGCTACGGTAATACACTTGACGAAAATTCCACTCTAAGTAAATTATTGTTTGCTGTATCGATACTGGTACTGTGATTATGAGTATGGGACTGTATAGGTTAGACAAATAAGCTGAAATTTATTAATATCTCGTGTTGTATTCCATTTAATCTAGCAAAGTCTCAAATGTTTGAGAAAGTTTAAAAAACATATTTCAAAACTTTCGGAACACAGCGATGAAAACCGGGACAATCTCAGCTTTCCATAATGTTTGGTCACCCTAAGCTTGAGAATAAAGAAAAGTTAAAATTGTAACAATCACATATAGAGACAACCTTATTTCCAGTTGTGTTAAATCAAAAATGGTTACTCAGTTTTATTTGCAAGTATGTAATTAACACTGGGAGATTATTGCATAATAATTGAGCTTATCACAGAACAAAAAGTGTAACTTAACAAGAAATTCAGATTTGGCAAGGGAGTAAGACGGTTGTAGCCTTTCCCCAAGGTTGTTCATTATGTACATCGAGCAAGCTGTGAAGGAATGCAAAGAGAAATTTGAAGAAGGGATCAACATTTGGGAGTTTGCCAATGACACATAATTCTGTCAGAGACAGCAAAGGACCTGGAAGAGCAATGGAACGGGCAGTGTCTTGAAAGGGGAATACAAGATAAACATTAACAAGCGTGAACAAGGGTAATGGAATGCAGTGTAAGAATACCATGCGATGCTGAAGGAATCGGGTTTGGTAAAAAGACAATAAAAGTAGTAGATGAGTTTCGTTCTTTAGTGGCAAAATAACTTCTGATGGCTGAAGTAAAGAAGATATTAAATGCAGAATGGCTATTGGAAGCAAGGTGTTTCTGAAGAAGTGACAATTGTTGACATCCCATATTAGTTTAAATGTTAGGGAGTCCTTTATAAAAGCATTTGTCTGGAGTTTAGCATTGTATGAGAGTGAAACATGGACGATAAGGAGTTCAGACAAAAAGATGATAGCTTTCGAAATGTGGTGCTACATATGAATTATGTAGATTAGATGGCTAGATCATGTAACAAATAATGATGTGCTCAATAGAGCTGGGAAGAAAAGGAGTTTCTGGCATATCCTGACTAAGAGAAGGGGTAGGTTAGTGAGAGACATTCTGGGACATTAAGTAGTCATCAACTTCACATTAGAAGGAAGTGTGTGGGCTAAAAATTGTAGAGAGAGACTGAGAGATAAATTTAGTAAGCAGGTTCAGAAGGTGGTTGGTTGCCATTCTTATTCAGATATTAGGCAGCTTGCACAGAACAGGGTAACATGGACAGCTGAATCAAACCACATCATTAACATTTAATGTTGTCTACAATATGGATAAATACGCTGTTAGTGAAACCGTGTTTCTTTGTTAATTTATATTTAGGGAAGGCATTCTCTCTCTCTCTCTCTCTCTCTCTCTCTCTCTCTCTCTCTCTCTCTCTCTCTCCCCCCCCCCCTTTTTTTTAAGATCACTAAGGCTGGTATTACACTTTCAAATTATTGGACAAAGAAATATTGGACGTAGTGTGCGGGAACATCGTTCAATTTTTCATCCAATCTAGGGCCTCGGCCTAGATTTGATCAAAGAAAATCGCTCGTCTTCTGTTTCCTGCAGTGAGAAATGTGACCGCTTGGAGCGCTAGTAGTCTACAGCTTCCTTGCCACTACAGCTGTTTTATTTGGAGGTTACATATCTGACATTACTTGGACATAACGTTCGTATTCGTAAACATGGCTAGTAGTGGAATGTTTGTGTAGTGTTTTCTAGCAACAACAAAATTTAAAAAAATCAGAAGGGGCGTTGTATAACAGGTGACAAGGCCAATTCACACTGTCCGTCACGTCAATTCGCGTAGTCCAATACCCTGCGGCAAAAGTGAGGTTGAGTTACAATCCGTGATGTAAAAAAGTCATTATATACTATCGGAATTGAAGAAGCAATACCCCTAAATCTTAATACGGCCGAAGCAGATTGTAGAATGTATGATTTTGGTAACGTGGTGTGCTAAGTTCTGGGAAATGAAACAACTTTCAAAACATCGGCATCTGTTTGCAAGCGAATTTGTACATATAAATGCGTCAGCCAATTTTTGTAAGTAAATAAAAAGAGCCTATTTACTTCATCAGCAATGTCCCCCCCTTACATTGTTAATAATGTCATAAACAATTTAGATCATCCTCTTTGTAAGTGCTCACATTTTCCATTTAAAACATTATTTAATGAAACTTGCTTTATCAACTTAACAATCTTATTCGTATACACTGTTTGAGTCAGCCTTTTTGTTACTCTGTTGCAAACTGTGAAGGATGAAGAGCGACAAAATAATTAGCAGTGAACGGCCTGGCTGTTCTGCCGACGGCATAAAAAAGGAAAATCCTCCCGGTCCCGTGACAAATTTTATTTATCTCTCCCTGACACCCACGGTTTCATCCAAGTGCGTTTCCTTTTCTTTTTTTTCTTCCTCCTCTTCTAAATGCAGACACAACGCAACTGTAGTATAAACAACAGCTCAGCATAACACCGCCATCCTGAAGCAAATTTGACAAAATATTGGATGATAGTGTAATGCCCCCTTTTGCGTTTCATCCAATTTCTTTGTCAAAAAATATGACCAATTTTTCATTCAATTTTTTCGTCCAATTCTTTGTCCAATAATTTGATAGTGTAATACTGGCCTTATGAACACCACCAGTTCATTGTTACACTAATGAAGATACAAATTTTCTGTTGCTCATCATGGACTTTCAACAGACAGTATCTTCCCTTTTGTTAGACAACAAATGCTTTTTTTTCTTTTTTTTATTATTTTATTTTTTTGTTCTACACAAAACATCTCTCACATAATTGATTGACTATGCTTTTGAAACATCTTGCAATTCATGTTACATTAAGTCACATTGTGGGCTAGAAATAAGTGGTTCAAGAACATTCTTTTGAATTCCAGGGTTATGCGCCTTTGTATGATAGATTTGAAAGCTTTTACTTACTCTATGTGTACCGTAGAGTACGTGATTGTTGGAATCAACCAATTTGCAGTGTTCCTGGTGCAGAGGTTACACTCAAAGACAGAATTACGAGAGATTATGGGTGGACATTTGAGTAAGTTTCCAGATTTGCCAATTTATTTCTCTTTTCTCAGCATTGTAATTAAGTGTCTTTGCTTAATAGGAGGGAAATGCTAAGTAGATTCTTAGCAACACAGTACAATATTGTTATGTATGTATTCTGTGTTATTTCAGGATTCAAGAATTATACTGTCTGGATAAATGTACTGAATATTATTTTTTAGTAAGCAGTGTTCATCAACTTTCATGAATTTTCAAAATTAGATATATATTTGCACAATCAGCTGATCTGTATTTTCCCCCTAACATCTGCTTTGTCACCATCATGTGGTATAATCTTGCCCTGGGTAGGAGTTGGCTAAAGTCTCGATCAGTGGCATGGTGTGCGTCGCGGTGCCTCCGTAGGAGAGTTGGGTTGGCAATGTAGTACATTTCGAGTAGCCAATGGCGTTTAACTGCGATTTTACGAATGTCATTATTTTAAAGGTTGTGGTTTGGCAGGAACCTAAGAGTACAGCTTAAATTGTTGCGAGTGAACAGGAGAATGTTAAGATTTTTATGAAAATGTCATGATGTTAAAGGATGTGGTTAGACAGGAACCCAAGAGTACAGCTTCAATTGTTGTTATGATTTTTACGAACATGTCATGATTGCAACGGATGTGGTTATGGAGGAACCGAAGAGTACAGATTAAATTGTTGCAAGCGTTCTATGAAATTATGAACATTGAAAAAATTATAGTAATTCATATAATTTGATAGACACACGCATTTCAATTTACATAACAACAAAGTATTACATCTGAAGCAAAAGACAGTGCATGTGGAGAAACATAGTTTTGTAGTATGCGATGTTCTACATTCAAATACTGTGATTCATTTTTAAAATAAAATCATTCAAACGTGATGTTAACACATCTATTTACACATCTTGTAAGAATGTGTGCCGCCGTTCATCCCAGCATCCGCAGCGACCTATTGCCAACAATGCCGCACCACGTCATGTAAGTACATTAGGCCATGCCGCTGATGGAGACTTTTACCTAGGAGTTATATAGTCATGACTTCATTCCACATCTCCAAAAAGTTTAAAACAATGTTTTTAACCCTTTAAAGCATAGTGTAGCTGATCAGCTACACACCTTACTTTTCCATTATCTCTCAAAATGATGAAAAGTTTACCACAAATTCATTTGTTGTAGCTGCTTGTATACATAGTGTTACATATGCTAGTAGCTTGTCCTAGAAATTATAAATCACAGAGTACTTCTGCATCAGTTCGACAGCTGCATTGAGTTACTCCTAATATGTGCATTTGTTTACTTGAGTATTCCTCCTTTGCAATGTAAAAGTAGTCAGTCGCCTACCATTGTTGCATTATAAGTTACTGGACAGATGAGAGGCACAATAGTGACTTCACTGCATCAAGTACATTGTGGAAGCACTATACAGCTAACCAACTACGAGCATTTTGTTTTGAGTAGTGTGTAATTATTTTAAGGGCTTTCTTTTTTTCTATATTTTTCTCAGTATATACTTACTATACATTAATCATGGTATTTTTTATAGCTTCAAAGAAAGTCTTGCATTAAAGGGTTTAACTTTTTGGGGACAATATTTTGTTAAGTAATGACTGTATAACACATGTCAAGATTGAATTACACCAATTGATGGTCTGTTAACTGATTGAAAGCAGTTCTAAAAAGAAAAAAAAAAAAAATGGGTTTGAGCCGTTCGTGCAAATATGTTCTTCCACAATATATTTAAATTTATGTAATAAAGAAGTAAATATTGGTGATTTGGGGTAGAATTTTATGAATTAATACAGGGTGCATAAAAAAATGTATACACAGCGTCATAGAAAATTTATTTCCTTTTCTACAATGTTAAATTTCTGGAAATGGAAAGCTTAAAGTCAAATTTAAAAAATAAATGTACTTAGAAAATGTGATTAATGTTCAAACTGGTGGCAGTCAGCATCAATACATTTCTGAGTATGAGTCACCACTGATTCCGTACATCGTACCGAAGTGTTCAGTGAGATTTGTGCGCACAACGCTTGAATCTCATTCCAACGTGTGTCCGGGTTATTTGGTTTACATTTGTACTCCTCATCTTTTACTGTGCCCCATAATAAGAAATCCAGCTGGCCGCGGGGACTGAGGCACTCCAGCCACGGTCTGCACGGTCACTACGGTCGGGGATTCGAATCCCCCCTCGGGCATGGATATTTGTGCCGCCTTAGTATAAGGTAGTTCGTAAGTAGTTTGTAAGTTTAGGGACTGATGACCCCGTAGTTAAGTCCCATAAGCTTAACAAACATTTGAACATTTGAAGAAATCCAGCGGCATGATGTCTGGAGAGCTTGCATGAAACTTGATTGGTCCCCTGCATCCTATATACCTGCCTGGCACATTGTGATCCAGGTATGCTCGTACGTCCCTATGATAGTGCGTCGGGGCGCCATCTTGTTGGAAATAACTCATCATTACCGTATAATGCACAAATGGCAGAGAATATGGCCTCAGCAAGCATTGTTAGGTACGTTTCTCCAGTAACAGTACCTTCAAAGCGGAAAGGCCCAGTGAGTCCCCTTGCAGCAGACAGACCACACCACACATTTACACCAGGCAAATTCACAGCCTTTTCAACTGTAATGTGAGGATTAACTTTAGCCCAGTACACACAATTGTGCCTATTGACAGTTCCATGGAGTTTGAGTTGGGCTTCATCCAACCAAATTATGCTACACATAAATCCCGGTTCATGTCTCACGATCTCCTGAACCCATTCACAAAATTCTAACCTTCAATCTGGATTGTCGTCACTTAGCTGTTGCACCAGCCTTGGAATGTACACATGAAACCTGCCTTTCTTCAGAATACGTAGCACACTACTAGCACTTACATTACTCTCATGTGCTGCTTACCTTGAAGATTTTTGAGGCGAATGCTGAAACAGTTCAAAGACTGTAGCTGTGGAATCATCACTTGTAGCTGTACGAGGTTGCCCTGATCGACCTTTATGCACATCACACACTGTTCCACGAATTTCGAATTTCTCTCGTAGACATGTAATTGTTAACCTTGAAGTTGGTTCTGTACCATACTCACTTTTCCACTGTGTTCCAACCGCAGCTACATTCTCAAACTTCCAGTACCACTTAATTATCAGCTTCCGCACTTAAAAGCTCAACTGCACATCTGCCATGTTGAAGTTACTTCCTTGCCACTGCTGCCACCTGTTGAAGAAACATAACGTTACTTTCTCACAGATATTTGAACTGTTTATTTCCCATTCTACATGGTTAAAGTGGGTATACATTTGTTTGATGCACCCTGTATTTCTCTAAACTGAAAGTTGATCACTTACACCTTCAATCCTACAGTCTGTAAACTGTTGGATGACAGAGTTTGGGGGAATGGGGTAGTGGAGGAAGCAAGCCCCCCCCCCCCCACTTGCACCACTAAAGGCAAGGGAGAGAGGCGAGCAGGGAAGACAAGACACGCCTATGTACCGCAGTGCTAGCAGCACAAACTATGTGGCATGCTTTAGCAAAAATACAAGTCAGTCCCATCGTTTAAGTTGCTGATTGTAAATGAAACAAAGCAAATTGCACATAAGTATGGTTGATAATGATCCTAAATACAGGAATAACACTTTTAATTATCTATTGCACAATATGGAACACTGGTATGCAAACAATAACAAAGCAGACAACAGGTTGTCTCGCACAGCACATTCAGTCAGTAATGTTGGCTGCACCCTCGGAACATCCACTGTCATCTAAAGCCTCTTGACGTTTATTGATTTGTACTGATTCAGGAGTAAGGAGAGCTCTGCCATCTAATAGTTTAGATTGTACTTGGCCATGCTTAGATGTGGCTCAGTCTGATTTGAAATCTATGGGGGAAGCAACTCAGTCCGAAAATGAATCAATCAAATCAGTATCCTACTGTGTGTTGAATGAAAGGAGAGGAAGAATAAATATATTTTTACAGTAAATCATTGCTTATTGTGATACCAGTAGATTGACTTTTTCTGTTGGTTCTTTTGCTGCATAAACCTAAGGATAAGACAATTTCCAACTCAGCAGCAAGTTACATTTAATTGTCTATGAGAGAAGGAATCATTTTGTTTGCACTATTCAATCTCCTAATCCCCTCTCACTTTCTGTTCATCTCTGCCATCCACCCTCTCCCCCTATAGCCATCTGTCATCTATGTCAATCTCCTCTTCCATCTGTCATCTAATTCTTTCTCTTTGCTTTATCTTTCTATTTCCTGCCCCCCTCTTCTCTTTCCCTTTATCCAGCTCCTCCCACTCTGAACTCTCTCTCTCTCTCTCTCTCTCTCTCTCTCTCTCTCTCTCTCTCTCTCTCTCTCTCTCATCCTCCTCCTTGCTGTCACTTTTCTTGCTCTTCCTGTTGACATGTCTTACTCTCACCCCCCTCCTCTGTCTCTTTTTAAAAGTAATGTGTGTACCAAATTTGGTAGAAATGTACACATACTGACCATGTGCTGTTATAATAATCCACATGGATACTCTGCAAAACACATTGAAGTGCATTGCAGAGGGTTCATTGAACCACTTTTATGATATTTCTTTATAGTTCCTCTCTCTAATAGCTTGCGGGGAAAAAGAAACACCTAAATCTTTCTGTTTTCAATCTTATTTCTCTTATTTTATTATGATTGTCATATCTCCCTATGTAGCTGGGTGCTAACAATGTTTCCATTCTGAAGAGAAAGTTTCTGAAAGGAATTTCACAAATAGATCTCGCTGCAACAAATATTGCCTTTCTTCTAATGATTTCCACCCCAACTCGTGCATCATTTCCGTGACACTATCTCCCTTATATCGTGATAATACAAAAAAGCTGCCCTTCTCTGAATTTTCTCTAAGTCGTCTTTCAGTCCCACCTTGTGTGCATCGCACAATGTGCAGCAATATTCGAAAATAGGACGCACAAGTATAGTGTAGGCAGTTTCTTTAGTTGAACTGTTACTTCTTCTAAGTGTCCTGCCAATGAAACATAGTCTTTGGTTCACCTTCCCTACAATATTTTCTATCTGTTCTTTCCAATTTAAGTTGTTCATAATTGTTACTCTTAGGTATTTTGTTGAATTTACAGCTTCAAGGTTTGATTGATTTATCGTGTAACTGAAGTTTAACGGATTACTTTTAGTGGTCATATGGATGACCTCACACTTATTATTAATGGTCAGTTGCGGGCAGAATTCAAATTTTTTGAATTTTGAATTCCCGCCCGCCATCTTTAACATCTTTGCCTTGGTTCTCTGGACAGAGTCTCTGCCTCTAGTGGCATCTCTGTCTAACTTCTTAACTTCTTTGGTTTCTATAGTATGTCTGCCTAGGTGTGTTTGCGTCTGTGTGAATGTATCGGTGTGTGTGTATTTGTTCACCTTCCTTTTCTTCCCCCAAGGTGGCGAAAGCTTGTATGTGTGTTTCTGTGTGATTTTATTTGTTTCTATCGACGAGCCGATCCTTTTGGTAAGTCATCTCTTTTCTATTTTTTATTTTTGTTTATCCCACCAGGAAATATATATACATATAATTTTTAGTATCTCCGGTTCAGAAAGGTATTAACGCGGTCTAGGCTAAACAATTTTCTCCTATATCATAAAGGCAACTGATTTCTCCTATGCTTGCGAGTAAACAAACTATGATAGCATTCTGATGCTCGCATGTTCGATACAAATTGACATTACGCAAATATTGATAGTCAGTCGTCATCAACAGCAGGCTGTCCAAAGCGATATACAATGGTCCTTCCAAATTACCGAAACTCTCAACCTCTAGTTTCCATCTCCTTGCTTTTCTACCTTTTTAGAGTCCGACCAAAACATGATTTGAAACCATAACCAAATATTCAGCTCATCTTCTAGTATCGGCCGAAACTGAAACTTGTGTAACTAACTTAAAATTTTGGTAAATTTATGTTACACACATATAACTGGTTTTGCACATGTACCAAGCCTTCGAAGCCTAACCAGGAGTCCATAGAAAGTGACATCTGACGTGTACAGATTTACTGTCCTAAACTTTCCATCAGGCAATATTATGCCAACCACTCCTTATGTTGGACTTCTGAGCCGGCACTTATGAATACCTTGTGCCTTGTATTAGTGAAGATATGTTGTTTCCCTCGCAGTTATTGTAGCACTTTGCGTTTCTAAAGGAAGTGCAAAGTGCAAAGCGCAATAGCGGGATATACACTAAGTTGTTGTGAGTAGGTATTGTCCTCAAAATAATGTGCGGGATCCCAATTAAGATACCTTTATTGCTAATGACATTTTAATACAGGCATAACATTTACACCTTACTCTAACACTCATATGGTAGCAAAATTTTGGAGTCTGAGTTTAGTTCTTGTCACCGACAGACTTGACTCGCATGCAGTGAAGTCCTCGTATGTACAATACTTCCTAAAATTTCTGCATAGTGTGCCTAGCATTGCTTATTTTCGACAGCAAAAGTTAGTTGTGGTGCCTCCTCATGCCATTCTTTAGAAATTCCATTAGTTTTGCACTCGATTGTAAGCTGCAGGCAGGTATTATTATTATTATTTTAATATATATATTAAACAAATGGGTAAACAAGTGTGGCTTAGGTTTGTGTAAATATGGTAGTTTTGGTAACAGTATGATTTGTTCCCGCCAGTAAATAAACTTCAATCGGTGCTGCAGAAAGCATTTTGAAAAATGTCACAGTTCTGACTAACAGTATGATTGTTGTCAGTGAACATATACACAAATTCAACAGGAAAAGCTGTGTACCACATGATAAACGTTTCCTTGACCCATATTGGCTATTAAAAAAAGTTCCTCTCTTTCAAAGAAACCATTAATAATAAAACTTTTCAGCATAACAATATGATAATACATTCAATTAAGTACAATACTGAGTAAGTTAAATTGTTAGAGTATAAGACTATTGTTAGAAGATAAGATTGTGTTGTTGTTGTTATTGTTGATGATGATGATGCGGTCTTCAGTCTGGAGACTGCTTTTATGCATCTCTCCTCTCTACGCTATTCTGAGCAAGCCTCTTCATCTCCTCATAAGAATGGCATTCCACATCCATTTGAATCTACTTACTATACGCTTCTCGTGGTCTCCCTTTGTGATTTTTCCCCTACACAGTTCCCTCCAGAGCTAAATTTACATTTCCTCGATGTCGAAGAATCTGTCCTAGTACTTTTGCGTTACATCATGATTAATAAGAAAATAAAAGTTTTATGCCTGAGGAAAGATTCCTAGTAGCTAAATGGTGTGTTGCCAACTGAGGTATGAGATAGTGTTTTTGTTGACCGACTCCTTCTTGAACTTGCCCTGACTCCATCTGTAAGTTGATGAAAGCTAGTTTCGGCCAAGCTGAAGATGTCTGTATTGGCGAGTTGAGAGAATGCCCGTTCACGTCTCCAAACTGAGCTGACAAAACTAATGTGCAATTCAGTTTTCTTTGACTCCTATTACCATTACATTCATAATTTGATTTCATTTTATAAATACATACTCATTTTATAAATGAGTTGATAAACAGGAATTTCCGAGGATTAGTGCGCTTGCCCTGTAGTGTGTTTGCCATATGGTGCAGTGGGTAGTACATGCAGGCTATGAAGTAGATGTTATGTTTATTGCCTCCTGCACATTTGTTTAATGGACAAAATAATAGTGTATAGATTATCAGACCAACTGTGTGATTAGATTGAAGAGTTTTTAGCTAACACAACACGGTGTGTTATTGAAAGGGAGAAGTGTCTTCAGACATGAAAGTGATGTCCAGCCTGGCACAGGGGAGTGTTTTGGGACTATTGGTGTTTACAGTCTGTGTAAATGATCTGCTAGACAACGTAATTAATTAAATGAGATTTTTGTGGATGCTGGTGTAGAATATTGCGAAGTCACAACAGTGGAAGTGTTGGAGGATCTGCAGCATATCCACACATCATGCAGGGAATGGCGATTGATATTTAGTATAAACAAGTGTTACATGTTGTATTTACATATAAAGACATATTTTTGATTATGTAATTACATAATAGCAGGGCAAACATTGGAAGCAGTTACTTCCACAACCTATCTGAGAGTAGTATGAGGGATCTGAAAAGGAACAAGGATTAATTGTGGGATAAGACAGATGCTGACCTGAGTTTCATTGGAAAAATCCTCAGGAAGTGTAGTCCATCAACAAAGGAAAAGGGGTTACAAATTACATATCCAGCTGACACTTGAATATTGATCATCAGTGTGGCTCTGTGCCAGATAGGGTTGCTAGAAGACAGAAAGAAGATACAATGGAGAGCAGCATGCAAAATTATTACAGAGATGACTAGGAAACCGCAGCGGCAGTTACAGGAAGACATACATTATGTATTTTGGTACAAAGTTCCGAGAGCATGCATTTCTTGAAGAGTCGGCCAATAACATTGCTTTTTCTTAAGTACGTCTTGCGAAAAAACTTGGAGGCATAAAATAAGATAGATTAGAATGCACAAGGAAACAAGCACACAACTGGATTAGGAGCATGGAAGTGATGATAGTACACAAAGTGCCCTCTTCCACACCCCATGAGGTGACTTGCAGAGTATGGAAAAATGTGCCAAGAAATATTGCTTCTCTTCGTAGTGGCGAGAATGTACATTTCAATATTTTTATGTAGTATCTAGCTTGAGGGAAATCTATTTGAGAATCCAGCAGTATTCAGTTAACATCTTTGGGCTTCATTTACTTTTGTAAAGGGCTTCCTTTGTAGATATTTCTCAAAGCAAATATTTATCATGTTCATAATTTAAACTGCCAAAGTTGGAGGGGAATAAGTCTAAACATGTAAATGCACGACATGGAGTTTTAGGGCTATATTACAACAAAGTTTCATGTAATTCTATCTTAACCAACAAGGTTTTCATTGTTATCAAACTTAGGGTTATGCAGAAATTTTTTTATAATGCTTTGGAAGGATATCAAGGCTATGAATGCTATATCATTATTAGACTGTCATTTCTTCACAAGTAAATTTGAACTTTGGGCTTGGTGTCACTGATCATTAAGTACATTCTCACTCTAGGTGTAAATAGCCTTCTCGATATCGGAACATTTCAGAAACCCAAACTGTGTTCTAGACAATGTCATTTGAGGTTAGGTGGTTGAGAAGCTGCTTGTACATTACCTTTTCTAGAATTTTTGAGAATGCCAGTAAAAGTGAAATCGGTCTGTAGTTTGATGGTAGATGTTTAATATCCGCATATTTTAACCAATCAGAAAAGTTCCAGTTGTAATAGACTGGTTACACAAATAACAGCATGCTTTAATTAACTTTGTTGATATTTTATCGTAACCACTAGAATGCTTTGTTTTTAAAGATTTTATTGTGGATGTTATATCTTGTGGTGAAGTGAGTGACATATTTATGTTCCTGAAATTATTTGTAAATGCTGGTTTCAAATACTCAAGGGCATTATTTACTGACCTTGACAATCCAATACTATCAGTAACAGATATAAAGTACTTGTTAAACAGATTTGCCACACTATGACCATCCGTTACTAATGTATGACTTTACAAGTGGTTGATTGATCACATTCTTCATCCTAGCAGTAAGAGTTTCTCTGTGGACTTTATTTCTGAAGGTAGTGGTTTTTATGCCCCTGTTTATCCCGCACACAAAGGAAAGAAAGCAATTTTGTATATTCTAGTTGTTACCCAAGAAGTAGGTCTTTCACCTTCAGATCGCCACATATCCTCCAGTGACCCCATGTATCGATATGATACAGCCTTCAGAATTACATTTCTTCTTACAGTGTACCATTTTCCATTATAATAATGACAACTGCATTGTATTCAATACACTTCACAGAATAACAATTTCATTGACCTCCAGTTGCCGCACTTCGAATCGAAGTGGTGTGTGATGGTCTTTTGCACAAACACACAATTTTCTGTTGGTGTTGTTTAAATTTGAATAAAGTAACTAACTGTCATATTGAATGGAAACCCCTTCAGTTGTATGATACTCATTTATTGAACCAACTGGTTCCATGGCATTAGTGCCACATCATCAGGGTTATCTGTCTACGCAAACACCACTAACAATCGCGTTGGTTATGGTATTTTACATTTGGGCTACAAAAAAGAAAATTGTAGGTGACTCTTGATGACCCAACGTTCTCTGGTCCTATTCCATAAGATAATAAGTAAATTGGATTGTCCGAATTGAAACGATGTGGAAATGGTAAATATGAGACAGTTAAGCATACACACCGGTGGCTGTGTGCTGGGGCTGACTATCGTCAATTATGTAGTGCTCGTGACAAGACTTGGTATGTCAGAAGCGCGCGGGTGCAAAAATCCAATTGAGCCCGAGGTGGTTAGCGCTCTGAAACAAGTATTGTAGCAGAGAAGATTGAGTTACATCTTACATATAAAAAAAGTGTTCTTAAAGAGAGAATGAATTTATATAACTATTTTACATTGTAAAACAAGAAACCGGCTTTTTTTTATAATTATGTCATGAAAGATAGATTTTTTGAACATAAGTTTTAGTCTGGCAATAAAATAATAGCATATACATTATATCTTACATTACCATATTAAATATTTTGCATTTAAATAGTGTTTAAGTAGGTCCTCTTTGGGTGTCCTACATGCCTTACGTATTACTATTTCAACAATCAAAATTTACTAAGATGTATAGATGGTGCAACTCAAGTTGTCCATTGAGTATGTATATTGGGAGACACTTCTTGCATCTTAATATTTCAATCGCCTCTAGAATATTAAGATTCTTTCCCTGTGGGTTCACCACTTTCACACTGTTTGGCAAACACTTTTAACTATGTTTTAGAATGTGATGTCTTGGCCCAATTTCCAACTGAAGCTAACAAAATAGTTACATGGTATAGATATGTTGATGACATTTGGCTGCTCTACTAAAGAAGAATGTCTCAGCTTCATAGAAAAATTAAAAAGCTTTGAAAACAACATTCAATTTACTATGCAACAAAATGTGGATGGTGCTTTACCCTTCCTCGATCTCAAGATCACCCTAATAGGTTCTACCATTCAATATGGCATTTATAGAGCTACGACGACAGACCTGGTAATCCATAGTTTGTCTAACCACCCCTTGCCATATAAAATGGCAGTCTTTAGGGCATTACTGCATGGAATGTACAATAACCCCCTTTCCTAGGAAGACAGAGATACAGAGTACCAGCTAATTCAGTATGTAGCCTTTTCCAACAGATGTGATGACTTTACAAGTGGTTGATTGATCACATTCTTCATCCCAGCAGTAAGAGTTTCTCTGTGGACTTTACTTCTGAAGGTAGTGGTTTTTCTGCCCTGTTTATCCCCCACACAAAGGATAACATCAACAAGGGATTTCTGAGAAAATTCAATAAAGCTCAGACAAACACATACAACTGTTTAATTAGGACAGTTTACAACTCACCGCAAAGACGTGGTGACGAGCTGCGACAGGCAGATAGAAAAGACACACGTATACAAAACATTCAGCTATCGGCCATGGCCTTCTTCAGAAAATAGAACACTCACGCAATCACACAGGCACACAACACAGTCATAAAACCATCACTCCGACAAAATCATGCACCTGATGAAAGGTATTGCAGAAGACATGTACTAAGCTCTTCCGATAAAAGACGTCACTATGATGGAAGCGTTCAGCATATTGGCACCAGCATATTGAAGAGAGACAACAAAGGAGGGTTGGACAAAAAAGTATGACAGACTCTCCAACATAGTCCCTATGGCTGTTGTGGAAGATCAGCACGACATCACTTCTCTCTTACTATAAATTGTGAGAGAAGAATTACAACAGTTCATGGCAGCCAGGACTATTAGACCGAGTGAGCATCAGATTATGGCCATGGATGTAAGTCACGAGGGAACCGATGCCGCTGAGGAAGAGGTATTTCAGACATTAGCTACTGTCTGCCCCACCAATCGCACCCGACGTGAAGAATGGTGTCACCCTGCTATGACTTATGCTGCAGCTGCCAAACGGCAGCCTATGAACTGGCTGACGTGGCCTAAACCAATTCCCCTGGCACCTATGATGCCCCCCATAAGAACTGACGTGTGGATGACAGAAGACAACACACCACTGTGTTTCCACTGTAGGCGCCCTGGACATGTTGTATGCTACTGCAGAGAGAGAAGGCGAGTGTTCAACGATTATTTTGCTGCAAGACATCAGCCATCAGAGCAGTTCTATCCCAGGTGGTCACCTGCTGATGAGTTCAGTCAACCTATGGGAAGAAGCCCATCTCCGTACCCTGGATGAGGTCGCTCCCTGACATGGCGCTGCCGTTCACCATTGCCGTACAGAGGTACTAGCCTCTCCCCTAGCTGCCGTACCCAGGAAAACTAAGTGAATCGACCATCTACAGAAATGAGGCTGCCTCAGATGAAAATCGTCCATGGATGACAGTCGCTAAGATGTCGGGGAAATCTAATTGATGTCATAGTCAACGGCCAACATGTCGGGACTCTGGTTGATTCTGGAGCTTCTTTCTCTGTATTGTTGGATAATCACCGCTGTGCGCTAAAGAAGACAATGTTCTGTGATACAGGGGCAACTGTGTTGAAGGTTGCAAATAGAAAGTACGTCCAGCCAGCAGGAACTTGTGTTGCAAGAATAACCATCAACAACAGGACCCAGCCATTCGAATTTGTCGTTTTAACTGAATGTAGTCACAATGTCATCCTTGTATGGGATTTCCTTCAGGTATCCCAAGCTGTCATTGACTGTGGAAGGACTGAGCTGCAAATTGAGGAAGTCGTCCCGCTGGGCACACGTAATTCAGAATTTTCTGGGAAGTTATTTGCCGTTGACAATGTGATAATCCCGCCGTTGATGAGAAGAGTTCCAGTCACAAACACAGGCGACTGGTTAAACTGTGAAGTGCTTGTTGATAGTAAACAGTTTATCAGGCTCACAAAACAAATTTACATACCAGCGGCTATCATGAGCATAACCGGTGGTTGTGGAGAGATTTAGATCACTGTCACAAGCAGTCACAACTTATCCCAAAAGAATGTGTATCGGGACAACTGAACCAATCCAGGACAGTAAGCTCAATGTCATCAACGGAGACCCATGCTCTGCTGTTAGTACAGTCCACATGCTGGAGGAAACAACCGTGGAACTACCAATAGGGCCCGGACTGACTAAGCAACAATGCCAGGGGGCGTCAGCTATACTATGCCAATTTTCGGGTGCATTCACACCCCAGCAGGAGAAAAGTCGGACGTAACTGTCCACAATAAGGCACCGTATCAATACTGGGGATCATCCGCAATTAGCCAGCGTTTGTATAGAGTGTCACCAGCTGAAAGACGGGTAGTTTGGGAGGAAATGGAAAAGATGTTGCACTATGACATTATTCAACATATGAAGAGTCCTTGGTCATCTCCTCGTAAAGGAGGAGGATGGCATGTGGCGATTCTGTATCAACTATCGGCGTCTGAACAAAATTACAAAGTAAGATGTCTACCCACTGCCGCACACTGACGACACCTTAGACTGCTTGAAAGAACTACATATTTCTCAACTACAGACATGCAGACAAGTTACTGGCAAATTGAGGTTGACGCAGCTGACGGGGAGAAGACAGCTTTTATTACACCTGACGACCTCTGTGAATTATGAATTAATGCCATTTGGATTATGTAATGTTCCGGCCACATTCGCACGCATGATGGACAACTTGCTTAGACACCTTAAGTGGGTGACGTATCTTTGCTATTTAGATTACAATGTAGTTTTCTCGAAAACATTTAAAGAACATCTGAGTCGCCTGTCAACTGTGTTAAAGTGTGTTTAGACACAGTACTCCACCTCAATCCAAAGAAGTGCCTCTTCGTTGCCAAAGAGATAAAAATCCTAGGGCTACTAGTCAAAGGAGATGGTGTCTGTCCTGATCCAGATAAAGTAAGGGCAGTCACAGAATTTCCAACTCCTCAGCACATTCGTGGTGTGAAAAGTTTTCTCGGGCTGTTCTCATACTACTGACGTTTCATAAAAGGATTTTGTAACAAGGCATGTCCATTGCAAGAACTTCTGCTGGGAGACACCAAGTTTTACTGGGATGAGACAAAAGAAAGCGATTTTCGGGCAGTTAAGGAGGCTCTAACTTCCGCACAAGTTCTAGCCTTGTACTACGCGAATGCGGAAACTGAACTACACTACAGACGCCAGTGGTTGTGGGTTTGGTGCAGTGCTTGCACAAGTTCAGGGAGGTGCTGAAAAGGTGATAGCCTATGCATCAAGAGTACTCTCAAGTCTTGCAGTTATCTGGGCTATCAGCAACGGAAGCATATGCCGCAATTACCTCCAGGGCATCTCGTACTGATTCCACTTGCAATAGCTCCATTCCACTGAGTTGGGATCGATCTTCTAGGGAGGTTCCCAAAGTCAACGACAGGTAACCAATGGATAATAGTCTGCAGTGACTACCTCATAGGCATCGCTGTCACCAAACCTGTGCCGCAAAATTCCTTGTAGAATACATTATTTTGAAGCATGGAGCACCATGTGTAATGATGTCTGATCGTAGAAACGTATTCCAGTCAAAACTAGTATCAGAGGTAATGTCACATTGCAACCTTGTCTACAGAATGACAATAGCATACCATCCTCGGACAAATGGTCTTACAGAACGTTTTAACAAGACATTAGCAGATATGCTGTCGATGTATGTCGAAGTTGAGCAGAAGGATAGGGATACGATAATGCCAGTTGTGACATTTGCTTATAATACCGCAAGACAAGACACCACAGGCTTCATGCCATTTATCCTGCTCCATGGCCGTGAACCTGAGACGACAATGGATACGCTGTTGTTGTTGTTCCAGCCGGATGACACTAGAATGATTATATGAAACAGCTCATCACCAGGGTCGATGAAGCAAGACAACTGGCTCGCATATGGACACTGGACACCCAGGAGAAGGACTGTCAGTGGTATAACGACAAGCACCGACCTGTTGTGTACAGCCCAGATCTGGTATGTGTTTTTAACCCTGTGTGGAAAGTTGGGCTATCAGAAAAGTTATTGAAGCGATACTTTGGTCTGTATTGTGTCATAGGCCGCCTGTCAGACATCATATATGAAGTTGAGAATTATGAGCCGTCGGTAATCATGCAGAAGGGAAGGATTCTCCAGAACTGCCATACAGAGGACCCATGACAAGATCAAGATCCAGGACATTGCAGCTGGCTCCAAAGGAAACCTAACGGCGGATTGCTGTTCTTTGAGGAGGGGTAGCAATGCCACGAGACCTCAATTTAACCCCGTGCTGGCGTGGCGCAATGGGTAGTATCACCGATTACGGTGCTGAAGGTCGTCGATTGAATCCCGTCCACCGCCAAAAATTTATTTCTTTGTAATTATCACTTCCAGTACGGCCTACATGTTTCTTGTGTTAACTATTCTTCTAATTTCTGGTACATTCTGTCTGTGTATAAATAGCAGAGCACTCTGCCCAAGAGGCAGTCAGTGCAGTGTGTATGTTTGAGTTCCCAATAAACCTACTTTCATTATAAGTGCTGTGTTTAGTTGACAACCCTGCCTTCAAAGTCAAGCCTGCTTCCATTTCAATGCGACAATATAAATTGTTTCAATTCGGGCAATCCAATTTATTTATTATTTCATGGAATAGGACCAGAGAAAGTTGGGTCATCAAGTTTCACCGAGAGAAAAATATGAAATACTTTGAGTACTTTTCACCTGTAATTTTTTTATCTATAGCCTAAATGTAAAATACCATAACATGATTGTTAGTAGTGGCATTTGCTGTTCTTTGTATGCAGATAACACTGATGATGTGACTCCAATGTCACAAAACTAGTTGGTTGAATTAACGAGTACCATAGAGCAGAAGCGGTTTCCATTCAATATTACTGAAGTTTACAGCTGCTGGTGCCCACTATATATAATTTGTTGCAATTAACTGTCAGTTTTACTAGGACTACATGAATGTAAAGAATAAAAAATTGTTGTTTTTCTCCATTCTTCAAAATCAACATACAAAATAACAACCTAAATCATCACCAAACACTAGCTTGCATGATTATTATAAAGAAAATGTTTCTTAATGATAGTTAATCTTTCTGTTCAGGTGCACAGATTACCAACACAGACTTTCTTAGCCTTCATTAACCCTATGTGCACTGTTAAGAAAGACAGTCTAATCAAAAAAAGATACACACAAATTACACTTCATATAAAGTTGGATAGAATCAAGTGGGCTGAGATCAGATGAAGTGACCAGTAAATAGGCCACCTTTTCCTATCCACATATCAAGGAATGTCTCAAATGAAGTGTTCACAAAACCTCAGTCCAAAGGAAGGTAGGGGCTTCATGTTTACAGCTGCTGGTGCCCACAATATATAATTTGTTGCAATTAACTGTCGGTTTTACTAGGACTACATGAATGTAAAGAATAAAAAATTGTTGTTTTTCTCCATTCTTCAAAATCAACATACAAAATAACAACCTAAATCATCACCAAACACTAGCTTGCATGATTATTATAAAGAAAATGTTTCGTAATGATAGTTAATCTTTCTGTTCAGGTGCACAGATTACCAACACAGACTTTCTTAGCCTTCATTAACCCTATGTGCACTGTTAAGAAAGACAGTCTAATCAAAAAAAGATACACACAAATTACACTTCATATAAAGTTGGATAGAATCAAGTGGGCTGAGATCAGATGAAGTGACCAGTAAATAGACCACCTTTTCCTATCCACATATCAAGGAATGTCTCAAATGAAGTGTTCACAAAACCTCAGTCCAAAGGAAGGTAGGGGCTTCATTATGTTTGTACCAGTCACTGGTGAATAGGTGGGATATGGTCCAATAACCTGGGTATTTTCTGTAGATGCATACTTCAGAGTTATGAGAAAGATTTTTGCTTATAAAATTTGACTTTTTTGATTCTTGATCTCTGGGTCCATTACATCAAATGGATAATTAACCTTTTTCCATCTTTCTTGCAAATCTGCCCTATATGCTGTAATTTGATGGTGTGCCTGCTGGAGAGAGGATGAGAATTTTGCGCGGGCACATACATGTGTGTGGAGGGGGGGGGGAGAGGGGTTGCAGTTGCATGTATGTTCCTTAGGATTGGTGGTATTTGTTTAACATTTACTTCTATATTTTACTCCGGTTACTTCTTAGAACAACTTGTTAAAAACATCTGACTTGGTTGAAAACTTGCATACTATTTTAGCCTATATCTTTAATTCGTAGCATGCCTTGTACCTTTCATAAATTCTTGATAAATTCTTAGTAATTTAGTCTAACTTCTTATATATTTCTCATGTTTGTTCAGTCATGTTTTCTGTTCTGCTCACTTTTCACTTATTATGTGAGTAATTCACATCTTTGTTTACTGCAATGGAGTAAATAGTTAATGATCATTACATTTTTAGATTTACAGGTACTGAAACACAGTGCCTAAATTTGGGCTCTTACAATTACCTTGGATTTGCCGAAAAAACTGGTCCATGTGCTGATGCTGCTGAGAAGTCTATAAATGAATGTGGCATCTCCACATGCAGTCCTGTACAAGAGCTAGGTATAGTAGACAATAATAATAATAATAATAATAATGTCTTGTTGTCCATAATGTATATGATTAGTATAAGCAATTACCATCTAATACTTAATGGAAATCATTCATTATCGGACTTCTCTCAGCTTGCTCTTGTTGAAGCTATGGTGATGGTTTCTCCCACGTTTGAAATGTAGGAAATATCCAAATTTTAAAATTCTGCCATACATCAAAAACAGTTAAATTATTGTTCTAGTCTTCCCATACATGATGTTGTATTTGGACTGTTATGAGATGGAATGCTTGCCATTATTTCAATTTTTAATCAATTACACCTTTGCATACCATTACTTTTAAGGGTAATGGACAGTCGGTGGAAGTGGGATCCTTGTTGGCTCACTTTGTCAATAAACTTGGTTGTCCTAACCAAGAGAACGCACAATTAGTTGTGTAGCTGCTCTTCTATATTGTGAAAGTCTTTTCATTATCTAGGCATGGTTATTTGTAAGCATAATGGATTCAAAATCTAACATGTAAGCATTGAATCCATGAAGAAAACTATGTAAATTCGATTGTCTTTGTAGAAAATGTCTGTTTAAATAAAACCTATCTATAAATGTGAAGGCACATCATTATGTTTTAAATCCAAATAATAATTATTATTATTACAATGAGCAACACTGATCGCATTATCATAGTCATGATAGATACGAAGCCAACACCGATCACAGTAGTACAGGTTTATATGTCAACTAGCTCTGCTGATGATGAGGAGATCTAAGAAATATATGAGGAGCTAAAGGAAATTATTCAAAC
Source organism: Locusta migratoria (assembly GCA_026315105.1). Taxonomy (NCBI): domain Eukaryota; kingdom Metazoa; phylum Arthropoda; class Insecta; order Orthoptera; family Acrididae; genus Locusta; species Locusta migratoria. The sequence continues at coordinate 329,761,321 of CM048750.1, forward strand.
CATTAAGGGAGAGGAAAACTTAATCGTCATGGGAGACTGGAATTGCGTAGTAGGACAAGGAAGGGAAGGGAAGATAGTAGGTGAATATGGTCTGGGCAAAAGGAATGAAAGAGGAAGCCACCTGGTAGAATTTTGTGCAGAACATAATTTAGTTATAACAAACAACTGGTTTAAGAATCGAGAAAGAAGGTTGTATACGTCGAAAAGACCAGGAGACACCTGAAGATACCAGATAGATTTTATAATGGTAAAACATACATTTTGAAGCCAGGTTTTAAACTGTAAGACATACCCAGGGGCAGACCATAACTTATTGGTCATTAATTGTAGGAGGAAACTGAAAAAACTGCAGAAAGGTGGTAATGAGATGGGACCTGGATAAGGTGAAGGAACCTGAAGTTCTTGAGAATTTCAGAGGTAGCTTTAGGCAACAATTGACAGAAACGGGGGGAAATAAAACAGTAGAGGAGGAATGGGTAGCATTGAGAGATGAAATAGTGAAGGCAGCAGAGGACAAAAGCCGGCCGCAGTGGCAGTCACGGTCTGCACAGCTACTACGGTCGGGGGTTCGAATCCCCCATCGGGCATGGATATTTGTGCCGTCCTTAGTATTAGTTAGTTCATAAGTAGTTTGTAAGTTTAGGGACTGATGACCCCATAGTTAAGTCCCATAAGCTATACAAACATTAGAACATTAGAGGACAAAATAGGTAGAAAGGCAAAAGCTACAAAAAAATCTTTGGATATCACAGGACATGCTAAATTTAATCAACGAGAGGAGAAAATATAAAAATGCAGTAAATGAAACAGGCAACATGGAGTACAGACGACTAAGAAATGAAATTGACAGGAAGTGCAAAATTGCTAAGCAGGAGTGGTTAGAAGGCAAATGGAAGGATGTAGAAGAATGTATAAATAGACAAAAATAGATACAGCCTACAGGAAAAATAAAAGAAACATTTGGAGATAAGAAAAACAGCTCTATGAATATCAAGAACACAGATGGAAAACCAGTTCTCGGCAAGGAAGGGAAAGCTGAAAGGTGGAAAGACTATATTGAGAGGCTCTATGAAGGAAATGAACTTAGAGGCAATATTGTAGGAAGGGGAGAAGAAGTAGATGAGGATGAAATAGGAGGTAATATACTGAGAGCACTGAAAGACCTAAGATGGAACAAGGCCCCTGGAGTAGATTACATTCCATCAGGGCTACTGAAGTCTCTGGGAGGATCAGCCGTTACAAAACTGTTTCACCTGGTGTTTAAGATGTACGAGACTGGCGAAGTACCCTCAGACTTTAAGAAAAATGTTATAATCCACATTCCAAAGAAAGCAGGTGCAGACAGGTGTGAAAACTACAGAACCATCAGTTTAATAAGTCATGGTTGCAAAATATTAACACGAATTATATACAGAAGGATGGAAAAACTGGTAGAAGCCGACCTCGGGGAAGATCAGTTTGGGTTCAGGAGAAATGTAGGAACACGGGAGGCAATACTCACTTTACAGCTTGTCCTAGAAGATTGATTAAGAAAAGGCAAACCTACATATCTAGCTTCTGTAGATTTGGAGAAGGCTTTTGATAATGTTGATTCGAATAATCTCTTTCAAGTTCTGAAGCAAGCAGGAGTAAAATATAAGGAGCGTAAGGTTATTTACAACTTGTACAAAAACCAGACAGTGGTTGTCAGAGTTGAAGGGCATGAAAGGGATGCAGTGGTTGGAAAGGGAGTAAGACAGGGTTGTAGCCTTTCTCCAGTGTTATTTAATTTGTACATTGAGTAAGCTATAAAGGAAAGCAAGGAGAAATTTGGAGAATGAATTAAAGTTCAGGGTAAAGAATTAAAAACATTGTGTTTTGCCGACGACATAGTAATTCTGTCAGATACAGCAAAGGACCTGGAAGAGAAGTTGAACGGAATGGACAGTGTGCTGAAAGGTGCATATAAGATTAACAAGAGCAAAACAAGGGCAATGGTGTGCAGTCGAAGAAAATCAGGTAACGGAGAAGGAATTAGATTAGGTAATGAAACAATAAAGTAGAGATATGAGTTTTGTTACTTGGGCAGTAAAATAACAAATTTTTCCGACAAACTGACAATCTTCTTTTTTCGCGAACAATACGTAACAGGAATAGGAGGGAGAACCGATAGTGGTACTCAAGGTATCCTCCGCTTGCGAAGTATGGATGTAGATGTAGAATGTGAAATCTGTAACTTGCTGTTCAGTATTGGTTTGTATTGACAGAGATAAAATTGGTGTCACCGACATACATTTACCAAAATACTTCTGTTATCATGGCAATATATGCAACAGGGTGATATATTGTTAATGTGGTGCACCATGTCGCTAACAATCACTCTATTGGGTCTGTGCTGCTGTAAGCTGTAATTACAAGCATAGCATAACATAAAATTTAAATTTGTATCTTTTCTACCCCTGATGAGATTTTCATGAAATGATGTATGTGTAAGTTACTCCATGCTGTGTCCAAGTTACCTGGGAAAATTTGTAAATAAGAGTTTTCTGATAGACGGACAGACAGACATGATGGTTACTAAAAATACTTGAAACTACAGTCTTTTTCCCCTCATGAGCCATGCAAAGAAAATCTTAACTTTGTTGAAGTATCACGTATTCCTGATCTCTTGAATTGCCCTGCGAGCAAGTGCACTTTAAATTGATTTAGAAGTCATTATAAATAAATTATATTCCTTGTAAAAACATAATGTGTATGAAAATGCAGGTCTTGCAAAGCATTATTTTCATTGCAAAAAGTTGAGAGGTCTCTTGTAAAACCAAGTCGGTTATTTTACTTAATATTTATGGCAGTTCCTGTTCAACAACTTTGTCATAAATTATCTAATTAGTACCTAACAGCATCTATAGTGACTAGACTTGCAACAAATATTCGGCTATTAGTAGTTATTCATTTACTTTTATTCTATTCGGCCAAAAATGATTATGTTTTTAGTCTGATAAGTGATGAAATGAAAATATTATTTATTATGATGAAACGAAAATTATAGAAGGAAACTTTCTTGGTGGGATAAACAAAGATAAAAAATAGAAAATGGATGACTTACCCAAAGAACAGGCTCGTCGACAGACACAAATAAAATCACAAACAAACGCACATACAAGCTTTCGCAACTGTTGGTCGCTTCTTCAGGAAAAGAGGAAGAAAGGAAAGGAGAGGAGAAAGGAAAGGATATGGGTTTTAAGGAAGTGGAAAAGGAGTCACTCCAATCCCAGGAGTGGAAGGATTTACCTTAGGGCAAAAAAAGGAAGGTAAACAAATACGCACACACTCACACATATCCAAACGCTCTCTTCCTCTTTTCCTGAAGAAGCGACCAACGGTTGCGAAAGCTTGTGTGTGTGTGTGTGTTTGTGATTTTATTCGTGTCTGTCGACGAGCCTGTTCTTTGGGTAAGTCATCCATTTTCTATTTGTTATTAATTTATTTTATAATAATAATGAATTTTTCTTGTAATCACTAAAGCAGTCATAGGTACATGATCAAGTTCTGAATTATAATTAACAGAAAACTAGGTACCAAATGAAACAATAAAAGTTAATGCATTAGAATTGTCATTTCTTCAGAAATGAAAGATTGTGGTGCATTTGTAGGCAGTAATTTTCTCCTTTTCTTCTCATAAACATCTCCAACTTCAGAGAAAAGACATTCTGAGTAAACACTACTTCCTGGCACTGACAGATATTTTGTTGCAAGATTTGCCATACACGGAAATTCATCTTTTCTTGCTTGCCACTATGTGTATGGATTGTCTAGATGTGATGTGTTCTTAATACTTAAATAAAGGTGTATTCAGTTGCAATTGTATTTTTTCCTTTCAGTGTCCTGGTATGAGCCAAGTTTTTTTTTTTTTCTTTTTTTTTTTCTTTTTTTTTTTTCTGCAACCACCCATTCAAAGCAATCCATAAAAGATGAGTGAACAGTCGAACAGTCTGGTTTAGACTCTCTTCTTCAATTCTCTTCTTGGCTTGAGTAGGGGACGTATTTGCTCTATGCTGCTGCTTGTTTCATTGCTGTTTAGGCTATTGATCAGAATATATTGTCTTCCTTTTCCTCTTTGTAGTTGACTGGTGAAAACATTCATTATAAAGTGTGGGTCCAAAAAAATTTATAATTTTTGTTATGTCTTCAGATCGATCTTGCAACCCTTATTGTATGACAAGTCTCACGTGGCTTAATTTGGGCTTAAGCTCTGATTTGCTTATTTTCTCACAATACTGCTTTAAGAACATATGGAATAATTTCAGAAATGTGTGTCTGGAACTTGTAATTCTTATAGTTCTTCAAATGGTTGTAATAATTTAAAGAGTTGCTCTAGAAACTCTCATATGCGGCCGTCAGGTAGGCAATGTTGCAGTCCAAGAGATGGCCTTGCAAACACATAATAGGTGGAATTCCAACGTGTATTGACATTTTGCATCAATTCATGCTGAGGGAGATCCAAATGTTTTTGTATAGATATCAGTTTGTCCTATGCAGAGCCAGGAGGATTAAAATGAGTTGTTCTTCTGATTGCTGCTGTCATTTGAACCACATTTGATTGAGTCTTCAGTCAGTCATTAACAATTGAATAATGTGAATGAAATGTTGCACAGAGGCCAACTCTGCTTCGTTAACAGCTTTTACTATATTCTGTCCATTATCATGAATACCAGTAACGACACAAATTTTTGCCGTTTGGATGTCTCATGAACTTGCTATTTCTTGTAAAGTAATCGCTAAGTTTTGTGCCGTGTGTTGTCCTTCAAAATGCTTGATGCTCAATACTACAGGTTTGACTTTGAATTCACAATGAATAAAATGTACAGTAAAACTTAAAAAAAGTTTTGATTATGCAAGCATGATCATATGTTGCATATCACGGAAATATAATCTTTCTTTTAAAGTAATGTTTTAATTGTTTCAACCACCTTACGATACATTTTGGAAATTATGTCTGAGAAGGAAGGATGGCTTGGTATTTTATACTGCAGCAAAGTGCTGTTAATCAGTCTTATAAAACCAGGCCTTTCTTCTACATTTACTGCCTTATTGTCAAATGCTATCATTTCAGCAATTAAGAGATTCTTTTAATCACTAGGATCATTAATATCCCTTGATTTACATAATTCAGCACATCATTCAAGTCTCAATTGCTCACTTTCGCTTTTTATGCATTGGTTTATTTACATATTTTTGCCGTTCTAGAAGTGTAGGCTGCAACTTTCGATGTTTATTGCTGTGTCTGTTTTTCAAATGATATATAATTCCTAACTTAGTAGTCTTCTTTCCAACACCAGCACGAGACATTTTTATTTTATACAATTGCACACAACACTTGTTGGATTATTTTCATCGTCCTCGAAGTATATCCATAAGGGCAATTTCTTTTTAGAAACCGTACTAGATTATTTTACCATATTAGTTCTTCACAAAATCACTTGAACAAAAGAGAATGCAGAGTGCAACAAACTGCCCTTACGATCAATACCAAATGAAACTTGTCACCACGGCATGCAACACTGTCACAACTGTGGCTGGATAGTTGCTGTGTTGTTGTCAAAGTGCTATGAAAACCATCAGCCATTGTCCAAATAGTGTAGTTGTTGATGTTGTGTCATATGAGCTTTAGATTGACTGGCAATTTCTAATTTCAGTTGTATTTTTACCACTGAGTTATGAAACACAGTGCCAAAACATGCCAGGAAATTCAGTGAAAATTATTGCTAGTAATGGAATTGATTATGAAGTGTGTTCTGTATGTAACTTCTTTATTAGTATCAGTCAGTAATTTTTAACATCTTGCTAACAGTAACTACACAATGTTACCATTGAGTTAACAAAACTTATTAACAAACTATTAATATTGGAAAAACACACGTAACTGCAGCTAGGCAGTATGCATCACGGTTTCCTGCGAAAAGAATTTTGTCATGCTAAGGTACATAAATGCACATGCGAGCCAAATAATTTCGCCTAATATTCAGCTATTCGGCTATAAAGCCCACAGAATATTTTGTATTCGGTGTGTCGCCAAATATACTATTCATTGTAAGTCTAATAATAACCATGTCAATGTTAGACATATTTATTTCTGTAATAAATATATTGACTTTGCAATAGCATTGCAACATAATCTGCTATTTAAAACATGCAACTTTATGCTTATGTGATATGTTTAGTTAGATAACTGTTTTCAGACGTTCATTATTAAAAGTGATACGCCTTTGATTTTGTGGGCTTCTTGTAAACAAAGTTTATCTCAGAGGTGTTGATGTAACAGTTGTGACAAGTCTAGACTGTAAGTGCTTCTAAGTTGATGTATTGAGTTTTACAGACTCTTGAGCTTGCTTGGTACTGAATTAGACATAAATAAGTTGTAATCTGAGCAGTCTTTCCACTCTTGAAATACCAAGTATGCTTGATCACATGTGAACACTGAAGAATCTGTATCTGTCAGGGCAGTGTTTACTCCAAAAATTTTATGTGAAATTAAGATAATGTGTTGTTTTTGCCAACCCCACGGAGACTGTCCCGTCAGGTATCAAACCCAAAAGCTCTCAGTGTGGGGGTCCAGCACTTGTTATTTTAGCAACAGAAAAGAAAAAATATGTTCTGAATGCTTGGAAAAAAGGACTGATATTTAGAGATGTTTGATTTTTTCCTTCCATTAAAGCTCAATATAACTAAGTTCAAAAATTGAAGTATCTGTGTCTGCTAGAACTTCTTTGTTATTTCAATGATTAGTGAGTGAGTGTGAGACAAAAATAACATGTTTGACTGAAATATTAACTAGTCTTAACAATGGAAAATCCGATTGGAATGTCAATAATGAAGGATAGATAACAACTCATCGTAAAGAGGCTTGCTGAGCTGCTGAAAGGCACCAAAATAGGTAATCACATTCACACAACTTAAATTTTCGGCCATGGCCCTCAGCAGAAAAATAAATATACACATTCACACAACCACTCAGACAACTATACACACACACAACCATTACCTCTGGCCACACTAGTGCGTGTGCTGGTTGTGTGTTGATAGTTGCCTGATGATTTATGAATGTATATGTTTCTTTCTCTGCTGAAGGCCAGGGCTGAAAATTTCAGTTGTGTGAATGTTATTATCTATCTTTTGTGCCTGTCAGTAGCTCAGCGAGCCTCATTACAGTGAATTGCTATCTATCCTCCATTATTGATATTTAACACTAGAAGTACCACATGGCACATTTGTGCCCCATGTCGTTGTTTCAAGGGCCCTACTCGCCACTACATTCATCGTAGGACCAACCCTTCTGTGACTTATTAATCATTTACAGAGTTGTATAACTCACTAAAATTTCATCCCTCTATGTCACCTAGAAGAATGGAAAATTTATCTGCTACATCAGTTGTACCATGTGGGTCATTTTTTATCCATTCACAATTTAACACAGTCTGATATTAACATCACCAGTTTTTAGATGGGAAGTAATATCTGAGTTTGTCTTGACGTTATTCACGCATATTGTAGTATGTTATGACACGTAACACCATATAAAAGAAAAAGTGAGAAATAAGAAAAATTTGGAGCTTGGGTGAAGCCTTATATCAGTATGGCTTTTGGTTTTCTGTGGACAGGCGTGATGCAGACCTATGAAGTGGCACTGGGAAGTCACAGACTGGGACTGCTAATCATTCTATGACATGACAGCAGATGTCAGGTGTGTACTTTCAGAAGTTTCCTGTCTGTGTATCTTTGGTTTTGGTCTAGCCGAGTGTGCTCAGTCATTCCGGATGGCAGCGACGTGAGCTTGTGGTTTATTGTGGTGAGTTTGCATCATTGAAGCTATGATTACAAGGTGATGCAGGCTCATGAATGCCGAGATTCTCTATCATCAATGTTTCACAGACAAAATAGACAAATCCGGTAGTGAGTCGATTGCAGAGGACAATTTTGTTCCAGTGGGAACTGCTAACTCAAGTGATTCAGATCTAACAAATGATCAGAAAACATAATCTGAAACAGTTCACAGTGATTTACCTCCTCCACAACGTAAACGTGTACCATTCTACCTAAGTTTTAGAACCAGTAAGCACACAATCCACTGTACATCTTTCTTTGTCCTGTTCTTCAGGTGTCGGATTTTTCGGCATCCTTATTCTGAGTAACACACATGCTGGATGTCAGGTCAATGACAAGACTCGGAATAAACTTCCAGAAACTGTGTATTTTATAATGAAACCAAGGGTGGAATTGGTATAGTTGACAAAATGGCAAGGCAGTAGTGTCAAAGTTGGCACCCAACAATTGCGTCTACATGTCTTTTTAGAACATTCTTGACCTTGTAATGATCAATGCTCACACTTCTTTCAAGTTGTGTACATGTAAGGAGACTTCAGTGATAATACATTCTCAGAGTAGCAGATGAACCTTCCTCCCCCCTGCAAACTGCAGACAGGAAGTACACTCTCCTTGCAAGGATTTGGCACCGGAAATGACTAATACGGAAATAGAAGGCCCTGTTAAAACTTGTGTTTCCTGTAAACAACAACTGGGGAATTAAACATCAAACTTACATTTCAACTCCAACATGTATGTGTACAAAAGCTGCCAAGAGAAAACTCTTGTCCAATGTATGAACTGTGAGTCTACCCCAGTTAAAAAAAAAAAAAAAAAAAAAAAAAAAAAAAAAAAAAAAAAAAAAAAAAAAAAAAAAAAAAAAATACTGTCAGTTATTTGTTCCTACATATTTCCAAACACAGTTATAGACTGAAATAGTTTGTTCTTATATTTTTGTGCCTTGATTCCAATTAGCAAGAAAAGTGTTGCATTTTAGACTCTTTTGCAAATGCTCAATACTTACAAGTTAGTAAAGGTAAAAGAATTTTTAGTAGTTACATAAATTGTATGTTTTGACTACGTTTCAATCTTTCTATAAGGACAAGCATTATAAAATTGTATTGCTTACGTGTTTGAATGATGTTTGATAGAAGACTAAGAGTTTCATATGTGTAACATAAAATAAAACTAACATTTCTTAAAATTTACGTTTGACTGTGTACCATTCATTTTAGAGTACAAATCATATTTTTCTCATGCATTAGAGTCTTCTTGAATGTAACGTCAACATGTAGAAACCCAAAACACTACACAAATATCAATAAAACGGTAGTTTCCTATGCGGGTCATAAATGACCAACATGGTACTACTAGGGGTACAGAAAAAACGGTACTTCTAGAGTTAATAATATATATATATATATATATATATATATATATATATATATATATATATATATAAAGTCTACTTACCAGGCGAAGTGGCACAAGCAGTGATAGTAAAACACACACACACACACACACACACACACAAACGTTAGCTTTCGCAGCCTAGCTGCTTCGTCAGGCAGAAGGGAAGGAGAGGGAAAAGGAAATGATGAGGGTTTTAAGGGAGTGGGTAAGGAGTCATTCCAATCCCGGGTGAAAATTCAGGCTTTTAGTTTTATACTCAGTGAGGCTATGGGCGAGTCGAGAGTGTCACGAATGGCTTCGAAGAAGGAAGTACACCCAAATAATGAATTCCATTAGTCAATTAAGACTCAGTGAACCAAAAGTTTGCTAGGTAGGACATTGCTCATCAGGTCTATTTCAAAATGTGGTGTCTCGCTCATAATCTTAGTCAGGCATGGCCAAACACCGCTTCGTGGGCGCGGACGCCTTTGCTGTGCCCGTGTCGTGCTCATGACCTGCGCACTGTGTGCAGTGGCGTGTGACACTAGCGATACATGGTTGGCCGGGGCCATGAACTACAGTGTACTCTGCCCGTGGGGCGGCAATGTTGGCCATGCCTGATCTTAGTGATAAAACTTTGAATCAATCAAATCGTACTGCCTCTCACTTGAGTACACCTCAAAGATGCACAGACTTTTGAAGAGGAATTTTATTTACCGTATCTATGCATACAGTAATTGTCATTTTGATCATTAAATGTTGAACTTCAGTTTTGATGATGAACTCTAAAAGTGAACTACTTTAGAACTAGGGTTGTGTCAGAGTGGCTCGGCCGAATCCATTATTCGCCAAATCTAGTACACTGGCTTCGGATTCGAGATTCGATGCATAATGGCCGAATACTACTGAATCCCGAATCCAAAGTGTTATATGGAAGCCTTTAGTTACGAATGTTGTACTTTGCATAACAGTGCACTTTTGTGTGCGTTATTTACTTTATTTTCCATAGGTATGCTGAAAGATGTGACGTTATAAAACAAAACGATCTCACTCTGAATTTATTCAAGTGAAACCGCTACGAAATTTACGCAGTTGCGTGGCTATTGTGAAAACAATCTAGCGTATTTACCAGAATCTAAGCCGCACTTTTTCCCGTTTTTTGGGTCCAAATACCATCTGTGGTTTAAATTGAGTACAATGCAAACGAAGTTCTGAAAAATGGTGCTAGAAGCCGCCACAAGTAACTTTTCCCGTCTAATATAAGCAGTGCTACACAGGCTTGCTTTGCAGCCACAAATATAAAATTTAGCAGCCTTTGAAATATTAGTAGCAACAAAAATAAATTTCTTTATGTAAATCTTTCTTAGTATCCCTCCACGAATTGCCTCATTCTGATTCCTTGTTCTGTTCCATTGAATTTTTTGAAGTACTGGGGTATGTGAACTGTGATGAATCACTAGGATTTCAAGAAGAACGTTATTTATTAAGTTGGAAAACAATTTTGAATAGTTTAGTACTGCTGATAGTACACACACACACACACACACACACACACACACACACACACACACACACGCGAAAGCAATGAAACTAAATGTGTGTACTAGCTTCTGGAAATTTATAATTCCTTCCTCGGGTAGGAGGAGGAAAGAGAAAGCAGACAGTAGGGAAAGGTTACTCACAACCTAGGTCATGAGGTGGGATGGATGAATGTGAATATCAGTGTGTACTATTGGCGGTACCAAACTATGGTAAGTATTGGCCCACCACTACTCTCTTTTGCACATTATTTTCAAATCTCAGTAGAGAATTTCTGTAACTAATTGAATGATTTTTGAATATGTTATTATGCAGGAATCTAGTAACACATTTTAAATACACAGTTTGGCAACTCAGAAATACCCCCCCCCCCCTTTTTTTCCAATGTAAGCAAGATGGAATGAACTTATAACAGAAATTGAAGCTATTCTATGGTTTGGTCTTTTTTACAGTGCGTATTTGAGACTGTTGTAATTTATTGTAATTATGGTGACTATACATCAACAGCTTGTAAGAGCTGCTCTTAAAAGTTGTTGAAGTTTTTTCAACTTAGGTATATTTATATGTAAAAAAATGAAGGTCGTTTAACTTACCCAAAGTACAGGCTTATTGGCCGACCCAAAAACAAACACACACAAACACAGATTCAAGCTTTCGCAACGGTTGGCCACTTCATTAGCAAAAAAGGAAGGAAGGAGGGGGAAAAGGGAAGGATGCGGGTTTTAAGGGAGTGGATGAGGAGTCATTCCAATCCCAGGAGTGGAAGAACTTACCTTAGGGGGAAAAAAAGGAAGTGTAAACAAGTACACACACACACACACACACACACACACACACACACACACATACACACATGTAAACACACCAAGGCAGACATTTGTAGAAAGCAAAGAAGTTAGAAAGAGATACCAGTTGAGGCAGAGGCTCTGTCCAGAGATCGAGGCAAAGATGTTACAGAATGGTGGGTGGGAATTCGAATTTAACGGAGGTTGAGACCAGGTGGGCAACAGGAATAGAGAATATGCTGAAGGGCAAGTTCCCATCTCCGTAGTTCTGAAAGATTGGTGTCAGTAGGAATCCCCTGTCAAAGATTTACTATCATATACTCGTAGTCTTTGCTAGAGATAATAATCCTCCTCATAATGAAACTGCTCCCCAAGACATCATTCAAATTGAATCTTCCGTGGAATAGTTCTGTCCTCCATCACAGCGAGACCCACCACCTCTTCCTCAAAATCACCCTCTTCAAACCTTCCAGAAATTCCACACTTCCAACCTTGCCTCTGTCTCTCCTGAAAAACCTTAATTCAACTCCCAACATTACCACAGCTGAATCCCGGGCTATCAGTGATCTGAAGGGTGACCATTCCATCGTCATTCTCCCAACCGACAAGGGATCCATGATCCTGGTACTTGATCGGCAGGAGTATGTGGTTGAGGGACTGTGTCAGCTTCCAGACAACACTACATACAAGGTTTGTCAAGGCAATCCCATTCCTGATGTTTGGGCAGAGCTTCAAAGAATCCTCAGAACCTTAGGTCCCCTACAAAACCATCAACCTCATGACCCCACCGACACCCCACACCCCTACCTTCTACCTACTTCCTAAGATTCACAAATCTAATCCAGGCCTTCCCATTGTGGCCGGTTACCAAGCCCCCACAGAACGAAGCTCTGCCTACATAGACCAACACCTTCAACCCATTATGCGTAGTCTCCCATCCTCCATCAAAGACACCAACCACTTTCTCTACTGCCTGAAATCCTTATCCAACCTGTTATCCCCGGAAACCATCTTAGTCACCATTGATGCTACTCCCTTATACACAACATCCCACATGCCCAGGGCCTCACTGTGATGGAGTATTTCCTTTCACGCCGACCACCTGCAACCCTACCTAAAACCTCTTTCCTTATTACCCTAACCAGCTTCATCCTAATCCACAACTTCTTCACCTTTGAGGGCAGGACATACCAACAACTAAAGGGAACAGCCATGGGAACCAGGATAGCCCCCTTGTATGCCAACTTATTTATGGGATGCTTAGAGGAAGTCTTCTTGGATACCCAAGCCTGTCAACCCAAAGTGTCGTGTATATTCATTGATGACATCTTCATGATCTGGCCTCACAGTGAAGAAGAACTCCAGAATTTCCTCTCCAACATCAACTTCTTTGGTCCCATCAAATTCACCTGGCCCTATTCCAAACCCCATGCCACTTCCCTCGATGTCGACCTCCATCTGTCCAACAGCCAACTTCACACATCTGTCCACATAAGACCCATCAATAAACAACAGTACCTCCTTTATGACAGCTGCCATCCATTCCACATCAAACATATGCTTCCCTACAACTTAGGTCTTCGTGGCAGACGAGTCTGCTCCCGAATCCCTGAACTAGTACACCAATAACCTAATAACAGCTTTCACATCCCGCAGCTATCCTCCTGATCTGGTACAGAAGCAAATTGCCAGGGCCACTTCCTCATCCGCCCAAACCCAGAACCTTTCACAGAAGAACCCCAAAATTTCCCCTCTTGTCACCGAATACTTTCCGGGACTGGATCGGACTCTGAATGTGGCTCTCCAGTAAGGATACGACTTCCTTAAATCCTGCCCCGAAATGAGATCCATCCTTCCCACTCCACCTAGAGTGTCTTTCCGCTGCCTACCTAACCTTCGTAACCTCCTAGTCCATTCCTATGAAATCCCCAAACCACCTTCCCTACCCTCCGGTTCCTACCCATGTAACTACCCCAGTTGTAAAACCTGCCCTATGCACCCTTCCACCATGACTTACTCCAGTCCCGTAACCCAGAAGGTGTACACGATCAAGGGCAGAGTCACTTGCGATAGCATCCACGTGATTTACCAACTGATATGCCTGCATTGTGAAGCGTTCTATGTGCGACTGAGCAGCAACAAACTGTCCATTAGCATGAACAGTCACCGGCAGACAGTGTTTGTTGGTAATGAGGATCACCCTGTGACTATACATGCCTTGGTGCATGGCCAGCCCATCTTGGCACAGTGTTACACCGTCCGGGTTATTTGGATACTTCCCACTGATACCAATCTTTCAGAACTCCAGAGATGGGAACTTGCCCTTCAGCATATTCTCTCTTCCCGTTGCCCACCTGGTCTCAACCTCCACTAGATTTTAATTCCCGCCAACCATTCTATAACATCTTTGCCTCGTTTACCTGGACAGAGCATCTGCCTCAACTGGTATCTCTCTCCAACTTCTTTGCTTTCTGCAAATGTCTGCGTTGGTGTGCTTGTCATGTGTGTATATATCTGTGTGTGTGTGTGTGTGTGTGTGTGTGTGTGTGTAGGTAAGTCCTTCCATTCCCTTAAAACCTGCATCCTTCCCTTTTTCTCCTCCTTACTTCCTCTTTTCCTGATGAAGCTGCCAACGGTTGCGAAAGCTTGAATCTGTGTTTGTGTGTGCTTTTATTTGTTTTTGTGTCTGTCAACGAGCCTGTACTTTGGGTAAGTTAAACGACCTCTATTTTTTTATACATACTTTTCCTACCAGGAAATTTTCCCTCTATAATATAGGTATTTTTATATTTAGGCTAAGTGCTATGAATATCCATTTTTTAAATAGCTGACCAACATGTAAAATTTGATATGACCTGATGATGGTAGTGTAGCCCAATGAAATCAGTCGTCATAAAATATTTTGCAATTTTGGCGTCTCACTTTTGAAAATTATTATTCAAATAAAATGGTGTAAAATGTGGGAAATGATGTTTTGAACTGTAAATTTTGCTTACTTGAAAACCTTTATTTTTCCTAGTTCATGTTTATGTGCATAATAGATATCAAAATACTCTTAAGTAAGTTCATTTATTATGCAATAAAGATTATCTGAGTTTTGTACTTTTTTTAGTGCCAACTGGAACTGGTAAGTTCATAGGAAGTAGAATTTTTGGTGTAATTTCATTCATCATAATAGACATTTTCAGCAAAACTTTAACTGACATTCATTATTTAAGTAACAAAACATTGCACAAGAATCATATTTTTTCTTATTTTTCACTGTTTCGCAGGACAATAAGGGGTTCACTATATCAGTTGAATCAATAGTTTTTCCTAGCCAAGAATAAAATATTAATAAAAACGTACTGGAAGAAGGAAAAAATTGTGTTAAATTTTAAATACACAAAATGAAATCAGCAAGTCCATATGTCCTTGTTAAATTTGATACTAGTTTGTATTTTAAAGATGGGATTGCAGCACGTAATTCTGTGGTTGATAATGAACTTCCAAAAATACAGCTGTCACATGTTCTGAGGAAAATTAAAACCAACAGTGCCATCTAGTTCTTTTTTTAATATTATGCCATACTACGAAGCAGAGCAGACTTTAAATTACAATATCTTTTCTTTCCCAGATAAGATTTTTGTTAAATAAAATCTTTATGTTGCTGAAAGATGTGTTAAAGTGAAAATCCCCAATTCATTGAGTACTTTCAGAAATTAGTTTTTTCAAACAGGCTAACAAAAGGCACAATGGTTTATGTTGACAGTTCTGGTGATGGTGATGTTTTATTCATCATTGCAGTTGGTCATTTGTATTAGGTTGAGCTATTTCTTTTTTGTTAGTGAATACTTTAATAAATTTTTTTTTAAAAATAAATAGCAGCTATCCAGTTGAGTTAAAATGGGTTTAATTAAAACCTTTACATAAGTTTGAACAAAATTAATTTTGTCTTCTTCCGAAGTCGGAGTAGAGAACAGTAATATGCCGAACAATAATACACACATGGTAGGAAAATATAAGAAAATAACAGTTAAAAATAAAATACAGCATTGATTAAAATATACTCACTAATCAAGTAAAAGTTGTTGTAACAAAACAGACTAATGCTCTAATGAAGCACATTATTACTCCATGTCAAAGGGCTGATATGTAATCAGTTAAACTAGAATGTCAGATTTAAAACTATAAAGGTTTTAATTCAACCCATTTTGATTCACCTAGTTGGCTGCTATTTATTCTAAAAAAATTATACATTCTACCATTGCTGAACTGCAACGATACTCAATATCCACTCTCTCTTTGTTTACTTAAGGAACCACAATACTCGAATGTCAGTTTGAATCTGTTCATGAGACAGTTAAATCTTTTTGATATGCAGTATCTGCTTTGTAAACATAAATATGTAATTTAAAACTGAAAAAAACTCCATGGTGCCTAAGGAAAAATGTTATACTGTAGTTAACTCTAAATATATTTTCTGTTTATCATAACAAATCATTCCTGAACTCCCAGCAAATCATGATGATGATGATGATGATGATGATGATGATGATGATGATGATGATGATGATAATAATAATAATAATAATAATAATAATAATAATAATAATAATAATAAAGGTAAAGCAGCCAACAATCTGAAGATTGGTTTGAACACCACAGTGCTTTTCCTAGGCATGGTCCTGTTTGGATGTGGTATGCCATTGCCTTCCTCTGACCTTTGAATTGACTTGCCCAGCCAGTTATAGGGGAACCTGCAGTTTAACTTGGCGGGGGGGGGGGGGGACCTGCAGTTTAACTTGGATTCCAAACCATGGTACTCCTCGGCATTTTGTTCACATCAGCAACATAGCTGGAGGTTTAAAAAGTGAAGTGACAGTTAAAAATTATTGGACCTGTCAGGGATCAAACAAGTGACCTCTAGATTTGTAGTCTGGCACTCTACCACTGTACTGCTGAGCCACACAACAACAACAACAACAATAATGGAAGCATTTTCAGTATTTTTGTTTTTAATTGTCTGTGCCTTTCACTTAACACCTCATCTATTTTGTGAATAGAGATCTGTACACTACATATTGTTATTCCATTTAAACAGTCTTTTCCATTGTTAAAATTGTGAATAATTATTATAAATACTAGGACCAATGTGTTACATTTAGCACAGTCATGTATTTTCATAGTAAGGATGTAGAAAGCACCCTGAAGACAATTTTATGTTCATTAATCATCACTCTCTGTGTTACAGGTACAACACCATTGCTTGTGGAGCTGGAGCAAACAACAGCCAGGTTCTTAAGAGTGGAAGATGCAATCGTGTTTGGGATGGGCTTTGCAACTAATGCTCTTAATTTACCCAGTATTGTATCAAAAGGATGTTTGGTGCTCAGTGATGAGAAAAACCATGCCTCTCTTATTTTGGGTTTACGTCTGTCGGGTGCTACTATCAGAGTCTTCAGACACAACAGTAAGTGAAATGTTCCTATATCTTTCGTTAAGAGGGAGCTTTGTTCTGTTGTGTTGCCTAATTTTGAATATTGTTTTATTTACACTTCTGATTTAAGAATAAAGCAAACTAATGAAATTAAATAGCAAGTGACATGATTGGAGTAATTGGTGGTATGATAAATAAGGCATGTCTTGCATATAGAGCTATTGCAGGGATATGAGCCATGAAGCAAGAGGTTGGGAGCAGTGGTGGAATAAGGAATGACTAAGATATTGTGTAATCAAAATTTTCTTCATTATTGGGCCTGCAGCAAAATATATATCGTAAAATTCTATTATAAAATTTTTTGTCCTTCTGATTCTGCTAATTATTTTATTATTATAGCAACAGCTGTTTTGGTCTTAGGCCATTTTCAATCAATCAGTCATAAAACTTACTTATCTTTCTGCTACACTAAGTGTATGTTTGTACTTATTGCATGCAGCTATTATGAATTTTCATTAAATCTTTATGAAGTTTGTATTTACTGTTATATGACAGTCTCATTTAAATACACCCACATTAAGACTGCCACGGGGAGTGGAGCAGTGAGGGGAAGGCAGCATTGGCTGGTTGCTGTAGTGCTGGAAACATTGCCTGAACAATGTATACATTAATGCTTCAATTCAAGGGTCATTGTAATGTTGGCAGCACTTGTAAATAAATAAATATATATTTCAACTAGTGCTGACTTTTGCCACTTGTGGCAGCACCAATAAATCGTCAAGTTATCGTGGCCAAATAGTAGAAGGCCTGTACAAAGGAAATAAACTCGAAGGCAATATTCTAGAAATGGAAAACGAAGTAGAGGAAGATGAGATAGGAAAATGCTATACAGTGAGAAGAATTTGACAGAGCCCTGAAGGATTTGAATATAGACAAGGCCCCTGGAGATGATGATGTCCTGTCTGAACTGCTATCATCATTAGGAGAGCCAGTCATGAAATTGTTCCACCTGGTATGCAAGATGTATGAGACGGGGGAACTACCATCAGACTTCAAGAAGAATATAATAATTCTAATTTCTAAGAAAAATGTGAATAAACAGAACTATCAACTTCATAAGCCATGGTTGCAAAATACTAACACAAATTATTTACAGACGAATGGAGAAACTGGTGGAATCAGACGTTGGGGAAGATCAATTTGGATTTAGGAGAAATGTAAGAACACGCGAGGCAATACTCACAGTACGTAAGATCTATCTTAGAAGATACATTAAGGAAAGCGAAACCTTCGTTTTTATCATTTATGCATCTGGAGAAAGCTTGACATTGTTGACTGAACAATACAGGGAGTGAATAGCTATATTCAACTTGTACAAAACCAGACAGCAATTATTAGAGTTGTAAGGGCATGAAATGATTGAATGGATGGGAAGGGAGTAAGAAAGGTTGTAACCTTTCCCCAATGTCGTTCTATCTGTACATTGAGCAAGCTGTGAAGGAATACAAGAATAAATTTGGAGACGGAATTAAAGTTCAAGGAGAGGGATTAAAAACTTTGCAGTTTGCTGATGACCTAGTAATTTTGTCAGAGACGGTTAAGGACCTGGAAGAGCAATTAAATGGTATGGTCAGTGTCTTGAAGGGAAGGTATAAGATGTATATTAACAAGAGTGAAACAAGGGTAATGGAATGTAGTGTCAGAAAATAAGGTGATGCTGAAGGAATTATATTAGGTAATGAGACAATAAAAGTATAGACAAGTTTTATTATTTGGGTAGCAAAATAACTTCTGGTGGATGAAGTAAAGAAGATATCAAGTTCAGGATGGCTATGGGAAGAAAAGCGTTTCTGAAGAAGCAAAATTTTTTGACATCCAGTCTTAGTTTAAATGTTAAAAGTCCTCTCTGAAATAATTTGTCAGGGCTGTAGCATTGTTTGGTAGTGAAACATGGATGACAAGGAACTCTGACAAAAAGATGATAGCTTTTGAAAGGTGGTGCTACAGTCGAATGCTGAAGATTAGATGGGTAGATCATGTAACAAATAATGAGGTGCTCAATATAATTGGGGAGAAGAGGAATTTGTTGCATATCCTGACTAAGAGGATGGTTAGAGTAGGTTGCCGTATGTATTCTCAGATGAAGAGGCTTGCACAGGACAGGTTAGCATGGAGAGCTGCATCAAACCAATCTGCGGACTGAAGACCACAACAACAACAGTTCTATACTGCAATAAGCAATTTCATACCAAGTGAATTTTTAAATATAGTGTTCATGTAGGATTTTAACTTGTCTCTCATAGTTAACTGTTACAGCCCATATGATGTTAAAAGCAATATCATTACAAATGGTATTGATTGTATTTTGTCAAACTAAAAGGACACCGAATGGATGGCTGTTACTATCCTTCAGAACCCATAAACCTAAATACTACCAGTAGATCCATACAGCAGTAGAAAAAACTTTTGGCTTTTGAAACTATTCATTCTTTTCACAGTTGGATAGAAGAATGTTACCTGTTAATGTAGATGAATATGATAAACATCACTTAATTTGTCCAGAGCATTTGGAATAGTATTTACGAATAAAAAAAATTAAGACAACAATAACACATATAAGCCACAGTCTTTTTTGCAGAGGATTGGCCGAAACAGAATGTAGTAGATCAATATTTGAATTATTTAAAAATTTTTGGTCACATGGAAAACTATGTTAATGTATTTAATATATATAATTTTTGATTGTGTAAATCAATGTACTGTGAGGAAATCAACTTTGAATCCATCACAATCTTAGCTGGAGATTTTGACATTGACCTTTGCTCTTGCTTTGATATTTGTAAGAAATCTGTGTTCCTCTTTGTTCCAGATGTAAAACATTTAGAAAAGTTGCTTGAAGATGCTGTTGTTTATGGACAGCCTAGAACATACAGGCCATGGAAAAAAATATTGATAGTCGTTGAAGGAGTTTTTAGCATGGAGGGATCTGTAGTACACTTACCAGAAATCATCAGATTGAAAAAGAAATACAAGGTATAACATTGTGGTTTTGATACATTTTTCTTATCAAGTTTTCACAAAAAGCTCACATTATTGACACTTTGTAGGCCTACTTATACTTGGATGAAGCACACAGTATAGGAGCACTGGGAGAAAGAGGAAGAGGGGTGTTAGATTACTATGGCTGTGATCCAAAAGACGTTGATATTCTCATGGGCACATTCACTAAAAGTTTTGGTTCTGCTGGAGGATACATTGCGGGATCGAAGGTGAGATTCTCACTTTTATTCCTGTAGCAAAAATTTATAAAATGCAGCATTGAATCATATAATAAATTATATGTTATGTAACAGAAATTTGGTATTTTCATTTGCAGAAACTTATCAGTTATCTTCGTGTACACAGTCATGCTGCATGTTATGCAGCATCAATGTCACCACCTGTTATTCAGCAGATTCTCACATCAATGAAAATAATAATGGGTGAAGATGGCAGCAATGAGGGTGAGAGAAGTTAATAAATCTACTATTTATGCACCAGAAAGTAATTTTTATGATAGTTCTTGTATAAATATGGAAAAATGTATTGTAAGCTTCTTTTTTTCATTTCAAATATTATTCAGAAGATAGATAGTGGCTGGCCAATACTCACCTTAGTTCTGTATTACCGATGGTCGCACAAAAAAATGGAGATGAAAGTAAATGGGGACACTAGCTTTTGGAACTACAGTAAAACCCCTTTTTAACGGATCTCAGGCGACCGAAATATTTACTCCTTAAATAGGGATTTTCCTTCAATGGGGTTTTTGCCTAATTACACAGGAGGAGTGACTCGGAGACATAATTCATGCATATGTAGGTGTTATAGGAGCTATTTAATTACCAAGATACCAATAATCTGCTCAAATTTAACCCTTCATTTGGCAATGTTGCTCTCAAGCAACATCAAATTTGCCCATGGTTTTCTGAAAGATCTTTCAGGTTTCATCCTTGGATGGGCAACAGTGATTGAAACTAACATTTAAGCTCTCCAATAAAGTGATTTTTCGCTGTCTTTTACAAAAATTTAGCAATAAACTGAATCTTCAGCTGACCCTCGAAGCATATGATATTGAGGTACATGTTTGTAGAAATTTTGTGTACTTATAAAAGGGAAAGAGGAAGCTTTGAAGTTCAATTATTATGGAAAATTGCTGATGAGTTCTTATATGAGAGACTGAAAATAGACTTACATTTATCAAACAATGGAAATATCTTAAAGGATTCAACAGTATTTTGGAAGGGATAGGTTGCTACTCACCACAGAGACATCCGATGAGCTGCAGAAAGACACACATAACAAAATAAACAAAATGAAGCTTTCAGCTGTTAAGCCTTCATCTGCCACAGAGAACTCAATTGACGGAGATGGCAGTTGGTTTTTTTTTTTTTTTTTTTTTTTTTTTTTGTTTTTTTTTTTTTTTTTTGTTCGTTTGTTTGTGTGTGTGTGTGTGTGTGTGTGTGTGTGTGTGTGTGTGTGTGTCCCCTCTGTGGCAAATGAAGGCTTAACAGCTGAAAGCGTCATTTTGTTTATTCTGTTGTGTGTGTCTTTCTGCGGCTCATCAGACTTACATTTATTGGGAGGAGGAGGCCTGATAGACCACTACAAAATGGGTAATAAGTTCAAAAGAAGAATTAAACAGCATCTCCTGTTATGGGCCAAAAGTTCAAAAGAAGAATTAAACAGCATCTCCTGTTATGGGCCAAAAGGAATTTGCAAGTTTTGTCTTCAGGGAAACTTGATTGTAAAATGTGGATATCATGGGACTGTTCTGAACTTTGCTTGAAAAAGACTTGTTTTCACACGTTTCACATCAAGTGGTCCAAAATACAATAGCTTCTACAGTCATAAGAACACCACCATAGTATTGATACTGTACCACTATGCGAAGTTTTTGGGCAATGATACGTACAAACGAGAAACTATATTTTGAAAAACATTGTATAAACCTATTCACATGGTCCTACACATTTAACCAACATAATACTTTTTCTTCTCTTGACTTCTGTGTGTGCCAAATAAAGGGTTACATAAATCATCACATACATACAGAATCACACTTTTTGCAGAAAAAATAATTTTTTGTTAAATCAAAGAGAGTTGATCATTTTGTTTTTCCAGCATTCTTTAATGACAGAAGTTATTACTCTGTGTGGTTGATGATTGTTTTTAGGTCCTATTGACTTTTCTGCTTCAAAAGAGAGGAAGTAGCTGACTACAGATCCAAAAGTTGGTAGATCAGAGTGATCCTCTTAATCACCACCACCTCCTCTTACATTACAGCACTCCTTCATTACACATTTACATTTAAAAGTGGTGTGGCAGTCAAAACATCACCACCATAAAAAGCAAAGTCTTGGAATATCCATGCTTCTACTCCATTCATATGGGACAATGTCCTCTGCGTTGTCGCACAAGACTGAAGTGCGCACCACACACTTTCGCCGTGCACCGCCATGCAAGCATGGCACAGCGTTCTAAGATGTCAACCACGAGTGCTCTCTGCTGCAACCCCACTTGTGGCCACCACTGAATTGTATTGGTCACTTGGCAATAGGACAGGCACTAGATAAGACTCTCATCAGTAGGCAGGCTTATACTTAGACTTCAGATTATGTAACTGCATTCGACTAGTATTCTGCCTTCCAAGTTAAGTATTTTAATATTTCTACAAAATACATATCTTGTACTAAGTGTTTCTAGTTTCTGCTGTCCCCCTGGCTGGTCACCTCAGACTCCATACCCGCACACTCGTGCATTCTATTTTCCTGTGTCGGTCTCTCCACTCGGCCACCGACACCAAGGACAACCGGTGGCAACGAGACACAAAATCCTCTTAAGAAACAGATACACCACAACTAGCCTTTGTCAAATCATTAAATGTAGTCTTTTGTGATACACTTTGCCAAGCAGCAACACATGTACATAGCCTGCAAAATGTTATGCCTTATCACGTACTTCATCTCAAAGAATGAAATTGATCTTCAATCAACTGATACCCCACATGTGGCTGTAACAACATTTATCATGTGCAGGCCAGGAGGCAATTAGGAGGAAAAAACAACGTTGACGTTCCTCAGAAAAGGTGTTTGAGATGTTCAGGATACTGGTCAATAATTAGCTCTATATTTAACCAATAAGTTAAAATGCAGTGTATGTGTCAGCGACTGTTTGACGTGTAGATGTTGGTAGGGGCACCATGAATGACAGAAGGTGAAGACAACCAACCGTGAACGATTTTCTGACAACCAATAAAATGCTTCTTTACATATTTTTTGTTTTTAAACAATTGTTGCAGAAATAATTATTAACTATGAATAATAATTTGCAAAATTAGTATCAGATTGAGAATTGAAAAAGAATATACAGAACTAATCACTACATGGGTGTAACAATTTGTTTTACATAATGGAAACTGAGTGCATTCATTCAGCATTGACTATTATTGTTCATAAATTTTAGACTGTTTCTTGTCAAAGCTATATAACAATTAATTTAATGAAAAACGCTACATCAGAGTACTGACTGGTTATCAATGTACTTTTTCTAAAGTTGTTCAGAGCTTTCTTTTCAGAGTTATATGCTATCTGCTATTTTTACCTATGTATAAATTTCAAAATTTTCGTCATTGCCCTCCCCCTGGTTTGATGCACAAGTACATTTTAAGAAGCTATACCTTGAATACAAAATAGCCTACTTCTTCCAAGTTCAGTTTCAGTGTAATTCGTCAAAAATATTTTCTAGAAAAGTGGTTGCATAGGGTGCACGACAACTGCGTCTTTAGCGCTTCTACAAATATGTCACGATTTTAGATTATGTTGTTACATCGGTAACTGCAATAGTAGCAACACTTTAATTTCTGTAAGTTAAAGGAGCACCAATAACTTTTATGGTGCAAATTAGTCAAAACTGCAATGTATCTTCTATAAGTGTATCATGATTTTGTGATATACTACTCATAAAAATAATCCACCACATCAAATTGTTTACAAAGAGAAAAAGTAAAGATGTTCTTATTAGCTGTCTGGATGCCACCCTTTGGGTCATCATCACACTGTAACCAACATTTACACTTCAATCTGCGGCCGCCGACACTTAATCTGCATTTTAACCCATCCGTGTTTGGGACTAAACACTTGAAAATTCATGAAGTCATCCAGGCATCTGTGTTGTGCAAGGTAATGTTCTTACATTTTTGAAACACCTTGGAGTTTTACATTTCCCTAGTATTTGTAAGGGTAACTTAAAACACATTATTTACATCTGTGTTAAAATGTCTGGCCTTATAAAATTGTATTAGTGGTAATGTTTTCTCCAGTGGTTCAGTTTCGGTATTCAAAGCTCCACTCTTAGCACTTTGAAAAGAGATATTATTATGTTTCTAAGCAGTTCAAAAGCACTGAATTATCCACACTAATTTTCAGGGTGATTTCTGAGCCTTCCTTTTAAAAGTTTTTTGCTTACTGGAATGCCACTACATAATTTGCACTCCTTGAAAACATCTAATAAGAAAAATTTCCATGTCACTGAACATTTGTAACCCAAAGGAACCACTAGATTCAGCATTTAACAATGCTTTCTCGTTTCTTAGTGAGCTACACAAAAACAACAGTGCAAAATGTTACTTCTTTGCCCTATCACGCAACTTAATGTTATGATCGTCTTCGACAGCACGCATTGGTGTCAGTTTTTCTTGACTCAAAAGTTTATGTTTATAGCCTATAATTCTGAAAAAGTAAAACTGAAAAAAAAAAAAAAATTGTCAATAACACAAGCAACATTTCACAGTTAGCATTTCATAATTTTCGGTTGACGTCAGACCACGTGACCGTAATGCATGGAAGACAAGGGGGGGGGGGGGGATCGCTTGCTGATTCGTCAAACGCTTTTTCCGGTATCACTGCACTGTTATTTGATACAATAACCTGTCAACTGAAAGAATTGATTATGGATGCCTATACAGGTATCGCTGATACAATATGTAGTAACTGAAAGAATCGATTGCCTATGTCGCGTAAACACAAATTACTAGTTGTGTTGAAAAAACAAAACAAACCAACTTGCACACAGTTACGAATTATGTGAAAACAAAATTTTAACTTGCACAGTTTTCGTATTTGTTCCTTCAAGGGGACTTTTCCTTAAAGTTGGGTTCATTAAAAGCAAGGAAAAATAACCTTATTCTTATGGGAGTTTTGCCGGGACTGATGGAAACATTCATTAAAAGTGGGATTTCCTTAAATGCGAGTTTGTTATATCTGGGTTCTACTGTATTTTCCTTTGTCAAGTAAGAGATGATGGAAGAGAATGGGAACTGGAGGTTACTTGCAACCTAGGCAATGAATGGGCTGTGTGTAAAAGTCAGAGATACTGTACTGTACTGTACTGTACAGAGTACTGAGTCATGTCAGTAGCAAACTAAAGAAGATATATCAAGTAGTAAAGAGAAGTGAACAGAATAATGCTGAGGGGGGTATAGGGAGTAAGTAGAAGGCAGAAGAGGGGGTGAGAAGTGAGTGATGGATAACTTGAGGATGGAGGAGCGGGAGAGGTTAATGTAGATTTAGGCCAGCAGCGTGGCAGTAGGAAACAATGTGTGTGAGGACAAGGTACCATCTCCGTAGCTTTTAGGGACTGATGCTATAGTTGGGTCGGCGTAAGTTGATCCCTGACAGGTGCATTGCTGTTGCAAGCCGTTTAACAACAAAGTGCAAACTGCTTTAGACTAAAGTACCAATATGGAGTTATCATATAGACACACAGGAAATTGCATAACACGACATGTAACAGTAGACACATGAAGGTGTTGCAACCGTGTTATTTCAAATGGCAGGGATCAACTTACAGTGACTCAACTATTGGTGGAAGTATCTAGATGGCACATGTGGTTTAACATGTGCCAAGAGCCCTGGAGGCCGCAACGGCATTACGATAGAAAAATGAGTCATAGAGAGGATGATTTGGTGATCTGTTGGATTGATGATAGGCTAATATATTTATTGTCTGGATTTGGTTCCAACTTCTGCCGATTATTTTTGATAGAGACAGATAGATTCTATTCACTTTTGGCTATGCCAAGTGAAGAAGGTATAATGGCATTGTGGTCTGAAATTCACATTAGAGGTTAGGTTGAACCACAATAAAGTCAGAAGTGATGACATGTAAGAAACACTATCACCAGTAACATGTTAGTTTCCACCAGTCACAAAATCTTTGCTTAATTTGCATGACCTGGGTTTGAATCGATATGCAGAATGAGACTGTTCATTGTGTCATTTGAAATTCATACATATTCTCAACTGGCTGTTCATGAGTAAATTAAATTATCATCATCATTTTGTGTTAAATAATAAGTATGTTGTGTTATTTTTGATAAAACTCTGCTGGGTATTGGACCTCATCGTCAATATATAAAATATTTCACCGATGTTTCGGCCACTATTGCAAGCGGCCATTTTCTGGGTGTTAAGTTTACTGCTGGATGAGGGAAAGCTGGTGTCTTAAATATTGAATGTTGCCAGTTATGGTTGGTGGTTTCTGATTTCTTTCATTGGTGTTTCCTTTATTTCTTCCTACTGGTGGAAAGGAAAGTCCTTGATTGGTGTTTGCATTAATGTTTTCCATTGGTTGAAACTGGCGAATGAGGAGCGGTGGTAGCAGTGACGTATCACTGATGCCTAGCACCGGCTAGAGCATGCTTTTTGCTCTGTGTACGCACGGCCACCGTTGTCTCCGGGCGGGCCCCTATGGACTGCACTGCGTGCGGTGTCGTTGCGAAGCGCTGCTACTGCTGGCAGCCAAGATGCTGGAAGGCTATACCCGTCTTCTCTGTTCATATTTCCGGGTCGCTTAGCTATTTCTATTGCTTCCGCGATTTTCCTCTTCAAAGTGAAGGGTTGTTTTTCCAGTTCATTTATGGTATGTTACTTTGAACAAGCAATCATGAATACGATGAACGTTCTACGTGCATTACCTACCTGACATAATAATGAGAGTGGTAACATTTCAGGTATGTCATTTCTTGTAATAAATGTGAGCTTACAAGCCTTAATGACAGTCTTATCTGTGATATGGTATTCCCTGATATTTGAAGTATTGTGGCATTACTTTACACCTTGAGTTATTGCAATACAGAGCAGTGTTTTTTAGTGTTGACTTGTTGGAACCATTTTCAATAATCAAATGACTGTACTGAGGAGTGATTAGAGGACCTGCTAGACAGCTGCGTTGTGAGGGTTGCATGTGCATCAGGCGAAATGTATTTCAGGTCGTTTGGATACTTTTGAGTACAACTGTACATATTACTTTCCTGTAAACACAAAACTGATTGACAGCTTGAATACTGCAGTGCTCTATTAAATCAGATGAAGGCTCGAAGATTTAGAAAAGTCCAATATACAGTGCATATATAATTTTTGTGTGCGAATTATGAAATTAAATATTCATCACTGACTTCAAAAATCAGGAACAGGCTAATTAATAAAAATTGGCACCGTACCAAGAATGGCCGCAGTTTAATAGTCTATAAGAATACCGGTAGCACAGATATCAGGCATTGTCGAGGATGTGGAACATGTTGGACTGATAACTACCACCGATGGCTCAACCGAAATTTTCTTCTGAGCCATCTGCCACATATCAGAAATGCTAACTTGTTTCTTGGATTGAGCTCTTTTTTGCCAAAAATTATTTTGTATGATATGCAGATTAAGAATCTTAGAAGTGCTGTATTGTTGCTACTGTCAGTGAATTTCACAAACATTTTTAAGGCATCTGAAGCCTCAGTCCAAGAGATGTGTCTTGCAGGCCTTTCTTCTTCTTTGTCACAGTAAGTTTCTGATGTCTCCTGTGAGTTGAAGGCACATTGTAATATACTATCATCGCATCATCAGTTACTTCTAGTTTGATAGCTATATTTTTGTCAATGTCAATCCATTCCTCAACTTTCACACTCAGGTCATTAGCGGAAGTAGAATTTATCACTCGTAAAATTTCAGAGCGACCAGTTAGCGACTCACCATCTACATTGCTTTCCCTCTTGGCTTCTTCGACCAGTTTAGGCCAGTTTTCACCAGGCCTTATGCAATGTTGTATTTGTCACAGAAGTCCAGGCAGCTGCAGCCATGAAAATAGTATCTTTAATGTTAAAATTGCTTAGGAACTCTTTGTTGCTGCAGTATGATTTTAGCAGCTTTTGCCCAAACATTCCTCTGTACCAGCACTTTGTCCACGAGTTGAATTAGTGGTGTAACATTGGCACGAAGAAACAAGCAAAAACTATTACTGACAAAGCTCGATTTCTGGAGAATGAGCTCAGCAGTTGTCAAGCATAAGAACCACCTTATAATTTGCTGGTAGTCCTGTTTTTTTCGAAACTTTCTTTCACTGCTGGAACAAAATGGTGAAAGAACCAGTCTTTTAACAACTCTGCATTCATCCAGACATTAGTCTGTGCACCATAAATAACTGGCAAATGTCACATTGTGTAGAGGTCTTGGCTTCTGATATTTCCCAATCACAAACAAAGGCAGTTTGTGATCGCCTGAAGCATTTCCACACACTAAGACACTTTTATGTCTTTGTTCTCTTTTAAAACCATTTGCTCTGGATCGTCAGCTCCCGCCAGGGTTGAATGTGGCAAAAACTGCCATAACATGCCAGTTTCACCAGCATTGTAAATTTATCCACATCAAAAAGCTTTTAAAACATTATTTTGTACTCATCAGATGATTTAATTTCACCAGAAACATCTAGTTTACAGATGCTGCGACGAATGGTATTATGAACCACCATTTTTGAAGCTGTTGATTTTGTTTTTAATGTTGTATATGGATGAAGGTGCAATATCAAGTTCACTCATAAAATTGTTTTGGTTCTCACCTCTCTACAGTCTTCTTATGATATTCAGTTTCTGGTGGATTGTGAACATCACATGTTTGCGATTTTGCCATTTTAGGCGCACTTTTACTCTGCTTGGAAAATATAATTACTGTGCATACAAATTGTTTGCTCAATGACTTTGTAAAACAAATACTGTACTAAATAAAACTGCAAAACACTGACAAATATAAGTACTGTATGTACTGTAGTGTGCCTTATGGTCTAGTGAATGAAGAATTGTTCACAACAGCACAAAGCTAACTATGCAGCTGACTTATCTTGGTGAGAACAATCGCTTAGAGAGAGTGGTAATTGTTACTGATCAGGCACCGCACCTAACGCTTCAGATTGTTGGTATCTGACTGTATTGCTAACAGTGCTGAGTTAAAAGTATGGGGAAATTTCTGATGCGTGCCGGACTATCGGGTCTACCGGATTATCGAGTGCCAGATTATCGCGGTCTTACAGTATATGGTTGGCATGATGGTGAGAATTGCAATATATTCATTACCTATTCATTATCTTACCAGAAATCTGTGCTATGCAGGACCAGTACAAATGAAGTTAGAACACAGTACATACATGTACTTTGTGTTCTGCAGACAAGATATCAAGACACTCATTAGGAGCTGTCAGCACACTGAACAGTCTGGCATGACTACTGTTATCTGTTTGTGCAAATGGTCACAAGGAATTGTGCCTGTCCATGTGTTGAGGAAGAAGCAAATGATAGCTCAATATAGTAACCTACGACATTGCCTCAATAACGTAAACGCAAACTGAAATAAAACTATCTTCTACAATTTCTGACATGCTGTTGACATATCTGACAGGCGAGCAACTTAAAAACAATTGTAATAAACCACGAACTAACAGCTTAAATCAAAAAGGCTTTTCTAGCATAATCTATACATGATACAGGTGGTACAACAAATTGAATGGCAGTTACTATTAAAAATGAGCTAAAATTGAACAATGGAAGCATGCCTATTTAAAATGAAACATAGCTATTTACAATCCCAAAGAAGAATACAGTTTCAGTACATTACTCAAAATCACGTGTAATGTGTGATCTATTAGATGTCCAGGGTGTAAGATGTTCACTAATCAATTATATGTCCGTAGTTGACCAATTATTAACTCTCTTATGATTTAATGACAATAAATTTATGGGACAAGAAGTGCATGCAAACCTATCAAAAAACAATGTCACATGACTAACATAAAACCTGTATGGAACATTTTTATTGGACTGGAAGAAATAGTGCTAGGAAGATCTGCTTGCGGACAAGGTTGTTGTGGGAGAGCAGAGCATTGGACGGGTTATTGTTGTAGGCGGTCCACTTCCTTTTTCTCCCATAACCATCCTACAGACTTGACCACAAGCAGATATCCCAAGCATTCCATTCCTTCTCTTGCAGTAATGTCCCAAGCCCCAGTCCATCCAGAAGCATCCCCTTAGTCACCCTGGACCATCCTGGCCTGGAATGCACCAACAAATTGCTCCATTAGGGCTATGAATTTCTCACGTAGAGCCCTGAAATGAGATCACTGTTTCAAAGTATCCTCCACACACCACCCAGAGTAACCTTTTACTGTCCTTACAACCTCTGTAACATCTTTGTCAAACCTTACAACATCCCAAAACCACCCTCCTTACCTAATAGTTCTTACACCTGTGACTGACCCTGCTGAAAAACCTGTACCATACATCTACGAACTAACATGTGTCCACTGCGCAGCCTATTATGTTGCTATGTGTTGTAGTCATGGAAAACAACTCTCTCGCTGCTACACAGAACACTGGCGTGCACTGGCTGTACGAGTACCCGCGAAGTGAGCTCGTACCTCGTAAACAACACACTGCGCGCAGAGCACAACTCCGCGCTGTTTGGGTCATTGACCCGCCCGTGGCGTGCTCTGGCGTTTGCCGCATTTTCCCGCGGCGCACTCTCGCGGCCGACTTCCGACGTATGTTATCGGCTGTGTGTGTGCCTTACAGCATTCCTTTCCCCTTGGGGAGGCTCGGATGCGAGCAATGTCCATGACGTCGTCATCTGTTGGGCTCTGACTGAGGTTGCGGGCAGGCACCGTTGCGTAGGGTCGGAAGTACTTGGAGCGCGGGCAGCGTCGGCGCCCCTCCCCCGACAACCCATATGGCAGGACCGGTGATGGTGGCTCGGTCTCCATCTCCACCTCAGTCCCCGGACCTGGTGATGGTGGACCTGAAGGGAGCAATGCATCAGGAGGAGATGAATCCAGCATGGGTGTTGGCTGTACCCGCAAAGGTGTAGGTCCCTGAGAGGAGGGACCTGGGTCAGTCCCTGGCGGAGGCAGACAACTTGCAGGTAACGGCAGGAACCTCTCTTCGGCCTGTGGGCTGGTTAGTGGAGCAGACTGGTGCGAGAGCAGCGGCTGAGGGATGGGGGGCTCCCGCTCTTCCACACGCAGGCGCAGCTGGTCGTGGTGACGTGCAGTGATGCCGTCTTCTGTGCGTATGTCGCAGAGACGGCGGCCGCGGCATCTGGTGATGATGGCAGGAATCCATTTCGGTCGACGTCCAAACCCACGTGCCCAGACAGCCGTCCCTGGTCGGAAGCGAGAAGATGGAGACACAGATGAATGTCCCGGGCTCGGATGCAGGAGATGAAGCAGAGTCCGGGGCTGCCGGCCATGGAGAAGTTCCGCAGGACTCTTGTCGCCAAACGGGGTGAACCGAAAAGATCAGAGAAATTGATCGAGGGCAACATCAGAAGGGTACCGAGCCACATATTTCTTTAACTGGGTCTTAAAGGTGCGAACAAATCTTTCAGCCTCCCCATTTGACTGCGGATGGAAGGGTGGGGCCAGGACATGGCGGATACCTCGGGTGGTGCAGGAGGAGGCAAACTCGCGGGAAACAAACTGAGGACCGTTGTCGGACACCACTGTAGTGGGAAGGCCTTCAATTGAGAAAATGCGTGACAAGGCGGCAACCATGGCCGTGGCTGAGGTTGAAAGGCAACGGACCACGTAAGGGAACTTAGAGAAGGCATCAATAACCAGCAACCAATAGGCATTAAGGAAGAGGCCTGCAAAATCAATGTGTAGGCGATCCCAGGCCTGCGAAGGTTGAGGCCATGGGGCGAATGTTGCCCGAGGGGAGGCTTGATGTTGCGCACACAGCGAGCACGAGGTAACCATACGAGACATGTCGCTGGCCAGGCCCGGCCAAAACACATGGCGGCGGGCCAATGCCTTAGTACGAGATACCCCCCAATGATCGGCGTGTAGCAGCTTGAGGACCTCTGAGCGGAGGGCCGATGGAATGACGACCCGAGGAGAGGAATCCACAGAATCAAGGAGAAGCACACCATCTACAACAGAAAAACGGTGTCGAAATGCGTAGTAGTTTCTGAGGGGGTCCGATGCCCGTTTCGGCGGAGTCTCAGGCCAGCCCTGCTGGACCAGACGGATCACCTTGCGGAGGACCGGGTCTGCGGCACTAGCCCGAGCCACCTTGGCACCCGTGATGGGAAAACCACCCACTGCTTGCTGAGCGGCTAAGTCAACATGAAAGCACAGCAATTCTTCCTGGTCAAAGTCTGGGTCTGGTCAAGCCGGGAGAGCGCATCCGCATTGGCATGTTTGGATGTAGGGCGGAAGTGTATCGCATAGTTATATCGAGATAGGAACAGCGCCCAACGCTGAAGACGGTGAGCGGCCTTGTCCGGTAGTGATGCCGAAGGGTGAAAGAGAGAAACCAGTGGCTTGTGATCAGTTACGAGATGAAATTTTACGCCATACAGAAAGACATGAAACTTCTTCAGAGCGTAGACAATAGCAAGGGCCTCCTTCTCAATTTGCGAATATCTGGTTTGGGCCGGAGTGAGCGTTTTAGAGGCGAAAGCGATCGGTCGCTCAGATCCGTCTGGATATTTATGAGCGAGCACTGCCCCAATCCCATGTTGAGAGGCGTCCGTTGCCAAGACAAGAGGGAGGCCGGGTTGATAGGTGACGAGGCAGGGAGCCGATTGCAGCAGCTCCTTTAATGTGCAAAATGCTGTTTCACAGGCCGATGACCAATGGAAGGAAGTCCCTAAAAACACTTGCAGGTCCTTGACTGAAGTCGGCCGAGGGAGAGCCAACATGGGAGAGACATTCTGACGGAGGTGCTTGCTGCCCTCACTAGAAACCTCAAACCCCAAAAACGTGATAGAAGGCTGAAAAAAGTGGCATTTCTCCAGTTTGCACGTCAACCCTGCCTCCTGTAGTACCGTGAACAGTGTCCGTAAGTTGCGTAAGTGTTCATCGGCTGAGGACCCGGACACTACGATATCATCGAGATAATTGACACAACCGGGCACAGACAGTGTGAGTTGTTCAAGGAAACGCTGAAAAATTGCTGGAGTGCTGGCCACCCCGAAGGGCAACCTCAAGTATTGGTACAAACCAAAGGGCGTGTTCAGGACCAAGAGACGTTGAGAGTCAGCGTCGAGAGGAACTTGCAAATACGCCTCAGAGAGATCTATCTTTGAAAAATATTGTCCACCCGCCAATTTCGCGAGAAGCTCGTCTGGGCGCGGCAATGGATAAGTGTCGATGATAGATTGGGCGTTCACGGAACGTTTGAAATCGCCACAAAGGCGCAACCGCCCCGACGTTTTTTTTACAATGACCATGGGAGTCGCCCATTCACTAGACGGAATGCGTTTTACCACCCCAGCTTCCTCCAGGCGGTCCAGCTCCACTTTGACGTGGTCACGGAGTGCAATCGGAACCGGCCGAGCGCGGAAAAAGCGGGGCCTGGCGGAGGGCTTCAAGGTGATGTGGGCTTGGAAATTATTAGCACAGCCCAACCCCGCCGAAAACAGCGCCGAAAATTCGGTGCGTAAAGAGTCTAGTTGCGGGAAGGGCACCTGGTCAGAGACAATGTTGACGTCGTCGGAAATAGTGAACCCAAACCCCTGAAAGGCGTCAAGACCAAACAAGTTGTCCGTGTGAGCATTGTTTACAACAAGGAAAGTGAGCCTACGAGTGACAGATTTGTACGTAACAGGCGCTGAGAACTGTCCCAGGATCGGAATATTTTGTTTATTGTAACTGACCAATTTCCGTGACACCGGTAAGAGAGAGGGAGAACCCAGATCCAAATAAGTCTTTGAGTTCAATAAGGTGACGGCCGCGCCTGTGTCCACTTGCATACGCAACTGTTTGTGGAAAACAGTGACGTCAATAAAGAGCTTGTTGGGTGCAACCGAAATCGCTGAGACGCAATTTACGTCCATCTCTGCGTCGGAATCTTGGATTTTGGAGGCACAAACAGAAGCAATGTGACCTTTCTTGTGGCACTGATGACACGTGGACCACCGCTTGGGGCAGTCAGGTCTATCATGATCGACAAAACAGGAGGGACACGAAGGAAGCATTTTCCGGTCGTGTGACTGCACGCCGCCTGGCCCGAGTTTCTGCGGCCGTGCACCTGGCCGATCGCTCCGGCGCCGAGGCTGCGGGCGGACTGCCGCGACCACGTCATCCCTTTGCGACCCTGCCTGTAACGGGGAAGAAGAGGGTTGGATTTCCGCCACCTCACACCAAGCCTCAATTTGGTTGCCCGCCGCCCGCGAAACCTCGAAAGACTGCGCAATGTTAAGAACCTCTGAAAGTGAAGGACTTTCGCACAGGAGAGCGCGTTCGCGAACCTCGCGATCGGGAGCGAGCCGAATAATAGCGTCCCGGACCATATGATCGGCATACGATTCGTTATGCACATCCGTAACAAAATGACAATGACGGCTTAAACCATGGAGGTCCGCGGCCCACGCCCGATAAGACTGTTGTGGCTGCTTCCTGCAGCGGTAAAACTCAACACGGGCCGCAATCACATGAGTCCGTTTGCGGTAATATTGTGAGAAAAGGCCGCACATTTGATCGAAAGACAGCGACGCAGGATCCTGCAAGGGGGCGAGTTGGCAAAGCAGCTGATACAGACGAGGCGACAGCCACGACAGGAATAACGCACGACATAAGGTGCCATCAGACCAGCCAAAAGCTTGAAAATGTTGTCTTAACCGTTTTTCATAAGCGTCCCACTCTTCGACGGACTCGTCGTACGCCGGAAAAGGTGGCGGATAAGACAGGGGGCGCGGGGGGCGAAACAACCTGTGGGGTGGACGGGGGTTGGGACCCACTAGACAAGGCTGTAGCAAGAGATTGTAATACCTGGTTCTGAGCGTGAATCGCCGATGCAAAAACCTCTTGTTGTTAGACGAGGCGACGCAGAATCTCATCGGAAGAACCAGTAG
The DNA here is from genome assembly GCA_026315105.1 of Locusta migratoria. Taxonomy (NCBI): domain Eukaryota; kingdom Metazoa; phylum Arthropoda; class Insecta; order Orthoptera; family Acrididae; genus Locusta; species Locusta migratoria. The sequence continues at coordinate 329,796,498 of CM048750.1, forward strand.
ACATTGTGGAAGACGAACAACCACTTCAGACGGAAAACGCGCGGAGGAAAACAAAAAAATACCGCACTCGTCGCCAATGTTGTAGTCACGGAAAACAACTCTCTCGCTGCTACACAGAACACTGGCGTGCACTGGCTGTACGAGTACCCGCGAAGTGAGCTCGTACCTCGTAAACAACACACTGCGCGCAGAGCACAACTCCGCGCTGTTTGGGTCATTGACCCGCCCGTGGCGTGCTCTGGCGTTTGCCGCATTTTCCCGCGGCGCACTCTCGCGGCCGACTTCCGACGTATGTTATCGGCTGTGTGTGTGCCTTACAGCACTATGACCACCAACAAATTGGCTGAATGCATGAATGGTCACAGATGGACTGTTCGCCTGGGGGACATCACTTCCACTTAGCACCAGTCCCTCAAAGCTACGGAGATGGGAACTTGCTCTCCAGTACATTGTCTCCTCCTGGCCTTAAACCTACATTAACCTCTCCCCCCTCTGCCATCCTCAACTTACTTACTCATTTCTTACCCTCCTCTTCTGTCTTCCTTTCATTTGTGTGTGTTTATATCTTTACCTTTGTAATTAATTTAAAATCTCTTACCTAACCCCTGTCCCGTTATTAGGTTTACTTCTCTTTACTGCTTGATATATCCTCTTTGGCTATTATCCTCATTGGTTTGCTATTAGCATGGCACTGAGTTCTTATCATACAGTATTTCTGACTTCCAAACATCACCCATCCTCATGCCTAGGTTGTGAGTAACCTTTCCCTTCTGTTCCCACTTTGTTTCCTGCTGTCCTACCTGATGAAGGAAAATAGTTCCGAAAACTGGTGTCCCAGCTTATTTTCGTCTCCATTTATGTCTTTTTTGTGTGACTATCATCGTTAAAGAACTAAGGAAAGTACAGGCCTGTCATTCTCTCTTTTGAATAATATTTTCATATTCTAGTGGAGATTTTTTGTTTTGTTTTAGACATTTAGTGTACTATCTGGGTTTCGAGATGATGTGAACAGGGATGGGCAATTTGCTCATGTCAATCAGATGCACATATGTGTAATCTGTGTTCATTCGGTGTCAATTTTTCTCCTCTTCAGTATATTATAAGTGCTTTTGACTGCTAATAATAGCAGTTAAAAAAACTGACAGTTTATACTTCCAGCACAGCTTCTAATTTATTTCTTAAAAAAAGGGGGGTTGTATTGATACAATCTCAGTGTTATATAACTACTTAATTATGTCCTTACTGCTTCTGAGATGGGGGAGCCTTGGCAATCACATTAATTTTAGAAGGATAAAATCTAAAAATTTATTTAAATTGTCATTAATTTTGCCACACTGTTACTGAACCAGATCTGTGTATACAAATTTGAGGCAGCCATATGTTTTGAGAAACACCCATTGTTTGCCAATTTCATTGCACTACAAGGAGGACTTCCATGATGTCTGGGTCATTACAGCGATAACTTTAAGCATTCATGGTTGTGTTATACTTGTAATTATTTGACCTTGAACTTTATACATGATTAAAAATGTCGCCTTTGATAATTTAGGCTTGTCTACTACAGACACATGAGTAACAAAATTGGAAATACTTAGAAATGAGCTTGGTTTTTTCTTTGGTTTCAGGAATGAGACGCATTAAACAGCTGGCAAATAACACTAGATATTTCCGCCGTAGGTTAAAACAAATGGGAGTTATTATATATGGTAATGAAGATTCGCCTGTTGTCCCTTTACTGGTGTACATGTTCTCAAAAATTGGGTAAGGAAAAATTACACAATTTAAAACTATAGTGAATTTCTGTAGTTATAAAATATGATAACTGACAACAATTCTAGTCATATTAGTAAGAAATATTTTATATGAAGCATTTTGTCTTGGGGATGAGGAGAGAATTTAAAAAGAGAGAAAATGAAAGAGTATAACATGGTAAAATATTTGAAAAATACTTTGAAGGATTTGAATGAAATGCATTTATTGATTTTGACATCTAGTTGAAGCCACAGTTTTGTGCTTCGCTTGCTGAAATGGCTTTATTGTCAAAGGCATACTTCACAGACAATATCATTGACTCTCCACAGATAATATCATTGACTCTCAATCACATGTCAGAACCCACAACAATCTTCAACGCATATTGTACATTCCAAAAAACACATGCCTCCAATTCAGCTCTACAAACATCTACAATCAATTGTGTTACAGTTTCAACACGAGTATGAGGAGAGATTGCGATCATTTTGTTCTCTATATTTTCCCTTGCTACCTTAAGAATGAGGAGGAGTGTATACCTGTTAACATTGTAAAAAATTTTCTTCTAACCTACAAAAGCTAAAAATGTAGATTTGGCTTTCCTTAAATTAAATTCTAAACTATTATAATGGGAGTATTGCCTCATGCATTTCTACTTTTCTCCTAAATCCAAACATAATCTTCTCATATGTTGAATTGTACCAGTTTTTCCATTTGTCTGTAAATAATTAATGTTGATATTTTGGAACTGTGATGTATTAAACTGATAGTTTTGTAATTTTTACACCTACCTCCACTTAGTTACTCATCTACAAAACACTTTTCTCGTTATTAAAAAGTGAGATTGAATATTAAATTACTTAGCTCTCATAGGTTTTATTAAAAGCAAAGATTACATTATAGATATTTATTGATATTACACTGTTTTTCATTAACTTCTACAAAATTGTGTGTCAGCTGTAGGGGCATGCATTACCAACACTGTACCTTGTGTTTTTCCCCCACCTATTCTGCAACTGTTTCCTATCATGAAATGTTTTGTTAAATATTACAAAAATTACAGGCAGAAATAGCTGATGTGATATTTGTGATGAAGACAGTGAAGTTTCAAACTAGATTACAAAATGTCTAAATCTATGTGAATTGAGTTATGAAGGCTTGGCTTCTTAAGAAGTGTGTTGTCTATAAAAGTAAATTTTGTCCAATTATATTGCCATGGACTAAAATATTATACTATTTTTAAGTAATTGGGTAGAAACTGAAAATTAGATTTTTAGTGTGTCTATCTATTTGATCCATATTACTCTAGACCTAACTATAGACAGCTCTAGACTCTTTACAAGGCCAAAGATTTGAAAGTTGGAAATATTCTGCTTACAAATATGGTCACGTCAACTGAAATTTTTTATTTCAGTACAAATTTCCAAGAATATAAAACTGGACAATTGATTCACTGTGTGATACTTTAGTGCAGAACAGATATATTTTCAAAAAGTATATGAGAAATATATGGTGGTGTAATTTATGTTGTTTTTTCTTTTATATTTTAGAGCTGTAGTCCGATCTCTAAGAGCGAGGAAAATAGCCACTGTTGGTGTAGGGTTCCCAGCAACACCTCTAATGGAAGGCCGCATTCGTTTCTGCCTCTCTGCAGCACACACCAAAGAACAGCTAGATGCAGTAAGTTTCCTCATAAAATTATGTGACAGTAATGATGATAGTTCCTGCTAAAATATGAGAAGATACATTTTAGTTAGACCATAACAACAGAGACAACATTTTAGTTATCTTACTAACCTAATATGCATGTGGGAAGTATTTTTATTGCTATTATTTATTTATTTTGTTACATTCTGTTAGTTGGAGTTTACTTTTCATAAGCTAATGGACATTATTATGCCTAAGGTCCTTTTCAAGCAGTGGAGAGAGAGAGAGAGAGAGAGAGAGAGAGACTTGGCTGATATTCACTTACTGAATGAAAGTTTCTTTCTAGTTACTCATTGATCATTCTGGGGTGGTGATAAGAAAAATAAAGCTGAGTTTTAACATATCAAAAATCATTCATGTGGTAGGATCATAGAAACATTCCATCATTCCATCACCGCACTCCCAAATGGAGGTCATAGTAATGAGCAAACCTGATGTAAAGAAGTACTGGCCCTGTACTTAACTTGGACTTACCATGAATCTCTGATCCAGTACAAAGTCCCATGGGACTTGAAAGAAGAGTAGATAACTCCCATTTGTAATAAAGATAAAAGAGTCACATAATTATGAACCAATGTAATTAATATTAGTTTGCTGGAGAATTGTTTGACATATTCTCAGTTCAATTTCTTTGAGACTGTAAAGCTTTTGTCAGTGCACAACCACAGCTTTAGACAGCATTGCCCATGTGAATCACAGGTTGTCCTTTTCTCACATGACATCTTATGAGCCATGGATGGAGGAAGGGCAACAGGCAGGCACTTACCTCAATTTTGAAAGGTGTTTGACAGACCAACGCACTGCAGACTGCTAACAAAGATATAAGCATTGCAATAGCTTTCCACATATGTGTGTATGACTCAAAGACTTATTAAGTAATAAGAGTGTGTTGTTCTTGATGTTGAGTGCTCATCGGAGACAAGGGTATTGTCAAGAATACCCAAGAAAAGTGTGATAAGACTTATTTTCTAATTATAGAAATATCTACTGGACAGGATAAGTTACTGTCAGAGACTGTTTACTGATGATTTCTAAAAAATAAGACTCAAAATTTAATGGAAGTAAAGTTGTAGGTCACATTTTGAAATAAGAAGGAAATTGATTCATTCTGACAGATGAAGATAGAATTTAGGTAGAATGGATGAAGTTGCGTTGACACTATTTGGGTTCAAGCTGTAAACTTAGCAGTCAAACTTCAGCAAGGGAGGAATGCCGAGCCAGAAAACAAGGCGAGGCTTATGTCCCTAAATATCTAGTTTGTAGTTGCACTGGTGGGGAATCTTTCAAGATGACTAAGCCCTTGTTCTTCGTTGAAAACTTGGCGGACAAGTTCAGTGAGGTGGAAGTGATGTCTAAAATGCCCTCCGGGTCAGTCTTACTAACAATGTCATCCCCAGCCCAGTCACAGGCATTGCTTGCCTGTGAAAAGCTGGGTGATGTTTCCATTACTATAATACCAAACAAGACCATATATATGGTCCAGGAGATAATATTCCATAAAGAGCTGTTGCAGTCAGATGATGAATTGCGTGCTAACCTAGAATGGTGGGGAGTATATTTTATTGGGTGAGTTCATAGGGGTCTGAAGGACAACAGGATTGCCACAGGTGCCTTAATCTTGGCTTTCAAGGGTGATTCATTGCCTGAGAAAGTCAAGGTGATGATCTACCGGTGAGATGTGCTGGAGGTTTGGGCATATATCCTCCCGATGTGATGCCAACCCTACATGTCGGGAGTGTGGATGTGCGGTCCATCTGAACATCCCTTGCACCCCCCCCCCCCCTCCAATATGTGTCAAATGTGGCCAGAATCACTCTCCTTGTTCACCTACCTGCACAGTTCTGCACCTAGAACAAAAAATTATGGAATAAAAGACCCGGGACTGACTGACCTATTCTGAGGCAAAGCACAAATTTCAGAAGCTCCACCCTGTGAACATGGCTACCTCCCATGCCACAGCAGCCTCACTGTTGCCATCTGCAGCATCTATGTCACAGTCTGCATAACTAATGCCAGTGGGCTCCCAGGCCCAATCGAGTACTTTTGCCCCCTTGACAGTTGGGGACTCCTCTTCGGTTGCTCCCACTCTCTTCACCTTGGGAGCAATGACCCCGAAACACTTGGGAAATAAGTTCCTACCCCCCATCCGAAGAAGCAGTAGTCTTCCCCGGCACCTTTCTCTCGGTAGGGGTCCCTCGGGACACTCCCTTCCGAGACTTTTCAATATGGTAACAAAGATTGCAGCAAAATGCTTTAGGATCCCCAAGATGCTGGTTGAAGGGTCTTCTGCTCTTTGTCGCCTCATGAAGTCACCTCTGAGAAGCTCTCCCCGCCCTTGAAACCAAAGAGCCAGTGAGAGGCTAAAAAAAGGGGGGGGGGTTTGGGGGAGGAGGAGGAGGAATCTTCGGTGGATGACTGCGGCTTTGAAGCCACATCCTCTGCTTTAGAGGAGAAAATGTACTTCTCCAGTGGCTGTCAGGATGAAGACAACACAGAAGATCACTGTCTGAGCGCTCTCTCCAGATGACGATGTCTCTCTGAATGTTTAGGCTGCACTTATATCGCAACTCCCCTCTCCTTTCTTACTATTTGGTGACTTTAATGCTCACAATACCTTGTGGGGTGGCTCCACAATTTCTGGTCGTGGCAGAGTGATACAGACATTACTCTCACAACTCGATCTCTGCCTCTTAAATACTGGTGCCCCCCCCCCCCCCCCCCCCCCCCAACATTTTAGTGTGGTGCATGGCACATTCTCAGCCATAGATACATCGATCTTCAGCCACAGCCTTCTGTTCACTGGAGAGCCCATGATGACTTGTATGGCAGTGACCATTTTCTGATCTTTGTCACTTCCACAGTATCAGTCCCCACGGTGCCTGCCAAGTTGGGCTCTAAACAGGGCTAACTGGGAAGGCTACACCTCTGCTGCCATCATTGGACCTCCACCACTTGACAAATCAATGTGGTGGTCAGGAGTATAACTCGCACTATGGTTTCTGCTGCAGGAGCCACAATTCCTCGTTTGTCAGGGTGCCCACAGCTAAAGTGGTGCCGTAGTGGTCGCTGGAAGTCTCTGAGGCTATTAAGGACTGCAGGTGGGCTTTACAGTGATACAAGCAGCACTCCTATCTGGAGCTCATCTTTACTTTTAAATGGCTTTGTGTCCATGTTCGCCAATTAAGACGAAAACAGGAGTGTTGGGAGCGGTATGTCTCCAATATTGGGGCAGGTACCTCCACCTCACACATCTGGAGTAAAATCAGGCACCTAAAGGTATACCAGTCGCCAGCAGGTATCCCTGGGATCTCCATGAAAGGCATTATATGTACGGACTCAGCCACACTTGCTGGGATGTTTGCTGAGCATTATGATCATGTTTCTGCCTCTGCGAACTATCCACCAGCCTTCCATACTTTAAAGGAGCGGATTGAACACCAGCCTGACTCCTCTACCTTCCACCGCACTGACACTTATAACACTTCATTCAGTGAGTGGGAGCTCTAGCACAGTGTCCCGACATGGCTCCTGGGCCTGCTGGCATCCATGCCCAAATGCTGACTCGCCTCTTGGCAGAAAGCCAGGGTAATCCCCTTGCTCTCTTCAAGCACATCTGGTGTGACATTGTTTTCCCATTGCATGGTGTGTGTGTGTGTGTGTGTGTGTGTGTGTGTGTGTGTGTGTGTGTGTGTGTGTGATCATCCTGGTGATCAAACCTGGCAAAAACCATGTTCATGTTGATAGCTATTGACCCATCAACCTGACCAATGGAGTTATATAAACTGTTGGAATGTATGGTCAGTTGGCAGTTGTGTTGGATTCTTGAGACTCTGGGCTTATTTGCTCCATGCCAGGGCTGTTTCCGCCACGGTCGCTCTACACCGATAACCTGGTGTACCTCTAGTTCACTACTGCACAGCCTTTTCCTGGTGTCAACATCTTTAGCCGTCTTTTTTGATATGCACAAAGCATATCATACAACCTAGCATCATCACTTACTCAGTAAGTTACATGAGTGTGAGTCTCCAGGGATCGCTCCGGATTTTGTTTTGTTTTGCAATCCGTATCTTTTGTGTTTAATTGGTGCCTCTCCTGTAGCACCTCTCGTGTGCAGGAAAATGGGGTTCCTCAGGGCTCTATTTTGAGTTTTCCCTTATTTTTAGTTGCCATTAACAACTTAGCGACAGCAGTTGGGTCGTCAGTATCCCCTTCGCTCTATGCTGACTTCTGTATCTATTTCAATTCCTGCAGCACCCAAGTTGCTGATGCAGATTGCAGGGAGCCATTTAAAAGGCACAGTCCTGGGCCCTTGTCCACAACTTTCAGTTTTCTGTCACCAAGACAAGTGTTAATTCACTTCTGTTGGTGCCTGACTGTTCCCCTTCACCCTGAACCTTGACAGCCACTTGCTTCACATAGTGGAAACCCATAGGTTTTTATAGCTGGTCTTCAACACCCGGCTGACTTGACTTCCCCATATTCATCAGCTGAAACAGAAGTGCTGTGCTATCTCAACATCCTTCGCTACCTGGGGTGCTGATCGCCCCATACTGTTGTGGCTTTACACAGCACTGGTACAGTCGCCTCTTGATTTTGAGTGCCTTGCCTATGGTTCTGCATAACCTTTGGCATTGTGCTTGAGGACTGCACCACTCTGGGGTTGGCATCATGACGGGTGCCTTCCGCACCAGCCTTGTGAACAGCTTACTTGTGGAGGCCGGGGTCCCACATTTGCAGATCACTGCCAACAATTACTTGCAGCCTATGCAGCCCATGTGCATAGCTCGTCAGGCATCCATCCTCTGCTTTTCTCCAACATGGTCATCTTTCCCCCAATGATGACAACCCAGATCAAGTCACACAGTCGCCTTTTGTGTCTGGTCCCTTGTGTTGACTTGAGTGTTTCTCTCCTCCATTCTACATAGCAGGCCTGCACATGTATACCCCCGTGGTTCTTGCCGAGGCCATGTACTCAACAGGACTTGGCCCACAGACTCAAAGACTCTGTTCCTCCAGAGGCACTCCGCCTTCACTTCTTCGCTGTTGTAGCAGAGTTTACTGGATATAACCTGGTCTACACGGATGGTTCAGTGGTTGAGGACCACATTGCCTTTGACAACGTTCATGGCGGCAATATAGAACAGCACTCTCTGCTTGATGGTTGCAGTGTTTACACTGTGTAGCTGGTGACCATTTATTGAGCACTTACAGTCATGCTCAGGTGAGTCTTTCTTTATCTGCAATGACTCACTGAGCAGCCTGCGAACTCTGGGCCAGTGCTACCCACGTTCTTCCTTGCTGTTAGCCATACAGAAGACCCTTTCTGCCCTTGACCAATCTGGTCGATCGATGGTGTTCATCTGTTCTCTCGATCATGTTGGTAACCCGGGCAATTAACACGCTGACAGACTTGTGAAAAAGGCTCTCCATGAATCTGTTCAGCCTTCCAGCTTCTTATCTTCAGTTAGGTGTTGTGCCACAGGGTTTATAAGGTTTGGACACTGAGTGACATTCTTTGACCATGCCCAACAAACTTCAGGCTGTAAAGGAGACCACGGCTGTGTGCCACTCCTCCATGCAGACCTCTCACGGGGTCTCTGTAGTCCTCTGCACCACAGTAGCCATACTTGGCTCACACATGGCCGTTTCCTTCATGATGAGGACCTGCCCCAGTGTCGATATGGCTCCCACTCGACAGTAGCCCACATCTTCCTGGAGTGCCCTATTTTAGCCACATTGTGGCGGAGTTTTAATTTTCCTGCAGTTTTATCAGACATTTTACATGACAATGCCAAAATGGCTGATTCAGTTTTAAGTTTTATTCATGGTGGTTTTTACCACTCTCTTTAAAGCTTTGGTTCAGTACAGTGTCTGTGTTCCTCCTGTCTCATGTCCTCTGATTGGAGGTTTCTGCGTGTTGGTGTGTGGCTGACTTTTCCTCTTTTTAATCTCCTGGCTGGCCAACCACAGACATCACTATTCCACACTGTGCATTCTTTTTCCACATTTACGCATCATCTTGTGAGACCCAGTGATGGAATGGGGGACTGATGACCATCGCAGTTCAGTCCCCCTTAAAACACTGGACAAACCAACCAACTTTACCGGTACAATTATGAAATTAATTTGCGCCATATGGTCCAGTAAAGTAATGCGGATGCCTTGTCCTTTCTCCCTTTGGATCTGATCCTTACTTTGACTTATCTTGATACTGAAGCTCAGGCTACTGTGGATAGTTTTCCCCATACTTCATCTCTCGTCAGCCTCATTTGCACATGACCCTGTGCTACGACAAGTTTTGCGCTTTGTTTGCGAAGGTTGGCCTGATGTTCCTCTGCATAGGGTATCAGGATTCTCGACAATGGCCATCCTGCCTAGTGGCCTTTGCTGTGGCTGGGTGGTGCCCATGGGGAGAGCCTCTGATTGGAGTGGGTGGTGCCAGGGTAGACATTTCACACCATGAAACATGAAAAATTAGAAAATGTTCATACAATGGCCCTCTCTGCAGGGAGGAAAGATAATTCAAATGCAGCTACTTCTGATAAGAGGACCTTCCCTTCCCTAGCCCGTGGGAGGGAGACCAGGCACTCCGGATGGGGTGAAACCCTTTCTGCACTACCTGGATTGCAGCAGGACAGGCGGAGGAATGTTCACTACCACCAAGCTGCTGTTTTTTAACAGCTTGCGGGTAAGTTCTGGGAAGTAGACTCCATGGCTAAGACGCACTCTGGCTTCCTCTTCATAAAAACTGTATCTGCTACTCTGTGCACCTGTGAACCTCTAGGCGATATTCTAGTCCCCATAACCCCTCACCAGTCTTTGAACATGGTTCAGGGAATCATTTTTCATTGGGATCTCCTCCTTCAAAGTAACAAGGAACTCGGGGCCAATCTGGAATGGCAAGGAGTCCACTTTGTCATATTGAGAGGGGCCCCAAGGATAATCAATTAGACACAGGGCCTTTATCTTGGCCTTCAAGGGGGTACACTTCCCAGAGAAGGTGGAAGTCATGATATAGAGATACGATGTACATCCCACCTCCCATGCGGCGCTTCAGGTGAATGAGGTTTGGGCACATGTCTTCTCACTCTGCCGCAGCCCCTCTATTGGTGAATGTGGATCCCCACTCCATAATAACTGTTCTCGCAGAGCACCGTGCATCTCACTTAACAAAGACATTGGTGACAGGCCACCTGGTAGGAAGCTTTCTTCTTAAGAAACAACAGGCCAAAGCCTTCAACTTACACTCTTCCTAATCACCATGAATGGGCTGGTTTGCTCTGTTGGATCACATGTCACTTTTGCATATTGTTCAGTACAGTTCCCACTTTATAGCATCAGCTGAACGCCAGCTCCAAGGTGACATTTGACGGGCTTTCACATAGGCCCTCTCGCATGAATTTCATTTCACCCCTTCTAAGCTGAGGATAATGATTTTTGCCGTCGTGCTACAGTCCACCCTGATCCATAACACTTCTTGGGTACTAAGCATCTGGAAATTGTGGCACAGCACCATTTCTTGGGCTTCCTTTTCATAAAAAAAACTGACTTTGCTGTCACATATTTGGCAGCTGAAGGTAAGCTGCATGCGGAAGTGTAATGTCCTTTGTTTCCTAGCCCATTCATCCTGGGGTGCAGGTCATACAACACTCCTTCATATCTACGGGGCTCCGATTTAGTCCCAATTAGATTGTGGGTGCCAGGTATATGGTTTGGCAGCTCCTTCTGCTCTGAAAATGTTAGACTCTGTCCAGCACTGTGGTATCCGCTTGGCTTTGGGTGCCTCCCAGGCCAGTCCTGTTGACAGTCTCCTTGTCAAAGTGGGAATGCTCCATGTTCAGATAAGGTGGCATCAGATTTTGGTACTATATGCCATAGCCATTTGACAATTTCCTGCAGATGCCACATGTCATGTTCCTTTTGCGGGCGATGGTTTTAGACCTCCTGATACTCATCCTCGAGTGGGATTACCTGCCGGAATGCGGTTCACTTCCCTTTGTAGGGACTTCCATCTCCCGTCCCTTGACTGTACGCACCATGCTATACAGCGCACACCCTCTTCAATGGTTCCCTGTCCACAAATCTGGTTGGATATGTCAAGATCAAATAGCTTCAATCTCCCCAATAATCTTCTGGCATTTGTTGCATACAATACTTGCAGAATTTCAGGGTGCCACGATCTACACTGATGTATTGAAATCTGCTGGCCATACAGGATATGCATTTACATCTCCCATTGATATGGAATGCCATTCTCTGCCAGAATCGTGCAGTGCTTTTACGGCAGAACTGATGAGTATTAGTATAGTACTTTATTTTATCAGACTGCCCTGGACAGTGTTTTAATCTGTGCAGACTCAATTAGCAGCATGGCCATTGACATCTGTCCTCCTCAATGACCTTTGTCATGCTGCCTCCTCCATTGCTTTTCTCTGTGTCCCCAGTCACGTGGCTATCCCAGGGAATGAACAGGCATACTAGTTCACTAGAGTAGCCGTAACTTACTACCCCTTCCTCTGGACAGTTCTGGCGGTGGATTTATGGGTGCAGATGAGATCTCTGCTCATACAAAAGTGAACAGTTACTGGCAGGCCAGTGCCGCATCTAATAAACTCCATCAAATCGACTACTGCAGCTTCGAGTTCTTCCTTATTCCCTTCTTGGAGGGAATCCGTTGTCCTTTTATGTCTCCGCATTGGACAGTCCAGGCTGACCCATGGTTTTATTTTGCACAATGACCCTCCCCCACATTGGTTGTGGAGCCCCACAATCTGTGGCCCACATCTTAGTGGAGTGCCTGCTCCTCTTGGCACTTCGTGCCAAATACTGCATTCCGCACTCATTTCGTATAGTTTTGGCAGATGATCCTCATATGTTTGACAGGGTTCTTGGGTTGCTCTGTGAAAGCAGTTTTTATTCTCAGCTATAAGATTTTATCTCTGAAGCTTGGAGCTCTTGCAGCTCTTCCTGCAAGCAGCAGGGTTTGGAGCACTCTCCCCTCTCCCCAGAGACATCTATTTCCTTTCTTTACCTTGTTTTTAATGTTCTTAACATTGTTTCCTTCTTTAATTTTTAGGCTTCTGCTTTAAGAGCATACATTGTTCACTTGTACATGGAATAGTGGGTTATAGAGCTGTAGAAAAGGGCATCACAGAATTCCGCATTTTCTGTCGGTTTTAGTCCTGTTGGAGTCATTAATTCTAACTCCATTTTAGTTCCTCCTTTTTACTGTTGGAATGTCCTTAGCCAGACCACAACTGTGCTTGCATTCCATTTAGAGGTCATGGGGCTATGACCTAGCTGCTTGATCTTTCTTCCATCAACCAACCATGCCCTTTGTGTCAGGTGTCCAACCCTCTGGTTAAGTCTGTCTGAGTATGGGGGGGGGGGGGGGTTACTCTTTTTGGCTACAGTTCAGGTGCCACGTGTGGTTTTTCCAGTGGCTCTCCATGTGAAGTGTTATAAATGTTATAAGGGCATTGGGGGCATCCCACACGAAAGCTGTTGCTCATAGGCACGTGTTTTGGCCTGGCATGGGCAGTGACATAGTGCACCTCGTGGCCTTCTGCTGTGTGTGCTTCACAACAGGATCCCCATTTTCTTCTTTTTCTCCATGGCCTCAATGTCAACAACCCTGAGAACTTATATCTGTCAATAATGCGGGGCCCTTTCATAAATTCTTATTGATTTTTAGTCATGGACACTTATTCAAACTTTCCGTATGTTTTTCGGTGTCCTACCATGTCTACTGCTATGACTACTCACTTCTTGACTAAAGACTTCTCTATTGACGGATTGCCACTCACTTTGGTTTCTGATAATAACCCCTAGTTTTCTTCGATGGCTTTTCGCTCCTTTTGTGTTCAGTTGGGGATTCATCATGTCACGGCTCCTCTCTTGCACCCCACAGTTATATAGCAAAGCTGGAAGATTTGCCATTCATCACCGGTTCAGGTGGCCTTAGGCCTCCTGCCTCCTGCCTACCACTTCTTGGCTCCTCATCAGCCCCCAGGTTGCTGATTGTCACTGGGTGTCTCTTGTGGGGAATGGGCTGCCCTTGGCCCCCACGTCAAAACCAATTCCACTTATACACATCCAGTGCTGGCTCACAGTCTTCTGAATGAGCCAACTCCAGATCCGGTGATGCCAATGGATGTCACTTGGATCCACTGAGCACCAGTACCCTGTCAGGGGCTCAGCACTAATTTGCTGAGTATGGGCTTGGCAAACCCGGGGTCCTGAGCCGTGAGCTGTGTCACACCAGCAGTCCGCTACACTGTAAGCTCTGTGCGTGCTTCAACAACCACTGTACGACACGACTGTGGAACATTGTACATTTCAGAACCCAGGGATCTTGACTTAAATGCCCGGGTCGCGAGGACGGTACAAACCTCTATTAAAAAAACCTCAATCTCAAGGTGTGCTACGTGCTGACGAGATGCACGGCTGTTGAGGTTGAACAGTTGCTAGCGAGCAGCCTCTGAAGAACCTGCCGCACCTCAGTTGTATAAGGCTTTCCCAGGCAAGCGGGGGTCTGCCTGGAAGAACCTTTATATCCCTAGCTGCTCGTGGGAACACCTTGAAAAGATCTAGAAACATTGGCGGATCTACAACCGTCGTCTCTAAGAGGTAGGGCTGACAACAATGCAGCACAATATGATCTCCATTCGTTCCCTTCCCTTGCTATGCCATAGGAAGAATGACGGGCTAGAGAACGGAGTGAAGAGTACTCACCAATATTTCTCGTGTGCACACATACTGATGGGGAATCGTTCATGGACACGAAGCCGCTATTCTTTGTCAAGAATCTCAAAGATCAGTATGGAGAAGTCGCAGGCATGTCAAAAATGAGGAGTGGGTCTATTCTCATAGAGACAGCATCCTCAGCACAATCGAAGGCACTTCTCACCTGTGATAAGCTGGGAGATGTTCCTGTCTCTATCACCCCTCACAAGAGTTTGAACATGACCCACGGTATTATCTTCCACCTTGATCTTCTCCTGCAGTCCAATGATGAACTACATGCCAACCTCGCACGGTAGGGTGTTCAGTTCATCAGACACATCTACAGGGGGCCAAAGGATAAAAAGGTAGCCACCGGTGCTTTCATCCTGGCCTTTGAGGGCGATTCTTTGCCTGAAAAGGTCAAGGTTATGATATACCGGTGCGACGTAAAGCATCATATCCCTCTGCCTATGAGGTGCTTCAAATGTTGGAAGTTTGGCCATTGCACCTTTAGCCTCACACGAAGGGATTGCGGACGTCCATCCCATCCGGACGCTCCCTGTGCTCCCCCACCCATATATGTTAACTATGGGCAACACCATCTGCCCTGTTCTCTGGACTGCACAGTATTCCACAAAGAAAGGAAAATAATGGAGTACAAGACTATGGACAAAGTCTCTTATACTGATGCCAGGAAAAAGTATGAGCGGCTCACCCTGTAGCATTGAAATCGTCGTTCGCTGCTATTACTTCGTCCCCACTGTTTTCAGGGACGATTGCCACAACACCTTGGTCACCTTCTGTGGGCCCCCAGGGCCGTCGGACTCCTGTTGCCCCCATAATGGTTGGGGATCTTCATCTCCTGCTCCCGCAAGACCTTCTGAGGGAGCACATCGCCCCCCACCCCAAACTGCCGGGGACGGTGTCTGAGAAGCCCTCCCGGCTGCGAGAGGACAACAAGCAGAAACAGAAGAAAAAGGACTTCTCTGTGGCATTAAAGCAACACCTTCGTACATCTTCTGCTTATGATGAGATTGAGCTCCTTACCTCCTCTGAGGATCTTGCTCTTATTAAGTCTTCTGAATCAATGGTTCTCGATTCTGTAGGTTCACCATCAGATGATCCTATGGAATGAGGTGTTTTAGCTGTCCCTTCATGGCCTTTAATCGAAAAGATTGCATATTCCAGTGGAATTGCGGTGGTTTCCTCCCCCCCCCCCCCCCCCCCCCCCACTTAGCTGAGCTACAACAACTTCTCTGCGCTTCACCTGTGTTCTGCATTGCCCTGCAAGAAACTTGGTTTCCCATGATGTGTACCCCTGCCTTAGGTGGCTATCGGGGTTACTATAGGAATCGTGCAGACTGCGATAGGGTGTTAGGAGGAGTCTTCACCTACGTCCTTAGGTCCATCTACAGCAAACCTGTTACACTCTGGACGCCTTTGGAAGCTGTCAGGGAATGGTCTGTGGTGGACATTACCATCTGCAACGTGTACCTCCCTCCTGATAGAAGTACACCAACATGTGCTGGCTGCTCTGATTGCCCAATTGCCACCACCTTACTTGGTGTTGGGTGATTTTAATGCCCATAACTCATAGTGGGGTGGTACCATAATTACTGGCCGTGGTAGATATGTTAAGTCTTTGCTATCTCAACTTGACCTCTGCCTTTTAAATGATGATACCCCCATGCATTTTTGTGTGGTGCACGGTACCTACTCGGCCATCGACATAACAGTTTACAGCCCTAGCCTCTTCCCATCTGTCCACTGGAGAGTACGTGATGACTTTTGTTGTAGTGACCACTTTCAGTCTACTGAACGCTTGCCCCGATGGGCACTTGATGAGGCTGAGTGGGACATTTTTAACTCTGCTGCTCATTGTTGGTTCTCCGACACATCCTAACATTGATGTGGTAGTTGACAGTGTTACCTTGGCCATTATTTCTGTGGCTGAGTGTGCTATCCCCATTTCTTCGGGATCACCTAGGCAGAACACGGTGCCCTGGTGGTCGCCAGAGATTGTCTGTGGGGAAAGAGATGTAACAGATTGAGTGCCAAATAGGAGGAACACAGAACAGGTAGACAGTTTCAAGTACCTGGGATGTATTTTCTCGCAGGATGGCAACATGGTGAAAGAACTAGAAGTGAGGTGTAGCAAAGTTAATGCAGTGAGTGCTCAACTAAGATCTACTGTCTTCTGCAAGAAGGAAGTAAGTACCAAAACTAAGTTTGCAGTGCACCACTTTCAACCAACTTTATTGTATGGGAGTGAAAGTTGGGTGGATACAGATTACCTTATGATATGAGAGTAGCAAGAATGATTGCAGGTAGTAACAGATGGCAACAATGGCAGGAGGGTGTCCATAATGAGGAAATCAAAGATAAGGCATAATCAGTCTATGATGATGACGTTGTTGTTGTCATACTAACATTGTACAAATAGTATATGTTCTTAACTTACTGCTTGTACATACATCTTCTTTTATTACAGGCACTGAAAGTAATTGAAGAAATCTCAGACAATTTGGGATTAAGATATTCACAGCTGCCTCGTGAGAAGGGTACCATTCAGTACGGAGATGAAACAGTGGAGTGATCCTAGCCTCTGCATAGCAAGTGGAAGTGTTTTTATGAATACACATTTATTGCTCCACCAGATGTGTTTCAGGTTATGCTGTCAGTAATCACAAACTAACTTCCCAGTAGACAGATGCAACATGTATTCAGCATATTCAGTGCCACTATCTATCCTGTGGTTGGGTGCTTTTGCTGATCCTGTTGCTGCACTACTAAGATAGTTCCATTGGTTTACTGTCATAACCTATGATACATATCAAAAATTGTAATTTATATCTTCGTGTTTTATATAAACTGTCAATTTTTGTTGTGTTATTTAATGGAGAGTCTGTCTTTGTATAAAATAGCTGTTTGGAGCACCATGCATTTCTTGTTTATTTTTATGAATCTGTTTGTGTTATTTGCAGTTTTTTTTATTATTGATTGTAATTTGTCCACATTTTCCAGCTTGGAATTGATGTACATATACATAATAAGTTCTATGAACTTAGTATCCATGTATTTTTAAATTTTTATGCCTTTTCAGAGTATATGAGATGTTGTTTAACTGATAGCCATTCAGTGCATTCTTGGATTGACTGAAAAAGAAATATAGAGTGAAAGGTTGCAGTACTGTGCTGTACTGTAAAGAGTCTAGAAAATTATACTGAAGTATTATAGAAATGCACAACTAATGTTTGTAATTTCTGTTTTGAATGTGTGTCCAGTTCTGAGTCTCATCAGGATAAATCTATATACAGTGTGAAATTGTTCTTAATTGTGGAAGTAAAAATTCTAGCTGGAAGATTATTTTGTTGTTTCTTTGTTTTAAATATGTAAAATACTTCTGTGATTTTGTCCTTTTATATTATTTTTTAAATATTGTATGGGGTGACAATACTTCCCTGAATGATGCCTCTGTGATAGAAGTGGTCATACCTTTCAATTTGAAACGGTGGAAGATGTGGCAATGGACATTCCTTAAAATTTATTGTATATCCATAATTTATGTACATGTTCAGCATATGTGTGTTAGGTTATTGGGCTGATTTTTTTGCTTGTTGACTGTTCATATTTCAAAAGTAGTATTATAGTAACAGCAACAAGTAAGTGTGGTGGTAAAGCAATATCTGTTATTGTTCTAATGAACATGTGCTATCAGGGCTACAATGCATCTGTGATAGGTATGACCACAAACAGTCAACATTTAATTTTCTGGAATGACATTGGAGTTTTCAGTGAGTTGCACAATGAAGTGTAATTTTAATTATTGTGAGACATGATACAGTATATCTTACCGAACATCTTGCAGATCTGTGTATGTATTAAATATTTGTTTCTATCATTGCTGTTCAGTGGGGATTTGGAATTGAAAATGTAAAATTTATTCCTGTAGATCATTGTTTTGCAAGACTGTATTTATTGCGGTAGGATTTATTTCCTTGGTTGTCTTATCTGATACTGTTATGATTTACACATCATTTTCTTTGTATGGCTCCTGGGAGATTGCTAAACATAAGTCTTCCACATAAGAAAAGACATACAAAGGCTGCGTAAATATAAGGTTAAGGTCGTTTTAATAATGTAAGCGTGGGAAAAATCTGCATGTGATGTAAGTGGTGTGTGTTCAAAAGTGAATGCCATTAGTGTGTTATACACACGGACTGGCAGGGATCCCAAGAGACCCCAATTTGAGTATTTTTCATGTTCTCAAATGGGGACACTGAATGAAATTTATATTTAGATCATCCCTAGTACTCTTAAGAGGCAAACATGCCATAAGTGACTCTGGATCACAAACATTATCCATGTGGCAACTATTGTGTTAACTCTGTTATCTCTGCAAAGAACTGAGACTTCTTTCGTTTTCGATCATAAAGTGCAATACATTGTTTCTTTTCAATAGATATTTAGTTTGTTTGGTGCCCACATGTTCTGAATAGAGATGTTATGCAATGTAATTCCCCCTCCCCCCATTAATTTACTTAGCACAGAACTCAAAAACATTGAGTGTCTTAATTCATTCAATGAAAAAACAGTACACCAGGAAATATCCTTTAAGTTTTTAAGTTTTCTGATTATGACTGTGAAATTTTGAAAATTTTTGCAGTATAACTATTCTTTTTTAAAGCTATATCCTAAGTGCTGCAATCGGACATTATAGTGGAGAAATGCACAGCTATTCAATGAATGGGGGGATTAACTATGGATTTAAACAGCTCTGCCAAGAATTATTACTATTATTCATGAAATTAAATATTGTCTACAGATTTTACATTAAAGCACCACTGTCACTGCCAAAGATCACTTATGAGTCGTCATGTTTCTTATAAAACATATACTCCAAGAAGCAAATTAAAAATGAGTTAATTTTACTTCTGGTTTCTTCATGTAACATAACAGAGCATATTTGGTCTCATTTCTTGTGATCTAACTCTTAAGATTGTACTTTATTAAAGCAACATGGTGCTCTCACTGCCTGTCGGTTTGTAGTGTGAAGATGATGTGTATTATGGTATAAAACATGACCTATATATTATGCTACATTTGAAGTACAGTATTACCCAACTGAGTATCTACTTACTCATTTGCATTGTAAATTATTTGAATCCAGCCATATATCCCAACTTGGGGGCCCGTTGGAAAATGATGATGATATTTTTGTCTTCAGTGCAGTGATCTCGTGTTATTTTGAGAAACTGGAAACTTTCTATTAAAATTAGTTTGTTTCAAAATCAATGTCTGCTTCACATTCCTGTGTTGGAAATGATGATGTTTACTTGGGGATGAGTTTTTAGTCTCAGAAGTTCTGTCACATGTTTATCTAGTCTAATTAACTGATTTCATTAATGCTTGTTGTTACCAAACTTGCAGTAAATGACCATTTAATTACATTAAGTGTTCAGAATATCGATGGTGTTTTAATTGAAAACCTCGTGTGTCAGTTTGTTCATGTAAGAACATCATTGACAATTTTTATTTAATTTATGGCTTGAAAATTATTTTCCAGAATGTTTTCATGCAATATTTTATTATTGAAATAATTTATAGTGATAGTAATTGTTTATTTATTTGCTATTGAGATAACTGCAAAATAGTAATACTTATTTCACTCTCCTGTAAAACAGAATTTTTTTGACATATGAGGTTGCTGTTCAACACCATTGATATGTAATTTATTTTTTTTTTTCCATTTATTCATTGCTGCCAGACATATTTATTGTACTGAAGTTAAATTTTATGTGATATTCTTTTCCATTGTTAAGTTCGGTAGTGAAATTTCAGAATTTAATATAAGTAAATTTGAAGAAAACTGTTGAAACTTAGGCATTGTAAGTGGGTTGTTTGTTTATGGATTAAAAATATTTCACTGGAATATGGTCACCGAATCATTGCAACTGAACTGTGGTGAGCATTAGTTTATATTTTGCATTTAAAATAGCTGTATGATATGGTAGGGAGAGATTTCTTTCTTTTAGGAGGGGGAGGCAGCCGACAAATTGAATAAAATATTGGAAAGTTAATCTTGAATGAATAATAACACTTGAAACTGAATTGACCTTTTGGCCTAAAATGTGCTAGCAAATAATGGATGTAGCATGTACTTGTAAAAAGGCAGTTGAGAACAGTTGGTAGTTACATATTGTGCCTCTGTGTGTAACTACAGTCCATTAAAATGGAAGATAAGATTGTAAAAAGGAGATATTGAACGCACTGTCCAACCAAAATTTGCCATCAAAATTCAGTTTTTAAATCTATACTGATCTGATTTAATGTTTTAGCCATTATTGGTCTGTACTGATCCAGTTTTATGGCATCATTATAATGGATTGAATTATTGATTTGACAATTTCGTGTGTGTGTGTGGGGGGGGGGGGGGGTGTATTTCTTTTTTTTATTTTTACTTGTGAAAACATTCTTTTTTAACTCAACTACCTAATTTTTTATTAATGGTGGACTATAAAAACTGGTTTAATTAAATTGAATCACATCATATTGTACATGAGTAATATGAAGTAATCAACTGTGAAAATTGTTAATATACATGAGAAAATATGTATCTGGGGACCATATGTTAATTCAGGATGCATGAAAATGGAAAGAAATACAGTAAGAAAGACAAATGACCACCACTAGAGGATTATTGGATTTAATTTTGTTAAGTTTCTGTAGTTGAAAAAGACTGGAAGTTTTCAACATAAAATATGTTTTGAAATTTTTTTCTAATATTAAATCAGAAACTTTATATTTATTCAAGTCTGCCTTTTTTTTTAAGTTAGTAATTTCAAAACTTATGCATGAACATAACTGTGATATCGATTCATGATGTAATGTTGTGCCTTGTGCAACAGAACATAGCAGAATTAACTTTGTTACAGAGTATTAAAACAGATGTTCAGCAATATGGTACAGCCTCAGGAAGAAACAATATAAACATTTGAATGTGCTTTGTAAGCGCTTCTTTTTATCACTGTGTAATTATATCTCAGTTAAATGGCCATAGAGCTGTAGTGGACAAGTAAAATTTTTCATTTATGACAGCAGCATACTTTGTTATATAACTTTGTAAGAAGAAAATTTGAATTGAAATAAATTGAGATTTGACATGTTGTAAGACATTCTTAAACATACATCCTGAAAAACCAGTGCAATGCAAAAGTTCACAAACCACACCAGTAAGAAACAATAACACAAAATCAATTTATTTTAGTATTGACATTCATTTGAAAACATAGACAACCATCATTGTTGTAACTGTAAGATGTTTGCTGGTTGATTTTGACAGAAGAATTGTTGATCGATTGAAATCACAATTACAGAAAGCTGGTTAGGCAAATGCAGAAACTGAGCAAACAAATTCTACCCTCACTTGGGTATAAAGGCAAATACTTATGCAAATACCTGAATCAGTCTGTACTGTTGCAGTTGTAACACCCTCTTGAAGCCCGGCAGTAATTTTAACACCAATACCGGTATGCACGTTCTGCAAATTTCTTTGTTTCAGGTGATGGTCAATAGCAGCCATATGACATTTTTTGGAAAAGGGGGTGGGGGTGGCACAATGTTAATAATAATAATAATAATAATAATAATCTGTAGGAATTCTTCCACATCTGCAAGCTTTCCATCCTGAATACATGTGATTTATACACTCCTTGTTCCGCCTTTCAAATACTAGATCTTGTCTGTTTTTCATTGGCTAGTATGTTAGTTAAGGTAAAATGTCGGGAGTTTTTGGACACTTTGTAATGCGTATTTTAGGTTCACTAGAACTTCTTTTCACTTCTTCAATTACGTTTAGTTGTATGAAAAGACATTTTGTGCCAAAATTGTCATTTTTGCCTGCATGAAAACTGGAAACTACTGTACATTAAACAAATTGCAAAATCACTCCTAGTTTCACTTGGTGAGACCTTCATCTGTTTACATTACCGTCAAGTGCCACTGGTATGTACAATAGTCAGTGTTTGTTGGACCCCTTCTCAGGGCTCCATTACATGGCTTCAAGAAGCACTACTCTGTAGCCCTTGTGCATTGAAATGCTGTTGCTTTGTTACGCCACCACTGAGAACAGGTGCAGCTGTTGCGATGAGCAAATTTGATGCTGCAGCTACTGCTGCTGTTTTCACTGACATGTCATCATGAAGACTATTTTTAAATGTCTATCCACTGCTTGGCTGGTCAACAACACTCCCAAATGGGGTGTTGTAAAGACTATCATAAGGGAGGGGAGGGGATGGGGAATGTTTCGCCAAGTTATATCTTAAACTGATTATTACAAGGTTGTCAACAGCAATAGTGTTGCCATGTGTACTGTAGCTAAGGATCACAATAAGAACTGAGACTTTGCAGACAGCTAACTGACAATAACTGGCTACACCGTATACAAAATGTTTTGAGTGGATTCCTTGGTATTTATAATGTACAGGGTGGAGTGTGGTAAATTGCTTTTTTCGAATTCAAGTTGTGGCAGCATTGTTGGTTGAACAGAGAAAAGAGTGGGTATGGTTTATAGTGACCAATGGGAGGTTTATTTTGTTGTGTTGTGATAATGCAGTGGACATGTGAGGATTGCTCATTTTGTGTTGGAAGTGTATTTCTGGAATTCCACTTTATCATTGCAGTGCAGTATGCTATTAGTTTTTGATTTGCATTACCCCCACACAGACGTGTTTCTGGATGGAAATCACTATTCAGTTGGGTAAATGCAGTGCCATGGCATCTGTATGAAAAGGACCTGAGAGAACAGTTGCAGCCCACATAAAATCTCGAATGAGTTAGAGCAGCAGTACTGCAATCTCCAAAATGCTGAGCTGGGAAATCTGCACTTACTCTTGGCATTTAAGGATGTTTTCTCCACCAAATTCTTCAAAATGGGCACTACCATGAATTTTTTGAGGTAAACGTGACCTGGAAGGCTTATTTGGCAGATGGGGATCTCAACTGGCCTACATGATCATTGGGCTTAACCCAGTGCATTTTTTTCTTTGGAGTTACTTGAAGTGAAAGGTGTACTGGAACCATTCCAACACTGGAAGACCTACAGGACAATATTGAGGCGGAAATTGCAAGAATACCAGAAGACATGCTTGAAAGGGTGCATGACAGTTTCAGGCTATGACTGCGGCAGGGTGTAGATGTGAAGGTAGACATTTGCTAGGTATACTGTTTAAAACATGTAATTGGAAACTCCCAATATTGCCCAATATTACAATAACAAAAATGAAAGTTTCTAAGTGTTTTTAAATTTCATTCTCAGATCATCAATTTACTTATAAGTACAATAAAACTAACTATGGAGTAGAAATAATACCGGTAGCATTGTTTAAAGAGAGAAATGTGAAAATGGTGTACTGGGAATTTTTTTGATATTAATGCAAATTTACAAAACATTCAAGTGCAAAAGAGTAGAGCTGTTTTAATGAACAGAACAGTACAGTATTTAGTATGCTATTGTCCTTCAGACTTAGAGCACTGACTCATGAACTTTTAAATCTAACACTTAAAAACAAAATTAGGGTTTGGAGAAAAATGTGCTGTAAATGACGGAGCAACAAGCTGCAGTGGGTGGAAATTAGTAGAGAAAATGAAATGGAAAGGGAGTGGCATATAGATAATGATTTTGTGTAAGTTGGGTTGGTGACAATACTACTAAAGAAGGGACAGAGGGGGTCATGAGAAGAATGTTAATTATTTTGGGGCATGATGATGGATTGTTGGAGACTTAATTAGTTGACGAAGGACACTGTTCGGTTAGTACAAACTGGGGCGATAAGGGAGATGCTCATTTGAAGCCATTTCTTGGTAGTGGTAAGAGGAGTAAGTAGGCTGGCAGGACATATATCTATAAACAATTAATATGATCACCTCTGATTGGAAGTAGAAATAAAATCTGGAAATCGTGCAGAAGCAAAAGGGATTTGTGTACCTGAAGCAGCCTGGAGAAGGCTTTTACATGCTCTTTCTTTCTGGATCTGTTTGAATCCCACATCAGACACAGTATACATTTTAACCACACTAAAAGTAAAACATTTGCAGTATTGTTACACTTTTATTTATGGTTGTGTCCGAGGGGTTCGGCCGAATTCCTTATTCGCCGAATCTAGCACACTGGCTTCAGATTTGAGAGTTGGTGCATAATGACCGAATACTACCAAATCCAAAGTGTTATATTTAAACCTTCAGTTACGAATGTTGTAGTTTACTTTGCATAACACTGCACTTTCGTTTGCGTTATTTCCTTTATTTTCCATAGATCCACTGAAAGATGTGACGTCATAAAACAAAACTATATCACTTTGAATTTATTCAAGTGAAACCATTACAAAACTTACGCAGTTGTTGGCTATTGGGAAAACAATCTATGTATACGTATCGTGTTAATGTTTACATTTGAATTATTCTTAAGCTGAACGGGAATAGTTAAAAATGAAGCACGGCAACTGAATTCTAGTACCGATTTTTAAATCTTCTACAAATATAAATTATGTGCAGACAGATTACGTACGATATCATAAATTTTTTAAAGAAAAAATAAATCTTAAAAAAAAAGAAAAAAAAATCCCTTGTTTAACCCTCCAAAATATGCAATCTGCGCGTTAAGTATTTTTCACAGTTCTGAACTTTCTTTGTGGCAATAAAAAATACATACACGTCAAATAAATTTCTCTCTGTCTGATGTCCTGTCTCTCACTCATGGAATGCCTGATATGTCACTGTAAAATTAAACATTTACACATCCTATTTTTTTTAAGAATCTATTTTCCAACTTCCAAAATATCTACTAACCTTTTCCGGTTTTATTTTTGACTCTCTCCCTTTGAAAAAAGAAAAAAATACGCTATCTTTTCCTTTCTAGGACTTCATTATACAATTATTTTTTATTTCATCAAAATGAAACAGTTTGTGTTAGAGAGAAGAAAGTTTCTTATTAACTTTTAGAGCATCTAAACAACGTATATCTCAAACTGTTTCATACAAATTTCTTTTAAGGGGAGGAGGGTATCAAAAAATCCTTAAGATTTAAAATAAAAATGTAAATGAAATTTTAATTTCTTAAATTTTACTGTAATATTGTCATTTGAGATCCATCCCAGAAGGTATTTCTTCATCACTGGTTGTGAGAGAGTAGTAATTCTTTTAAAATACTTGTATTTGAGTTTACAGATAATTTGGGTTCGGAATTCGGCACATGTTTTATTTAATATTCGGTATTCGGATTCAATTCGGTAAAATTGGGGTTCAACCCATCCCTACTTTTATTGATTACTGTAAACTCTGTTCTGAATTTGCAGAAGCCAGAAGATTCACTATCATTATTATAGTAGCAGTTGCAGAAGTGAATGGCATGTTGGGTTATTGAAGTATATGGCTGATTTTTTCTTTTTGTGGATGATGCTGTTGTGTATTGAGAAGTCGCAACACTGGAAAAGGGTAGCAAAGTGCAGGAAGATCTGCAGCATATTGATGAATGATGCAGGGAATAGCAACTAATTCTAAACATCAAGAAATGTAAAGTGCTGTGAACACACAGAAAGAAGAGCCTTTATTATATAACAACACAATAGCAGGACAATCACTTGCAATAGTTACTGCCATAAAATATCTGGGAGAGGACATAAGGGGCAATATGAAGTGGAACAACCAATTGAAATTAGTTATGCATAAGGCAGATGCCAGCCTGAGATTCATTGGAAGAATCATCAGGAAATGTAGTCCATTAACGAAAGAGTTTGTAAAACACTTCCTTCACTAATTCGTGAGTATTGCTCTTTCTTGAAGAGACAACCTTTAACACGTTTGCTGCGATCACCAGCGCAGGCTGCTAACGCTCTAAGCGGATGCCCGTTTGCCCACGTGTGCTGAGAGCTGAAATCATATCCCTGCGAAACCTGTAAGTTCATGTTGTGCATGTTCGTAATATTGACAGCAAAAATAATGTCTGCGCTAGAGGTGGTGCTACATATAGAAATGCAAGTATGCTTTAGCAGCATGCCGAATGTTAACTGACGCTTATAAGCATTTTTTGTTCACTCTTCCCACTATTTTTCGTGTTAGAAGGCCCTGGTGTCGGTTGCTTCACCGCCATTGTAAACAAAGCACAACACAGACAACTAAAGACAAAAACACACAACTGCAGACAAGAAAAGTTACGTGATATATCATTGGTGGCTTGTACTAAAACAAGTCCACAGCTAAACAAACTAAACTGAGTACTCACCTAGCGAATGCACTGCTTTTAAGTGTTACCCGCACTGGCTTGTTGATAGCAGAAACGCTTATAAACGTTGGCAGCTCTGGTGTGTTGATCGCGGTAACGCTTATAAGCGTCAGCCACAGCGAATGTGTTAAAGGTGTTTCAGGAGGAATAGTAAAATATTTTAGGTGTTGGTATTATAGACAATTGCAGTCCATATATCATGTATCCTATATTTGCTGAGTACAAACTTAAGCTGTTAGTATGTAACCCAAACAAACTTGAAATTTGATTGATATGATAGATAACTCATCGTGAAAACGCTCACTGAGCTGCTGACAAAGACGAAAATAATCACATTCACACAACTCAAATTTTTGGTCATGGCCTTCACCAGAAAAAGAAACATACATACTCATGCAATAAATCGGACAACTATACACACACAACCCTTGCGTCCAGCCACTCCAGTGCCACAAGTATCTAGACTGTGAGTAAGGTGGGGAGTAGAGGGGGAAAGATGTCGAGTAAAGGTGGGGATTGAAAGTTCTGTGTTGCATGATGGATTGTGAAGGCTCTGATAGGTGAGAATTTGAATTGGGGCAATGGATACAGTAAAGGGAATGGGTGGGAAAGGATAAAATGGATGTGTAGAGAAGTTTGGGGAGGGAGTGGAGGGATTTGAAATTATAAGAATAATAAGGAAAAAATAAAAACAGGAAAAAAATAATAAATAAAAAGTAATTAATTAAGGGGGTGTTGTAAGTTGTGACACACAGTTTTTAGGAAGACTTTAATACAGGATAATGAGGGGGGAAGGAAAGGGGGGGGGGAAGAGATGTTAGACATAGGCTGTAGGGATGGGAAGTTCTCTTAGGTTGAGACCAGGATGGTTGTGGGACCAAGGAATGTGTTGAAGGAGTGACTCTCTTCTGCACAGTTCAAAGAGCTAGTGGTGGAGGGGAGGATCCAGATGGCTTGGGTAATGAAGCAGCCATTGAAATCCAGAGTGCTGTGTTGAGCTACATGATTTGTCACAGGATGGTCCAGCCTGCTTTTTGCCACAGTTTGGCAGTAGCCATTCATCCTGATGGACAGCTGGTTTGTGGTCATATTAATATAAAACTTTGTGTAATGATTGCAGAAGAGTTGCTATATATCTCATGGCTACTTTCGCAGGTGGCCCGACTTCTGACGGGTAAGGATAAGCCTCTTACAGGAGTGGAATAGAAAGTGCTGGGTGGGTTGGTTGGGCAGGTATTGCATCAGGGTCTTCCACAGGGACATGATACTTGTGGGTTGGGGTTGGGAGTGGTATAGAGATGGACTAGGCTGTTGTGGAGGTTGAGTTGGCTACGGAACACCCTGTTAGGAGAGGTTGGAAGGATCTTGGGTAGGATGTGTCTCGTTTTAGGGCACAATGACAGATAATCAAAGCCTTGATGAAGAATGTGATTTAGTTCTTCCAGTGTGTGTTGGTATTGTTTGACAAGAACACTCATTTGTGACTCATTACTGGGGTTGGAGGGAAGACAGGTGGTGTGTGGGGGTATGGCATGGGAAATTTGTTTGTGGACTAGGTCAGGAGCATAATGTCTGTCTGTGAAGGCCTTTGTGAGGCCTTCAGCATAATGGCTAAGGGACTTCTCATCACTGCAAATTCGCCGTGCACAGGTGGCAAGACTGTATGGAAGGGGTTTTTTGGTGTAGAATGAATGGCAGCTACCAAAGTGCAGATACTGTTGGTAATTAGTAGGTTCAATGTGCACAGAGATGTAGATGGAGCGGCCAGTGAGGTGGAGGTTAACATTCAGGAAGGTGACTTGCCGAGTTGAGAAGGAACGAGTGAAACTGATAGGGGAGAAGGAGTTGACGTTGTGAAGGAACAAGCCCAAATCATGAAAATATCATCAATGAACCTGAACCAGACTGGGGGTTTGGGAGGCCTCTAGACGGCCTATAAACAGGCCGCGATAAGAGGGTGCCATATGGGTGCCCATGGCTATGCCGCAGATTTTGTTATATACTTTTCCTTCAAAGAAAAAGTCATTGTTTGTTAGCATGTAATTGTTAAGGATTATAAGGAATGAGGTATCGGACTTGGAGTCTGAAGGACATTGATCAAAAGCAGCAAGACCATGGGTATGTGGGATATTGGTGTACAGTGAAAAGGCAGCAACAGTGACAAGCAAGGATCCAGGAGCTAAAGGGGTGGGGATGGTGGAGAGTCTGTGAAAGAAGTGGTTGGTATCTTTGATGTGGGAGGCTAGGTTTTGAACAATAGGTTGGAGGTGCTGATCAACAAAGGCTGAAATTCTTTCTGTGGGAGCACAGTAACCAACCACAATTGAGTGTCCAGGAATGTTAGGTTTATGGATTTTTGGGAGAATGTAAAATGTAGGTGTGCGGGGTGTTGTTAGAGTGGGGAGGAAGATGTAGTCAGGGGAGAGGTTCTGGGAAGGGCCATAAGATTTTAACAGGGATTGTAGGTCATTTTGAACTTTTAGGATGGGGTCGTCCTGGCAGCGTATTTTCATTTCCGTGTTTAATAGGAGACAATATGGCCTTGAAACATGCACGGGTTTGTAATGCTAACTCTCTGTCCAAAGCCGTGCTCAGATCGAGGTGCACATTCTCTAATCATGCAGCCTAACAGGCTGTGTTATCCTAGATGAAGCAACAGAAACTTTCAAACTTCCAGTAAATCGAGAAGAAATCATAACACTCAGCAGTGGAATCTATGACACTACTGTTCAAAATATTAAAGCCCAGTGGCAAAGAATTAACTCATATACTCAGGACCATCATGAGGGTGTAGCGGTCGCTACAGGCCTCGTGGTTGGAGCGGTCTTAGGCCAAATTATGAAGAGTGGTGCTAGACAAAGCAAGAAAAATTTCACAAATGCAGAGAAATAGTGCAAATGAAGTTTTACTTGCTCAGTGGTGCTAAGCAAGTTTGTCTCTGGTGTAATCATGAATGTCATACTACTCGTAAATGAAAGGAGGGTGGAGAGACAACTGCAAATATAGTACGCCAGCCGCATGTTGCAAGAAATTTGGTAATACTGGAACCAATGCGGTGCTGTGCTACAATTGGCTAAAAGTGGGAAACACTCATTGTTGCTTTCGGTCTTTCTTTAAGGCTGTTGCTGTCTTTGGCTCTGTTCCTCATCCAACTCGACCTGATTGATGGCAAAATCAAATGTGAAGGCACACCAGTGGCGTGCAAAACGTTCGCATATGACATTGTGTGTCAGTTGCAGGTGTGAAGATTACACAATTGACAAGAGAATGTATTTGTTGTTTTAAGCATAATACATAGAGTCCATGGAAAAGTATTTGTGGTCAGCAGAAAATTAAAGATCCATTAAAAATAACTCGTTTATATCATGTTTTGTAAAAATGAATTACCATACTAAGAAAATACTTGTTGGGAGAAAAATGTCATCATATGGTAAGTGCTATTTTCTGTAAAAATAAATTATTGAGAAAAAATTTGTTACAGGAAAAGGATTCACCATCAATTCTTCTTCTTGAAAATTTCTTCATTATTGTTATAAAAGAACCTAAGAAAGATTGCTTTTATTGGCAGTTCATAGTCTATTGTGTGCCTCTTTTGAGGTGGATCGTGGGAATAAACTGCTGCATTTCACATGAAATTTGTTGTTTAGAACTGTCACTGTTCAATAAATCAGATTTTTCCGCCTACAATTTATTACATTGCAGTTCCCAACAGGAAATCATAAGCCAATCCTGTTGAGAATGGAGTTCGTGGAAATGATATGACTAGCAGTCACATTTTTGTTTTCCTTCTCACAAATACTTGACCTTTGTTCCAAATATGTAACGATTTCGAGGGATATGGTTAGAGACAAGCCTAAGGCTGTGGTCACAGTGGCTCCGATATCGGTGGGTTTTACGGACGACAGACATTGGTGAAAAATGATCGATCGTTTCAAATCAGTACCATAAACTGGGGTGAATAGGGTCAGTTTTGGAGATATTTTTGAATTGCTGAACAATAAATAAGTTCTCTGATAAAGATAATATTTTTATATTAAGCAACATTGATCAGGCTAGCCATCCCATTTAATGTAAAACCTCTCTCTACTTTTTGAACATACATATATATTTGACTGTTTGTGTCCCTATTCCCCCCCCCCCCCCCCCCAATGTCGGGGTGAAAAGGGACAGGTATTTATTTATCATTGTTTTCCCAATCCATACATATGGTTGGCTCTATAGGGACATTATTTATCCCTTTAAAAAGTATTTGAAGAAGTTTATTATAAAAGTAAGGTAGAACAAGGGATCTGTTGTTTATTTTAAACATATAATTATAATTTTTACAACACATTTTACATATGTAAATAGCAAAGGTATCATTAAATTTTGAAATTGAGCAGTCACTTAAAACATACACTATGGAAATGGGTTTGGCATGAAAATGTAACAACCTCTCACCTCAACAGCCTGCATTATCAATTTCTCATCAATAGGATGATGTACCTTTGATCGTGGGTCTCTTTCATATGTTCTAGGCATCACAAACACTGAAAAGAAGTCAACATTGAGGTTAGGTTAACCAATAAGTAGGTTAAATTGTTAAAAAATTATAGTTTCTCATATAAATGTATATAACAAAGCTAAACATATTTCCGGTACTACTTTAGGCATTATTTGCCCTGTCCCTATTCACCCTAATATACCTTTACTAATGCTACCTAAAACAAACAAAAAATTACATTGTTGCTATCAGAATGAAGATAACTAAACATTTATTATGTGCAAATCATTCTAAAATGGTGCCATGTCACACCTGTGTGTCTCTTAGTTCCAAATGTTTAACATACAGTAACAAGGAAAAATGTTCTTGTAGAAAATTTACATTTTATGACAATAGTAAGTGCATATCATGTGATATTGTTTCAAAAGTAAAGCAAACAAGACGACAGAAAACTTGCAACAAGGATATCCAATGTGCAGCATCAACTTCGTCTCAGTAACACCTTGTATCAGCGGAAAATAAAATGAGTTCAAGACAGTGCAACTGTAATATTGTCGCACTGAACTGGAAGCAGGCTTGACTTCGAAGGCAACTAAACACAGCACTTATACTCAAAGCATGTTTATTACTAACTCAACATACATGCAGCACTGCCTCTCAGGCAGAGTGCTCTGCTATTTATACACAGACAGAATTTACCAGAAATTAGAAGAACAGTTAACATAAGAAACAAGTAGAATTTACAAGTGAACATAAGAAAGATGTAGAACCTTCTGGAATTGTTAATTACAAAGAAATAAATTTTTGCCGGTGGGCAGGATTGAACCGGCGACCTTAAGCACCGCAGTCCGTGACGCTATGCCCTGCGCCACGCCGGCACTCGGTGTTCGTGGTCTCTCGCGGCAATATACGAGCTGCAAAAGGAATAACATGTATAAAATGCAGAATGATATTCCATTACAGTTGTGTAAGCACAAATTCTATGCAAAATATGTGGTTATGTTTCCAGTGCAGTGACGAAGATTTGAGGTTAAAATTTCACAACACAGACAGTAAATCCGAAATCATATTGGTACTAGTTGAGGAGTTACTACTATTAAAATTATTATGTGAGAAACAACACAGTGAAGCTGAAGTTCAACGAGAGTGTAAAAGCCCAGATGAAATCAACACTGAAAATGAATGGACTGTTGTGCAGCTAAGAAAAGTGAGGCCTAGAAAAACACTTAACGTGAATGAAAAAGTGCAGTGTCAACAACTCCCAGAAGAAATCTTAAAGTGAGTTCTGTAATGTTCAAACAAATGTACCAAAGGAAAATAAACTTCAAACTGTTCAAACAGAAAAACACCTGGACAATCAGCGTAATGAAGAAAGCCGAAATATAAATAAAGTGCTGTTTCTATCAGATAGTCATGGCAGAAACTACGGAAATGTTGAATGATGTGCTACCAAGTAATTATAAATGTACATCATTTGTAAAGCCTAATGCCATGTTCAGAGATGTTTATTTATTTACTTTTGGTCCTCTGAATCATACATTGTACAGACATGCACATCATGATATAGGACAAGTCAGAATAGGTGATGTGATGGAAGATGATGGAGATGCCATGATGATTACATTTAACATAAGGTAGAAAATTAATGCTATAAAATTGTACATAATTACATGTTTAGAAGGGTACATCATTAGATGAGGATTCAGTGTAATTTTTACATAGCTCTCATACTTATTCAATATCAGAATTTAACATTTTACATTCATTTATATTACAGTTCCTTCGAATGATGTTAATAACTGACATAGATTGCCTGATGTTCTTTGAATGTGAAGCTTCTTATGACAGGTTGGTTTCAATAAATTCCTGTATGCTGTAGAAGCAATGTTTAATTATGAGTGACCGCAGTTTTACTCTAAAATCCTTCACTGGTCCAATATTCTTCACTTCTGGTGGGGGATGATTGTACAGTTTTATCCCCATACATTTTACACCTTTACTGTATAGCTTTGTTGAATGTGGAACTAATCGTAGGGAGTTTTTTGACCTTGTATCGTGGTGGTGCCAATCTGAGTTTATGTCTAGGTTGCCAATGTTTTTCTTCGTGTAACACAGTAGGTCTTGTATGTACTGGCATGGGAGGGGTAGTATGTTCAGTTTCTGGAACAATGGTTTGCATGATTCTTTCTGTTGTTTGAACAGTATTAATCTAACTGCTTGTTTCTGGAGTTTAAACAGCTTCATTGCCTCTGCACTATTCCCCCAGAAGATAATTCCATAACTTAGTACAGAATGGAAAAGAGCATAGTACATTGATGTGAGTGTGCTGGTACTAACAATGTTTCTTATTTGTCTAATCATAAAACATATTTTACTCAATTTGGTACAGGTTATGTTAATGTGGCTTTTCCATGAAAGTGTGTCTGATATGGTAATCCCTAAGAATTTGGTTTCCTTGACGAAATTTACTTGATCGTCACTCAGTGATATAATTGGGACTGATTGGTTTTTATTCTGAACTGTGTGAAAGGTAATACCAACTGTCTTCTTTATATTGAGTAGTAGTCTGTTTGATTCTAGCCATGAGTTTAGTTGGGTTGTGCTTCTGTTTACTGCACCTTGGAGATGGTCTATAGAGTCAGATATCATAACTGTGGTGTCATCAACAAAGAGAAAGGTTTTGTCAGTGGGTAAACTTAAGGGGAGGTCGTTTACATAAAGCAAGAACAGCAAGAGCCCTAACACTGAGCCTTGGGGAACTCCATGTTTTATGGTTTGGGTAGATGACTGTTCAGCATTAGCTATGCCTGGTTGATTGGATTCATTTATTTGGATGTATTGTTCTCGGTCTTTGAGGTAGCTTTTAAACCAGTCATGGCCGGTGCCCCTTATTCCATAGGAGTAAATTTTTTGCAGCAGTATATTGTGGTTAACCATATCAAAGGCCTTTGTTAAGTCAAGAAAAATGCCTATGGCTGGAAGCTTCTTGTCTACTAGTATTAGAGTGTGATCTAGGAGTTTCTGTATAGCATCGGTTGTAGTTTTTTCCTTTTGGAAGCCAAACTGAGCAGGTGATATGATATTATTTTTCCTCAGGAATGACTTGAGTCTTTCTGCCATTGTGTATTCAAATAGCTTGCTGAATACTGAGAGTACTGCAATTGGTCAGTAATTGCTAGTATCATCTCTATTTCCTTTTTTATGTATGGGTATGATTTTTGCAGTTTTAAGTTTGCTTGGAAATATGCCGTTGAGGAATGAAGAGTTTATTATGTGGGAAAGTGGTTTACTAATAAGCTTGCTACAATTATGAAGAAGGAAGCAAGGGATCTGATCTTGTCCTGCAGAGGACTTTTTTTTAAATTTTTGTTTGAATAATTTTTTCTATCTCTGCTTCTGTTGTTGCTGTTAAGAACAATGTGTTGGTGCAATTATTTGGGTAAAGTTTTGGAAGGTGATTATTTTTTAGGTGATCTGTAAGACTTTCAACAGATTTAATGAAATATGAGTTAAATTCATCTGCTATTTCTTTTTTATTTGAGGTTAACTTCCCATTTATTTTTAAGTTGACATTGCTTGTCGCATGCTGATTTCTACCACTGTGTGTATTAATAATTTTCCACATGCATTTACTTTTGTTTGCTGATGTTTTGAGGAGGGTATCATTTTGCAGTTTTTTGGCTGCATTTACTACATTTTTAAAGATTTTTTTATATTTAGTGAAGTAATTCTTAAATTCTTCAGTTTTGCCAAATTCGGTCTTGCTGAGGGAGAAAAGTTCTCTTTTTCTTTTTGCTGAGGTAATAATACCCGTGGTTATCCACTTAGAGGGTTTACTGTTAGAGCAAATACTTTTTGTTTTTAAGGGGAAATGGTAGGTGAAGTAATAATTAAAAGTATTGAGAAAAGCCTCAAATTTGCCATCTACGGTTTGGGACTGATATACTTCGTACCAGTTTTCTGTTTGCATGTGGGACAGAAAGGTGTAGACATTGCTTTCACAATAGTTTCTACTTTGTGTTGAAAACTTTTTTAGAGGGGGCTTGCTTTCTGGCACATTTATTTGTAAGAATAGAGCATTATGGTCAGAAAAACCTAGCTTTACAGAACATGCAGTGCAATCTATGTCAGTAGCTACTTGGTCTAGACAAGTTTTACTGTGGTTTGTTATTCTGGTAGGAGAGTTAACCTTTAGTTCCAGGTTATAAAGATTCATAAAATTTTTGAAATTTAAATGGTCAGTATCTTCTACTAGGAAATCTATATTAAAATCACCACAAATAACAATTCTGAAGTTTTTCCATTTTGTTAGTTTCTCTAGTACTAAGGCCAGTTTGTTATAGAAGCAGCTCAAGTTGCCTGAGGGTGATCTATAAACCGATACTAAATAAATATTAAAGTCAGTGAGTTCTATGCCTGATAATTCTATGTCTTTTTCGGTGCTGTGAGAGTTGCATATATCCAGTGGTAGGGCAGTAATATTATCTTTTACAAATATGCAGCTCCCTCCACCCTTGAATTTTTTCCTTGAGAAGTGATTAATCAGTTTAAACTGTGGTAGCACAACACATTCAATTTCAGAAGAACACATATGGTGCTCAGTAATACATAGTATTTGCACATTTGCTAATTCACTGTTACTATTTGTTAAGATTTCTATTTCATTCACTTTGTTTCTAAGTCCTTGCACATTATGAAAGTAAATTGTCTGATTGCAAAATTCTAAAGGTACTGGACACTTACTGTTTACATACTGACTGCTATGGTGATAGTCTTTCAAACCTTTTACAAAACTTATCTTTTGGATTTCTGCTTCTTATTGCCTTTTAATAAAAAATGATTCTCTTGGGGTGGCAACATATCTTCTGTAGTACACTCCCCTTCTTCTGATGATACAGTTGTTGAGGCTGCTATCACAGATTTTGATGGAACTGCTGTTGTAATTGTAGGCACTGCTGTGTCATCTGTTGCATGTGGATATATTGATCCTGCTTCATCTTCTGCTGTTGTGAAATTTTGCCGGTGAGGTGTAGTAGGCACTGCTGCTGCTTCATATTGTGTGTGGGAAGGTGCTGCTTCTTCTGCTGCTCCATTAGAAGTAACCATTTCTTCACTCTCTGTTTGCATAAGGGAAGGAATTGGAAGAACAGAAATTACTTCTCCTTGGTTTGCAGATGCTTCCAGTAACATGCTTATGTTTTGACACAGAAACTTCTTGCCCCTGTTATTTAGGTGCATGCCATGTTTCGTATAGCAGTCTCTTTGCATGGATTCCATACTTATAAAATGTGCATTTTGGTAGGCCTTGCAAATCTTTGAGTATAGCATCACAAGATACAAAATAAAACACTCAATTTGGGGGAAAATGACCATGCCATTATCCTAGCTGGAGTGAATGACATAAATGAGAGAAAATATGAATTTGTGGTCCCACTGAACGAAACTATCTCAAAAACTTTACAAACGCAGTTAATACTATGCACAATACCTAATAGGGTCGATAACCACAAAATATTAGAGATGAACAAATATTTAATGCAAATGACTGTTAGGACAAACCACATTAAAGTAATCGATGTCAACAGGTTTCTTCAATGAAAAGACTTTTCAAGACATGGATTTCATATGACAAAGTTAGGAATAGCTAAGTTATGTGCAAATTTAGTGAAAGTGGTGTGCCATACTCTAACAAACAACAGGCCTACTATCAAATGCCTGACCCTTTCCCATGAACTCATTCCATCTCCATGTACCAACAAATGGAGCCACAATTCATGCATGATGGGAGCTTCAACAGTAGCTGCAAAACTATCGAAGCTGCAGAAGTGGAAATACAATCTGCACTCTCCAACAAAACACCACTACCACACGCAGAAAGGAAGAATGTAACTGAAGTACAGAAGCTGCAGAAAGTGAAATACAGAAAAGAGGATATATATATATATATATATATATATATATATATATATATATATATATATATATATATGTGTGTGTGTGTGTGTGTGTGTGTGTGTGTGTGTGTGGGAACAACAAGATTAATATGAAGCTGAATGACGTACAGTGCAGACGGAAGACGACAAAGATTATCATTAATGTTAAACTTTAATTGCTCTTTGATAATGATATAATTTATATTGTTTATTGTTCTTCTATTCTATATTCTGTGTATTAACATGATTAAAGTGCATGAAGTGCAAGCCGTTATTTTTATTTTTAAATTAGTATGATACTAAGAAGCGGCCACATAAGCAATGAGTATTATACAGGAAAAATTCCTAGCAGGAAAACTATATATAAAAAGTAGATGAAGTTTACTTACCAGGCGAAAGAGCACAGGTAGTGATAGTAACATGAAACACACACACACATAAATGCAAGCTTTCACAACCCAGTTGCTTCTTCAGGCAGAAGGTAAGGAGAGGGAAAAGGAAATGATGAGAGTTTTAAGGGAGTGGGTAAGGAGCCATTCCAATCCCAGGAGAGGAAAGACTTACCTCGGAGGAAAAAAAGGAAGGTAAACAAATACACACCCACCCACATATATACACAAATGCAAACACACCTAGGCAGACATACTGTAGAAAGCAAAGAGGTTGGACAGAGATACCACTTGAGGCAGAGGCTGTGTCCAGAGAAGCAAAGCAAAGATGTTAAAGATGGTGGGCGGGAATTTGAATTTAGTGGAGGCTGAGACCAGGTGGGTAATGGGAAGAGAGAATATGCTGAAGGGCTAGTTCCCATCTCCAGAGATCTGAAAGATTGGTGTCGGTGGGAAGTATCCAGATAACCCGGATGGTGTAACACTGTGCCAAGATGTGTTGGCCGTGCACCAAGGTGTGTTCCGCCACAGGGATGATCCTCATTACCAACAAACACTGTCTGCCTGTGACTGTTCATGCTAATGGATAGTTTGTTGCTGGTCATTCCTACATGCCTGCACTGTGAAGCATTCTATGTGGGAATGACCAGCAACAAACTGTTCATTCGCATGAACGGTCACAGGGAGACAGTGTTTTTTGGTAATGAGGATCAGCCTGTTGCTAAACACATCTTGGTGCACGGCCAACACATCTTGGCACAGTGTTACACCATCCGGTTTATCTGGATACTTCACACCGACACCAATCTTTCAGAACCTTGGAGATGGGAACCAGCCCTTCAGCATATTCTCTCTTCCCATTGCCCACCTGGTCTCAACCTCCACTAAATTCAATTTCCCGCCCACCATCTTTAACATCTTTGCCTAGGTTCCTTTTTTCCCCCAAGGTAAGTCTTTCCTCTCCCGGGATTGGAATGGCTCCTTACCTACTACCTTAAAACCCTCATCATTGCCTTTTCCCTCTCCTTCTCTTCTGCCTGAAGAAGCAACTGGGTTGCGAAAGCTTGCATTTATGTGTGAGTGTGTGTTTTATGTTACTATCACTACCTGTGCTCATTTGCCTGGTATATAAGCAATGATTTCGATTTAAGATGTATTGTTCTAGACATTGATGACTTGTGTATTAAAAGTGTTTTTGAAACAGCTGTTATGCTTCTACCCACAGTAAGGCTTGTAATTACTTCTGTATATCATACCCATGGCAGTGATACAGAGAAATTTACTGAATGTTTTATAAAATCTTATTGTCCGGGTACAGAAATATTCCAAATATAACATATTAAGTTTTGGTGAATTTAACTTTGATGTTAGAAAACATACAGCTAAAATTAATAACTTAGCAAACATGTTAAGGTCGTATAATCTTTTCTTTGCAAATGAAAGTCATACAAAGCTTCAATCCTGCCTTGATAACCTCATTACAAATAAACATAAAAGTGAATTTGAACTAGGATTATGTAATGTTGATCACCTATCAGGTATATGGTAAAATTGATTACTGAGAAATTAAATTTAGCAAAGAAATTCCGCACTGGTATTAACTGATAAGCATATTAACACCTATAGGGAGGAACTAAAACTAGTAGACTGGAATACTGTCTTATGCTCTTCCAAAAATGTTGAGGATGCCTTCAGCAGCTTCATGAACATTACATCTAAAATTTTAATATTTGTTGCCCCAAGATCAGAAAACTAAAAGTCAAAAGACCCAGACACCCAACATGAAATAAATGGTTTACCCCTGAGTTAATGAAAGTAAGACTTTCGGTACTTGACTGCTATGAAAAAGCGAAAAGCGTTATTGTAGACAAAGCCACTTACAACAACATTAAAAAAATAGATTACAAATAAAAATAGCCAAATGCAGAGCTGATGACTATGTCATTGAAAATTCAAATAATAGATGTAAGGCAGCTTGGAAAATCATAAAAGCAGAGTTGCGTACTGTTATGGCTTAGCAGGCCATTCAGATCACATGTGCCCGTATTATGCTCCGTTGCTTTCGCCGGCCTGTCCAAGATAATTTGCAGCCTAGCCACGGGAGGGTGCGGTTGTCTAAGACAGCTGATATGAGCTGCGCACCATCTGCTGGCAGTGCGCTGTCAAATGGCCAGCAGTGACAGCCGGCTCATTCTTCGAGTGAACTTAGAATGTGCGATGTAGTGTTTATGCCAAACAGTGTTTGCTTCAGGAATAGACATAAATTGTACAGAAACCACAAATGCTGTCAGTATCACAACAGATGAATTTAATCAATTTTTTGTCAAGGCAGGAAATCCCACTACCATCCCAGCTTCTGATGGACTTATTTCCACCTCAGCGTTCGCTCCTAAACTAGACCTCTCACGTGGTGTCGGCCTGAATATGCTTCTACCGTTCGCGTAAACAGCCGGTTCAGTCGTACCATGCCTGGGCCATGGAACTGCAGGGGCTTGCCCATCATTGTCTTTTTTGGTCCGAGCTGCATGGTGATTCCTATGCTGCCTCTATGACGGGCGATGTTTTGATTTGTTTTGCTCCCTACCTGGATGTTCGCAAGCAGGTACTTCAGTCGAACAATCCCTCATTAGTGGAGGTTTTGCGTACTGCATGTGCATTTTAAGTTTCTGAGGCCGTCGAGAGTCAATTTTCCACTTGGAGAGAGGTATCTTCTGTTGCCGATTCGGCCCAGTTATCCGCAACCCTGATTTCTTCAGTGGCTGTTGTTGTGTCGCCTCCCCTCCTTCCCTTCTGATGCCGCGGCGCCCACCTGTGTTGTACCGGCAGGGGGGGGGGGGAAGGTGGCACACGTCGCCCGCTTCAGAGAGCGAGCCGATTTCTTGTCTTTCGTGCAGGGCGCTCCATTCTTGGGAATCGTGTCCACACAGACGGGCCTCGTGTAATCTTAGTGGAAAATTCAGACACATCGCCTGAGTGTGTCGCTCTTCTGCTTGAGGCTGCAAAAAGACCTCTCATCCTCACAATTACGGCGCATCGCCCATGGATATTAATAAGATCGTTTCCGTCTGTGTAGAGCCACCAAAATTGTTTATTGACCTCTGCATTCTGCAGAAAACTGTCACGTTTCATGTGGACACTGGCGCAACGACTTCGCTTCTAAGTTCTGCTACTCATCAAACATTTGGCTCCTCCACTTTATATGTTTGGCGCCTCACACAATGGTTGGCTACGGTGGTCAACCTATTCCACTTTTGGGGTCGTTTGTCGCCGAAGCTACTTATCAGAATGTTAGGCGCATGGTGCCGTTTGTGGTAGTAAACAGTGCAATGGCTACGAATATCTTCGGCCTCGTCACTTTCCATGCTTTTGGCTTTACTGTTACTGATTACATCTACTTGATTTACGATCAAATTCTGTACGAGAGTATCACGCAGCTACGTGCGGAATTCTCGTCCTTGTTTGCCCCGGGTCTGGGGTGTGCTATGAATTTTCGGGCCACTATTATACTTAAAAATACGGCTCAACCCGTCTTCTGTCGGGCTCGGCTCCTCCCGATCGCTCTCCGCGGTGCTATTTTGCTTCCTGTCACAGCAAGCAAGTGGACCTCACATCGAGTTGACATACACAAGCCCTCTGGGGCTCTGCTGATATGAGGTGACTTTAATAAAACTGTAAATTCCCACTCCATAATTGATTCTTTCCCCTTGCCTTGGCCAGTGGAATTGGTAGACCAACTGTCAGGGGGCCAGTATTTTTCAAAGATAGATCTGGCAGAGGCTTATGTCCAGTTGCCTTTAGATGATTCCTCCAAGCAGGAGCTGGTAATTTCTTGGCCTGTATCTGTATCAGGGGTTCCCATACTAGGTGGCCAGTGCTCTCGCAATCTTTCAGCGTTTTTTGGAGCAGTTGCTAGCACCAGTTCCATGTTGTGTGAGCTACATGAATGATATTGTGGTGACGGCGTTCACGGCTGCTGACCATTTTGCCAACCTCCGCTCCTTGTTTTCCATCCTGGAGGAGGCTGGCCTCTGCTGTAATTTCCAGAAATCTTCTTTCTTCCAACCATCTATCGAGTACTTGGGCTATGACTTATCCAGGTCGGGGTGTGCCCTGTGGCCGATCACATGCGAGCGGTCGCAGATCTTCCCCGTCCTTCTTCCATTTAAGAATTTTAAGCATTCCTGGGCAAGATTGACTATTATCACCGCTTCCTCTCCCTCAGGCAGCCACAGTGGCTCAACTCCTGCACCAATTGCTGCATAAGGCGGCCCTCCTCGAGGCTCCATGCCTCTCTGCATACACCTCTTGGTCCCGCTAGTGGTGGCAGCAGATGCCTCCTAGCATGGTGTGGGGGCGGTGCTGGCACATTGGTTGCTTGATGGCTCGGAACGCCCGTTGGCATTTCCATATAAAACTCTTACGGAGGTGTAGCGTTGGTGTTCCCAGGTAGTCAAGCAGGCCCTAGCCATTGCTTTTGCTCTAAAAGAGATTTATGTCGATTTCTATAGGTCTTCTATCTAACCCTCAGTCTGGAGACTGGTTTGATGCAGCTCTCCAAGGAGTGAACAGTTCCGGTCGCCAGCAGTGTGGGCCTTTCTGTCAGCCAACGGGGATCCAGAGTTGCCGATGGACATACCACAGGAGGAGGGGATGGAGGACCCACCACCATCACCAGTGCTGGGAGTGGCAGGACGTCGCTTGCGAGGGGGAACTCCTCGTCGCGCAAAGGGGTTTCATCCATACAAGGTGGTTCTGGCTAGGGAGTGGATGGAGCTGCCTGACAATCGGATGGAGGTGGTGGTGTCCCAGCAGCCAGACTTCTTTGCCCCTGGTCCAGATTCCGCCCCCTCACCCCAAGGGGGGGAAGGATGTTATGGCCTAGCAGGCTGTTCATATCACGTGCACCCATATTATGCTTCATGGTTTGTGCCGGCCCGGCCGAGATAGTTTGCGGCCTAGCTACAGTCGTCTAAGGCAGCTGACATGAGCTGTGCGCCATCTGCCGGTGGCACACTGTCAAACGGCTGGCAGTGACAGCCGGCTCATTCTTCGAGTGAACTCAGAACGTACGATATAGTGTTTATGCCAAACGATGTTTACTTCAGGAATAGACATAAATTGTATAGAAACCACAAATGCTGTCAGTATCACAGCAGATGAATTTAATCAATTTTTTGTGAAGGCAGGAAACCACACTACCATCCCAGCTACTGACGAACTTATTTCCACCTCAGCGTTCGCTCCTAATCTAGACCTCACTTCTGGAAATCAGTTTCTTCAAAATTATGCCAGCACCATGCCAACTTTCTTGTGGACACAAATACAGGTATATGATGCGGTTAAATCAATAACAAACTAGGAAGTACAAAATCGGAGGACATCTATGGCCTATCTAATTTTGTGATCATAAAAATAGCAGATCTTTTATCTAACCCTTAGTCTGGAGACTGGTTTGATGCAGCTCTCCATCCTCTATCCTGAGCAAGCCTCTTCATCCCCTCATAAGAACAGCAACCTACATCCATTTGAATTTGCTTACTATATTCATCTCTTGGTCTCCCTCTTTGATTTTTACCCCACACATTTCCCTCCAATGCTAAATTTACAATTCCTTGATGTCTAAGAATGTGTCCTACCAATCGATCCCTTCTTTTAGACAAGGGATGCAAGAAATTCATTTTCTCCCCAATTCTGTTCAGTGCCTCCTCATTAGTTATGTGATCCACCCACCTAGTCTTCAGCATTCCTGTCCGCACTGTTTATCGTCTATGTTTCACTCCCATAGAAGGCAACACTCCACAAAAAAAAGGCCTTCAGAAAGGACTACCATGTGCTTATTAATATTCAAAGTTTACAAATTTCTCTTTTTCAAAAACGCTTTTCTTCCCATTACCATTTTGCATTTTATATCCTCTGCACTGCAACCATCATATGTTATTTTACTGCCCAAGTAACAAAACTCATTTACCAATTTAATTCCTTAAGTATTTTCTAATACTGCATTCCATTACCCTTGTTTTGCTCTTCTTAATGTTCATCTTATATGCTCCTTTCAACACACTATCCATTCTGTTGAATTGCTCCTCCAGGTTCTTTTATGTCTCTGACAGAATTACAATGTCATCATCAATGTACAAATTGAATAACATTGGGGAAAGGCTACAACCCTGCCTTACTCCCTTCCCAACCTCTACATCCCTTTCATGCCCTTCAACTCTGATAACTGATGTCTGGGTTTTGTACAAGTTGTAAGTAACCTTCCATTCTGTGTATTTTACTCCTAATTTGGAAGAGTGTATTCCAATCAACATTGTCAAAAGCTTTCTCCAAATCTATAAAAGATAGATATGTAGGTTTGCCTTTCCTTAATTCATCTTTTAAGATAAGCCATAAAGTGAGGATTGCCTCCTGTGTCCCTATATTTCTCCTGAATCCAAACTGATCTTCCCCAAGGTCGGCTTCCACCAGCTTTTACATCCTTCTGTAAATAATTCGTGTTAAAATTTTGCAACCATGGCTTATTAAACTGATAATTCTATAATTTTCACACCTGTCTGCACCTGCTTCCTTTGGAATGGGGATTATTACATTTTTCTTAAAGTCTGAGGGTATTTCCACTGTCTCATATGCACCAGGTGAAATATTTTTGCTACGGCTGGCTCTCCCAGAAACTTCAGTAGTTCTGAGTGAATGTCGTCCACCCCAGGGGCCTTGTTTCGACTTAGGTCTTTCAGTGCTCTGTCAAATTCTTCTTTCAGTATACTATCTACTATTTCATCTTCGTCTACATTCTCTTCCCTTCTGACAATATTGTCTCTAAGTTCATGCCTGTATCGCAAATCATTCAGGCTAATCTGATGTCCTTTCCCGTACAGTTTCTTGAGAAACATGTTCCCTGCTTCGGCAATCTCATCCTGATGTGCACGAGGGTTGTAGAAAACATCAATGACTGTTTGCAAGTCATTGTACTTCTGCAGGACTTATATAAATTTAAGTTATCCCTGGTTAAACAAAGCAGAAGTAGTGTCGCAACCACTCACCGTGTGCAGGAACAATATATGATGTGATACAGTTCTGTCAGCGGCAAGATGAGGATTGTAGAGGGTTGGAGGCACCTTTCCTTTTCCTGGTTTCATATTTATTTTTATTTATTGTTTTTTTTCTGTTCCATAGGACCCACTTGAGGAGTAAGACTCCATGGTCATGGAACAAGTCAATACAGTGTTTAAAAAGAATGGTAATAGAGAAAAATTTTAAGTAGTCCTTTGCACACGACAA
This sequence comes from Locusta migratoria, assembly GCA_026315105.1. Classification (NCBI taxonomy): domain Eukaryota; kingdom Metazoa; phylum Arthropoda; class Insecta; order Orthoptera; family Acrididae; genus Locusta; species Locusta migratoria. Next base: position 329,841,042 of record CM048750.1, read on the forward strand.
TCTTAAGACAAAGTGAAAAGAATCAATAAAGAAAATATGAATTAGCTTAATTGTTTAACTTTTCTAGGAGTTCCTCGACAGAATAAAAGGAGTGAGCCACGAGGTAACTCTTCAATTTAGATTTGAAAGCATGTGGATTAGTGCACCCCTTTCTGCACAAGTGTTAAGGTGGTGTGGTGCAAATGTAGATTAGACATCTGTCTAGTATTCACCGAATGAAAGCTACTAACTCGTGGGAATAAGCTGATGTTATTAACAACAAACGACATTAAAGAAAAAACGTATTGTGACGCCAGTGTCAAAATTCCCAGACTACTGAAAAGGGGTCGACATGACGTTCGCGAACTTACACCAGATATTGCTCAAACCGCCCGTTTTTGAGCCAGAAATATCCTTTTTGCATCAGGCGAGTTACCCCAGAAAACAATGCCGTACGTCATAAGTGAGTGAAAGTAAGCGAAATAGACTACTTTTCGTGTTGAAAAATCACTTATCTCAGATATTGTTCTAATGGTAAATATAGCAGAATTTAGTTTTGGAACAAGATCCTGAACATGGGCTTTCCATGACAGCTTACTGTCTATATGAACACCTAGAAATTTGAACTGTTCAGTCTCACTTATCACATGCCCATTATGTGTAATCATAATGTCAGCTTTCGTCAAATTATGTGTTATAAATTGTAAAAACTGAGTTTTACTGTGATTTAACATCAACTTGTTTTCTACAAGCCATGAAATTATCTCTTGAACTGCATTATTACGAGCAACATCCTTCACTACCAAGCTGGTATCATCAGCAAACAAAAATATTTTACAATCACCTGTTATACTCGAAGACATATCATTTATATAAATAAGAAACAACAATGGTCCCAAAACAGACCCCTGGGGCACCCCATACTTAATTGTGCCCCATTGGGATTGCACGTCATAGCCATTTTCTACACTGCGGAGATTTACCTTCTGTTGTCTATTATTAAAGTAAGAGGTGAACCAGTTGTGGGCTACTCCCCGTATTCCATAATGTTCCAACTTCTGCAACAATATTTTGTGATCAACACAATCAAACGCTTTTGTTAAATCAAAGAAGACGCCTAATGTCCGTAGCCTCTTATTTAACCCATCAAGTGCCTCACAGAGAAACGAAAATATAGCGTTTTCAGTCGTTAAACCACTTCTAAAACCAAACTGTACGTTTGACAGGAAATTATGTGAACTGAAATGATCAATTAATCTTGAATATACAGCCTTTTCAATAACTTTGGAAAAAACCGATGGCATAGAAATAGGTCTATAGTTGTCTACATTATCCCTTTCTCCTTTTTTATAAAGCGGTTTCACTACTGAGTACTTTAATCTGTTAGGAAACTGACCATTCTGAAAGGAAAAATTACAGATATGGCTTAGTACTGGACTAACATATGGAGAACAGTACTTTAGAATTCTGCTAGATACCCCATCATATCCACAAGAGTCCTTAGTCTTTAGTGATTTAATTATTGACTCAATCTCACCTATGGAAGTATCATGAAGGATCATTTCAGGTAACAGCCTCGGAAACGCATTTTCTAAAAACGTTATATGATTACCTGTAGAAACAAGAGTTTTGTTTAGTTCCTCTGCTATATTCAGAAAGTGATTATTGAATATTGCACATATATCTAACTTGTCAGTAACAGAAACATTCCTACTACGCACTGACGTTATATCTTCTATCTGCTGCTCCTGACCAGACACTTCCTTCACGACTGACCAGATAGTTTTAATTTTATCCCGAGAGTTTGCTATTCTTTTTGCATACCACATACTTTTTGCATTGTTAATGACTTTTTTCAGAACCTTACAGTACTGTTTGTAATGAGCTACTGCATCTTCATTCTGACTGCTTCTAACATTTTGATACAACTCCCGCTTAGTTCTACATGATACTCTTATCCCCTTTGTCAGCCACCCTGGCTGTCTGTTACTGAAAGTACCCTGTTTTGAGCGTTCTAGCGGAAAGCAACTTTCAAACAGCATAATAAATGTGTTCAGAAAAGCATTATATTTATCATCTGCATTATCAGCACTATAAACATCCTGCCATTCTTGTTCCTTAATTAGGCTTAAAAAGGTCTCAATTGCAACTGGATTAACTTTTCTGAGTAGTTGATATTTATGTTTAACATTTGTTTGAGAACAAATACTTTTTAGAATTAAAAGTTGGGCATCGTGGTCTGATAGGCCATTTACTATTCTGCTGACAGAGTGCCCCTCTAATAATGAAGAATGAACAAAAATATTGTCAATGGTAGAACTGCTATTTCCTTGCACTCTCGTTGGAAAAAATACTGTTTGCATCATGTTATAGGAATTAAATAGATCTAACAGCTGACTTTTCCTTGAGTTGTCACCTACACAATTAATGTTGAAATCTCCACACACAATTAAATTTTTATACTTCCTATACAGTGAACCCAGAACCAATTCCAGCTTGGGCAGAAACATTTTAAAATTTGAGTCAGGGGATCTATAAATAACAACTATTACTAGTTTAGTTCCATTAACATTAACAACTCCTGCACAACATTGAAATATCTGTTCTGTGCAGTGTTTAGAAAAATCGATTGACTCCGATGAAAAATCGTTTTTTACATACATTGCCACTCCCCCACACTGCAAGGAACTCCTAGAGTAGAAGGCAGCTAACCTGTATCCCGGCAAAGGAAGTCTCTGAATTGTCACACCACTTAAAAAGTGCTCTGAAATTCCAATAATGTCAGAATCAGTATCAATAAGCATTTCATTAACTTTATCTCTGATACCCTGTATATTTTGATGAAAAACAGTAATTCCCTTATTACTTATATTCTTAGACTTTGTCAAAGGTGGTTCATTTCTTAGAGGGACTTCCTTTAAGCAGGAATATCTATCAGCTGTCTTCAGTCTAAAAAAGGTGCAGCCCTAACACCAACTACTACAGGAATTTTTCCATGAGTGAAACCCCCACCCCCTACTACACTGTCACCTATGAGCTTTGCCAACCTCCCCTTCCCATAAAGAAGACTTTCTTTAAGTTAGGGCTACACAGACCCATTAAAATCACCAAAAGGTCTATATCTTCTCCCACCACCATCACGTATTCCTTTGCCAGGCCTAAGTTAAGGGCTGTTGTGATAATTAGCATCCTCCACAGCTTGCCATAAATCAATTTTTGCAACATGAAATTTTTCCATTAACATACGAATGAACCGTCCCTTGTTTTTGTAATTTGCAAGGACACTCTCCTGAGAAACAGTAGGCATCATCGTTTCTGTAAATGATATTGTAGCAGATTGCTTTCTTTGCTCTCTTCTTAATCGTTCTAAGCCCTTGGTGCTTTCACAAACTTCGTCAGGGTAACCATCAAAAATGACATCGACATTTGATTTGGAGTTTGACTTAGCGTAAGATATATATATATATATATATCTCGCAAATTTCTGCATATGTCTGGGCATGGTGCCATTTGACCCTATGTAACAAAACGCCGCCGTCGATTACATATTTTGTACCATTCACGTCTGCCTGTTCAGTCGGTGAAAAAGCCTTGTACAAGCCCGATTTGGATCCTTTCCTCATCCTGTGCTCATCGAAAAGAGAGAGAGGGTAGGGGCTAAGTTCATAACACAAAAATTCTCGCAGCTCTTCATCTGAGTGTTCCACGATGGTCATTCGCTGAAAAAGTCTAGTTGGATTGATGACTACAGCCCTGTCTTGTATCTGACTAGAGCTGTTCATGATTGCAGGAGGCCGCACTCTTTCGCTTCGTTTGAATTTTATTCTCTGGAAATCACAAGCAACAATGCACTGTACTTTTCATGCCATTTCTTTGGACAAGTGGCAGTTTATCGTCTGATCTCTGACAACACCTGTACTTAGTGACATTAGGGCAGTAGGCTCTGGGAAAGGAGGGTGCTCGTGAAACCAGTTCAGCAACTTATGTGCGTCAGTGTTGTCTCGCTTTTGCATAGCATCCCTACTGTCAACATGTTGTTCTGACGTTGCGAGTTCAACTCCCGTATAGTGCTCAATCTCTTGGAAAAGGAGCTGGAAAAGGGTATTTAAACCAGATGGGCCAGTTATAAAACGATATAAAGAGGTCGGGAGAGAATAAATAAAATTAAAATAATTCAGTGGATGTCAACTTTTAATAATGAATTATTCTTGAGTGGAAAAAGTGGATTTTAGCGGAGACAGCCAAAATATGCCAATTTTCAATTAGCACTTGAGCCGGAACGCCTTGTCTGACAGCAAAACATAAGTAGTGAAATCTGTAGGAAATTCTATGGACTTCAATTTTGTGCTGGGAGGCAATTTGTGAAAAGTTGATAGTTTCAGAGTTATAAGCAGAAAACCGCCGAAAAATGCTATTTTTTCGAATTTTTCTTTTTTTTTTCTTTTTTTTTTAATTTTTTTAAATGTCGTGTCACAAAATTTTGTTGGGAAATGGCAGATTGGTTTCAGCACATCAAAAAATGTACGGAATCGAAGAAATCAAAACTACCCCAAAAATTTCCTGGTAAAAATACATATTGACTGGACTACAACTGATTTTGTATTTGTAATCCTGTACTCGCCTGACCAGAATTCCTGTTCGTCTTTCTACTGAACTTCACTAATCCCCACTATATCTAACTTCAAACTACCCATTACCTTTTTTAAATTTTCTAGCTTCCCTAGCCGATTAAGGGATCTAACATTACACACTCTGGTCTGTAGAATGCCAGTGTTGACTGTCCTGATGACCACATTCTCCTGAGTAGTCCCCACCTGGAGATCTGAATGGGGGGCTATTTTACCTCCAGAATATGTTACTCGAGAGGATGCCATCATCATATATTCATACAGTAGAGCTGCATGACCTTGGAAAAAGTAACGGCTATAGTTTCCCCTTGCTTTCAGCCGGTCGCAGTAGCTGTGTGACAAAGCCACTTTAGCTAATGTTACAAGGCCAGCTCAGTCAATCATCCAGACTGTTGCCCCTGTAAGGCTGCTGCCACACATTTGTCTGGCCTCTCCACAGACACCCCTCTGTTCTGGCTGTACTTACGTTACAGCTATTTGTATAGTTGAGGCACGCAAGCTGCCCCACCTCGGCAATATCTGTGGTTCATGGGCGTGGCACAGGTAATTACTGCATACAACACGATATCTGCAGACATTTATCTAAAGCTAATATACTGACTCAACAGCAATATGACATTGTCTATTTTATACAAACCTCATACGAAAGTTATCTGCTCATGCCATTCTAGTTGACTTAAGCAAGGCATTTTGTAGCATGGCGGTATTCGCTGCTTACAAGAAAATTGTATATGTAGGCGGTGGTGACTAAGTGACAAAAACTACCGCATCAGTATGTGCATTAAAATATAATTTTATTGAACTTTAGATTTACACTGCGTTTTCGGCTTCTGGTTCCGGAGGGTACACATCCCCCAGTGACCGAATTAATTGTCCAGTCGCGGAAGCGCGTCATGAAACAGCCGATGCGTGTCCACTAAAAAATTCGGCGGCGAAACGGTGAGCGCGGTAGGAACGGGTGGTGTATAATTAATTTCGCGTGCGCGCGTGGGGAGGTCGCGAATAACTCGACCCACATGGTGGGACGGTAGAATATCAAACCACGGTCCACAAACGTCCTCACAGTCGAACCACTCGACTCGCGCTGCCTTCACCTTGTTTTTTACGAGGGCGCGCTTTTTTTGCACCATTGCCGCTATCCCGAGGTAACGGTACATTGCAGGGATGCCGGAGAATTCGCTGGAAAGTCAGCTAGCTCTGTGTTTGCTCTGCAGCGTGTCACTCACGCATTTCTCGGCGTGGCTGCTACAAGTTGATTCAGTAAACCATACAATTCTACTTGAAAAACTCTGGTATTATGAAATCAGAGACTTGGAACTCTCCCTCATAAGGTCCTATCTCAGTGACAGGAAACAAACTGTAGTTTACAATAATCAAAAATCTCGGTCCAGAATGAAACTTTCACTCTGCAGGAAAGTTTCAAAAATCTCAGTACTTAAAACTGACTCGAGACATTCCCCAGGGTTCCATACTCGGCCCCTTGTTGTTTATAATATTTATAAGTCATCTTCCCAGTTGCATCCTCTGTAAATCCGTACTTTATTCAGATGACACTACATTCATTACCTCCAGGAAAAATATAAACAAATTGAAACTGGAAAGCAAAAATTACCTTAACCTGTCTGATGCATGGTTCAAATCCAATCAACCATGAAAAGACAGTGAATATTACTATCAGTTTATCCAGCAGAGCAGTTGGGTTGTCTGCTGTTAAGCTACTTGGTATAAACCTTGACTCCAGATTAACTAGGGAAAAAACAAACAGATCACGTATGTAGAAAGCTCTCATGTGTTACATTTTTATTGACTTAGTTACTGACATGCATAACAACACCTTTATTACTTAACTGTTACTATGCCTTCTTTTACTGCCATATGCTATATGACATCCTTCTATGGGGTAATTCTGCAGGGGCCAAAAACATATTATCTGGCAAAAAAAGTTATCACATCTATTTCTGGAGTAACAAATTCTAAAACGTCCTGCAAACCACTCTTTACAGAATTAAAAGTATTGACAGTCCCATCACTCTATATATTTTATTGCCTCCTAAAGATTGAAGAAAATTTAAATAACTACACCTTAAAAGGAAGCTGTCCACTAATATAAAACCAGGCAGATGAAACAGATATTCCCACAGCTAGATTAACGAAAACACAGATTAGCTATGAATATCTGGACATAAAATTAATTAATACTTTACCTCTACAGGCACATCATGTCTCACTTAATATCTTTAAAATAAAGACTGAAAAATGGCCGAAAGAAATGGCATTCTACAACATTTCAGAATTTCAAAACTGTTCAAAGGATGATTTGATGTATTAAATTAGTGCTAACTATTTTGAATTTACCATGGTATGTCTACAAATAATTTATAATTTAGAACACTATTGTTTATGTGCTGTAAAATTGATAAATCTACATGTAATCTTAAAACAAATGTGATCAGTGTGAATAACAGTATAATAATGTTTTATGTGTAACATATATCAATGTAAATAGCAGTATAATAATGTTTTCTATATTACATGTGAAACTTCCTGGCAGATTAAAATTGTGTGCCGGAACCGGGACTCGAACCTGGGATCTTTGCCTTTCGCGGGCAAGCGCACTACCGACTGTGCTATCCCGACACGACTCACAATGCCGCCTCACAACTTCACTTCTGCCAGTACCTCGCCTCCTACTTTCCAAACTTCACAGAAGCTCTCCCGCAAACACGCAAGACTAGCACTCCTGGAAGAAAGGATATGGTGGAGACATGGCTTAGCCACAGCCTAAGGGATGTTTCCAGAATGAAACTTCACTCTGCAGTGGAGTGTACGCTGATATGAAACTTCCTGGCAGATTAAAATTTGAAATTTTGCTTCAGTCTTTTCTGTTACAATGCTGCGTAACATTAACCATTTTTTGGTTTCAGATATCCGACCTCGATTTTAGGGGGACACTCAATTGACAAAAATATTTAAGTCGTCATGAAACATTTGAGATTTACCCCTAAAACGAAGTATAAGAACAAAATAAAGATATATAAGTCACATTTGCATATAAACAGTGCAATCGTCGACTGCAACATGTAATTCACGTGACGAAAATAGGCTAACTTCCGATGTTAGCAGACGTCCGTTCCGTCAAAACATTCTTCTCGAGAAACCTTGACGTGACGGGGTCTGTCTCGCGGCAGTACGCACTTGGCTGTTCAGACCAACGAACCTCCTTGGTTCGGATGGTTAGCTGCCAGAAATTTACGTCACGTGACTGTCCCATATGTAACCACAATTACACAAGACTGCGGTCAAGGTGGTTAGAATGTTTGGCTGCAGTCCTGCTGCTAATGGGATTTGTTGTTGAAACTATTGAAGAATTCAGTTTAATGTGATTTGTGCATTTTTTTAGTTTATATGAAATGTGCAGAGGATGCCAAAAATACTCAACAGAAACGTGTTTTTTTCCCTGTGATTATCTCGAACTTTTAATTCTTGTAATGAAATGTGATTAACATTTCAAAATAAATGTGGCGAAAACGTTCACACTGTCCTACACTGCAGATCAGCTTACCACCATGGCTTATTTCGCATGCACATTTGTTGGCTTCGCCAACTCAAAATAGCTGTCAGTGGTCAACATAACCTGAACTATGGATGACTGCAATACATTCACGATTTCAGGTGTAAGCTGTGCACTGTACATTTGGCCAAAACAGGCAATATCCTTAAATGATTAAGAAATACTTGATTAACTTTTTTCAGATGCCAAAAATGGGTAAATTCATACATGTAGTTATTGAACTTAATGAAGTATAGGAACTTATCTTATGAATAGACAATCGTGCATAACTGAAGACTGGGATATAATCCATCAGCTTAGACCCATGTCGTCATCAACATGTCGGAAAACCTGTATACAGGATACCTTAATACTTATGTATTGTAGGCTAGATAATAATCTGTAGTTATCCCTGTAAATTACAGACGTTCGTTAATAATTTCGCTGTGCATGCGTGTGGGCGTTAAGTATTTTAACATAACAAACGTGACAGTTAAACACTGGAAATATCAGACTACTTCCTTTTCACACAGAAATTCCGTTGTATGACAATCATTCAATTTTTCGTATTTGGTTATCAATGCACTGCAGCAGTGGAGAAACTATGTGGTGGATGAGGGGGATAGAACCCCCCCCAGAACCCAAACATTAAAAAAAAAAAATAAATAAATAAATAAACAAAAAATTAAAAAATCGTATAACAGCAATCTGGTAAAGTTAAATATTGGAAACTTGGGGTGTTTTACAATAAATTTTCATTGGATGGGAGTGAATTAAATTCTTAAACGGTAGTGGTAGATGGTAGTCTGTTTGGAAACTGACTAAAATTTTGTTCGTCAAGCAGATCTATCCCCGCCCTCCCCCCCCCCCCCAAAGCCAAGTCCTAGTTACGCCACTGCACTGCAGTAGAAACATGACAAATTCCATTATTTTATTTATCATCTTTTATTCATTCAAATACTATACCAAAGCTATCTACAATAATGGCAGTATTTCGTTGTCCAGTACAGTTTCATGTCAAGTAAATAGATGTCACAGAATTACAGGGTAGGACGCTACTCGAATGAAGCATAGTGGGTTATTATTTCATTTGATGGCGTTTTAAGGAACTGCATCTTGATAATGCAATTCCACATTATGGACACTTCCTTTTCCATTTTTTGACACACAAATGTTCTCAGATAAATGAACTTTATAGCTAGTGTACAGGTTCCATCGCATATTGAACTCGGAACTGCATTCCTCACACTTTAGGAATGTTTTGTGCGAATCACGAATTTTCACCAAAATACAGCAACAACAAAATAATAGAAAACACCAACAACGATATAAATAAGCAGTAACGAAGTTAAAACAGAGCGCTCAGTATGGCAGAAAGGAGCAGAATGAAATAGGAAGACATGTTGAAACAAATTGATTGGTCACGTGACAAATTTCCGACAGATAATCGTTCGAACAGCCCTGACGTGACCTGACGGTCCGGTGACGGACAGTGTGAATGCCGCCATTAGAAATACATTATGGAATGTTCTGACGGACGGTGATGTGATGTGACGTGACGGACGGTGTGAATTGGCCTTTAGAAGAGACGACAGGTATTGGTCAGGTGTCAAATATGAGTGTGACACTTATTGTATCACTTGATCAAGTAGTGCATTTGTAATGCTGATATGAGACTTTCTTACAGAGCTTGATAAGCAGATCCCAGTGGAAGTGTACTTTTTTTTATTCGTAAAGGCCATGTCACACTGTCCGTCACGTTATGTCACCGTCTGTCAGAACATTCCGCAATGTATTTCTAATGGCAGCATTGACACTGTCCATCACCGGACTGTCACGTCAGGTCAACCTTTCTCTTGAAGAATGTTTTGACGAAACGGGCGTCTGCTAACATAGGAAGTTAACCTATTTTCGTCACGTGAATTACATGTTGCAGTTGATGATTGCACTGTTTATATGCAAATGTGTCTTATTCATTTTTATTTTGTTGTTATACTTCGTTTTTTGGGTAAATCGCAAATGTTTCATGATGACTTAAATATTTTTGTCAATTGAGTGCCCCCCCTAAAATTGATGTCGGATATATGAAACCAAAAAATGGTTAATGTTACATAACAGAAAAGACTGAAGGAAACTGTTTAATTGAATAAGATTGTAAATGGGGTATACATTTTTTTTTATTAAATAACACTTTTTAAATGAAAAACTCAGTTCTAATGAAAGACCAAAATTCAGTTGTTTATGACGGTATTAACAATGTCAGCAGGCAAATCGTAATGGATAAAGTAAACAGGCGCTATTTATGTTCTTATAAGTATTGTTTGAGGTTTTCATATGTTTAGTTTTTCGCTTGAAAGTAGATAACATTTAGTGTTGTTGTTCCATCCATCCTAGTATTAAACTATGACTTTCTACATAACAGATCGCCACTCATAACCTCACTTTCAACATCGCGTATTGAGACGGGCGAATTGACGTGACGGACATTGACGGACAGTGTGAATACAACTTGACGTGACGGACAGTGTGAATTGGCCGTAATTTGTTCAGTAATAGAGGTTTGTTTACAGGTGCTAATTGGTTTATACCTGTCTTTAATATACGAGTGTTGCTTATACGCAAAATACATTTCCAAACAACAACATTTACAATTTATTTCCCTCTTATTGTAGTCGTATAGCCATTCTAAAACGATGACCTAAATGACAACACCAATGTCTGTTCGAAAGATCTCAGCTGACGTCATATTGGCAGCCATGCAACCAGGATTGTGACAGGAGCGAGTGGAAATGGCTGTGACAGCATCACTTCCATATACCCATAATGCCACATATTATGGCGCCGTTTTTGTTAATGATGTCAAATGTTTCTTCATGCCTACTCGCCGTCTCCCCTAATTTTAACCTCCTTGGTAGAATCTATTCAATATCTTTGGATAACAAGATAGTTATCTCTGGAACCACGGTCATATGTTATCTTATGACCTTTGGTGTGTTGTAGGGATGGGCTAAACTGCGATTTTTCGATATCAGTGATTTCTGTGACTGCTACTTTTATATATCTGTGATTCTTAGTTGCGATTTGTCACTGTTTACAATCGCACTGTACAAATCCTCGACATGTATCCCTCCGCGCTCAAACTGCGATTTCGGTGACTCTAAATGCTACTTCTGCGATTTCTGCTACTGATATTGCTACTTCTGCGATTTCTGCTACTTCCGTGATATCTGCTACTTCCGTGACTTATGCGATGTGTGTGGCAAATGCAATATATATATATATATATATATATATATATCATCCATAACAGATCCTCTTCCTACGTGTAAATATATACAAAAAAAGAATATTGATGCTCAATTTACGTGTAATGTTGGGATTATTTACACATCGACAAATGTCAATTAGTCTTATAAAAGCTATTTCAGTGTTTGGTGTGTAATGTATAGTTAAAAGTGAGGTTATTCGCAAGTAATGTGTAACCGAAATCGGCAAGTAGGCCTATAGTCTATCTTAACAGAAACATTTGGTAGATTAGGCACACAGCAACTGTAACAGTGCAACGAAAGTGCTATGTTCTTGCCTGTAGAATGAATGAATAGATTTTTTTTAACATTGTGTGGTATAAGTCACTTACCAATTTGAAAGAGATAAGTAAATGTGAAATACAACGTGAGTGACTTCTGAAAATTCCCTTTTCTCTTTAAAGCCTTTCGGTATCACTACATATTCTGCCAAATAGCTATAGATAAGAGCTTGCGTTATATTTCACTAATCGACGTGCCGACCTAGTGTGCTCATGTTGGCAACTAAAGCTTCATTTTATAAGAATTTTTAACTTACTGACTGTACAGTGTTACACACAAGAAATCTTACAACCACAGATAAAGAATAACATTAATTATTTATTTTATGATAAACAAAATATTATTTCAATCATTCTGTATGATTTAAATTTCTACGATCATTCATCGGTCGTTGCCAACATAAGCACACTATGCCACCACTGCAGTAAACAAAAGTGTTAATAATACTGAAGGATCCGATACCACCCATCTGCTTTCACTCATGTCATCACAGGACGGAATGTACGAAAAAGAAAAGGACGGAAAACAATAATCCTAAACCTAAAACAAATCTGATAAAAGAGAACTTTCCATTACGCGAAAACTTGTTTATTTTCAAGTGTAATATTGTTATAGAATCCTCGAAGGTACAAGTTTACTCCTATATAGCAGTACTTAACACAGTCCACATTGAAAATGGAGTTGGCCTACTGTTAAACATTTCGTAAAATTACCTGTATTTAGTTGACCACTTGATACCACCCCCTTGGAATATTTATTTTATGTACGATGTATAACGCAAGCAAAAATATTCGTCGAAACCAGATTTGCAATGTAACATAAGTATTCTGAATTCTCATAATAGTTGTAGGTTCTATGACGAAAAATTATTTTAAACAGGGATCAAGTCCGTAAGACAATATTTATTTGGCATTCACATTTGTTGTCTTTACCAACTATAACCTAAAAACAAACATGCCAGGCTTTGCTTCACAACATGTAAATGCTGCCGCCAGGCAAAATAGTGCCACAAAGTGTAAACATTTTCACAAAGAAAATTATCTTCTTGCTCATTAACTCGACAACATCCCTAAACAACACACGAGTGAAAGTACGACAGTTGGTCAACAAGTAGCATAAGGCGGAATATTAAATGCTATTCTCAATTGCTACTTGCGACTCTTAATCGCGACTTTTCACTGAAATCGCAGTTTGGACCAGTGAGGACGTTCGAGCTCACTGGTTTGAGCCGATGGCGTTCGACCAACACATACACAAATAGCCACACATACACGACGCAGACAGCGGGAAGCTAGAAGTACCAATTTCGGCCAACAGATGGCAGCCGGCAATGTCTAAACTGCGCCTCTTAGTTGCTACTTGTGACTCTTAAACGCGATTTGTCACTGATATCGCAGGTAGACTCTATAGCCTGCCCAATGCAAAGATATTAGTACAAACTTCGACCAACAGATGGCAGAGTGCAAACTGCTTCTTGCTACTCTTAGTTGCGACTTGCTACTTTTAGTGCTACTGCGCTTCTAAACTGCGACTGAAATCGCAGTCAGAATCCGTAAAGTTGCGATTGTGAATACTGCTACTTCCAAATCACTGTGACTTTTAACAGATACGCGATTTTCGACCCATCCCTAGTGTGTTGTGTTTATGTTATTGGTTAAAGCATGGGCAGTAGTGTGTAACTGTGTATGCAGTATTGAGATTTGTATATTCTATATGGAAGTGTTTATGACGCGTAAAAGTTGTTGAAATACATGATATCTGCTTAGGAGATACGTTTGATCCCTCGAGATCAGTACCTCACCATGGCTGGCGAAGAAGACGAAGACACGCCGATTCCGAAAGGACCGATTGACAACGCATGGGCAATGAAGATACCTTCTTTTAAGAAAGAAGACAACCCTCATCGATTGTTAGAAGAAAGTTCATTTGCTACTTTGTTTCCAAAATATCGAGAACACTATTTAAGGGAATGTTGGCCACTTGTGCAAAAATCGTTAGACGAATATGGAATTAAGGCTGAACTTGATCTGATTGAGGGAAGTATGACAGTAAGAACAACTCGACATACTTGGGATCCATATATAATAGTTAAAGCTAGAGATATGATAAAGTTACTCTCTCGAAGTGTACCATATGAACAAGCAGTACGTGTGCTTCAAGATGACATTGGTTCTGACATAATAAAGATTGGTTCATTAGTGAGGAACAGAGAGAAATTTGTTAAAAGGCGACAGAGGCTGATTGGTCCCGATGGGTGCACATTGAAAGCAATTGAACTACTGACTAACTGTTATGTTTTAGTTCAAGGACAAACTGTTGCTGCACTAGGACCTTACAAGGGCCTTCAGCAAGTTCGCAGAATTGCCGAAGATACAATGCGAAATATTCATCCAGTTTATAATATTAAAGCACTTATGATTAAGCGCGAACTCGCTAAGGACCCTAAACTTAAAAATGAAAACTGGGAAAGGTTTCTCCCAAAATTCCACAGTAAGAACTTAAGTCATAGAAAGAAACCAAAAATAAAGAAGACTAAAAAGGAATACACTCCATTCCCGCCGCCACAGCCTGAGAGTAAAGTCGACAAATTGTTAGCATCAGGTGAATACTTCTTAAAAGAAGAACAACGGCGCGCGAAGAAACGCAAGGAAAAGGACGATAAGCAAGCAGAAGCTGCTAAACTGCGCGAAGAAAAGCGACAGAAAGTGTTTATTCCTCCAACAGAACCAGAGAGGAAGGATGTGAAACCTCAGACAAGTAATGATGTGGACATTACAGCTCTTAAGAAGAAAGTGAAGGAAGCACAGAAAAAAAAGAGCAACCTGCAGTTTGATATAAACCAGTAATCGCTGCAAGTAATAACATTAAGACATTGCTCATTCTTCCAGTCACATAGTGTGAATGTTGTCCAATAAATGTATGTATAAGTGTATAGTCTTCTATGACAGATTCTGCACCTTATTTATGTCAATGAGTAATAGCTGCTGTACCAATTTTGTTAGGTTTAAATTGATTATGAGAAATATTTTGAGGAATGATTTACAATAAAATGGATTGGTGTTGATATTATTTGTTTTGTACAGATTACTAACAAATATCTGTTGATCTGTTGATATCCCATTGTAATAGTAGAAGTTTAAATACACTATATGTGTTTTCTAAAGGATATTCTTTGTTGCTGTGCAGCAGTTCTTATGGTTTTATTTGATACATAATGTGATATTTCTTGCAGCTGTATCATATTCTGCTGTCAACATTCCCAATGGTTACCCCCAATTTATTAACGGTAATCATATTTATCTAGTTGTGTCTAAATATGCAACAGTAAAGTATTAGACTAAACTGCAGAGTCTGTTGCACTGCAAATGTTGGCGACACTATAGAGTAGCTATGTATACAGCACTGCAGTCAACCATAGGGCAGGTATAGCATGTTTTATTTATTTTATGATCTGTGTGAAACAGTGAACATTTTAACTGAAAGTTAGCTTAGGTATAGATTAAACAAGAAGTTTCTTTTTAGCATGTGAGGGCGCGTAGCGCCTGAATCTCCAGTTCAGAAACACTCAATCGATTTACAGTTGTATGTTAGACATAAATATCATTTCAGGCTGTACAACTTCGAGTGCAAGCTTTCTTTAACAGTATCTAATTATTAAATGTATTTTGAAGAGGTGGTATCATTAAGTAGATTTGACTGGATCACCTGTAGACAGGGATACCGCCCGTTAGCTTTGAACCGTGACGTCATACAGCATACTAGTTTTGAGGTGCATGCGTGTTTGTAGAAGGCGTGAGTGATTATGTGGTGGTCGAGTTAAAGATGATAGTTTGTTTACAACCAACAGATTAATTATTTTGTGTTTAAAATGTGATCTGTAGCTTCTCTCTGTTGGTTAGGTGTAGGTTAACCAAGAGATTTATTTTATACGTGAGCGTCAAAGGCGCGAATTTTTGGGCTGAGGTCTGTGATTGATGGTACTTTCTGTTATCTATAGTAACTACTGATTATTTGTAGCTACAATACAGAAGTATTAAGATATCCCGTATACTGGTTTTCCGACATCTTGATGACGTCATGGGTCAAAGCAGATGGGTGGTATCCCAGTCTACAGTTATGCCAATTTGACCTATTTAGGTGAATTCTAACTACTGATACCATGTTGTGATAAACATGTGTTCATAGTATATCTCGATTATGTATGATGTCGTTGGTCAAAGCGGTATTGAAGACTAGTTTATCCAAACTCACTTCAAGCATTAAGTGTCTTACTTTCCACTAAAAGGCACTTTCTAGGTAGTAAATAGGCCTAGTTGTCACTCTTGTGTATATACAGTTTTTTTTTCTTTACCACATATGATATCTAGTGCAAAAAATCTCAATTTTACATACCGGTATTGATTTACTTCTGTCAGGTGCTTTAACCTATACCTAACCATTTGAAGGCTACGCTACACTACAGATCACTTTTTTAAATGAAACGATGTTTCCAACACACTTTCAGACTACTCTTTAACACACTACTGAGAACTTCAAAAACAAGCAGCCTTAAGGTTAGGTACATAGGTTACACAAGAATTTTGTCTCATAGTAGCGCCTGAATATCTGGTACAGAACCGCTCAGTATAAGTAATTGCACTCGTAAAGGCTGCAAAAGTCGTGCAATCACTGGTGAAAATAATTTTGACTACATTGCACAGCCAGTACGCTCAATCTCCATTACAGAATGTAAATATAAATCCCACGTTTATTGCAATGCAATATCTTGATCTAAAGATCTTTACATCCATTACGCTGATTTGTTTACAAAGCATGAAGAGAAAGCTTTTTGTTACTGGCCGCCCAAACGCGACTGCTGATTGGCTCTGGCGCCGTTGCCAACGTCCAAACATGAAACGCCACTTGCGGACTCATAAACTGCACTTAAGCCCAACATTGGTCCACGAATGTGCTCTTAACAATAACAACAAAGGCAGTTGTCGGCCTAATTCTGGTTCATTCTTTGAAATAATCAATTAACCAGGCATTATTGATAATCCTATATGTTTAGAAAATTTTGCTGTTATCAGTTTCAAACTGCAAGTTCATCTTCAGACAACATTTTACTCACCCTTGCTTCAATAAGTTATGCTTCTTTGCAGCTATACCACACAAATGTTATCAAAATTTATGATAAGTAATTTGATGCACAACATGACAAACTTTTAGTGGTGTTTTATCAGTATTAACATTATGTACATATATAACAACATTGACTTGTTAGCTTATAATGTAGTTAGATACTAGAGAGGCCAGGAATGGTGGTTTGCTTGGGTTATGTCTGAATGATTGTGTGTGTATCTTTCTCGGATGAAGCCCGAGTCAAAAATTATGTTGTCAGTATGATTCTCTACTCTAAATGCAGATGACCCATGGACGAGTGGGAACATGACATAGTACGTCTTGAGCTTTTTGTTGCTAGAATAGTGCACCTCATAGAATCATGTTCTCTGGGCTCGAGAGAACACAACATTATAGGTAATGTTATGTGCTGAGGCTGTAGGAAACGATAGATGGATCAAGAAGCATGGACAGAAATTAGAACCATGAACAGATATGGGTAAAAAGAGAAAACAAAAATTTTACTTGTGTTTTCTGCTAACATAGAGACCTTATAAATTCAATTTGGGATGAGACTTTGCATGTTAATAGTAAGCCTATATGGAAAGGGTATCCACTCATAGACATTTTAAAGTAAACTGTCCAGAAAATCCAAGAAAGAAGGCTCTGATGTTTAAGCACAAGTCATATATATCTTATGTACTAGCCATTGAGTTATTTACAGCACTATCACGAAAGAGCTCGGGCAGTAGTGTGCCTGCCTGTCATATGGATGATTGGGGTGCCCATTCATCCGCACAGCCAATTTGTTGGTAGTCATACCCACATAAAAGGTTGAACAGTGGACACATGTCAGCTGGTATATGATGTGTGTTGTTTCGCATGTGGCCCTGCCTTGAATCGGGTAGGTTTTTCCTGTGGTGGAACTGGAGTATGTGGTAGTGGGAGGATGCATTGGACAGGTTTTGCAGCGGGATCGGTTGCAGGGGTAAGTACCATTAGATAGGGAGGGTGGTTTTGGGATGTTGTAAGGTTGGACAAGGATGTTGCGGAGATTGGGAGGACGGCGGAAGGCGACTGTGGGTGGTGTGGGAAGAACAGTTTGGAGTGATGATCTCATTTCAGGGCATGACTTGAGAAAGTCATAGCCCTGTTTGAGGAATTTTTTGAGGCATTCCAGGCCAGGATGGTACTGGATGACTAAGGGGGTGCTTCTGGGTGGTCTGGGGTTAGGAACATTGTTGTTGGAGGGAGAGAAATGGACAGCTCGGGAGATCTGTTTGTGGACGAGGTCTGTAGGGTAGTTGCGGGAGAGGAAGCATTGGATAGATTGTTGTTGTAGCTGGTGAGGGACCGGAACTGGAACAGATATGTTTCCCACGGATGCCCAGGCTGTAGGGAAGGGGTCATTTAATATGGAAGAGATGGCAGCTGTCAAAGTGGAGATTCTGTTGTTTGTTAGTGGGTTTAATATGGACTGAGGTGTGGATGTGAGACTCGTTTTAGACAACCCTTCGCCCCTCCTAGACCCCTCAGCATCGTTCAGTTCACTCATCTTCTCTTCTCTTTACTACTTGATCTTTCCTCTTTGGTTATATATTCCCTCTCTGGCTTGGCACAGTACGTACATGCAGTATCTCTGAGGTCCACACTCCCGAAACACCACCTTCATGACCTAGGTCGTGAATTACCTTTCCCTTCCGTTCCCATCCTTTCTTCTTCCCTTCTATCCCACCTGATGAAGGAACTGTGTTCTGAAAGCTTGTCCTTTTTGTCCCCTTTTTTTTTGTTTCTTCATTTGTGTCACTATCGGCGGTACAGCATAAAGGTAAGTACTGGCCAGCCATTCTATCTCGTTTCAAGAATATTATCTGATGTGTCTAACTGTCATTCTGTGCGTTGGGCAAGGATGTGATTGCCACGTGGAAGACTCGTCTAATGTGGGCTGTTTAAGTAATGCTTAGTCTCTCCTGCTTGATTGCAGCATCACTGCAGGGCACATGCAAGGTGGCATTAAACTTGGGTCATCTGCACATCAGTTATCTCTGGACATATTTGTAAAGTATTACATTTTCACCTTTTTTGCATCTGGATCCACTGTTTTCAAAGTTCCTAACTGTACATTAGAAACCTCTTTGGAGAATAATTTTGAAGTGAGAAAATGATAATGTTGATTGTAAAAGGGCAATAGTGAACTGTTTAGTGATGCCAATCAGGGTCAGTTTGCTGAGAATCTAGTGTATAAAATTTTGGTTCTCAGGTGACAAGCTGGTTGTTGAACGTAATAATTGAAAAGATTAGACAAAGCTGAACAGTGTTTATGTAAAAAAAATAAGAAAAGAAAGTTAAAACCAGGTTGAAGACAAATATACAGTACAGGTTGTGGTTAAAAATTAGAATAATGTAGTAGCCTTTCTTATATTCTTGAAGCTGCAGACAAACCCATCTAATCTGAAAGCTATTATGAGAGAGTAAAGCATTATATTTTCTTATCAAGTATATAACATAACTATTTAAGAGTCTTGTCTTGGCACCCGAGAAGAATTAGAAGGTAAAAACGTCTGTTTCCAATTATCTTTTAAGTTATAAATGACAGACATAAGTAATAAGATGACGTTAAAGTGTAGTACAGGAACATTTATGTCCAAATGACCATCATCTACGTCCATACTCTCCAGGCCACCTAAGGGTGTGTGGCAGAGGGTACCTTGAGTACCACTATCGGTTCTCCCCTCCTACTCCAGTCAGCTATTGTTTGCAGAAAGAAAGATTGTCGGTATGCCTCTATGTGGACTCTAATCTCTCTGATTTTATCCTTATGGTCTCTTCACGAGATATACGTCGGAGGGAGCAATATACTGCTAGACTCCTCGGTGAAGGTATGTTCTCGGAACTTCGACAAAAGCCTGTACCAAGCGACAGAGCATCTCTCCTGCAGAGTCTTCCATTGGAGTTTTTCGATCATCTCTGTAATGCTTTCACAATTACTAAATGATCCTGTAATGAAGTGAGCTGCTCTGATGGATCTTCTCTACTTCCTCTATCAACCCCACCTGGTATGGATCCCACGCCGGTGAGCAGTATTCAAGCAGTGGGGGAACAAGTGTACTGCAACGTACTTCCTTGATCCTGATTGTAGTAATGAATGTAAACTTAAGTCTGTTTTAACACTATTAGCGCGCTAAGGTTGGCAGTGGCAGATTACAAGTTCAACATAAAGTTTACAGATTTCTGTTGGCGCTTACCCATTTGGGGCTGGCCATCCTGATCTTATTTTCTGTGCTTTCCCGAGTTCACTCCAAGCAAATTCTGACATGTTTCCCTGTAAAAGGCTTCAGACACTTCCTTCCTCTCTCGTTGTCCACTTATATTAAGTACGTGAGAGTATCTGGCCAAATGTGGAAAGTACCCAAAACCAATAAAATAAAACACTTACCCATTTGAACTAAGTTGTTGAGTTGATGCATTATCTTGTAAAATAGGTGTGACAGCCGAAACACGTCACCGTATTCTCCTCATGAAATGCAGTCAATTAGAATTACACTTGTGGTATAATTTATACCAGTGCAATCTTATAATTATCTATAATGAGGCCTCTGTATTAAGGCAGATGGAAGAAGTACAAGCATTTGAATTTTAATCTTTGGAACTCACCTTTAATGGTGTTTTCAGTGTTGGCCTTTTTGCACGTAAACTAAACAATGAACACTTTTGGACAACAGCTTAGCTGCTTTAGGTTTCTATTTAGACAGTAATTTGCACCAAAGCTTAAGCTGTAATAATTGTATTTTGTATTATACAATAATAAAATTTTACTTCTCCACCTTTCTCTGTGAGTTTTTATCCAAGCCGGAGGGGTGGTGGTGGTGCAAGTGCACCTCTTTGCACACCCCCCCCCACTCCCGATGCCCATGGTGTTTAGTGATACACATAGAGAATACAGAGGTGTAATTTATCACTATGACATGCAGTGGCTCCAAATAGGAAAGATGCGTAGTATGTCTTTTGGCTTATGTACAGAAATTGAATATTTTAGAGTGAGTCACCTTTTTGATTCATAAATGAAATAAAATCGCAATTTGTGATCAGTTATGGCTTTACTGTACTAGTTTTAGATGGTATACCAATGTGCGGCAAATGAAAATTTGTGCCCGGTCCGGATTCGAAGCTGGGATCTCCTGCTTACTAGGCAGATGCATGTGCCTTATTGAGCAATAACTCTTGGAGGAATGGAATTCTTCATAAACTGCTTAACCGTAGCCAAATAAATTGTTTCCAGAATGAGTACTTCACACTACTGTGTGCTGTGCATAGTTTTGTTAATTTTGTAATAGGTTTGTGGAAAAGGTATGTTCCATTGCGGACTACGGCTGTCGGAAGCCCGGGTTGGCAACAAAACAAACTGAGGCCCTTCGTCCACTTGGAAATACATGTATTACTATAAAAAAGTAACTTTTGAGATTTGGATTTTCCACTGTTTTGACTTCTTGATATATTACTGCATCAACCGTGAAAGCCTTACTGAACTACTGGTGTTAACGGTGGTAAAAAGCGCTTCCTTGGAGCATACCTGAAATCGTTCCTCTCTGTTAAGAATGACATGCTGCATTCAGTTAGGCAGGTACTCTTCAAGCTAATAAAACAGTTGCTTTGCTCTTATTTTGTTCATTAGGTGACTGCGAAGAACTGTATTGAATGCCGTGTGGAAGTTAAAATACATGGCATATATTTGGAAGCCTGCATCTATTGCCCTCTGGGTCTTATGGATGTATAGTGTGATTCACGCAATCAATGCTTTCCGAACCCATGTTGATCCCTACAGAGGAGATTTTCGGTCTCCAGAAGTGCCATAATACTCAGACATAGAAAGTGTTCCAAAATTCTAAAACAGACTGACGTTAGAGATAGAGTCCTGCTATTTTTCTCTAGAGACCTATGTACCCTGCTGCTAGAAAAAGTGTCCCCCCTGGGTACAGTGGCATTTCTCTCCTCTGTTGATCAATTTCGATTGCTTTTCTGTTTCTCTTTATTTTAATATTTGTCATTTTGTCATCAATGAGATGATTTAAGAGGAGTAACTATATTGCAATCGTTCTCTGTGAAACAGCATTTAGTATATCAGCCTTCAGTGTGGAATAATACTGCCGCAAATATGTGGTCTCATGGCCTTTAATTGCAGAATATGAACAAACAGTTCCAAACAATTTTTTTTAAATTGCTACAATAGATAGTCATACATATCAATTTTCCATTATAACAATGGAAAATTCAAGTGTCAATAATGGAGGATAGGTAATAACTCACCATAAAGAGGCTTGCTGAGCTGCTGACAGGCACAAAAATAGATAATCACATATACACAATTTCAGTTGTCGGCCATGGCCTTCATCAGAAAAAGAGGCACCCACATTCATGCAATCACTCGGACAACTACACACACACACACACACACACACACACACACACACACACACACACACACAAAAACCAGCATGACCAACCACTCGACTGTGAGTGAGGTGGGGAGTTCAGGGGGAAGGATGCTAGGTAAAGGTGGGTATGGAAAGTTCAGCAGTGGATGATGGATTGTAAAAACTCTGATAGGCTGGAATTTGACTTTTGGCAGTGAAGGGATGCGTGGGAAAGGATAAAAGGGAAGTGTAGAGGAGTTCAGGGTGCGAGTGGGGGGATTGAAACAATAAAATAAGGACAAATAAAAATAGGAAAATATAATAAAACAGGCAAAATAGGGAGAAAATAAAACAAAATAAAAAGAAAATGTAATTAATTAATGTGATATTGGAAGGGGAAATACACAGCTGCAAGGAAGACATGACTTGGTGAGATGCAGGATAATGAATGGGGAAGGAAGGGGAGGAGGGAGGAGATGTTACACCTAGGGTGTAGGGATGGAAAGTGGGAAGTTATCTTAGATTGAGGTCAGGATGGTTGCGATACTAGAATGTTTTGAAGGGGCAACTTCCATCTGTGCAGTTTAGAAGAGCTGGCGGTGGAGGGGAGCATTCACATAGCTCGGGTAGTGAACCAGCCATTGAAATTCTGAGTGCTGTGTTCACCTGCATGCTGTGCTACAGGATGGTCGAACTTGCTTTTCGCCACAGTTTGGTGGTGTCTATTCATCCTGACGGGCAGCTGGTTCACAGTCATACCAATATAAAACACTGTGCAATGATTGCAGCAGAGTTGCTATATCACATGGCTGCTTTCAAAGGTGGCCCAACCTCTGATGGGGTAGGATAAGCCTGTGACAGGACTGGAACAGAAAGTGCTGGGTGGGTGGATTGGGGATGTTTTGCATTGGTGTTTTCCGCAGGGGTATGATCCCTGTAGTAAGGGGTTGGGGTTGAGAGTGGCATAGGGATGGACTAGGATGTTGTGGAGGTTGGGTGGGTGACAGAACACCACTTTAGGAGGAGGTGGAAGGGTCTTGGGTAGAATACACCACCAATCCTCCCTCCAACCCTAGTAACCGGTCACAAAGGAGTGTCCTCCTTGTTACCCAACACCACTCCAGTCTGGAACAATTAAATCACATCCTACGTCAAGGCTTTGATTATCTGTCATCATGATCTGAAATTAGAGACATCCTACCCAAGATCCTCCTGACCCCTCCTAAAGGGGTGTTCCATTGCCCACCCAACCTCCATAATATCCTAGTCCATCCCTATGCCACTCCCAGCCCCTTACCACAGGGATCATACCCCTGTGGAAGACACCCGATGCAAAACCTGCCCAATCCACCCATCCAGCACTTCCTATTCCAGTCCTGTCACTGGCTTACCCTACCCCATCAGATGTTGGGCCACCTGTGAAAGCAACCATTTGATATACCCAACTCTGCTGCAATCATTGCACAGCATTTTATATTGGTATGAAAATGAACCAGCTGTCCGTCAGGATGAATGGCCACCACCAAACTGTGGCGAAAAGCAGATTGGACCACCCTGTGGCACAGCCTGCGGCTGAACACAGTGCTCAGGATTTTGCAGTGTTTCCGGTGAGACAGAAGTTGTGATGACTGTGCTGCTACAATCTAACTTTTCTCCTGAGAAACAGCTACCAAATTATTGCGTGGTTAGTTCATATATGTACCACATCTCATTAAATTGACTTGAGCAATATTTTCTTCTTTGATAGTTTGTGATTTTGTAAAGATTTGGGCCATAGCTATCACCTAGAATTCAGGCTAGGACTTCTGTCCAGAGCAGGGAGGGAACATGCTCAGTGAGAATACACTTGAATTGAATTAAGAACCACAAGATAATTAATTTTTACAATCATCCTGTAATATGCCCCCTAGGCTAAGATTACATAGGATCCATACCGGATCAAGTCTCAAGAAGAACTTAACTAAAAACTACATATATAAAAAATAGACGAAGATTATTCACCAGGCGAAGGAGCACAGGTGTGATAGTAGTACAAATAAATAAAACACACACACATAAACGCAAGCTTTCGCAACCCAGTTGCTTCTTCAAGCAGAAGGGAAGGAGAGGGAAAAAGAAATGATGGAGGGTTTTAAGGGAGGGGGTAAGGAACCATTCCAATCCCGGGAGAGGAAAGACTTACCTTTGGGGGGGGGGGGGGGGGGGAGAAAAGGAAGGTAAACAAATACACACACACCCACACATTTACACAGACGCAAACACCCCAGGGTAAGTCTTTCCCGGGATTGGAATGGCTCCTTACCCCCTCCCTTAAAACCCTCATCATTTCCTTTTCCCTCTCCTTCTCTTCTGCCTGAAGAAGCAACTGGGTTGCGAAAGCTTGTGTTTGTTCGTGTGTGTGTGTGTGTGTGTTTTAATCTTAACAACGTATGTATAAACTCCATGTCGACACAGTCTCTTCTGAAGCTCATTTATGATTTGATATGTTGTGCAACGGCCTCTTCTTCAACCACTATGATTGTCTATGGACTGCCTCACCTGCTCGCTCCCATGTACCAGCGCACACTAGCACATGGCACACAGTAAAATCCTTAAATACCTATTTATCTATATATGATGAATCCGCACATCTTGTGTAAGGCCAATATCATAGTGTACAGCTAAATTAGCTGTTACACTACACCCTTCACTGCCAGCTCGTCTGAACTACACAGAAGGGAATTGTACCGCCAACACATCAACCTAAGATAACTTTCCACTTTCCATCCTTACAACCCTATGCCTAACACCTACCTCCCCCCCCCCCCCCACACACACACTCAATTCATGTCTCCCTTGCAACTGTGTATTGCCTCTTACAATATCCCATTAATTAATAATTTCTATTTTTATATATTTTTTGTTTTATCTTTCCCCTATTTTCCTTTTTTATTATTTGTTTACTCCCCCCCTCCCTAAACTCTTCTACACTTTCCTTTTATTCTTTCTCACCCCTTCCCTTCACTGTATTCATTGTCACAATTCAAATTCCTGCCTATAGAGTTTTTACAATCCATCATGCACCGCAGAACTTTCCATCCCCACATTTACCCGGCATACTTCCCCCTTCGCTCCCCACCTCACTCACAGTCCAGATACTTGTGGCGCTGGAGTGGTGGTTGTGTGTATAGTTGTCTGAGTGATTGCGTGAATGTACGTGTTTCTTATTTTGACAAAGGCCGAAAACTTAAGTTGTGTGTATGTGATTATCTATTTTAACACAAAATGAAAAAACAGAAAAAAAGGGACAAAGGGACAAGCTTTCGGAACAGAGTTCCTTCGTCAGGTGGGAGAGAAGGGAAGAATAAAGGATGGGAATAGAAGGGAAAGGTGGTTCACGACCTAGGTCATGAAGGTGGTGTTTCGGAAGTGTGGGCGTCAGAGATACTGCATGTATGTACTGAGCCAAGCCAGAGAGGATCTTTCCTTTTTAGTTATATATTTATCCTCTCTGGCTTGGCTCAGTACATACATGCAGTATCTCTGACGCCCACACTTCCGAAACACCACCTTCATGACCTAGGTCGTGAACCACCTTTCCCTTCTATTCCCATCCTTTATTCTTCCCTTCTCTCCCACCTGACGAAGGAACTCTGTTCCGAAAGCTTGTCCCTTTGTCCCTTTTTTTCTGTTTTTTCATTTTGTGTTACTATCGGCGGTACAGCACAATGGTAAGTACTGGCCAGCCATTCTATCTCATTTCAACAGTATTTATTATCTCTGAGGAGAATTTTCATCATTAATTGATTATCTATTTTCTTACCTGTCAACAGCTCAGTGATCCTCTTGTAAATTTTCTCCTGTATATAGGTCTAGGTATAAAAGATTATGTGGTATTTTTACTAGATTTATTTTTTAATTAAAATTATAATTTAAACACAGTTTTGTCTTCCACTGAATTTCAGTAGAAATTGCTGTATTTTAGTGTATCAGTTTTGCAACACTGCTAAAATATCAAGTTAAAAATTTGTAAATCCACATAACAATTTGATCTGGGTACTAAATGATTTTTACCAAGTACGTACACAATTAAAGGCCTTTGAAAGCACCTATTGGTATAACCATTAGGACATCCATCTTAGAGTTGCTATGTTACGGTATATACGGAAAGCTTGAATGACAAACTAGAGCTTGGTACCTAGACAGACTATGAAAATCGATTAATTTCTTTTGCAAACAATGCCAGTTGGCCCTTAGTTAATGGCACGATTTTAAGTGGCTGCTTCAGATTCTATTTGGATTTTATGTCCTAAGATCTAATTTTCTTGGAGGTTTTTGAGGCATTTATGAGTCGGTTCAACTGTTGTTTGAAGGCAGGTAAAAGCTTAAAGTGAAAAATACAGCACATCATTGTTGAAAAATTAACTGGAACTGGCACCCAGGGAAATTATTCTAATCAATTAATTTAGTCACTGAAATATGTCAGTTAAGTTGAAAGTAATACTCAGCTAATGGCATCACATTTATGTCCACTGTTCAGAATTTACATACAGAAAAACTGTTATTCTGGGAAGGTTTTCAAGTGTGTTTCTTTTACATTTTAAACTTGTAAAAATCAGTTCAAACCATGTGCAAAGGAAGATAAATGAGTATAAAGTTAAAACAATTTTTTAACAAATAAACATTATACATTGTTGAGAAATGATTAAATAAATTAAGCACATGCTGAGAATTGGTGGATGTTCTGACATTGTTGAACTATAAGGTTGTTAGTATTTTGACAGTTTTTTCCTTGTTTATATGTTAATTGCAGCAAAGTTTTGAGTTAATACAGTAAAATAATTATAAAGATGGCATATATTTAATTTTTTGTGGAAAAATGTTGACCACTTAATTTACAACCTCTGTTGTCTATGGTAGCTTATCAACTATGGTGGAATAAAAGTTGGAACTAGGCTGCAATATGCTTCCATCATAGCACAATAAATGGAGAATATGCCATGGCCAGAGTCAAAGCTGTAAAAGAGAAGTAGCATCTTGATTTATCTGGCAGTTTCAGAACATTTAAACCAAAATATCTTGGGATATAGGCACTCCCCAATACAGTGAGCTCCCCAGGGGAAAGAAAAAAGGGGGCAGGGGGCTTTTCGCTCGAGAGCTCACTGTATTGTGCAGCATCTATAATAGAAAGTATCGCTGAGTGGGAATGAATATAATCTTGAACAATATGAGGAATGCCGTGATGGTTGTCACTATGTCATGTTATACTTCACATCATAATGGATTGTGTAACTTTATATGTGTGTGAATATGTCAAGAATTTTTATTTAAATGTTTTTGTGGTTCATGGTATGGGTTCCTGTAGTCATGTCGTAGTTCATGAACCACAGGCAACGTATGAGTGGCCAAATAAGTGGTCCTGACAGTTGAGATACCAGTTACTTAGGAATAAAGTTGGGCATCTCAGGCATATTCTGAGTTGTGACCACCTATCTGCTCAGACGGCAAAGACTACCAAATCCACCGGTTAGTCCCTTAACCGTTATGGGTAAAACCCAGTGGGGCCCTGGGCAAGTAAGGCTAGCAACCTGCTTCCCAGGTACTTCAATATGTTGCTGGCAACAATCAGAGCAAAATGCCTCGGACCTTTGGAGGTGATGGAGTCCCACCTCTAATTGATAGACTAGGGACTCCTCCAATACGACTCGGCAAACGATCTGGAATGAGATTGGGAGCTATTAATATCAAGGGGGATTACACTGGGAAGAAGGTAGAGCTGGCAGAGGGTTCAAGTAAGATAGGGTTAGATGTTTTAGCTGTTAGTGACATTAGGATAAGGGGAGAGAAAGAGGATGAAGTCGGAGAATACAAGGTGTACCTCTCAGGAGTCAAAGCAGGAAGAGCTTTACATCAGGAAAGCAACTGAACCCAGCATAATTGCAATAAGGTATGTAAATGAATGATTGATGTGAATGTATTTGGCCATCTCCAGCAAGAAAATTAGGATTGTGTCAGTATATTCGCCCTGTGTAGCAACAGATCAAGAAGAGATGGACAGATTTTACAATACATTTAGTGATGTAGCTGTTTGAGTGAACGCCTAGGATAATATTTTGCTCATGGGTGATTTCAATGCCAGGATAGGACATCGAACAGAAGGGTATGAAAAGGTTATGGGTAAGTTTGGAGAGGATATGGAGGCTAACAAGAACAGAAACAGCTCTTGGATGTCTGTTCCTGTATGAGCTTAATTATCACAAACTCCTTTTTTAAGCTTTAGGGCATTCATTGATATACTTGGGAGGGAAGGGGAACCAGATCTGTCAATGACTGTATAATAACAGACCAGGAATTAAGTAAGAGAGTCAAGGACACATGTGTTTTCAGGAGGTTCTTTGATGATACTGATCAGTATTTGATCTGCAGTGAAATTGGTTTTGTGAGACCAAAAGAGCAGAAAGTCAGGTCCATATGTAGCAGGATAAGACTGGAGATGCTTCAAGACAAGGAAATTAGGCACAAATACATAACAATGATCTCAGAAAGGTACCAGTTAGTTGAATGTAGTCATTTACAGTCACTGGAAGAGGAATGGACAAGGTACAGGGACACACTACTGAAAGTAGCTAGAGAATGTCTTGGAAATGTAGTGTATAAAGGCAGGAAGAAGACGACAGCTTGGTGGAATGACACAGTCAAGGCAGCCTGTAAAAAGAAAAAGAAGGCATTTCAAGAATGGCTCCATACTAGAAATCAGGCAGATAGAGAAAGTTATGTTGAAGAGCCAAATGGATAATTGCAGACTCCAAGCAGAAATCATGGGAAGACCTACGAAATAAGCTAGAAACTCTGGGTCAAACCACGGGAAAACCATTCTGGAGCATAATTAGCAGTATTCGAAATGGAGGGAAGAAGGAATTAACAAGTGTTTTGGACAGATCAGGACTGCTTCTAGACAATCCTGTGGATGTCTTGATCAGATGGATGGAATATTTTGAAGAATTGCTCAATGTAGGTGAAACATTCAATGATCTAATAATGGTAAGTCCATGTTGGAATTAATAATATAGTAATAAACACAGTTTACAACTCACCGCAAAGACGTGGTGGCGAGCTGCAACAGGCACATAAAAAACACACACATATACAATACTTTCAGCTATCGGCCAAGGCCTTCTTCAGAAAATAGAACATTCATCCAATCACACAGGCACACAACACAGTCATACAACCAACACCTCTGGCTGCCGCACTTCGAATCATGCTCTGCGGCGTGTAAATCATGGAGGGGAGAGGGGATAGGGAGGTTATGTCATGGTGGTGGGGATGCGTACAGCACGGCCTAGATGAGAATGAGATGCAGCTTAGGAATGGAGTGGGTAGGTGGGTGAGGGGAGAAAAATTAAAAATAAAATAAAGTAAGAAGAAAAAATAAACAAACAAAATAAATATACATTTAAATAAAAATATTTAAAAATGTATGAAAATAAAAACAAAATGCGCACCCACTGCACGTACACGTGACCGCTTACACACACACACACACACACACACACGCACACACACACACACGCACACACACACACACGCACACACACACACACACACACACACGCACACACGCACGCACGCGCGCACGCACGCGCGCGCGCACGCGCGCGCGCGCGCGCACGCACGCACGCACGCACGCACGCACGCACGCACGCACGCACGAGAGAGCATCTTATTTTTATTTTTGTATGTTTTATATACTTTTTTATTTAAATGTATATTTATTTTATTTTCTTATCTTATTTTATTTTTGTCCCCGCACCTGCCTTCCCACTCCAATCCTAAGCTGCATCTTGTTATTCCCATCTAGGCCATGCTGTACCCATCCCCACCACCATGACGTAACCTTCCTATCCCCTCTCCCCTCCCCTCCCCACCCCAATTTACATGCCGCAGAGCATGATTCGAAGTGTGGAAGCCGGATGTGATGTATCAGATTTTGAGGTAGAATGGGATAGGAATGATGATGGAAACAGGATCGCATTTGAGGAAGTGAAGAATACGGTCAATAGATTGCAGTGCAATAAAGCGACTGGGGTGGATGAAATTAAACTGGAACTCATCAAATACAGTGGAGTGTCAGGTCTGAAATGGTTTCACAGGATAATTGAGAAGGCATGGGAAAAAGAACAGGTTCCATCTGACTGGACGAAAGCGGTAATCGTGCCAATTTTCAAAAATGGAAACAGAAAAGATTGTATCAACTATCAAGGTATCTCTTTAATTAGCATTTTAGGCAAAATATTCTCAGGTATTGTTGAAAGGAGAGAGCGAGTACTAGTAGAGGACAAGTTAGAGATAATGGAGAAATGCTATGAGTGGAACAGGGAATTGTATCTTTGTTTTATAGTCCTAGAAAAAGCTTATGACCGTGTTTCTTGGAGGAAGCTATTGTCAGTTCTACAAGATTATGGAATAGGAGGCAAACTTCTGCAGGTAATTAAAGAGCTTTACACAGACTGACAGGCAGCAGTTAGAGCACACGGCAAATTAAGTTCATGGTTTAGAGTAGTTTCAGGGGTAAGACAAGGCTGTAACCTGTCACCACTGTTGTTCATATTTTTCATGGATCACATGTTGAAGATCAGCATCTCCAAAATGAAGGTGATGTCTATGGGAAAGAGATTTAAACAGATTGAGTGCCAAATAGGAGGAGCAAAGTTAAAACAGGTAGACAGTTTCAAGTACCTGGAATGTATTTTCTCACAGATTTGCAACATGGTGAAAGAACTGGAATTGAGGTGTAGCAAAGCTAATGCAGTGAGTGCTCAGCTAAGATCTACTCTCTTCTACAAGAAGGAAGTATTAAGACTAAGTTAGCAGTTCTATCTTTTCACCAACTTTGTTGTATGGGAGTGAAAGTTGGGTGGATTCATGTTACCTTATTCATAAGGTAGAGGTTACAGATATGAAAGTAGCAAGAATGATTGCAGGTACTAATAGATGGGAACAATGGTAGGAGGGTGACCATAATGAGGAAATCAAAGAAAAACTGAAATGAACATTATAGATGAAGCCGTTAGAGCGAACAGGCTGAGATGGTGGAGTTATGTTACACGCATGGGAGAAGCAAGGTTACCTAAGAGACTCATGAGCTTGGCAGCGGAGGGTAAGAGGAGTAGAGGTAGACCAATAAGAAAGTACTTAGATTTGGTGAAGAATGATTTTGAACTAAAAGGCTTAACATCAGATGAGGCATCAATGTTAGCATTGAGTAGGGGGTCATGGAATGAATTTCATCAGAGCTACTATGCTCCAGACTTATATCTTCGAATCTAGCTATGACCTTTTTGTCATGTGTGGTAGAATTTTCCATACTGGTTATGTTATAAATTAAACTCTGCAAAAATTTGAGAAAGCAAGTAGGATGAAGATTGGTCATTAATTAGGGGGCCAACACTCATTACAGATGTACATCATAGACTTGTAAAACAGGAAATGTGGTAGAACTGAACTAACATCAAACTTTAATACAGAGCAAAGGACAGTGCCTGACCAGACACAACAGCAAAACTCCTAACAATGGTCATCTCCAGCTGATAATCCATGCATGTGTCAATGTTAATACTGCAGCATCTGCAACTGAAATAGGTATGTGACCATAATCACTAGAGCAGCTGCAGAGAATTGCAGGGTCTGATGAATCCTGATACTTTCTTCGTCATGCCTATGGTAGAGAGTAAATCTGTTGTCTTCCAGGGTAACATTTGCTTTGACATATGTACTTTGGTAAGGAGACAAGCTGGTGGTGGCTCAATAGTGCTCTGCAGAATGTTCATGTGGGCATCCGTTTGGTGGTCCAGTGGAGTTATTCTAAGGCACCATGATGCCCAAAAGGTATTGTACACTGGTTGAAAACCATGTAGAACACTTCGTGAACATCATATTTCTCAATGCCTGTGGCATTTTTTAAAACAAGTTATGTGCCTTTTCATTAGGCTAAGAATGTGATGGAGTGGTTCGAAGAACACATTAGTGAATTGCAATTGATGTGCTGCCCCCCTCCCCCCCCCCCCATCTGAACCTGATCTGTGATGTGATTCAATATTGCACCAGAGCACATCCCTAGACTCCCCAGAATTTAAGTAAATTATGGTGACTTGTGTGTGCAGATGTGATGCCAACCCCCTCCGGCAACCTGTGAAGGCCTCAATGCTTTCACCCCAAGATGTGTCACTGCTGTTATCAATGCATAAGGTAGACATACTGTCTATTAAGTATATGGCCTGACTGACCTATGCATATAGCCACATGGCCATCTGTGACATAATTGGTATTCACTCCAGTGCCTTGTAGAGGTTAACAACATAATTTGAGCAGCATGCAGTATACATCTTTCTGCAAGTTGGAACCACTGCTTATATGTTAATATTAATATATGAATTCTTGGACGTTACATTGTAGTATATTATATGTTTCGTTCTGGAATGGTCATTGCAAATAATTGGTGAAATGCAAGATCTTCCAGGCCTACCTCCTTTGGGTTCGGGGCTAAGAAATAGACCCACGGTATTCCTGCCTGTTGTAAGAGGCGACTAAAAGGAGTCTTCACACATTTCAGCCATACATCTACGGTCCCCTATGTGGGTCAAAATTCTTCTGAAGAGCAAACCATTTGGGGGGAGGACACCTTACATAATTTTTGCAGGCTACATTGGGTTAATATGACAAAATTTACATAGTGTGCAAAATTATCAAACTAAAATGGTAATATGTTCATGTATCTATTCACAGTACTGAAAACAAAATAAAACCTTTGAAAAGAAAATGACATTATCAGAATTCATACATACATAATATTTTATAGAAAGTACTATTTACACAATGTATTATTGTTTGTAGGGTTTGAGCTCTGTGACATTTCATAATCCAAAAATCTTTCCAGATTTTGGGTAAAATAGTCTGTAAGCATTGGGGTGTGGTATCTCTACCACTCTAAATGGACCTAGGTTTATAACAGGTGATAAAAAAGTCAGTATAAATTTGAAACCTTAATAAATCAGGGAATAATGTTGATAGAGAGGTAAAAATTGACACACTTGCTTGAAATGACATGGGGTTTTATTAGAACAAAAAAAAAGGGGGGGGGGTAGTTCAAAAAATGTCCAACAGATGGCGCTTCATATGATCAGAAAAGCAATAACTATCATAACAAATTAAGACAAAGCAAAGTTGATGTTCTTTACAGGAAATGCTGAATATGTTAACCATCATTCCTCAACAATAGCTCTAGTCGAGGTATAATGTTGTGTACAGCACTGTAAAGCATGTCCAGAGTTATGGTGAGGCATTGGCGTCGGGTATTGACTTTCAGCATCGGTAGAGATGTCGGTCGACTACATACACTTGTGACTTCAGGTAACCCCAAAGCCAATAATTGCACGGACAGAGGTCTGGGGACCTGGGAGATCAAGCATGACGAAAGTGGCGACTGAGCACATGATCACCACCAAACAATCTGTGCAAGAGATCTTTCACACGTCTAGCAATATGGGGTGTACGTTCCAGCAGGTGTTTATCAGATAGGCTGGGGATGATGCGATTCTGCAACATATCGGCGTACCTCTCACCCGTCATGGTAGCAGTTACAAAAACCAGAATCACGCAGTTCCTCGAAGAAAAAAGGCCTGATAATAGTAGATGTGGTAAATCGAACCCATACCATGACTATCTCATCGTACAATGGAGTTTCCGTAACAATTCTAGGATTTTTGGTCTCCCAAATTCTGCAATTGTGGGGTTGACATTGCCTTGGAGTGTGAAATGAGCTTCGTCGGTCCACAACACGTTACTCAATCACTTGTCATCTTCCACCATCTTTTGAAATGCCACACCACAAATGCCTTCTGCTTCACTAAATCGCCAGGTAAGAGTTCATGATGCTGATAGATTTTTTAAGGATATCATCGGAGGGTATGCCTAAGTGCCAACCAAACAGTAGTGTATGGAATGAAGATGCGACTGCATGAGTGCTGACTTCCCCGTGCATAGACGAACCCGCTACAGTCTCCATTTCTTCCTGAATGGTCTCAGCAGCATTACGCCTTGTGCTTGTTCAGCCACTATGGGGTCTATCATCAAAAAACCCGTGACTTCGAAATCATTCTCGCCACAGCTGCATTTGTCAACAGACCTTTACCCATTTGAATCCTCTTCCTATGGCGATAGGATTGTAATGCTGAACTAGCACATTCCCCATTCTGATAATACAGCTCCACCAAAAGTGCCTTTTCAGGCGACGTCAACGTGTTGCAACTACTGGTGCATTTGATTCACTCTCTCATTACAGCTCCTTTTATACATGATTTTCAGGTGTAGTCACTGATGTTTTGCTGTCCAGCATCATCTGTTACACATTTTTTGAACATTTTTGTTTTTGGTTCTAATAAAACCCCATGTCATTCCAAGCATGTGTGTCAATTTTTACCTCTCTATCTACATTATTCCATGATTTATTAAGTTTTCAAATTTTACTGACTTTTTGATCATTGGTATATGTCAAAAAATTTCTTCATTTCATTGCTAATTGATCTCAATCTCTCTTGCAATCTGACTAGTAGGAGGTCACCAATACTAAACTGTGTTGGCTTCAATTGTCTGTTACGTCTTCTCTTCCTTATCTCACCTGGCTCCTTCAGGTTTCTCCTCACAATTTCTTTCCTTTCTTGACTGCTTAACTCCTTACATTCAGGAAATTGGATCAGCTCATTAATCAAGTTTGGTGGCTTCTTTCCTTGTACTATCTCATATGGACAGAATCCCATAGATGAATGTTGTAGGCTATTTATTATGTCTTAAAATTTTTCTACATATTCTATCCATTACACATGATTCTTGTTGCAATATGTTCTGAATAATCTTCCAATCTCTCTCATATATATTTATGTCAGATTGCTTGAAGGATGGTAAGCCAAAATCAGGATATGATCTATATTTTCCTCTTCTGTGAACCTCCTCCACGACTTTCATGTGAATTATCTACCATTGTCAGACAGTATGTCTTTTGGAGTGCCAACAGTTTGAAATTAATCATGCCTAATTTTATTAATAATGCTTTTGCTAGTAGCTTTCTTTAAAGGATACAATTTGACAAATTTTGAAAACAAATCAACCATTACAAAAATGTAACAGTATCCCCCTCGAGATTTAGTTAGACATCCATATAAAGCTACAGAAGTTAATTCTAATGGTACTTTGGGTTAGGTATTTTGCATATATCCTCTACTTGTTGGTTTGTGATCTTAACTGTCTGGCATCTATCACATGTTGCTAATAACTTCTTTACTCTTCTGGATATATATTTTAAACATATAAGTTTTCCTGAATCTTTTGGATACACTTTTGTGTTCCACAGTGGGCGAAACTTTCATGCACATACTTTATCAAAACATCAATATGGTCTTCAGGCCAACATAACTTCCACTGATCACTGTCTGTGCTCATCCTCCTGAATAAAATCCCTTTGTAAACCCTGTAGTATTGTCCCATTTTCTCTTCTCCTTTCTCCCCCATTAGGCTCTTAAGTAGTCTTCAGTTGGAATCATGATCTTGATATCTTCTGATGGTGTTACATATCTTCCTGACTTCTGTTTATTCCCTAACTCCTTTTAAGTACATCACCCTGAATTCTTTTTTATATTCTCCACTAATGTCTTCAAAGTCACCCCTCACTGGAAGTCAAGAGAGTGAATCTGCAATTAGATTATCCTTCCGTTTAATATACTGAACCGAGTAATCAAATTGCTGAATAAACAATGCCCATCTGGTGATTCTGTTATGAAACAGTTTACATTCTTGAATGTAGGTCAGGCCTTTATGGTCTGTGTATACAATCA
This sequence comes from Locusta migratoria, assembly GCA_026315105.1. NCBI lineage: Eukaryota > Metazoa > Arthropoda > Insecta > Orthoptera > Acrididae > Locusta > Locusta migratoria. Next base: position 329,877,162 of record CM048750.1, read on the forward strand.
CTTTATCGCCTAACAGATAATTTTTAAATTTAGTGAATGCTCAAAAGATTGCCAAAGTTCCTTTTCTGTAGGAGTATAAGCTTGTTCATGTTTGTGGAGTGTTCTACTTGCAAAGACGGTGGACCTCTGCTCAGTCTTGTCCCAATTTATTTTTACTTGGAAGAGATGTGCACTACTATCTGTGGCTAAGCAGAAAGGTTGTGACAAATCTGGCCTAAACAACATTTTACCATTACAAAGCTCAGCCTTGATAGTTTCAAAAGCTTTCACTTATTCTTCAGTCTATGCCCAAATAGCATTCTTCTTCAACAGATGGTTCAAACAGGGTGCATTCATAGCTTGAGTACTCAGAAGTTTCCGGTAATATCCACAGATTCCAAAGAATGATTTCAACTGCTTTTTTGTCTTAGGTACTGGGAATTTAGGTAATGCTTCAAGTTTCCCTCGGCAGGTAATATTCCATCCTCTGTAATGATGTGTCCTAAAAAATCTCAATTGTTTCACTGCAAATTTACATTTTCCTAGTTTTAAAGACATTCCTCCTAGTTTTAATTTCTCACATACTTTCTTCAGGGTACTCAGATTTTTGTACCATTCCCTACCAGTAATCAAGATATTACCAACATACAATGTTAACTTACTCTGGAGTTCTTTGCCCTATACCATATCAAGGGCTCTTATGAATTCTGCTACAGATACATTTAAGCCAAATGGTACAACATAATATTGATAACATCTACCATTGTACAGGAAGGCAGTGTATTTCCAAGAAATTTTTACTAAAGGTACTTGGTGAAAACCAGATGTCAAATCTAAACTTGTCATATACTTGATTTGATCAAATTTGTACAATAATTCATCAGTGCTTTCTGGATGATCTGTTTCTCTTTCCAAATATTTGTTGCGATGTCTTGAATCTAGAACAATTCTCACATCATCACTCTTCTTAGAAATGACCACAATTGGGTTATTGTATTGGCTCCTACCCCTTTCAAAAATGTTCCAATACTCCATTTTGTCTAGTTCTTTTTCAACAGCTTTCCTCTTTGCTATCGGTACTCCATAAGGCTTGATATAGAATGGCTCATGTGGTTTAACTTTCAATGTGCACTCATAGTTCTTTACTCTTCCTGGTTGGTCATCAAATACGTCATAATATTCCCACAACACATTCTTCAGTTCTTCTTTTGTTTGTAAGTTAATTTATTAGTTTCATGAAGTTCGTCTTCCACCAATTCATTGTAATCCATATCTGATACATCTTCATGTACACTTCCACTACACCTCTTCTGGTGTCTATCAATTTTAATTCCAAGCTCTGGTTGTTGAAGTTACCACCATCCTGGGTGATCATTGATGTGCAATGTAACATGCCTGTCTTAGGATTATTGAACATGATTTTCCTACCTCCCCAATCAAATGCTACATAAGCTTTCATAATCAAGTCATTGTCTAGTAATATAGCTTCATTCAATCCAGGAATAAGTAAACATCCTTGTTTTAAGCAAGCATCACCTATTAGAAATGATAACAACACCTGTCTCTTCACCAACTTGTTGTGTCTTCTAGTAAGTCATTTAATCTTGATTCCTACTACTGGCATTTCAATGAACTCAGAATCCTGCTTGATTATTTCTCTAATTTTTCCAATATTCCACTAATTGGACTTCAGTGTCAATAAGTGCCATACCTTCTCAGTGTCCAGTCTTTACTCTTACATAAGGGCATCCAGTCACATCACAGTCTTCAGCTTTGTCTTCTTCTTGCAGTAGGTCATTCACAATATCATCATACTTCATATTATCAGTCACTTCATTGTTTTTCACACTACTCAGGGATACACACAGTCTTTCTTGTTTGACTTTTGTCAGGAATATCCTTTTTCTCACATTCTTCCTTTCTCAGTTCATCACACTTGCTCCTTATCTCCTTCCTGAATCTGCCCTTTCACTTTCTACCACTTTCTTGTTGTCAAGTCCAAGACTGCTTGATTTGTTGCCAAGTTTCACTGGTACAATCTGTCTCTCCAGTTGCTCCATTTCCCTATCTCCAATTCTTGCATCACAAGAATCTTCATCAACAAAATTCTCTTCTTTCACTTCTACAAACACAATACCATCTAATTCATCACCATAGTCAGGCTTCACAAAATTCTTCACAATAATCTTCACTGTTATCTCCAGCTCCATTGTTCTCATCTTCAAACTCTTTTAAATTATTCTTCAGAGCATCTTCCTGATTGTGTGATTCTTCAGCTCCCTGGGCAACAACATCTTCACTCTTTGTCCTCTTCAACATTATCTTCCAATATTTTGCACAGACCAAATTCATCAAAGGTGTCATCCATTGTGGCAGTATCTTCATTCACAGAATGACAAATGCTGTATAGAACAGATACAGTCTCATTATCTAAGACCACATCATCTTGTTGTTTATTCTTAATTTTATCTACTTGGCTTGTTTCTATACTGACAGCTTCCCAAAACTTACTGTCAAACCTGAGTTCATTCACCCTACTTGGCTCCCTGGTTTTAGCCATACAGGAGATGCTTTTTGCCCTTCAGTGATCCAGTTCCTCAGTGGTGTTTGTTTGGGCTCCAGGTAATGTTTGTATCCTTGACAATGAATGTGCTTGACAGGCTTGCTAAACAGGCTGTTATGGATATAGGCCTAACACCTTCTGATCTCCGGTCGGTGTTGCACCACTGGGTCTCTAAGCTCTGGGATACTGAGTGTTGTACCCTCACCATGCCCAACAAACTTCAGGCTGTAGAGGAGACCACTGCTATGTGGCGTTCCTCCAAGCGGGCTTCCCACCGGGACTCTGTAGTCCTGTGCCAGCTCTGCATTGGCCATACGTGGCTCACACATGTCTATCTCCATGGTGAGGCTCTGACCCAGTATTGCTGTGACTCCCGCCTAACGGTAGCCCACATCTTGCTGGAGTGCCCTATTTTAGCTGCCTTGCAGTTGAGTTAAATTTTCCTGCAGTTTTATTATCCATTTTTTGTGACAATGCCACAGTGGCTGATCCAGTTTTAAATTTTATTCTTGATGGGGATTTTTACCACTCTCTATAAAGCTTCACTTCAGTGCACTGTCTATGCTCCTATTGTCTTGTGTCCTCTGATTGAAGATTTCCTTGTGTTGCCGTGTGGTTGACCCTTCCTCTTTTAATCTCATAGTCAGTCAACCATAGACATCGGCTTTATCATTACATTTCTTTTCATTGTTCGGTGTTTCTGTGTGATTGTCTCATTTTGTGTGGTCTCTTGTCGACTTATTGCCCTTTTACTGACTCAGTGGGATATTCCTCCCCTTTGCTGTTTTAAGCTCTGGGCTTTTTCCACAGTTATGCCTCTTCTTGTGATGATGCCCAGTGATGGAATGGGGGACTGGTGACCTCAGCAGATTTGTCCCCCTGAAACATCAAACCATCAACAACTTTCAGGCTTCCAAAGAGGCCAACTCAATGCTGCCAGTTAATGGGGGAGAAAACTGGGTTCGCTGTTTAATGTGGCAGTATTCTTGATAATGACAGCATACACAAAACAAAGTAAAATATCATTGCCGTAGAGGAATATTGGGAGAAACTTGAAGTTAACTTACAGTATTGACAAGCATTAAGAATGATTGTGCCCTGACAATTTAAAACAACCATGGCAAAAGCAACTGCAAAACTCAACATTCACTTGAGTAACACTGTTTCAATAAAAACAGTATGGCTAGGCATAACATTCCTGGTATCATTCCAGTTTCTGAAACCTTGATAACAGATGCCAATACAAAGCTGTGAAGAAAGTAGTGCAACAATCATAAAACATGGGTAACTTTAAGACTGGATATATGTGGTATGTTCCTATAAATCATCACTTGCAGTGCTTCCTACAAACAACTGAATTTATGTATGTAAAATTCCAAATGAAGCTTATGGCTTGTCTTCTTCTTGCAGTCAGAAATGGGGGAGATTCTGTCATGATTTTGGCATTCAACTGTTTCTATCATTGCCCTCACTGGCTGGGTAACTTTGAATTAATATCTCACAATTCTCTATTCAAACTGCTTTACTGTTAGGACGATATTTCATACAAACATTGCCATATCCCAAAACAATATTGCACCCACACTCATGGCCAAAAATCTTCAGGCCTGCATTGTGCAGCATCAGGAAGTTAACAAACATCTCACCCTGGATAGCAAAATGACCATGTATCATCTTAATTGTAATAATTATGAGGTCGAAATTTACAGCTCCAACATAGGTGAAGTAATTTTTTGATTTTTATGGTACAAGACTTGATAACATTTTCATTTTTAACTACGAAGAAACTTGACAAATCTGTTCCTCAAAGAGTTTCAGTTCTTCTCAAACCCAATAGTGGGCAAACTGCTAACTAATAAATCAATATTATGTCTAAATTAGGTGTTCATATTGTTTTATCCATACCCTGCATACTCAGTGATATATGAGGATACTGTCCACAAAATGTGGTACTAATAGTGTTACTGCCGCATGGGAGTGGTGTGAGCTCTAAGACACCTTGTTGCAAAGAATGTGTGTCTGCTTCCTGTCAGAGGCTCGAGTCCTCCCTTGGCTATGTAAAATTAGACATAAGCTAGTTTAAGTAGTTTGTAAGTTCAGTGACTGATGACCACTGCAGCTTGTTTCCATAGCTTTACAAACATTTGAACAGTGTTACTATTAAATAAACAATAAATTAAAACATGAAGTCTGATGCTAATATGTGGTAAACAATAAACTTTTACTGGATGAAAAGCTCACATAAAAGGCATGCTGTGAATAACTGCACACTGCCATTATATGAGGGCTGGGCGTGTTGAAAAATAATGTCTCCAAAATTTTTATTCTGTTCGGAATATTGATTAAGGCATTTCATTTCATGCATATTATTTGGTGGAATATATTGCTTCATGAGACACGTGTGCCTCTCCCACCAAAAGGGCTCCGAATTGCAGCATTAACTTTGGCACTGTGTAATATTACTATGTTGGTGACTGAGAAACAGCATGCTTTAATTGAGTGTCTAACTGGAGAAAACATACTGCCAAGTAATTTTGACAATGGAAGATCTGATTGGAATGTCAATAATGGAGGATAGAGAACACCTCACTGTAAAGAGGTTCACTGAGCTCCTGTCAGGCACGAAAAATTTACAATCACACTGACACAACATAAATTTTTGACCATGGCCTTCATCAGAAAAAGAAACACATACATTCACACAATTACTTAGACAAATACACACACACACACACACACACACACACACACACACACACACAACCACCATGTCCGGTCGCTCCAGTGCCACAAGCTACACTGTGAGTGAGTTTGCATCCCCCATCCTCACCTCGCATCCTTCCCCCACCAATCTTCACCTCACTCACAGTCTAGATGCTTGTGGTGCTGAAATGGCCGGACATGGCGGTTTGTGTGTGTGTGTCTGTGTGTGTGTGTGTGTGTGTGTGAGCTCAGCAAGCCTCTTTATGGTGAGTTGTTGTCTATCCTCCATTATTGACATACCTCAAAGTAAAATCCACAGAATTATTGTATCATTGTAAGAAGGGTATGGCACTAGATTATGTTCATAATGGAGAAAATGCTGTTGCTAACGTGTGTGTGTGTGTGATAGTGCTCAGAATGGACGACCACATACTGTTTTCCCATGATAATTTGACAACTTTGTGTGGTGACTGTTGGGAATGGAAAGATATGTGCATAATGGCTGCTGAGGGGACTGGAGCATTGAGAGAAAGGTGGCCACAGTGCTGGAACCTTTATCCAAAGCAATGTGTTCAATAATGCTTCACAATTAGGGGCAGATTGACATTGGCAGTAGATAAATGAATATATGTGAACTCTGCTTCTGGCATCACCTGTAAAACCATCATGTTAATGTGAACAAACAGTACACCAGCTGATGAGACTCACTCACAGTAGTCTGGGAATTTTGACACTGGCGTCACAATACTCTTTTTCTTTAATGTCGTTTGTTGTTAAAAATATCAGCTTATTCCCACGAGTTAGTAGCTTTCACTCGGTGAATACTAGACAGAAGTTGAATCTACATTTGCATCACACCACCTTGACACTTGTGCGGAAAGGTGTACAGTATTCTGCAGCATCCATCTTCAATAAGCTGCCACAAGAACTAAAGAATCTTAGCACTAACCCACACACTTTTAAATCTAAATTGAAGAGTTACCTCATGGCTCACTCCTTTTATTCTGTTGAGGAACTCCCAAAAAATTTAAACAATTAAGCTAATTCATTTTTTTTCCTTTATTGATTCTTTTCACTTTGTCTTCAGATTGTCATGTGCATAGGACTACTTAAAAATTTTCTATTACAATTCTTGTGTAAAAATTCATGTATTGACTTGTTCCATGACCATGCAGTCTCACTCCTCAATTGGGTCGTATGGAACAGAAAACCATATTATTATTATTACTATTATTATTACTGAAAATTTGGTCCTCACACTCTACTCTAAAGCTACCCGTAGTGATTCAGTTACCAGTATGATGAGTCATGGCGATTTTGCTGTCCAGGGGAGATAGTTGATAATTGTATGATATTTCTAAGGTTCTCAGGTGATTGCATTGGTGTCCGTTATTACGGGTGTAGCAACTGCATCCATTCGAGGAATGTTAAGCTCTAGCCCTACTGATTTCATTGAGTCAGTATTACTCAAGCAAGTGTTCAGTTTTGCTGTAGCTTTTGCCAATGTAGTTTTATGTTGTGTGGTCACAATCGTTTATAATGCTTAGTGGTCGTTGTTAGTTAACTTTGGGTTTTCCCCACTGTTACTCTGCGCCAATGATGGTTTATCTTGTTTTGTGTATACTGTCATTACTGAGTAGACTGCCACTAGTGAAACATAAACAGAGAAGCCATTGATATCATAGATGATTCCACTAATTGCACAAGATCGTGATGGCCTCTTTGTAATTATGAGAGATGACACATTTCTCCAATAATTTGTGTTGATCATTGCAGAACAAAACATATAATACACTACAAGTCAATAACAATTGTGCACTGCAGTTGCATCACAGTGTTAACATGCATACAGTAGTGCCAACTTGCAACAACAGTAGTATACTGAATGTTGTTTGTTTTTCCACCCACTATAGATCTATCTACAAAATTAAACTGCCGGAAAAGTAAATAAATAAAAAGTTCACATGGAAACAAAATCACGCATCACAGGTGAATCAGAATGCTGCACCCTGCATATCAATCAGTGTAAACAACCTGTCCCAACCATGGTTAAATAGAATTTTGTGTGTGTTAGACCTGTTGGATGCAGTACTTGTTTAGTGTTTCTTTTCTGAACTGAGAACAGGACATTGAACAAGCAAAAGATCAATTTAAAGTTTTGTTTTAAGCTTAGCAAGACACCAAAAAAAAAAAAAAAAAAAAAAAAAAAAAAAAAAAAAAAATTGCTTTCAATGATGGTATTTGTTAATGAGGATCAAACACTGTTTGTGAAGTGTGTATAAGAGTGGGTCACACTTTTTAGAGGAGGCTGGAAAAGTGTTTCCGATAATATTCTTACCGGACAACGACAATTAGTGATGAAAACATTGAGAATGTGAGGACATTAATCGTGAATGATCATCATTAACTTTGCGCATGATAGTGTGTGAAATGCGGATTAACTCTGAATCTGTGTGACAGTTTCTTACTCAGAAGTTAGGGAACAGGAAAACATGTTGTGGTGGTGCAACTTGAAAGTCCACCATACTTGCCAGATCTCAATCCTCCAGACTTCTTCCTATTCCCTTGATTCAAAGTCACTTTGAAAGGTAAGAGATTTGACGATATTCCTGACATACAACGAAGTGTCTTTTGAACACTATCCCAAAGGAAGACGTTGTGCAAAGTTTCCAGGACATGTGTGGTAGAGCCCAGTGGTGCATAGTTATGAGAGGTGACCATTTCGAAGGACAGTAAGGTAACTGTGGTTAATAGTTCATCTATGTTAATGTTACAGGACTATTCACCAAATTTTATTGTCAGTAGTTATGTATCACTGTACAACACATATGTCAGGAGATGTGAAGTAATAGAGTTTGAGATATATAAATAATTTGGTTTAGCCATGATACATTGTTTGATTCAGGAGTATCAAGCAGATTTCAATAAGCAGTTAGATGTGATATAATATTCTGGGTGAATGCACCTTGTTGAGTCCGTATTCAAAACTGAAGAACGAGCCATTAGACCAGTGTTGAACTAAGTGGGGGTTGGGGGGGGGGCAGAGGGGGAGGGGGGACCACCCTGGGCCTCTCATCATGGGGGGGCCTCCAAATACCTTGAAAGCCATTGTTTTTTATTTATTTATGAGCGCCCTTGACCTCTCGTTCGGGATCTTTGAATCTCGAAAACTATTAGACTGTACCGTGCCTCTCGTCCTGGGGGCTCCAAATCTCAAAAGTTACTTTTTTTTATAGTAATAACTGTATTTCCAAGTGGAAAGGGCGGGGTCATTTTGTTTAGCTCCTGTCCTGGACCTCAGACAGCCTTAGTCCACCTCTGCATCAGGCTCATATGCAACTTGAAAAAGCAAATTACACATTGTATTCTCTTCTCTACTCGAAGGATACTAAATCTTCCATGCCTGTATTTGAAGTGTGTGTGTGTGTGTGTGTGTGTGTGTGTGTGTGTGTGTGTGTGTGTGTGTGTGTAAAGAATTTATGCAGTTTTAACAAGTGATTGAAAGGACAACGAAATGAGAAAGAAATGTGAAAAGGTCACCAAATATAAAAACTCTCTCAATTCATGTTACATAATTTGCATTGTTGTGCGCACACAAGTGATGACACAACAAGTAAATGAACTGAATATGTAGCTGCAGCAGGTCAGGCCATTTCAGTCAAGATGTGGACCACAGTCTATCACTGTGTGTGGACGGTGTAGAAATAGTTCATTGTGTTCTGTGGCTTGCATAAATTTGAATTCGTGACTCGGTTTTATAGTGAATATCATCCTGTGTACAATAACGTGAGAAGGTGGAACCAACAGTTGAAGGAAACCGTTCTGGTAGGCCTTCAGTTACTGTCGAAACTATAGATGATAACTGGACACTACCTAGGTCTCCCAATAAATTAGTGTGTGCAATGGATTGAGTACTACAATTTTTTACTACAATCCATAAAGTTTTAAAGAAACATCTCCTTTTTACGGGTTGCAAACTGCAGCCGTTTCTTGCTATCTGCCGAGCTGATCTAAACGATATGAATTTCCGTGAAATGACAATAGTACAAGCGTGTATAGAAATGACATTGGAAAAAAAGCCTAGATTGAGTGGCTGAACGCTCCAAGGTGCCTAGCTATGGAGCGCACAGTTGGAAATTCGAGTTCTACCTCGGACGTTGGTGTATTTGTTGTCCTTAGCATAATAGTTTAAGTAGTTTGTAAGCCTAGGGACTGGTGACCAGAGTAGTTACGTCCCATAGATTTGCAACCATTTGTACATTTGAAAGAGTAAAATAAAATGACATGTTTCACATCCACAAGAATCTTCTCAACAAATCTAATCATATAAAGGAGAGACTCAGAGAAGCTTTTCACTCCATTACACTGGATGTCCATCTATGTGTGTCTAACGAACTTGAATTTCGTTTATATGTGGAAGCAATATTGAATTTCACTGAACAAGTAAGCAAAATTGGAATGTTTTTCGTTTATTTGATGCAGGTTTAATATATTTATATCTTGTTTCCTTGTTTTTATGTGACCGGTTGAAACTATGCAATGACTTTACGGTCCCATTGCAGCTACTTTATCGCACTTAATTTCACTGTTGTAGCCTTGTAGCCACATCTCCTATGGCAAAACGCCAGACTGTCGGAAGAGAGTCCTTCATAGAGGCACACACATACATAATCTTGACAATATATTTGAACTGAGAAAAGAAAACCGTCATAGAATTTTATAATGTAAAATTATGGCAAATAATGTGTAAAACTGTACTCATGTGCTACAAGTATATTAATTATATACCGTACGTAAAATTGTATTAATTCTGCCGCTTTTATTACTAATATTTATTAACGTGACCTACATCTGTACAAGATTTCACAGGACCTAATCAACTAATAGAGTAGGGCTACTTTCGAGATTTACAACAAACTTTAAACATAATTGCAAACCTTTTCTAAACTTTTTTCGTTCATATACTAAATGTCAAATGAATTCCGTTGTAAATTAATCAGATTTTTGGAGCTGTTTTATACCAAGGAGTCCCATTAAATACGAATACCGTATAACGGCCATGTTGTAGACGGGAAATTAAAAATTCCTCTCTTTCGTGACCTAAATGTTATTGTAACATGTTATTGTAACATGATCCATCTGATGATGAACCTGAAAAGGTTTGAAAACCGGTTCATGGAATAAATACCATTTCATGTAAAAGTGACTGGAGCAGTTTTCTTAAATAATATTGAAAATAAGTCACGGGTTCTGAAACATCTGTAATGGATAATCTAAATATAAAGAAATAGGGCTTTACAGGTAGGCCTACAGATTTTTTTGTAGAATACATCTTTGTCATGGATTATGTATGAATGATTTTCAGGATTTTCAACTCTATATGTGTGGGACTAAACAGTGAAATAATAAACATACTACACAAAATCTAAAAGTTTATTTGGCCGAGATTATCGTTTAACCTGCGTCCATTTCTTATCGTATAAATTCGGATCTCGATAAACGTGTACGGTATGTTGAAGTCAAACAAGGATGAGGTATAACAGGAACAATCGGTAATTTCAAGTGTAACGCCTAAATGTTATATTCTTTATAGTAAGGGATAAATTTTCGTAAGCTCGAGTAACTTTGTTCTAAGCCTTAATGCATAACCAATATTTTTCTTGTCATGTTGTAAGAAAGGTTCGATTGGAAACGAAAACCATATAAAGCACTATCAGTTTACAAATTTCTTCTAATAGTGACGAAGAGAAAGAAAAGAATAAAGTATTATAAAATCCAAAGCAAATGACTCAATAAATTATCTTTGACAAAGTGATTTTAGTTGACATTGTCAATGAGAAGTAGAGGTTTGATGTTTTATATTTTTTTTATTAGTAAGTACACGTGACATGAGTACTGGCATTATTTTGCGATTATTGTCGCGCAAGTTACTACATCAGTTCACTCGAATCCAGGTAAGTATCGACAGAAAAATCGAGACCTTACACAAACATAGTCATTGTATACTGTATATGCCACATGTCTTTTACAAACCATATCAAAGATTAACATTAAAATTTTGTAGTAGGCCTAAATACATATGGTAACGGTAATAGGAAAAATGCAATTCGCTCGCAGTGTGGCTGTTCCTTCAGCAGGTAGTGTAGTGCGCATATGATTTAGCTGAAGGCGTCTGCAAAAAATAAACGGGAAACTGACTTTAAAGCACAAAGCCTATTAGCATACAAGTATATTGCTTATTTTCAGCATATATATAAATAATATTCACAGGGAGATATGTAGTAAAATCACGGAACACCAACGTCTCAGCTGAAAACCATTGCTGAAGGGAGCGTACACATGCTTGTGCATACAAACATTTGTACATTTAATTTGCATCTGCGGAAGCTTGAGTGAGTGTACCATAGTCTAATGTTAGACTGCGAGTGTACCGAGAACATAGAAGCTTTTTTTTTTTTTTTTTTTTTTTTTTTTTTTTTTTTTTTTTTTACAGGCATACGGTATTGATTTCATTGATTACAAATTTGCATAGGGAATAAAAGAGAGAAATACTATTTCATTAATCAAAAATCGAAGTTTTCGGAAAGCCTGAAGCCAATTCATGGTTTAAATAATGAAATACTGCTTCAACGACATTTCTTTCCACTTTTAGTACGACGCGTTTTGATAATTTATTGTAATTAAAGATGTTCCCCAACATTTGCACTGCTGTGCTTGAGGTTATACAACAATTAGAAAATAAGACAGAATAAACCTTCAAAAGTGTTTTTTTTTTTTTTTTTTTTTTCGTGCGATTTTTCGATTGTTATAACTACAACTCAAGAAAGGTAGAAACCACAGAACGACACATTTGAGAAATACCAAAGTAATTATTTTCACTTTACATGCTAGACGAAATCTGTAACTGATCCAGTGTTCGGTATCATCGAAAGTTCGTTCCAGCAGCAGCCAGACTACATGCGCATCGGTGAAATTGTGTTCCAGCAGCGCCTTTCCCGCTTCTGGCTACTTGGAGTGTGGTTGGTGTTCCAGCGAGCAGCCAGATGCTACCCGGAAAAATATTTCTGGCGCTGTCAAGCTGCCACATTCACGCATGCGTAGAAAGGTCTGAGTTAGTGTGGGTGTAGGCATCACGTGACGAGTATGTGTTTGTGGCAGGTTTTGCGATTATTTCGAAGCCACTGCAGACACAACACCTTCTAACATGAAGCTGTTGGCAGATCCCACATAAGATCAGATATTTCTCGTTTACACATCTTCGTTATTATTAGGAGTGTCAGAATTTAATTATGCCTTTAAACTCGCCTTCGCCAACAGAAGAAATGTAATTGATTGAGAAGTGGAACTTATAATTGCCGTTTATTCTAGATGTCCAGCGAATTCGAATCTGATGTATTGTAGAGTGATGAGGAGTTTGAAGTGATATATCGAGCTAAAAGACAGAAATCTATTTCGAGCATATTGTGCCGCAATATAGCGACACAGAATTGTTAAAACATTAGTCCTATCGTGTAAGGCGTCATGTGGTAGAGGAGCGGACCGAAAAATTCAGGAATTCTATTACATTTATAATGCAGAGGGAAATGCGACATTGCTACCACTGCAGCAAATTCTGATGTTTTTGTCGTTTGCTGGCCATGAAGCGGCAAGTTTTAAAGACGTGACAGGCAGGTTCAATATCAGTATTAGTTCCTTACACCGTGCTAAAGAGAGAGAAAGTGGCCTACTTTTTTTAGTAATTAAGCGATCAGTGTTGTAAAGTGGCCATCTAACGAAGAAAGGGCACAAATAGAGGCCAATTTCAGGAGAAATGGGATTCCAGGTGCGATTGGGGCAATCGATGGGACTCACATTTGAATAGACAGGCCTACAGATGATGGATGTCCAGTCGTATTTGAACACAAAAAACTATTTTTCTATGCAGTTACAAATATTTTGTGATGACAACCGACGGATTCGTGATTTATTCGTCGGTTTCTTTTAAATGAGTAGCCATGGCATCCCATAACTGTTGGTTTCTTTTCAGGCCATTACCACGTTGTGTATTATGTTGTCCGTAAAACTCTACTATTTGGTTCCTGTGCAGAACAAAGGATCAGGGGCGGCGCCAAGGGTGGGCCTGGGTCCACCCAAAATTTTCTTGGCCCACCCAAAACAAGTCACGCAAATTTCAGAATCAAAGTCAAATTTCATACTACAAAATTAAGTAACTAGTTAAAGACAGATACGATAATCTACTCTACTAATTTGTTCTATAATGAAACCGTTAAATAAAACAAACACATTTGAAGCGAATCTTAAGTTAACAAGCAATTATCGATTGATCCGCACAAGAAACGAGCTAGTCGATCGATCTATCGAAGACACGGTTCTTCCCCATTTCTGTTTGGTATTTAGCGTTCGCGCGGGCTCGGTAAACTGAGGAAATTACAACCTTTCCGTGGGTAAGTGCAAAAACTGCGGGTGTTAGCTTTCACGATCCAGAAAGTGAAGTGGAAGAAATTGTGTTTGTTGATGATGAAATGGACGTAGAGAGAAGATGGAAACAGAAAATCTCTGTGAAAATGAAGATAAAGATTTATGTTCTATTCCTAGCAGTAGCAGCAGCCACTGCAGCAGCTACTGACGGGCCAAAACAACCTCTCTTAAAACATTTTCCTTTTCGTTTGTTCGGAGACAGAAAAAGATATTTCCAGCCAGGTTGGTACCAAATTCATTCATGGCTGTAATATAGTATTTTAAATGGTGCTGCATTTTGTTTTGTCTGTCGATTTTTCCGTCCCCAAACTCAAGGTACAAAGACCGAATTTATTAATTTTGTAAGTGAGGGTTTCACTAATTGAAAAAGAGCAACAGAGTCTAATGCCGGTTTTAAACAGCATGAGAATAGTATCACACACAAAAGCGCTGTAGTGGCTTGGGAGTATTTTAAAAATTAGTAAGTAAGTTCGGAGAGAATGCATTCTCAACTAATGATTTTGTTGTGGTAATTGGAAGTTCAAACGATGTTAGCAAAGATCAAGCCTCTGAAGCTACATCTGCTTTCAAAAGAACATTAGCCAACCTCACTCACACAAACTCCATAATAGTAAACTTACCTCACCGTCATGACCTTAAGGACACTTCACCTGTACACAAAGAAATAACTAAAACGAATTGGAAGTACAAACAGATCTGTGATCACTTCAACAATGTGACATTAATTAATGTAGGTACTTCCAAAAGGGACCAGTTTACTGAACATGGTCAGCACTTCAATTACTCTGGTAAAATGGCCTTGTGCCAAGCTCTTACTGAGGTTGTACATGACAAGTTTAAATCACAGAAAACAATAATCCAGGGAAACTTGCAGTGAAGACCAAACCTTGTTTTTGCAAGCCTTGAGCGCTTCTAATGATAAACCTGTGCCTCAGTTACAAAAGCCCAGAAGAGATTACTGTTGCACACGAGAACCAACGGTTACAGAGCGTTCAGTGCACAAAGTTCCTACGTGTCCACATAGATAACCGGCTCAGCTGGGAATATCACATACAGCAAACTCTAAAAAAAGCTTAGCTCAGCAAGATTTGCCATCCGAATAATCACTAAAATTGGAGACATCAATGTCTCAAAGTCTGCATATTTTGGCTATTTCCATTCAGTGATGTGCTATGGAATAATCTTTTGGGGCAACTCTATGGAATAATCTTTTGGGGCAACTCACCACTTTCAAAAACATTTTGGAAGCCAGTAAAAAGTAGTCCGAATTCTATGTGGTATTCCTCCAAGAACCACATGTCACAATCTCTTTAAACAGTTAGGTATATTAACCACTGCTTCACAATATCTTCTCTCACTCATGGATTTCACACTTTGCAATTCTTCTGAATATGAAACAAATGAGGCATACCATCATTATAACACAAGACAGAAAGGTGATACGCACTGTGAACGGAAAAATCTGTCTCTGGTACAAAAAGGAGTAAAGTATGCAAGTACAAAAATCTTTAACTCACTCCCGAGTAAGATAAAGTGTCTAAAAGAAAACAAAACACTGAATTCCTACTGGAAAAATGTTTCTACTATTTAGATGAATTCTTCAACAGAGATAATCAGTAGTAATTCAGATTTATGGATTTTATTTGTGATCACAACTAATTTGCACTAAAACCTCTGTTTTTGCAGCTCCTTATGTATTTGTATTTGGGCCATTCCGTGCCAAGTGGTCTAATATCGAGAAAAGTTCCCACATGACCCTCATGGATTTTGATGAAATTTTGTATGAACAATCACACATGTTCTCAATAAACACTGGTAAAGTTTCAGTTTCAGAAATTCAATACTTTCGGAGATACAGTCACTTGTTTAAGACCATAGCACAGCTTCCAACAGTGCGTCCTTGAATTTTCAGCAACTTTGAGATGATATATCTCTGGTAGTATTTGCATGAAAGAAACAAAACTTGGCCATCTTATACAACTTTTAGAGCTGTTTAAAGTAAAATATTAAGAACAGGATTTCTGAACAATTTTCATATAGAAAATTTGGGGCAAAGTTGGGCGAAAAAATTGCTGGTAAAAAAAAGTGCGAACTTTAGTTTTTTATATCTCCAGAAGTAATTGTGGGATGTACATGAAACTTTGCACACCATAACTCACCAACATAAGGTCTTAGAATATAAAGTTTCATTCTCCTGTTGCTTCCCATTATTTCACAAATCTAGGGTAAAATTGACGATTTTTCAAAAAGTGCTAAAAATGGGTATTTTTAGTCAAATTTTTCAAAAAAGTGTTTTCTCCAAATTCCTTTAAACTATGCTCATTAGAAAGAGCATATTTTGAACTATCTAGAAAAGTGGATTTGGTTTTGAAATGCAAGCATATAAGGCCCTAAGAAGTAGCATCATCCTAGAGGCGCACTGGAAGTTTGAACCCATTTTTCTGTCACTCAGATTATATCTAAAATCTTTTATTATGTCTAATAAATGTTTGTTAATGCCTTGGATAAGTGAAATAAGAAGTCCTGATGGATAGGACATAGCTTAAGCCTGAATAGAAAAAGAATAAAAATAGAAACAATGTTATTTCTTAATTGTCCCCCCCTCCCACTCTCTCTCTCTCTCTCTCTCTCTCTCTCTCTCTCTCTCTCTCTCTCTCTCTCTCTCTCTCTCTCTCTCTCTAATTCATAAAATTTATTTCCATAATCATTATCTAATTATTATTAGCCTGTTTAAAGGACAACACTAGCTTACTGATGGAAAAGTGTATAAATGAGTTGCTATGGTTTAACCACTGCTAGTTTCATTTCACCTGAGAAAACCAGCATCCCCATCGCCATAGGGGCAACAACAGCCACAGGTGGGTTCCTTTACCACAGGATATCCCAAGCGTGATAAGCATTTCTTTACACAGGTTCCCAAGCCTGATAATAAAATTATTGAAGTGTCCTGGGTAAAATTAGGAGCCACTCATAGGTTGCTTAGTTTCCTCTAACCTATTTCAATTTTTGATAGGGTATGGTGGTACAATTTCAATCATTTCGGACAAATGTAATTGTAACTGCAAATATATTGAGAAAAAAATAATTTTAACTATGGCACTTGTTGTTGAATGTTTATTGAATTTGTAACTCAAGTATTAGACAATTACATATGTTGGTATGAACACAAAAAAAGGTTACAGAATTGAGAAAAATCGATAGAAAATGTACCACACTAGGTACATTTATGATCACTTCCTCGTACAATTTTGATCACTGACTTTTCCCCACATAAAAAGCATTTTTCCTTCGGACACCAGTGCATACTTTGCTGTACCAAACGTTGCACAATAACGAGTTTACAAGCGTGTGGAAACTAGAACATTTATAAGAGCACTTTTGACGAAGTAGCTCCAAGTACATCTTTACAGGAAAAAATTTATATCTCCTTAGCACAGAGTGTTGTATTCTTGGAAAAGACAGGAGGAGCTGTAGAAACCTGCTACACTGCAACGCCACACAAAGGCAAGTGCTACGAACACTACGAGACTGAAAATGTATGTTGATCAGAATTGTACCTATATCGAATTTGTACCACCTTACCCTATGCTACATTAATTTTCTGATGAATATCAAGAAGAATGGTGTATTGTCAGACAGACAAATTTACTGATGGAGCTGGAATAACTGCATCTTAAAGGCCTTAAATGTCATCTGAAAGTGACAAGAAGTGAGGTTTAACCTTGGACAAACTGTAGCAGGCACTAGAGAAAATCGTCACTTTTTACCTATTGATGAAACAATAATTCAGGTCAGCAGAGTTTCAAATGATTGATCATCTTTTCTAGCTACAATGGGTCAGAGAACTAAAGAAGGCATATTAATGTCTGCTCTCCAACCAGGACAATATGTTGCATGCATCTAAGAAAATTTTTGGTGGACTGGAAATATCAAATGTTCAAATGTTTGTAGAGTCTATGGGACTTAACTACAGGGTCATTAGTCCCTAAACTTACAAACTACTTATGAACTACTTACAACTAAGGACGGCACAAATATCCATGCCCGAGGGGGAGATTCGAACCGCCGACCATAGTGGCCGTGCGGACCGTGACTGGAGCGCCTCAATCCCCTCGGCCACCGCGGCCGGCTTGGAAATATCTGTGAGACTTCCACTGAACAAAGGGATGCATTAATAAACTTTATGCACCCTCATGGTCCAGCAGATTCATTTTATTGACCACCAATAAGTGACAAGAGCTGGGTTCCATAACACCACATTATTGCAGTTATTCCAGCTCCGTCAGTAAATTCGTCTAGCCGGCAATATACCATTCCTGTTATTCATCAGGCTTGGAAACCTTTGTAAAGAAACTCACCCACAGCTGTTGATGCTCGAATGTAGCCCCTATGGTGATGGAAATGTTGGTTTTCTCAGGTGAAATGAAACTAGCAGTGGTTATACCACAACAACTTATTTTCCTTCAGTAAGCTGGTGGTGTTAATTAAAAATGCTACTAATAATTAGCTAATGATTGTGCAAATAAATTTTACAATTTACATTCATTCTAAATTAAATTTTTGTGTGTGTGTGTGTGTGTGTGTGTGTGAGAGAGAGAGAGAGAGAGAGAGAGAGAGAGAGTGGGAGGGGGGGACAATTAAGAAATAACATTGTTTCTATTTTTATTCTTTTTCTATTCAGGCTTAAGCTATGTCCTATCCATCAGGACTTCTTATTTCACTTATCCAAGGCATTAACAAACATTTATTAGACATAATAAAAGATTTTAGATATAATCTGAGTGACAGAAAAATGGGTTCAAACTTCCAGTGCGCCTCTAGGATGATGCTACTTCTTAGGGCCTTATATGCTTGCATTTCAAAACCAAATCCACTTTTCTAGATAGTTCAAAATATGCTCTTTCTAATGAGCATAGTTTAAAGGAATTTGGAGAAAACACTTTTTTGAAAAATTTGACTAAAAATACCCATTTTTAGCACTTTTTGAAAAATCGTCAATTTTACCCTAGATTTGTGAAATAATGGGAAGCAACAGGAGAATGAAACTTTATATTCTAAGACCTTATGTTGGTGAGTTATGGTGTGCAAAGTTTCATGTACATCCCACAATTACTTCCGGAGATATAAAAAACTAAATTTCGCACTTTTTTTTACCAGCAATTTTTTCGCCCAACTTTGCCCCAAATTTTCTATATGAAAATTGTTCAGAAATCCTGTTCTTAATATTTTACTTTAAACAGCTCTAAAAGTTGTATAAGATGGCCAAGTTTTGTTTCTTTCATGCAAATACTACCAGAGATATATCACCTCAAAGTTGCTGAAAATTCAAGGACGCACTGTTGAAAGCTGTGCTATGGTCTTAAACAAGTGACTGTATCTCCGAAAGTATTGAATTTCTGAAACTGAAACTTTACCAGTGTTCATTGAGAACATGTGTGATTGTTCATACAAAATTTCATCAAAATCCATGAGGGTCATGTGGGAGCCTCTAGACCACTTGGCATGGAATGACCCATTTTTGCTTAGTTATTGTATCTGTTTGTTTTTTATTTCTCTTGGTATTTTTGTAATGCATTGTTTTTTATTTTTATTGGTACTTTTGTATTTTTTGTCTCTATTGTAATGTATCCACTTGTAATCATTCCAATCCCATTTACAACTTGTCTTAATGGGTTATATTGTATGATATACATATTGTATATTGATTCGTTCCACATCCATGCGTATTCACGCCATACTGGATCTATGGAATATGTAAAGGTAAAGCAGTCAACAATCCGAAGATTGGTTTGAACACCACAGTGCTTTACTAGGCATGGTCCTGTTTGGAGGTGGTATGCCGTTGCCTTCCTCCGACATTCGAACTGACTGTAGGGGGACCTACAGTTTTAACGTGGGTTCCGGTATTTTTCACATGAGCAATACTGCCAGAGGTAAAAGAAGTGGAAAGTGACAGATAAAAATCCTAGAACCCGGAACCTTTGGATTTGTAGTCTGGCACTCTACCACTGTGCAACCGAGGCGCACATGGAATATGTATCTCAAATAAATAAATAAATACAAGTTAGAGATTGTGAATTCTTTCCTTCTTTCACATCAACATACAGTCAGTGCGGAACAAACTCCAAGAACTTGAATTATTTTTAGATGAATTTCAGTGTGATATTCTGTGCCTTAATGAACACTGGCTTAAAGTAGATGAATGTCAGATGTATATCCCAGTTGGCTTTAAATTTTTAACTGGTTATTTTAGATCCCATACGGAAAATGGTGGAGTGTGAATATTAAAAAAAAAAGTGATTTGTCCCACACAGTCAAAGTAATTGATTTAAATCATTCAGTACATGACGGACTAACTGAAATGGCTGCTATTCATTTACCCGTACTCAAGATTGTTGTAATGTCTTTGTTCTGTACACCAAAAACTGATATCAAAGTTTGTGTCCATCATATAGATGAACTGTTAATGTATTTACTTAAATTTAAAAATCACAAAATTTTAATAATTGGTGATATTAATACTGATGTGACCATACAGGACTCTAAAATTAGACTACTTCTTGATACTCTTAAATCACATAATTTTACTTGTCTTAATAATAAACCTACCAGGCTTATTGCCTGCCTGGATAATGTCATCTCTAATATTTCTAAAGAAGGTGCAGTTTTAAATGTAGTCAAACCTTTGCTATCTGATCATGATGGTATTTTTTAAAAAAATAATGGGGCCCAAAAGTGAATATAAACAATCTACAGAACCTAGAGCAGTGAGGCAGTTAAACCCAGTAAATGTTATTTAAGTCTCAATGAAAAACTTGTGAGCATAGATTGGAATTCTACTGTCCTGATGAATAATTCATTAGGTGATGCTTTTAATTATTTCTTACACACCATTACAAGTACCGTTAATGAAGAATGTCCCCTCATCACTAAACACAATAGAGCTAATGGAAAGAAAAAGCTGAGGAGAAATTTAACTAACTGGTACACACCTTATTTGAACAATTTAAGAATACTGTTAAAATTTTGCCATGATAAACTCAGAGTAATAATGAAATTACACTTTTGTACATCAAGTTAAAAAAGCTTTACAGAAAAAAAAATCATTTCTGCAAAGCAAACAGCAAATGATAATTACATCTCTCAATCCAACAATAAATGCAAAGCAGCATGGGATGTAGTTAAATCAGAATCTGGGCTAATTGCTGATAAATCTCCTATTCCTCTAAGTCCAGATGAGCTAAACTATAGTTTCATAAATTCTGGAAAATTTCATATTACAATTGAAAACAACTTAGATGCCAGAGTGGACCAACTTAACCATTTACAGGAAACAGAGCTAAAAGATAACTTGCCCAAATTCGAATGGGAAACCATCTCTCCCAAGGATATACTTTGTGTAGTTAGGTCAATGAGCAGCTCTAGAACAGAAGGCATACACAGTTTATCTAATTTTATCCTGAAAAAAAAAATTCCACTATCCTATCTGATCAATAGGATATTTAGGGAGAGAACCTTTCCAGATTGCTTAAAACATACAATTATCTTGCCCATCCACAGAAAAGGGGTTAGAAATTCCCTCCAGAACTACAGACCCATAGCAATTGTACCCGTAGTTTCAAAAATCATTGAAACTTTAATGAAAACCCAACTAAATAATTTTTTGAATATCACAACTTACTTAACAAGGCCCAGTATGATTTTCGAACTGGCCGATCAACAATTCGTGCAGTTGAAGAAGTTTGACATTAGTATTATGTGGTTTTGAAAATAGGGAGCACACCTATGCCACTTTAGTTGACCTATCGAAGGCATTCGACACCATCTCACACAGCCTCTTAATAAAGAAACATGAAAACTATGGAATTGTTGACACTGAATTAGCTCTACTGAACTCACATTTGACTAACAGATATCAAATGGTGGTTGTTAACTCTAACAAAAAATCTGACCTTCTCAAGGTAAAATATGGTGTGCCTCAGGGGTCCGTGCTAGGCCCTTTCCTTTTCATTGTTTATGTGAATAAGCTCCTCAGTACACTATCGTGCAAAACAGTGATGTACGCTGATGACACCACTCTTCTCACAACACATGTAGATGTGAAGGTTGTCAAACTAATGAATGATTCCATGATGGAAACGGCTACTAAGTGGTTCCATGAGAATAAGCTAACATTAAATGCAAATAAAACTGAACACATCCTCTTCTCCCTCAGAGACAATCATAATGAACACAGTCGCTCTGTAAAACTATTAGGCATATACCTAGATAGCAAATTATCTTGGATTACCCACACAGAGAAGCTCTGCAGCAAGCTGGCAAAAATCTTATATCTAATTAGGAAACTAAAGGCCTGTGTGAGCACTGAGATCTTACTTATGGCATACTATGCCTTCTTTCATTCTCACATTCACTATGGAGTACTCCTGTGGGGAAACTCTGCTGGTGCAAAAGAGGTCTTTCTGTGGCAGAAGAAAGTCATTAGATGTATTTTGGCTTGAGTAATGAAACTTCATGCAGACAGTATTTTATTAAATACAGAATACTTACTGTCCCCTGTCTGTATATATTACAAGCTCTCCTACATACAAAACAAAATATCCACATGCATAAAGGTAGGTCAGACATACACTCATACCAAACTAGACACAGGAACTTACTAGACATTCCATGGACTCGTCTAAGTAAAGTCCAAAATTTTTTTTTACACACAGGAATAGTATTTCTCAACTATATACCTTCTGATATAAGAGCGATGCCTCAAAATAAATTTAAAAGGGTAGTCGAGTCTTGGCTGAAGTCAAAAGCTTTCTACGACATTAATGAATTTTTAGATAATGAAGAAAAAGGTGATTTTTCACACTCACTGTGACTAAGTTAATTTATTTGTTCAATTCTTATTTGTTACTAAATTTGTAAGTAATGATAAAAATTGGTGATCTCTTACAATCAGTGTGACTAAACCAACTTATTGTTCAGTACTGTTAACTTCCTTATTTGTTGTATATTCACATGTAATTAAACCTTGTAAGGCTAGACATAGGCTGAAATACCTTTGTAAAATACTTGTCGCACATGCTATAATAATTGTATATTTGTCAATTATGTATATCACAATTTATATGTATTCACTGACGATGCCTCATACAACAACAGTTGTCCACAGGATAATATATGAATTAATAAATCAAAAATTAATAAATTACTCTCTGCTCTGCTAGAGGAAACATATGCTCTGGAAGTTCAAGAAAATAGAGGATACATACAAACTATTGCCGATGTACTTAGGTAAACAGCTCTTCAAGGAATAACTCAAAGAGGTCATGATGAATTGAAAGATAGTGCAAATAAGGGAAATTTTTTTAGAGCTAATGCAACTTATAGGGGAAAAAATCCAAGTGTTAGAAGAAAACTTGAATCTAAAAGGGAAAAAATATACACATCTTGATATACAAAATGAAATTCTTAGCACCATGAGCTAGAAAACATCACAGATGAAGTGAAAGAAGCCCAGTATTTCTCTCTAATGGTTGATGAGTCCAAAGATTGTTCAAAACCTGAGCAACTATCAATTGTCATCTGGTACTATTTAGATGGTAACATATACGAAAAGTTTCTGGGCTTTGAATCTGCAAAAATATTGGATGCTTTTTCTTTGTTACTCTGCATTAAAAAGAAACTAGTCAACTCTGGAGTTAATTTAAATTACCGTGTTGCACAGACGTATGATGGAGCTGCAGTTAAAAGTGGTTCCTGTGCAGGTGTTCAAGCTCTTTTAAGCAGGGAAGTTCCACAAGCCATCTACACACAATGTATGAATCATAAGTTAAATCTTGTCATAGTAGCAACATGTAGAGGTATCAAGTCAGCTACAGATTTTTTTTTATGACACTGCAGGGACTCTATGTTTTTATGAGTGGGTCGGTAGTCCATCAAATGTTTATTCACACACAAATAAAAATGAAGATACGCAAATTGGAATTAAAAAAGTTAAGTGACATTAGATGGGCATGTCAGTATGCTTCATGTGTGGCTGTGAAGAAGACAATTGAAGCTATCATGGTTACTCTAGTAAACATTCAGGCAGAAAATTCAGAAAGAGCTGCAGAGGCATCAGGATTTATTGCAAAGTTAAACTTTTATTTTATTTTTCATTTGTGCCTGTTCACATGTTTGTTAGAAAAGAGCAAGTCACTTTCTGATTTTCTTCAGGGCAAAGACTGTGATATTGTTGCTGCAATAAACTTAGTAGAAGCTACAAGGGACCATTTCAAACAAATGTGTGCATCAGACTCAGGTTTCACTTATGTATGGAAAGAAAGTGTAGACGTTGCAACAAAAATAGGTGCTGATATTCCCACAGATTCCACCTCTCTTGGGAGAATTCGAAATTTGCCAAATATGTTTTGGGGAATATGTTTGTGATTTGGTGAATAAAGACAGTCTTGAACCTGTACAACCAACTGATTTCAAATCTGTAGTTTTTGATAAAGTTTTGCATATAATAGACAGTGAACTTCAGAGACGTTTTATTTCAAACTCTGGAATAATTAAAGGAATCACTTGTCTAAATTCAAAAAGTGAAATTTTTTTGGATAAACAAATGTTACTGCAGTTGGCACAAAACTATTCATGCAGTACTGAATCATTAGAGGCCGAAATTAGGATATTAAAAAATCTTATCATAAGAAATGAACAGCAAACCTCAGTGAATACTGACAGTTTATTCTCATTGCTCAAGTTGTTAGAGGAATTAAACTTGCGTTACATGATTTGTACAAATTAAGTCAAATAGCAGTGATTATTCCAGCCTCCTCTGCATCATGTGAAAGAACATTTTCATGCATGCGATGGGTAAAATGTTATTTAAGGAATTCAATGTCTTATGAACGCCTAAGTTATTTGTCTATTCTTGCAATAGAAAGGAACGTCACAAAGTCGATTGACTTTGTGGTTGATGATTTCGCCATCAGTCACAACAACAGAAGGATTAATCTGTTTTGAAACTAAGTGTACACCTTTTTCTTATTTTGTATTTCGCAGTTCTTCGTTTTCTTCCTAGTGGTATCAATTTTGCTGTTTTCCAGATGAACATAAATGAATGCACTCTCGAAACATGTGTTTCAAGGAATAATTTGTTTTTGTTATATTTCAGGAAACAGCTGTCATTCGTATTGGTATGTTACCTGTAAACATTTTTCTGTCAGTAGGGTATACTCATACCGGTATTGGAAAAGATAGCCTTTGTATACAGGTATAGGCCTACTTCAGTTTACAGTAAAAGAGTGGAATATTTTTTATCAATATTTTCTGGTTACTAGAGTGTGTGTATTGGAAAATATAGTCTATGTATGTATATGTCCTTATGTTTCTGATTCAGGAATGTTAATGATTTGCAGTATTTTACTGTTTTAGAGAGAGCATGTATGTGTATCAGAAAATATATTTGTGTATATAGGAGCGCTGTGGCTTTTGATACAGAATTTGTTTCTTTGTTATTTTGTACTGTTTATATTGTTCCATTTTAAAGCCCTATATTTTCACTGTTTTCCCGATAGTTTGAAACTGTGTTCCTTTTTTGGATGCACGGCATATTAGATGCCGGCAGGCGAGCGCTCGTTGCCCGGCGAGTCAAATGCCACGTCGCCCGTCAGGTGCAAGGAGATGCTGTAACTGCCTGCCGTTGTTTTCCACGCATTTCTGGCATGTAATCAAGAAATTATCACACGCTGTAATTCTCTTTTAGAAATTGCATTAATTGTCTGGCGGATATTATCCTCAAGTTCCTGTAATGTATGTGGATTTGTTGTGTACACTTTACCCTTTAGTGCTCCTCACAAATAGAAATCACACGGGGTTAAATTGAGACTTCGAACACGCCACATACTGTTCCTAACGACATCGCAAATTGCGTGACCATATGAGTTGTTTCCGAATCCTATTGAAAAAACACAAAGCTTCAATCTTTTTCACTATGTTCGCTAAAATAAGTTTGGAAAATGTTCTGCACATATCAATCACTGTTCACTATGTAATTTAAAAAAATGAGGCCTATTATTATGTCACCACTATTGCCACACTGGCCTTTTATGGCGCGCAGTGTGGCAGGACTGTATAAAGTATCTGGCAGACAGCCCATGCGTGCAGTCAACAAATACATAGACTCATGCTTTACAGTTAGGGCTGCGTGGTACAGTAAGTGATGATAGGTATCATTAGAGATCCTCGTATTTATATATGTAAAAAAGTTGCCCATATTATATTAAACGTAACTTGTTGCAGCGACTGTACAATGAACTATTTCTAGAGAAAAAATAACGCTAGTGCATAGTATTTCAAGTTAGACAAAGGCAACGAGATAGAATCTTCAAGAGGGTGTGATGAACCAGAAGAAAAAGAAGGCAGATAAAAGTTAAATGTCCTGCAGATATCACTCTATGAAAATTTACCTCGCTGATGCAGATACATAAATGAACAGAATTAATATACAGTAACTATAAATACTCAGTACAGAGACAAAATTTAATGTGAATTACAAAACAAATATGGCCCTTATTTATTACAATGAACTAGCTGAAAGCATGATGTTGCCCAGATATTTATTTATTTATTCAAGCCTTAAGTTAGTAATTCTCCTATCCCTTCTCTCTCTGTCTCGTCTATCCCCCCCTCAAAACTTGATTATACACAATACTTCTGATTACTTCGCCAGGAACTAGTATAATAAATTCTTCGGTGAGACAACCTGGATCAAAAGACATAAAGTTGTTTGTGCAAGAAACATGGAGTTGTGAAATCCACTCTGCAGAATTTAATAGATTTCCCTATGATTTATTAATCATAATAGAAAATACGTCCCAGTGGAAACTGCTGTCGCTTGAAGTTAAAATTTAGATCTGCCAGAATAATGGGTACTGGAAGGACACTGTTTTATTCTCTTCCTTTCCTTGTAGCTCTATAGAAATCAGTTGCTTTCACATGTGCTTCACAGTTCAAAGTTATCAACGTGACTGTCATCTTCTAGGATTTTCCTTAAGCTGTTTGCAATATGGGAGTGTCTTAGTAGTAAATATGAAGTGGATCAATACGGGGTGCATGATGTGATGGGATTTTACCCATTGCAGTACATATTATGTCATATTTATTGAATTATATGTTGTCCAATTTTTCAGGTATATATACGTTTGTATAAGTGCCTTAAGTCTAAAAATCTCTTCCAAATACAGTTAGTAGTAAATATTTTAAGCTTCACTATGTCCATATTTATCCACCTGAGCTCAAGTTTGGGTCCACCCATTTTATAATCTGGCCCACCCTTGGGCCACCCATGTGACACATGCTAGAGCCACCACTGACAAAGGTGAATAGTTTAGAATTCTTCTATCACTCCGAAGTATGAAAACAGGACTATTTTATAATTTCCAAATTATCTTCCATAAATAATATTAACGAAAACTAACACAAACTCTTTTTTTCAGATTTTATAAGTAAAATATCTCAATTCTGATATCTCTTCTCCACATTGTACAAAATTATTGCTGCTACACACATCAGCTGTTCATCTAGCACTGCACGGGAAATAAACCAGAAACAGTGTGAAAAGCATTCCAGCAGTGCGGGTTCTTACGTTATCGTTGCTGTGCATGCACAGTAACACCTGTTTCTTAGTGCCTGAAAGAAGCAGTCTGGCAGCTGCTGGAGCCAACAAGCTTCAAGCTCGTTGGCTGGAATGAACCTGGAATGAAACGGCACTGTGATCGATATATATCAGACGGCGTTTCATATAGAAACAACTAGCTGAAAACCTGGCATTGCCCGGGTATTTATTAATTTATTCCTGCAATTTTTCAGGTTTATATTCATTTGTATAAGGGTTGTATGTCTGTAAAATTTCTTGGGAATATAATTAGTAGTAAAGAAGTAATAGATGAAAACTTTGTGCGTGATGGGGCAGTTTTCCATAAACGTTACTGTTTATGTGCTCATATCTCATGAACTACGTGTCGTACTGTGATATAGTTTTGAAGGTACACTCAACTAAATGTGTGTATACAGTCGGTAAAATATCCTGCGGCTACAATTTGTAGTGTAGAAATTATAAATTGTAACATCCTACCGAATGCTGTAGTTTTACTCCATAAACAGCGGAAAAGTACTAAGCGAGAAACTTTTTTCCTTTCGTTATTTTGATGTGGTTTTCATCGAGAAAAAGTTTAATAAAGTTTTGAAATTAAAGTTTGTTTCAAGTCGATAAGTCCTCTCATTCTCATATAGCATATTTATAAAGTCTCGGCGCTTTATATGGAATTTTTTGCGATTTCTATTGGTTAAGACGTAATATCTTTTGAACCATGTGCCGTATGTGATTCTTAACCAATTGTTACCTCATGGTAAGGAATGTGTGTACCAAATTTGGTTGAAATCAGTCCAATGGTTAGGAAAAAATGAGCAGCATTGTTGCAAAATGCAGCAGTTTTTCACGCATCTAATTGTTTATGATGTCATATCTCGTGAACTATATATTGTATGTGATTCTTACACTTACGGCGACTGTCCTCATGGATTGAAGCTTATGTGTACAAAATTTCATAAGGATTGGAACAAAACTGTAGATTTGTATGCAACACTTACAAACATACGGACACTCTGCTTTATATATTAGAAGAAGATAGGTATCGAACAGGCGATTGTTATGATTATATGAATATATCATGTTATTAAATGATGTGGTTAGGCAGGAACCTAAGAGTACAGCTTAACTTATGAGTGAACGAGTTGTACTCTTAGGTTCGTGCCTACCACATCCTCTAAAATCGTGAGATATTCGTAAAAATCATAACATTCAGTTGTTCGATATGTATAGGGGAAAGGGCAAGCCGCCACAATTGCGTAAGCGGCCTACTGAGAACAGTGGACAAATTGAAGAGTGCCTCAGCGGCCATTGTGGTGGCAAATTTCCGAGTGTAAGATTCTTTTGATTAGAGAGAGTATTCATTTGAGTTAAGTCGTGATAACTATGTCTAATTGAAATATGTAACTACACAACAGCTTCAGACACATTGAATATGCAGCAACTATAGGTTGTGTGTAAATTTTTTACACAAACAGCCTTTCTTCTTCATAATGAAACCGAACTATAGTTTTTTAGCTTTCTAAGTGCAGCATATGAATGGAATTTATCGTCAGACATGATGTTTTGGCACTGTCTCAGTATATTCTACGATTGTGAAACTTTTGTACAAACATTAATTTCAGAAGAGTTTCACACTTTACGTCTTTGCTTTAGTGCTGTATTCTCCAATATTTAGCTATTTCAAAGCATAAAAAAATCAAACAGGACTGCCTGAAACAGCTTGTGTTAAAAATCGATTGTGAAAGTGAAATATCCCATCGGATATATAACTGAAAAATAGCCTTCTATCTTGTGAATATAGCAACCAGTCACTATCAAATTCTTTTAAGAACATGAAGTATGCCATAACTTTTTCTTAACTAATGCATCCAACATTAGTATCTAGCAAGAATATTAGCATTTTAATGCTGTAAGCGTG
The DNA here is from genome assembly GCA_026315105.1 of Locusta migratoria. Classification (NCBI taxonomy): domain Eukaryota; kingdom Metazoa; phylum Arthropoda; class Insecta; order Orthoptera; family Acrididae; genus Locusta; species Locusta migratoria. Next base: position 329,906,436 of record CM048750.1, read on the forward strand.
AATTTACAATAGCGTGAACTGCTCAAAAGTCAACTATTTTCATAGGGTTCAACTTCACACAGTGCATCCAGTGTGGCTATGTGTAATTCATATACGGAACTATACACAGTTCTACAAACACTTTTCAGTAAAGCAGATTATCTTTAAATTGTGCATTAGAAGTTGCTAATATTAATTTCATAAACAAAAATTCTAACTGCAGTGAGGCAACTTATTTTGTGACTCCAATAGTTATTTTACACAATCATAAAATGAAATTTTTTGAACTTTCTGTCCACCAGTACTGCCCAAAGTAGCTCCTTTTTAAGAGCTACCAGTATTGTAAAAGCCTGTTGTTTATTTCATTCAATCCTATATTGTCTTGACTAACAGTCTGTTAAGCAAGAGTAACTATCTTTGAACACAAGTAGTAGGGCTACTTGTATTCCTGAGAAATATAAATGGGAAGACAGTATTCAATCTTTTTATTCCTTTTTTAAATTGATTTATGCATTTAAACACTGAGCAGCTCTTCACCATCCTGCTCCATGTACACTGCAATAGTCACACAATACAGAAGTGACTATCAATTATGTATATATCCCGCAGCAGCTATTTAATACACTATTTACGTGCTACAACATTCATATTTATCTGACGCTTGCCAATATCATGGCGTCCGGGCGAAGGTTCAAATTATCCCGTGACAGCAGTCTAGTTATTTTTACAAGATCTTTGGGAAAGGGTTATACCTTGGGTCAAAGTCCACTCTTGTGGCAACTCTAAGAACTACAAAGAAAAATTGTCAGAGCTATTTTCAGAGGGAATAGGAGGCCAAGTTGTATTTGGATGATGTTTGAGATCTCTAGTTGTCATACGCAAGCCCTCGGGTGCCTTGCGTTTATGTGGCGACTTTAAGAAAACTGTAAATTCTCAATCCGTCATTGATTCTTTTCCCATGCCTCGCCCGGCGGAATTGATAGATCGGTTGTCCAGGGGCCAGTATTTTTCGAAAATAGACCTGGCAGAGGCTTATCTCCAGTTGCCTTTAGACGATGCCTCCAAACAGGCACTGGTGATTTCTATGCCTTTTGGCCTATATCAATATCAGAGATTGCCATTCGGGGTGGCCAGTGCCCCAGCAATCTTTCAGCGTTTTTTGGAGCAGTTGCTAGCGCCGATCCCCTGTTGCGTGAACTACATGGATGATATTGTGGTGACGGAATCCACAGCTGCTGACCATATTGCCAACCTCCGTTCCTTGTTTTCCGTTCTGGAGGGGGCTGGCCTCCGCTGTAATTTCCAGAAATCTTCTTTCTTCCAACCGACTATCGAGTACTTGGGCTACGAGGTATCCAGGTCGGGGGTAAGTCCCGTGGCCGAACACGTGCGGGCGGTCGCAGATCTTCCCCGTCCTTCTTCCGTTCACGAACTCCAAGTATTCCTGGGCAAGATCGCCTATTATCATCGCTTCCTCCCGCAGGCAGCCACAGTGGCTTACCCCTTGCATCAACTGCTACGTAAAGGCGTCCCGTTCCGCTGGTCTCCTGCGTGCGAGCGAGCTTTTCAGTCACTGAAAAGGGCCCTCCTGGAGGCTCCATGCCTCACTGCATACACCCCGGGGGTCCCACTTGTGGTGGCAGTGGACGCCTCCCAGCATGGTGTGGAGGCGGTGCTGGCACATCGGTTTCCCGATGGGTCAGAGCACCCATTGGCGTTTGCATCTAAAACTCTTACTGATGCGCAGCGCCGGTATTCCCAGGTGGACAAAGAGGCCCTAGCCATCGTTTTTTCTTTAAAACAATTTTACGTTTATCTCTATGGGTCAAAGTTCACGCTTTACACGGACCACCGCCCGTTAGTGTCATTGTTCCACCCGTCAGCGGCTCTTCCGGACAAAGCAGCCCATCATCTTCAACGCTGGGCCTTGTACCTCTCTCGTTTCCATTACGAGATACAGTACCGCTCGACGTCTCATCACGCCAATGCTGACGCCCTATCGCGCCTCCCGGCAGGCCCTGATCCAGTCTTCGATGCTGAAGAGCTTTTGTGTTTTGCAGTTGACGAGTCGACTAAAGATGTAGTCTCCGGTTTTCCTATCAATAGCTCACGGATCGCGGAGGCTACCGCGGCTGACCCGGTCCTCCGGGTCGTCCTTAAACGGGTGAGGCAAGGCTGGTCAGAGCGTCCTCCGGGCCGGGCATCAGACCCTCTCCGCAATTATTATGCTATTCGGCACCGCCTTAGCACCTACGAGGGTGTTTCTGTCCACGGAAGACGGCTCCCATCGAGTGGTGGTTCCTGGGTCCTTGCGCCGCCAGATTCTCGGTCTTCTCCATCGGGACCACTGGGGTGTCTCTCGCACGAAGATGCTGGCTCACCGACATGTATATTGGCCGGGTATAGATGGGGACATCACTCGCCTCATTGCAGGATGCTCTTCGTGTGCATCCCAACAACCGGCTCCACGCTCATCTCTCTCTCTATGGCCCACTCCGTCTGCACCTTGGGAACGACTCCATGTCGATTTTGCGGGGCCCTTCTTAGATAGCTACTGGCTTTGCGTCCTTGACGCATACTCCAACTTCCCATTTGTTGTTCGCCTGACCTCCACGTCTGCGGAAGTTACCACACGTTCCCTGTTGAAGATATTTTCTATTGAGGGTCTCCCGGCCGCACTGGTGACAGATAACGGGCCTCAGTTTACTTCACAACACTTTCACGATTTTTGTTCTACCCATGGGATCCAACATGTTCTGGCCCCACCTTTCCACCCGCAGTCCAATGGGGCGGCGGAGAGGTTCGTCTGCACTTTCAAGACGCAAATGCGCAAGTATGTGGCACATCTTTCAGTGGAGGAGGCCCTCCTTCGATTCCTGACATCTTATCGGTCCACTCCGGCAGGTCAGCAGAGCCCCTCAGAGCTCCTTCACAGCCGCCCTCATAGGACACTGTTATCCCTCGTGCATCCAGGCCCTCCCACACCTCTTCGTCGTCCTCGGTCACGTTTTTCCCCAGGCTCGGCTGTCTGGGCTCGAGGCTACGGCCGCCATCCTCGTTGGGTCCCGGCCGTGGTCGTTCGGGAGCGTGGCCGACGTCTCTGTGAGGTCCGTTCTCCTACCGGGGTCCTCACCCGCCACCATGATCAGCTGCGGGTCCGCCACCCTCCTCAAACGCCTACAGTCCCTTCCTCTTCGTCCAGGTCCTGCCCCCCGCTGTTTCGGGTGCCATCAGGGGACAGTTCTCTCCCGACTTCCGCTTCGTGGGCATTGGCTGGGGGGCAAGGGAATTTCCCGTCACCGTCGGGGTCCGGGGCCCGCTTCCCCGCCGCAGTCCCAGCGGCCAGCTACAAGGAGTGGACAGCTCCGGTCGCCGGCAGTGGGGGCACCTTGCAGCCTGCCGACGGAGGCCCCGAGTTTCCAATGGAGGAGCCACAGGAGGGAGGAATGGAGGACCCGCCGCCATCGCCAGTGCTGGGAGCAGCAAGACAGCGCTCGCGTGGGCGAACCCCTCGTCGCTCGAAGGGGTTCCGCCCGTATGAGGTGGTTCCGGCTAGGGAGTGGATGGAGCCGCCAGACGATCGGATGGAGATGGAAGCGTCCCAGCAGCCAGACCTCTGCACTGCCGTTCAAGGGTCCGGCTCATCACCCCAAGGGGGGAGGGATGTTATGGCCTAAGGGCCATTCATATCGCGCGCGCCGTCATTGGGTTCCGTGGCAGGCGTGGGCCCGGCCGTGGTAGTTCCCGGCCGTGCCACAGGAGGGCACGGTCGGCCTAACAGCTGACGCGAGCTGCGCGCCGTCTGCTGGCGGGCCCCCGTCAAACGGCCGACGTGACAGCCGTGTCAGTCAACAAGTGTACGGCGAACGAGACATAGCGTGCTTTGACTAAGAGTGTTTACTTCACTGAGGAAATGTCATCTACTCCAGGGACCTTGTTTCGACTTAGGTTCTTCAGTGCTCTGTCAAATTCATCTCTACTATTTCATCCTCATCTACTTCTTCTCCCCTTCCTACAATATTGCCTCTAAGTTCATTTCCTTCGTAGAGCCTCTCTATGTACTCTTTCCACCTTTCAGCTTTTCTTTCTTTGCTGAGAACTGGCTTTCCATCTGAGTTCTTGATATTCATAGAGCTGTTTTTCTTATCTCCAAATATCTCTTTTATTTTACTGTAGGCAGTATCTATTTTTCATCTATTTATACATTCTTCTACATCCTTGCATTTGCCTTCTAGCCACTCCTGCTTAGCCACTTTGCACTTCCTGCCAATCTCATTTTTTTAAGCCGGCTGCGGTGGTCGAGGGGACTGAGGCGATCCAGTCACGGTCTACACGGCCACTACGGTCGGGGGTTCGAATCCCCCCCTCGGGCATGGATATTTGTGCCAACCTTAGTGTTAGCTAGTTCATAAGTAGTTTGTAAGTTTAGAAGTTTAGGGACTGATGACCCCGTAGTTCAGTCCCATAAGCTATACAAACATTTGAACATTTGATTCTCATTTTTAAGTCGTTTGTACTCCATTTTGTCTGTTTCATTGACTGCTTTTTTATATTTTCTCCTTTCGTAGATTAAATTTAGTATGTACAGTGATATCCAAGATTTTTTTTTTTTTTTTTTTTTTTTTTGTAGGTCTTACCTTCCTACCTATTTTGTTCTGTACTGCTTTCACTATTTCATATCTCAATGCTATCCATTCCTCCTATACTGTTTTATTTCCCCCCGTTTCTGTCAATTGTTGCCTAAAGTTCCTTCTGAAATTCTTAAGAACTTCAAGTTCCTTCAATTTATCCAGGTCCCATCTCCTTATTTTCCTACCTTTTTGCAGTTTCTTCAGTTTCAGCCTACAGCTCATGAACAACAAGTTATGGTCAGACTTTATATCTGCCCCTGGGTATGTCTTACAGTTTAAAATCTGGTTCCGAAATCTAGGACTTACTATTATAAAATCTATCTGGTATCTCCCAGTGTCTCCTGGTCTCTTCCATGTATACAACCTTCTTTTGTGATTCTTAAACCTGGTGTTTGTTATAACTAAATTATGTTCCATGCAAAATTCTACCAGGCGGCTTCCTCTTTCATTCCTTTTGCCCAGACCATATTCACCTACTATCTTCCCTGTCCTTCCTTGTCCTACTACCGAATTCCAGTCTCCCATTACAATTTAGTTTTTCTCTCCCTTAATTGTCTGAATAATCTCCTTTAGCTCCTCATATATTTCTTTGATCTCCTCATCATCGCCAGAGCTAGTTGGCATATAAACCTGTACTACTGTGGTCAGTGTTGGCTTTGTATCAACCTTGACTACGATAATGCGATCACTGTGTTGCTCATAGTAGTTTACCCGCATTACTATTTTCTTATTCATTAAGAGAAATTAGGGCTCATACAGAGCTATATAGGCATTCTGTTTTTCCTCGTTCAATTTGGGAGTGGAATAGGAAAGGAATGCCTAGTAGTGGTACAGTGTACCCTCCGCCATGCACCTTACGGTGAATTGCGGAGTATGGATGTAGATGTAGATGTAGATGTAGATTATCGAACCTACTCCTGTAATACCCCCAACTGATTTTGTATTTATAATCCTGTACTCACTTGACCAAAAATACTGTTCCTCTTTTCACTGAACTTCACTAATCCCCACTATATCTATTTCTTTTTTTAAATTTTCTAGCTTCCCTACCTGATTAAGGGATCTAACATTCCACACTCCGATCCGTAGAATGCCAGTGCTGTCTTTCCTGTTGATTACATCCTCCTGAGTAGTCCCCGCCTGGAGATCCGAATGGGTGACTACTTTACCTTCGGAATATTTTACCCGAGAGGATGCCATCATCATATTTGTCCCTTGGAACGATAACGGCTGTAGTTTCCCCTTGCTTTTAGCTGTTCACAGTAGCTGTGTGGCAAAGCCACATTAGCTGATGTTACAAGGCCAGCTCAGTCAATCATCCAGACTGTTGCCCCTGTAACTACTGAAAAGGCTACATGTTGTCCACGCCTAAAATATTTAACCTGTTTCTCAAATGTAAACAATTTAGCCAAATCTCAATGTGTACAATCCAAAACTCTGTACGTAATACACTTTCAGAAATTTAGGCACAGTAAGTACTGAAACATGTTGAGCGATAAAAAGAAAAAAAAAAAAAAAAAGGTATCTTGGATAAAGATTAATTCCTCTACAGTTTCAAATTATGTGTGAAAGCAAACTCCTTGTCAGATAAATTGCACTACATGTATGTTAATTGTTTGTTTTCTTTTTTCTCAGATTCAATGGGTGCGTTTCAGAGAATTGCGACCAGATTTCACTTCTAAAAGCATTCATTTTGTATCACTGCTGTGACACACAAGGATAAACAATTAAAAGTATTATACAACACAGATACAATTTAAATAATTGTAAAAGCCATTAAACACTTTTCAAACATCCAACACAAAAGCAACAACACAGAATGAGCAAAAGTGTGTGCTTTTCGCGGGCTTGTTGTTGTGGAGAGGGGGTTGACTTGGTGGGACGTTCTCCTAGCTATGTTGGGGGTAAATGGGCATTTCTTTGGGAGGTGAAAATGTATGGTTAACTTTTCTGTCAAATGCTTGCACAAGCATCTTTATTGTCTGCACATGCTCAACCACACATACCTACGCTTGAATGCTTGCACTAGCATGCAAAATGGAAATTTGATCCAGCATCAAGCAGCTTGTACAAACCTGATGATTGATGAAATTTATCCTACACATGCTCAAGCATCTTTGTGCAAGCATGCTTGAAAGCACTCTGTTACATGTGTGTCCGCCTTTACATATCTATTCTGTGGTATTTCGATTTGTTCAAATTTTTGGATGAGCTAGAAACACCAAGATGCTCTGCTATTAATTTAGAAGGAATAGAGGTAAGTGAGATGGCTTTTCAATAATATTTAACAAGAATAACACTGTTAAGAGTTATAAAATTTGCTTATATTTGTTTATATGATATTTCAATACACAGTTACTGTTACAAATTTTTCATACTCGTAATATCCAAATTCTGTTGCCAAGGGACTTGACCTTCATTTGTAAAGTAGTTCATGAACTCCTCACTCACATGTCTAGCTTCAAGTTGAGTATTTCCAGTGGCTGTCCTTTGTAATGGTAGCAAATTTGAATCTTCTGATGTTAAGCCACCATGGAATATTCCAAATTCTAGGTCTTCAATATTGAGAGAGTCACACGGAGCATAAGTTTGACCATTGGTATACATTAAATAATTATGCAAAGCAATTGTTGGTTTCACCACTTTCTCAGTATAGCTGACTTTCAAATTTATAGCTATGTGAAAACTGTAGTTGTAGATTTTTTCTGGACACAATCCAAATCACTCTGCCTGAATGATTTCAGCAGATCTGTCCTTAGAGGAAAGGCATCATCACCTATAAATACATAGGGCAGTTTTTGTGTACTGTTTCTTACTGTCTCCTCTTTTGGAATATGCAGAGTGTTATTTTGTAGTCTTCTAAAATATTCAGTATTTTGAAGAACACCTCCATCCAATATTCTGCCATTTGCTCCAAAATCAAACATAATTAATCTGTATCTGATATCTGCTATTGCAAGTAGGACCATACTGTGTGTATGCTTGTAATTGAAATAAAAGATCCCACTTCCAGCTGGAGTCACAATCTCTACATGATTCCCATCAATACACCCAAGACAATGAGGAAAATTCAACCTCCTTTCAAAATCGTTTGCAATTATTGTCCAGTCATGTTCTGTTTGCATGCATAAATGTGATTTCATGCAGACAGAAGATTCAAATATGTATCTTCATTCATCCTGATATAGTTATGCCAATTATGAGGATATATCTTCAGTTCACAGAGTAAATTTGTATGTGAATACAATTTCGTTGTTTTAATCACACTTTACAATCAGTTTTACTTTTTTTTTTCAACATGAGCAGGAAAATTGCTGCAGTCACCACATCGTTGTCTGAGCTCGAAATTTTCAGATGTAAACAAACCGCTGCTTGTATGAGCAATATGTTCATGCTTCTGCAAGCACGCTTGCCCAAGCATGATTGTCAAGCATACTGTTATGTGTGTGGCTGCCTTTATGCTCCCAAACATGTAGTGGAGAACATTTGAAATTCAAGAAGACCAAACACGTAATGTAATGCTTATTCCTACTTTTACAAGTGATTTTATAAGACTTTGGTGTTTCAGCAGTAGTGCCAGATTAAAAATCATAAGGTCCTGGGTTTTGATACCCCCAGTCAACTGTAGGAATGTTGTCTGTCACTTACCCTTTTTTCACCTGTTGGTATGTTGGTTGATGTGAAAAATGCTGATCTGAACCTTGGTTCGGAATCTATATTAAAGTGTAGGTCCCCATATCAGGGAGTGAGGGGGACACGGAGGCTTCAGCCCTCCCAGAATGAAACTTGCTTCTTCTTAACAAAATTGCGAGAGGTAAATAAAAATAAGTCTTCTCCCTACTACTACTACTACTACTACTACACACACACACACACACACACACACACACACACACAGACACACCCTGACTTAGAAATCCAGACAGCTATGCGTACATAATAATTGGGAAATTCAACACCAATTGATACGGATTTCCTCAGGCAGCATCTGCATACTTGTTACTTCTTGCTAGCTGCACCTTAAACAGATGCGCAGTAACCAGGAAGCAGATCTTCAAACAAAACTCTTTATTGCTGTGTGTTGCTGCAAAAATAAGTTTGTCAATGAAAGCTTATAGTAAGATTATAGAGGAAAAAATTCCTAGCGGGAAAAAATATATATAAAAAGTAGATGAGGTTTACTTGCCAGGTGAAGGAGCACAGGTTTGTGACAGTAACATAAATGTGACAGTAACGTAATAAAACACACACACACACACACACACAAATGTAAGCTTTCACAACCATTTGTTGCTTCTTCAGGCAAAGAGCAGGGAAGGAGAGGGAAAAGGAAAGGATGTGGGTTTAAAGGAGCGGGTGAGGAGTCATTCCAATCCCGGGAGAAGAAAGACTTACCTTTGGGGGAAAGGTATAGGTAAACAAACACAAACACACCCACACCCACACACACACGTGAACACCCACCCACCCACCCACCCACCCACCCACACACACACACACACACACACACACACACACACACACACACACACACACACACACCAAGTGAACTGAATAATCCTTAGTGGTGTGCATTTTTTGTGTGTGTGAGGGGGGGGGGGGGGGAGAGGGTGTTGATAAAAAATTAAAGTAAGGAAGGTTAAGTAATGACTCATGAATAATAGTGTTGCAGATGGTGGAGGTAAGTTTATACCAGGACGATGGTGGCAGGAGAGGATGTGTTGGAGGCAAGTACCCATCCCCGTAGGTCTGAGGGACTGGTAGTAGGGGGGGGGGGGAGTATCCAGATGGCACACACAGTGTAACACAGTGCCTAGGTCCCTAGAACCATGTTGGAGGGCATGCTCTCCCACGAGATACTGATTGTCCCCCAGGAGCACAAACCATCTGATTCATGTGTTCAGCCAATTTGTTGGTTGTCATACTAACATAAAAGGCTGTGCAGTGAATACATGTCAGTTGGTAGATTACATGGGTTGTTTCACATGTGGCCCTGCCTTGAATTGTGTAGACTTTTCCTCTTGTTGGGTTGAGTAGGTGATTATGGTAGGATGCATGGGACAGGTTTTTCAGTGGGGTTGGTTACAGGGATAGTAACCATTAGGTAGGGAGGGTGGTTTTTGGATGTTGTAAGTTTGACAAGGATTTTGCAGAGTTTGGGAGGATGGCGAAAGACTACTCTAGGTGGTGTGGGGAGGATACTTTGGAGGGATGATCTCATTTCAGGGCATGACATGAGAAAATCATAACCCTGACTGAGCAATTTGTTAAGGCATTCACCAAATGCAAACACCACTTAACACAAACACCAATTCCAATTCAGTCCATAACCTGTCATCCAAGTCCCTCTCTATGCCAGAAATATCTGTCCTTTGAGAAGGCTTAACCTTGAGACCCCAGCTAAATTCAACCACACTACCCTGATCAAGGATCTTCTCTTCTTCATCTGTAACCTCAACTAGAAATACCACTTCACCACCTAGTCACAATGCCCATACAACAGAGCCAGTGTCAAACCCTGCCTTGAACAATTCCAGCTACCCTCCCAGAGGGATCCTCCTGCTGTTACCCAAAACTATCCCTTGCAGGCATTCCAGGAGTGCCTCACATCCAGCATCTACTTCCAGTCATTTCTGAGAACTATATCCACTTCTCCCAACATCAGCCCAGCTAAATTCTATGCCATCTGAGAGCTGAAAACAGGCTGCTCCATTATTCTCCCTGTGGACAAGGGCTTTGATGGAGAGGATTATATAGCAGAGAGACTGTGTCACCTATTGGACAACTCTACCTACAAACCTGTTCCTCATGAAGCCATTCCATCAATTCAGGCTGAACTACAGAAAATACTTAAAACCATAGGTCCCTCACAAGGTCTCACCACTGCCTCCATAGAACTTCTCTCTCCACCTGAACCCTGAACCCTGACCTTCTACCTACTCCCTCAAATCCATGAAGTGAATCATTGTGGCTGTTCCATTGTAGCCGGCTTCAAAGTCCCCAACAGAATGTCTCTCAGCTCTGGTAGATCAACACCTCCAACTTATAACTTGTAGGCTCCCATCCTACATCAAAGACATGAACCACTTTCTGGAACGCCTCAAATCCATCCCTATCCCCTCCCACTTGAAAGATTCCTTGTCACCATAGATGCCACATTCCTCTACTCCAACATCCCTCACACCCATGGTTTATCAGCCCTGGAACACTATCTTCCCAATGGCCACCTGAAAGCCTCCCAAAAACGTTATTGCTTGTCACACTTGCTATTTTCATCCTCACCCACAATTACTTCACCTTTGAGGGCCAGACTTACAAACAAATCAGTGGGACAGCTATGAGAACCAGGATGGTCCCTTCCTATGCCAACCTCTTCATGGGCTGCATGGAAGAGGCATTCTTTAAGATGGAAGAGTTGCACCTCCTGGTTTGGTGTAGATTCATAGATGATATATGGTGAAGAAAACCTTCTGAACTTCCTTCAAGAACTTAACTCCTTCTCCAACCTAAAATTCATCTGGTCATTCTCTAAAACTCAAGCCACCTTCCTTGATGTTGACCTTCACCTTGTCAAGACCCACACCTCAGTCCATATTAAACCCTCAAACAAGCAACAGTACCTCCACTTTGACGGCTGCCATTCCTTCTATATTAAACTAGCTGCTCCCCGCGGTGTTACCCGCGGTTCAATAGTCAGACATTAAAGTGCCAAGAAAGGGCATAAATAACTACATGACTGTTTGTAACATTGTTAGCACGGAATATATAATTCTCTTGGAATGGATAGAGAGCCAAAAAAATCTATTGTAATACGTCCCTGTAAACAACGTTTCGAGACTTCTTGTTCTCCGAGTATACATAGAGAGTTCTAGCTCTCAATACACGGGAGCAACCTACTTAGAGCTGTCCGAGCGAGAAACACCAACAAATGTAACGAATAAAGAAACTATCCTGATCCTATATATACGACCTAAACAAATGAAAGGAACAATAAATATAACAGGGAAACAAACCAACGAAGTCATAAAAACCAACGAAATCACCAGAGAAAGATTGAATCAGTGAAGTCTAACCAGCAAAGTCACGTCAATACACTAAAAGGAAACATTCGAATGCTATAAATAATGGAAATCACCAAAGAAACTATTATTCATTGAAATCCAAAGAGAATACAATTTTAAAGAATTACGATAACATCACAATGTTCGAACATCTATAGTTGAAGGTGACAGTCCAATACACGTCATCGAAAACCAAGGAGAGAACAATATTTAAGAACCTGGATAATATCACAACAGAATACACATTATACGCCCTGAGAAATATTTTCATGTGTGTTATACTGCCTGCCATCTGTTGAGTGCATTTGCTACTACTTTCGTTGCAGTTTACGTACGCTATTTATACGTGGCAATTCGCGCTTTGTACACAAAATAGGGCTTTGTCAATGTTTTTTCCTGCCATGGTACTTAGAGCATATTTTATTTAAAGTCTTCAATTTATATACATACTTCCTTCATTTGTTACAACAAATGAAAATGAATGCGGCATAAACGCCAACATTCAGATTTCTTGTGTATGTAATTATATGTCAGTTAAGCCGTTTTGGCAGTATCCCAGAATCTTTTTGTATATTCGAAAGTAAAAAAGATAATAATAAGATAGGAAAAAAAAAAATTCACTCTAGCAGGACACGAACCATTGCCCAAAATAATGGAAGATTATGACATGACGCGTTAATCCTCACGGCTAACCGTGACATACGCTGCCTAACACCTCTGCTGTTGTATTAGAAGCTTCTTACAACCGTTACGTATTTCTATGCATGTATAATTCAAATAAATAACTTGTAATAAACATTTTGAAAAGTAGCCTATGTCCTAACCCAAGACATAAGAAATCTCTATATGAAATTTCATCTAAATCAGTGCTGCAGTTTTAGCGTGATGCGGTAACAAACAAACTAACTTTCGCATTTATAATATGTATAGGATGATCCCTTCCCTAGAGCCTAGGCATCCATGGGAAACGAATCTTCTCCAGTAATGAATCCCTCACCACCTACAATCTATCCAATGCTTTCCTATCCCGCAACTACCCTACAGACCTCATCTACCCACAGATCTCCCAAGCAGTCCACTTCTCTCCTTCCAGCAACAATGTTCCTAACTCCAGGCCACCCAGAAGCATCCCCTTAGTCACCTAATAGCATGCCAGCCTGGAATGCCTCAACAAATTGCTCTGTCCGGGCTATGACTTTTTCAAGCCATGCCCTGAGATGAGATCATCACTCCAAAAGTTCTTTCCACACCACCCAGAGTAGCCTTCTGCCATCCTCCCAAACAAACATGATATCCTCATCCAATCTTACAACATCCCAAAACCACGCTCCCTACCTAATGGTTCCTACCTATTTAACTGATCCTGCTGCAAAACCTGTCCAATGCATCCTCCTAAAACCTCATAGTCCAGCCCCACCACAGGAAAATCCTACCCTATTCAAGGCAGGGCCACTTGCGAGACAACACATGTCATATATCAACTGACATGTGTCCACTGTGCAGCCTTTTATGTTGGTATGACCACCAACAAATTGGCTGAGTGGATGAATGATCACAGACGGACTGTGTTCACCTGGGGGACCCAATATCCTGATGCAGAGCATTCCCTCCAACATGGTTCCAGAGACCTTGGCATCCGTGCCATCTGGATACTCCCCTCTAGCACCAGTCCCTCAGAGCTACAGAGATGGGAACTTGCTTTCAACACATCCTCTCTTGCTGCCATCCACTTGGTCTAAACTTAACACTTATCGTTAACCTCTCCCCCTCCACCCATCTGAAACTCACTTATTCATGATTCATTTCTCACCCTCCCTTAATTTTTATCAACCCACACTCCCCCCCCACTGCCACTCAGCATTATTCAGTTCACTTTCTTGATCTATCCCAGGCATTGCCAAAAACTGCCCCGCAGGTGCCCTCGCTGTGCCCCTTGCCACCGCCCGTGAGCATGGGCTCTTTGCTGCGCCCCTGCCCCACACACTGAGTGCAGCAGCGTGTGGGGCAGAGTGGCGAGCAGAAAGAGGAAGAATGCCGCTAATGTCACCAGGGTAAAACTGAATTTTATGCGTCAGTGGGTAGTGCTCGCACTCGCTAAGTTAGGAACGGCAGAGCAGCCAATCAGGAGTCATGCCTGCCAATAAGATTTATTTGACGGTAAACAGAAAAGGTGCTTGCTCTTTCAAAACACATTGATGCTAATTTGGATAAACACTTGCAAATGACGGATATTTAAAGTACTGATAGGAAGTGTAATTTGTTTATCATCAAAAACTTTTACATACACTGCTTCAATTTGTTTACATATACAATTGTAATGCTCTTTCTTATTGGCCATGACACCTAAAACCAATCTATTTTTGTTAGTTTTTTATTTGTGTTTCAACTAAAAATATTTACTTGTAAGAATGAGTCTCTACAGTCCTTACATAAAATTACTTTTAAAATAGCATATTTATGATACTAGTTCATTATTTTAAGAAACATATATCTTTAAAAAAAGCCTACTGTATATATGATGAGTGCACATGTACAATACTAATAGAATCAAATTTGGTTCACAAAAAAGTTTTTCTTTGATTTGTGTTTTGGATATTTTCTAATGCTTCATGTAGTGATTCTGCCATACAAACACTGTTATCTAAATAGTAAAAGGTTTGCTTGTTTTACCATTCTTTGACCACATTACAGAGCGACACTTCCTCTGTTACTTCATTTACATTGGATCTGACTACGGAACAGTGCAGCGCAGAGCAGTGCTGTGCGGTCTCATTCTTTCCGCAGCTATCTCTTTCGCTCCATTGCGGACACTAATGACACATGGTCGTGGACTGGATGGTGATCTACGGTGTACTTCGCCCGGGATGCCCGCCGGGTGGTAATGTTGGCCATGCCTGATCTATCCTGTATGGTTTGCATTGGCATGGCTCAGTACTTGTAATGCATTTCTGAAGATGCAACGTCTCTGATGTCCACATTCACCCATCCCACCTCATGACCTAGGTTGTCAGTAAACTTTCCCTTCCATCCCCTCTCTCTTCCCTCCTCCTGCCTCACAATGAAAATGTATATTTCCGAAACCTAGCAGAATTTTTTGTTTTGTTTCATTTTTTTGTGTATGTTATCGGTGGTACCAAACTATGGTAAGTTCTGGTCAAATACTCTTATCTCTTATGAACATTATTTTCAAATCCCAGTAGAGAATTTCCATAATTAATTATTGAATCCAAATAAAGCTTTTCTGATAATGGAAAGTCCAGGTTGGAATTAATAATATAGTAATGACAGTTTACAACTCACTGCAAAGACGTGGTGATGAGCTGTGAGAGGCACAAAAGACACACACACAACACTTTCAGCTATCGGCATTCGAAGTGCAGTAGCCGGAGGTGACGGTTGTGTGCCTGTGTGATTGCGTGAATGTTCTATTTTCTGAAGAAAGCTATGCCGATAGCTGAAAGTGTTTTATGTGTTGTTTTTTTTTTGTATGTGCCTGTCGCAGCTCGTTGTCACGTCTTTGCGGTGTGTTCTAAACCTTTTCTGAATTATGCAGGTGGGAACTCTCCCTATGCTTCCACATTCATCCAGGCCTAAAACTTCACTAGTTCCTCCTCCCACCACCTTTGCCTCCGCATCCTTGGCCATACTCTAGTCTCATACATAGGGTTCCCATATAATTTTTACTGAAATTCTGTACATTTTTCAAAACAATGCACAAAAATTTTGGGAAAAATACATAAAAATCAGGACATGTTAGAAATAATATCAGTGTAAGCAAAATAATTATTTATTTTCACACAATCTACCATATCACTAATGATCGTTTAGCAGTAGATATAAATATGCAGATTGTATGTAAAGTAGTACACAAATTTTGCACTGAAGTAGATGCTGTACACTCACTGGTACATCAGTATTACTTTCACAACACTGCTCATCAAAAAATTCTGCCTCATCCACAATGAAGTTCATAACACTAGATTTTACAATATTATACAGTTCTTGAACTCTAATCCAGAAGACAGTTTTATTTTGGACAATCCATTCCATTGGCCAAAGAGGTTCCAGATATGGCTCACACCATTCACGAGTATATCCTATGTATATATCATAGGAAGCTGTGGTTGTGTAGACTTTCCTGGTGTATTAACTGATGATGTTTTCCTCGGGTCTGCATCTGGTTAACATTATCACCTTGACACAATATTTCTACATACCAACTGGCTGCCATCTTCTGGCGAGTAAGCCGAAAGCCCTGACTCACCAGAAACTGAGATTAGGACAGAAACGGCAGCTCCTTTATACATTGCTGATGCCCCACTGCAAGTGTGTGAAACCAAAGTAGATGCTCTCTAGGCACAATGGAACTAGTAACATGCCAGTGGAGAAAATCTAGCAAGAAATCACACTCTTGTGCCAGTTCACAACAAGGGTCACCTACAAATCCATCATCCTTCCTGGCAGTCAACAGCCCTGATACTGCTGATATGTTTGGTCTGGACACCTTCAAACTGTATGGGTTTACATTTGACATTCACATGCACCTTGTCTCATCTTAGGTCCTGTTTACAGATGTGGACGCACTATGTACTGAGTTCCAGGATCTTTTCTTGCTTCGCATCAGGTGTGCCAAGGACTTCGCGGCATCCCTCCCCTTCCACCCATCCCCTCGACCATGATACTACAGGTCGCACTATTTCAAAGAAGATAAAAAATTTGGTAATCATTACTAAAATGCAGTATATTTTTTTCTGTTATTACAGTTTGTGTTTGTTGCAAATTGGAAACTTCAGGATCACTTTTCCATGCATTAGCTACAAAGGGTTTTCACTATAGTATAATTTTTTAATGAAATGACATTTATGTATAATTTTAGATTACTGAAATTCTCCACTGAGATGCTAAAATATTCTGGAAAAGAGATAGATTTCTGGCCAGTACTTACCTTAGTTCTGTACCACCAACAGTCACAAAAACACAAAAATAGAAATGAAAAATATGATATAAGGTTTCGGAAATATTTTCCTTCATCAGATACAAGAGGAGGGAAGAGAAAGGGAACAGAAGGGAAAGATTATTCACGACCTAGGCAATGAGGAGATGATGGATAATGTGTGGAAGTCAGAGTTACTGTATGTCAAGTACTGAACCAAGCTAATAGCAAACCAAAGAGGATATATAACCAAAGGGGATTGATCAAGCATTAAAGAGAAGTGAACCAAATAAGGCTGAGTGGGGGATGTTGGAGGGGGTTAGGTAAAAGATTAATGAGCAAATATAATAGTCATTTGAGGTCTTACACACATGACACTTTACAAATGATTTGTTTCTAGTGCAGTGTGACTTCACAAGACAACTTGTTCGTTTTTCTTGTCTCTCAGGAATATCTTCGGGAGTAACGCAGTCACTAGTCGTCCTGGCTGCTGTTTACTTCTCAGCAAGCTCCTCCCCCAGCTACAGTATGAAGTCCCCGCGTTTCAGTTTTTTCTCATTTAGAGCATTGTACAATATCCAGGCGTTTATAGCAGCCAAATCCAACAAGTTGTAAAATGTGTGAACAGGCCAACGTCTGGATGGTGCTTTGATTGAGTATTTTTGAGCCATTTGGTCGACCACATTTACTCCATATTTAGAACTGTTATAAAATGTTACTGTGTCTGGCTTCTTTTTCACACCTGTCTCAATTTTCACATAAGGATGCATTGTACTGAGAATCATGGCATTCTTGTTGCTCTATCCCTGATAAACAGTCAATGTAGTATCATTCTTCTTCAACAATACTGTGCTATTTAACACTTCTTTTCCTTTCTTCACACGGACTGGTATTTCCCTGCGAGATTGATTTATGGTGCCCACAATACTTGTAGCATTTGCTTTCAGTGTTTCAGAGAGAGCCAAGGACATGAAAAAATTGTCACATGTGACATTTCTTCCCTTATTCAAGTAGGGATGCATCAATTTTTTCTCAACAAAATCGCCAAGACATTCACCACTTGGCCTAGTGTCATATTTTCCTAGATAAGGGAATGCATTTACAATATATTTGCTATCTTTATCTACTGCCATCCAATACTTTTGTCCATAATTATCTGGTTTTGAGGCCATGAACTGTGTGAATCTGCAACGGTACTTTGAAGGGAAAAGCTGCTCATCAATTGTTATATATGGACCTGGTATGTAGCAGCATTGTGTGTTCGCAATAAATTCGTACCAGATTTCTGATATGAATGCAAACTTGTCTTCTTTCAATCGCTCTGATCTAATATCAAACCTCAAATAATGCATTATTTCTATGAATTGGTCACGAGCCATAGTTGACTTCACTAAATTATTTCCCCACAATGAGTCTACTTCTAAGCTCTTAGCGCCTATAGCACCACGGACGTACAGTATAGCTATAAAAGCTTTCAGTTCTTCAACTTTCACAGTCCAGTCATTTGAACCCAAAGCATGGCATGCTTCGGTCTCAGTGCATTTTGCAATATGTTTCAATATTTTGTCTGTTATCATAAGACCCCAAGAACTGAAGCAGGTTTCATTCATGTTTCGTTTTGCATGTGCAGATGGTCCAGCATGGTCTCTAAATACATTCTGTTGTCCATATCTGCCAGTTGAACAGTCACCTACAACTCCTACATTCCAGGACGTTACATCTGGAGCTACAAGTTCTTCACCTGCAGTCAAGTGAAACAGTCCAAAAGCTTGGTAACTTCTTTGTTCATGGCAGCCTCAGCCACACCCACGGTTGCGAGCTGACATAGCCTCTATGAGAGGTCTTCCTATAAAATTTGAAGGTCATATACCAATAAATATTATTATAATACCTATTGTGTATTCAATACATTGTGATAATATAGGGACAAACAATAAACCTTTATAAATGTGATGTTACAACTCTATAAATGCATGAAAGTACCAATGTACAAACATAATTCTAACAATTGAGAAAGGTATATGCAGCACACAGATAAAAAGTTATAAAAATGCCATGTGTACTTGCATACCTCCATCATTATTCAGGAAATTGACACTTGGTGTAACATCATTTTCTGATGAAGAATCTGAAAGTACAGGCTGTTGCCATTCTTCCCCAGATGAAAAAATCCAGCGGCTCTTCCTCAGAATAATGATCCAAAATCTCATTTAGGGCATTTATAGTGTTCTCTTCTGTTTCTAGACGTTTGGTCTTAGTAAATGTGTGTGTTCCAAACACTATTTCTGTAGTTAGAATGCACTACTCACACCGTCTTTCATGGAACAACAGCACTGGTTACGTGATATTTCTGTACTAGACCATAGGAGTTCAGAACTTATTTCCCTGCCCCCGCTGCTGCAGAATGGCAACAATGTCATGTAGTGACACAAAAGAATGTCTCGTCATTGTTGAAAAAAAAAAAAAAAAAGAATGACACGAAGCTATAGGAGTAATTACGACGGCAGCAGTGGGTCATAACTGACCCATCCGCAATTCTAGGTGAATCTAGATTTTTCTCTTTTATCGTTGCACCTTGGAATGTAAAATTAAATGTGATTCCTAATTACCTTATTTGATAAAAAGTCGTAAAAATTCAACACTCTAGGTAACAATGCAAAACCGTGAGTGACCCAGCCACGGTTCTAGTGTTAACACATGTCATGGTCCCTGGAGTTATGTTGTAGGGTGTGCTCAGCTACAGGATAATAGTTCTTGAGATTTTGTAAGTAGTTTTTCACAGGATATTTTATTGATGTGGGAAACCTTAGCCATATATTTATTAAAACAAATTTTGAATATTTCCAACTCAGCTATTTTTAACAAGTAGACTATTCACTTTATATATATCCTGGCATTTTCAGGTTTACTGGTAATTTTCAAGCTCAAGATATAAATGAAGTTGTGGTGTCGCACAAGTACAAAGTGCGCGCCACTTACTTTCGCCGCGCGCCGCCATGCATGCACGGCGCGGCGTTCTCACGACGACAGCCACGAGCGCCCTCTGGGACAACTCCGCTCGTGGCCACCACTGAAGGACATCGTTCACTTCGCACTTCGGACTGAGATAGCAACGAGTTAGGACCTTCGTAATCAGATAGGCACCAGTGAAGACTTTGCTATTGTACAGGCACTAGGCAGGCCTCTAACAACTATGTATCAACATTCTGCAGTACTATGTAAAAGTTAAGTATTGTTACATTCTGTGCAATATATATCTCTTTCTAATTTACTCTAGTGTTTATAGTTTCTGGCTGCTCCCCTCCGTACCTGCACCGGCGTGCTGTCTTGTTAGTGTGTCGGTCTCGTTCCACTCGGCCACCGACACCTACGACGAGGCTGGGACACAAAAGCGGCGACGAAGTTGGGATACAAAAGTGGCGACGAGGAGTGATAGAACCTTGGACCAGCCCGCTTGCAGCAGTCAGACAGCAGCAGTTGGAGCACGCAAAAATTGCTCCCGCCCACCCACCCTTATTATAAGATTTTTGGGGGAACATATTCTGTTACGTATTTTGTGGACTTTTTTGTTGCAGAGCGTCCTCTTTCATATTGCATTTGTGTTTTGTTATAAGTTACTTGTATACGCGGCGCCTAATCGGTCAGCATGGCCACTACCCCGAACCCAAACTTAATGGAAATTATTCAGTTACAGACGGCGCAAATCACTCAACTACTGCAGGCCGTGTCGCAGTTGACGACACAGGCTGCTCACCAACAACAACAGCCGTCGCATCAGCAGCCCACACCTGCCGCCGCACCGCTTCCGACGTTCCGCCAGTACAACGAATGTGAGGAAGAATGGAGCGACTATTTCGCACAGTTTCAAGAACTCGTCGCGGCTCATCAACTTACAGGTCAGACTGTTAAGCATCTTTTATTGTCTGTGGTGGGCCCCAAAACTTTCGTGTTACTGCAAAAACTATTCCCGCACGCATCTCCTCGTGATGTAGACTTTGAACAAATTGTAGATGCACTGAATGCTCATTATGAGAGAAAAGTTCTTGTAGCCGCTGCACGATACCGATTTTTCAGACTTAAAAAATTACCGCAGCAGTCACACCAAGAGTGGATTACGGAATTGAAGGGCTTAACCCGCCAATGTAAATTTACTTGCTCTTGTGGACTTTCGTATAGTGACGTGATGTTGAGGGATGCGATTACGCAGAATATTCAGGACCCCAGAATTAGAGCAGCAATTCTGAAACAGTCTGACCCCTCATTAGACAGTGTACTGCAGCTTATAGAAGCGCATGATACTTTTGACTTAGCAGATGTAGAAATGCAAAGCCACAGTGTTAATTCAGTGCGCCGCAACGGACGCTTTCCTAGCCGTAGTTCTCAGTGTAGCACTAGTGATTCTTATTTTTCTACCGGCCGTGCTGAACAGACAGTGAACAGTAGCCAGAGTAAAAGTGCGACGCAAAGGTCGCCCCGTAGTGTTAGACACAGTAATTTGCATAACGGGCGCCAACGCTCATTTCAGAAAAATGTACGTAAATCTTGCCCCCAGTGTGTGTCTCGCCACAAGCGTGCTCATTGCCCTAGTCGCAACGCAACCTGTTATCAATGTGGCAAATCAGGACATGTACAGTCTGTGTGTATGTACATTAAAAACTTAAAGAACGGTCGCGTTAGAAACAGTGCTTCGCAGAGTGCGAGAACAGTTCAGTCTGTAAATGTTATACGGGCTGTGGAATTGAACAGTGCTTTCCTTGGATCTCAATTGCAAGGAAGTAGTTCTGCGCCTATGGCAAAACTATATAGTGCACCACGTAGCAAGCGCCGACAAGCGCGTAAAACAGTGCAACAGAAAAGGGTTCGGGACAAGCAAAATGACTATGAACAGTGCATTCCTGTAGTGAAAATAGTGCCTTCTGCAACTGCTCCTTGTAATAGTGCCCAGTACTGTGTAGCTAGTGACAGTAGACATCAAGTAGCTACTCAAAAGTGTAGTGCAGTAGTTAATAAATCTGGAGTAGCTTCGCAGGCTTGCGCGGACGCCGATCCGGCAGTAGTGTCATCTAGTGACAGTGTTGTTAATCCGCTGCGTGCCGAGTTTGCGCCGCTTCCTTCACTACGCGGCCCGCGCAAGCGCAGTAAACAAACCGTAGCGTACGTTGCCCACATTCGCGCACCTGTCGAGCGCCGCAAGCAAAAATTTTTTGTGAATCTTTCCATTGACAATCAGACTGTGCAATTTCAGCTGGATACTGGTTCCGCTGTCACATTAATAAATAAAGATACTTATGAACTTCTGGGTTCGCCAAAATTGTCGCCATCACAGCAAGTGTTAACAGCTTATACAGGTCAAAATATTCCCGTGCTAGGAACGTGTAGCCTGCCTGCCTCTTTTCAAGGTGTTACGAAAACAGTTGCTTTTGTAGTTCTTCAGGCTAAATCGACACAGAACATTTTTGGACTAGATGCTTTTGACTTGTTTGGTTTATCAATTCAAAGAGATGTGCTTCAAATTTCGTCAATAGTGCCTCAGGATAAAATCAATGCATTGTGTGACAAATATAGTGACTTGTTTTCGCTGGAACTTGGTTGTGCAAAAGACTTCGTGGCACATGTGACTTTAAAAGAATCTGCAGTTCCAAAATTTCGGAAAGCTAGACCAGTGCCTATCGCATTGCGTGATACAGTTGCCGAAGAACTTCAACGTTGGCAAGATAGTGGGGTGATTTCTCCTGTTTCTGCGAGTCAGTGGGCCTCGCCTATAGTAATTATACCCAAGCCGTCAGGAAAACTTCGTCTCTGTGCGGACTTCAAATCAACAGTGAACAGTCAAACAATTGTCGACACTTATCCCCTGCCCAGACCTGAGGAACTGATGGACAAATTAGGACAGTCTCGCTTCTTTTCCAAGATTGATTTAGCAGAGGCATACTTACAAATTCCGCTTGATGACGAGTCAAAAAAATTTTTCGTCATTAATACTCACATGGGCCTTTTTCAATTTCAACGCCTACCCTTTGGCAGTTCTTCCGCCCCCGCTATTTTTCAGCGTTTTTTGGAACAGCTGACAGTTTCTGTACCGTGTTGTTCGAACTATTTAGATGATATTGTGGTGTCCGGACGTACAGTTGAAGAACATTTAGCAAACCTGGAGTGCCTTTTCAAAGTGTTGACTGCAGCAGGTCTACGTTGCAATAAAGCAAAGTGTTCGTTTTTTCAAACTGAAATAGAGTACCTAGGCCATGTGATTAATGCCCAAGGAATCCATCCCTTACAGTCACATCTTAGAGCAATCAAAGACTTGCCTCCTCCTAAGAATGTGCATGAATTGCAAGCAGTAATGGGAAAGCTTAACTATTATTTCAGATTTATTCCCAATGCCTCTCAGATTGCAGTTCCACTGCATCACTTACGTAGGAAGGATGTTCCTTTTGTATGGTCCAAAGATTGCCAAGTTGCCTTTGACAGATTAAAGTCAGCACTATTCAGTGATGCATGTTTGATTCCCTTTAACCCACAGAAGCCTAAGTGTGGTAGCACGTTTTGTTCGCTCAGGGTGGCCTGCCAGAGCCGAAGACATTGATCGGCCTCTGGTTCAACGTTATTTTGTACAACGTCATGCATTATCTTTAAGTCAGGGTGTACTGTTGTTGCATACCGACAACGACCAAACAAGAGTGATTGTTCCTCGTTCCCTGCAACGTGAAGTGTTACGCCTCCTGCATCACGGACATTGGGGTATTGTTAGGACAAAGCAATTGGCCAGACGTCATTGTACCTGGGTTGGTATGGACCCTCAGATACAGGACATGATGTCACAGTGTACTGTTTGTGCGGAGCATCAGGCGGCTCCTCCGCAACGTTTCTCAGACTGGCCACGCCCCAAGGGACCATGGCAACGTTTACATATTGACTTTGCCGAACCTTTCTGGAATACGCGCTGGTTAATTGTTGTAGACGCTTTCAGCAAGTTTCCTTTTGTGATTGCCATGAACTCAACGACAGCTTGTAGTACAATCAGCCTTAACATCAGTGTTTTGCATCGAAGGATTGCCTGAAACTATCGTCAGTGACAATGGACCTCAGTTTGTTAGTGCAGCCTCCCACGCACCGAGTCGGTTCGTATGGCGCTACGCGTTTTCAGGTTTCTACGCCGGTGCTGTACAGGGTGTTTGCTGGAAACAAGAAGAAATGGATGCCGGGCATCATTCAGCGCGTGCTCGGGCGCAATATGTTTGTTGTACGTTCTTCCACAGGGTCGGAGCTGCGGCGCCACGCAAACCAATTGCGCCTGCACAGGCCGCGCGATCCTGTCTCCGGTTTCTTGATTCCAGACCCAGTTCACCGCCAGGGAGCACAAACACATCGTTCGTCAACGGGTCCAGCGTTCCCGGACTACGAGATCGTCCCGATGGAGATCGACGCGACGCCGCCGCTGTCGCCGCCGCAGATGACAGCGTCACCGAGAGGGACTCCGGGACCGTGCGTGCCGCCGCCGCCTGGGCCACGCACCTCAGAAGAAGATGACCTGCTCCCTCTGGGCGGGGGGGGGGGGGGGGTGCGCCCTTCCCCAGGTTTCGGTGGGTTCCCTGGAGGATCGCAAGGCGGATGCCGGGGCGCGGACGGCGTCTCGATCCCAGCCTCAGCTACGACGCCCGTCCCACCAGTAACGCCCCCACCCAGGCCCTCCTCCCAGTGCCGTCGCCGTGGCCCTCAGCCCTACGCCACGATGGCGCGGCGGTTTGGGGGGGAGGGGTGTGGTGTCGCACAAGTACAAAGTGCGCACCACTTACTTTCGCCGCGCGCCGCCATGCACGCACGGCGCGGCATTCTCACGACGACAGCCACGAGCGCCCTCTGGGACAACTCCGCTCGTGGCCACCACTGAAGGACATCGTTCACTTCGGACTGAGATAGCAACGAGTTAGGACCTTCGTAATCAGATAGGCACCAGTGAAGACTTTGCTATTGTACAGGCACTAGGCAGGCCTCTAACAACTATGTATCAACATTCTGCAGTACTATGTAAAAGTTAAGTATTGTTACATTCTGTGCAATATATATCTCTTTCTAATTTACTCTAGTGTTTATAGTTTCTGGCTGCTCCCCTCCGTACCTGCACCGGCGTGCTGTCTTGTTACTGTGTCGGTCTCGTTCCAATCGGCCACCGACACCTACGACGAGGCTGGGACACAAAAGCGGCGACGAAGTTGGGATACAAAAGAAGTGAATACACTGATGGATAAAATTAATAGCTGGGAACAATTTTCCCACATTCTCTAAATAATCACACAAAAGTCAGATATGTACATAAAAATGTATAGCATATTGGTCTTAAAATTCTCATGTTACCAAACTTGACATGTCTCGTGTGGGCAGATCAAATAATTTCAAAATTGTACATTATGAGATGAATAAATCACATTTCCAGTATTATCATAGTGTGCTTAATAAATGTTTAGTTTTAAAAAGGGTTTGGACATTTTGTCAACAGTAGGGATCTTGGAAGGTAGAGTAGGTCTTTGTGAAGTTCAACAAGGCTGAATTGGGGTACAGGGCTGAAGGTGAGACTTTTGGATAGGACTGAAAATTTTGAGGGGTTGAGATTTTTGGTGGGCAGGCTAACCAGAGTCTTCTGGGAATTTTTGGCTTTGAATGTTGTGGAGTGTTGGTAGGGAGTTTAGAGGGCTGTGGCAAGTTGCAAAAGTCAGTTTTGAATGGTCTGAGTGCTATGGCGGGTTCATGAGGAAAGTTCTGCTCTGGTCCATTTCATACCACCATCCAATGGATATATCCATTGCTTCTGCCTAACCTCACCCTTGCTATTCCCCAGGAACTCTTCACCTCCAACTGGGCCTCTCTGTCTTTTCCCAAGTTCTTTTCCAAGAACATGGATCTTTCGGCAGAAGAAAGGAGAGCCATCTGCTAACCCACAACAAAATCTTTGATAATCATCCTCCATGCAGACAAAGTTTTCAACAATGTTATTATTAATCACAGAGATTACCTGGCAATAGGCCTCCACCAACTTTGACTCTTCCACCTACAGGTTGTGCCAGTGTGGTCTCATCCCAAAAATCCAACAAGATCTTCTGTCCCTGTTGAAATCATATGGCATCTCCTAGAATCTCTCTCCAGAATCCATCTCCTTCCTCACCCCAACAACACCCTGCATCCTCAACTTCTACATGTCCCCCAAAACATACAAACCAAATAACCCAGGATGCCTAAATGTAATTGGTTACTGTGTCCCTAATGAAATAATTTTAGTCCTCATTGACCAACATCTTCATCTAATTGTCTCAAATCATATCCTCTCACATCAAGGATACCAACCACTTACTGCACTCACTGTCCACTATTTACACCCCTCTAGCGCATGGATCATTGCTTACCACAGATGATGTCACCTTCCTGTACACCAACGTCCCTCATACCCATAGTATTTCTGCTCTTTAGCACTACCTCATACAGTGTTGCTCAAAATCAGAACCCTATACCCCATTCCTTACAAACTTCACTAATTTTATCCTAACAAACAACTACTCTTTCTTTGTTGGGAAGGTATATAATCAAATCCTTAGCAATCCCATAGGCACTTGCATGGCATCCTAATATACAAATCTGTTTATGGTTGTGTGGTAATGCATGGTGCGTGTGTTTAGACGGCGCGCCGCCTGTTACTAGAACTGGCCACTGTGCGGCGCTGGTGGCACTACCGTGCTGCACCCTGCCGGCCGCGCGGCGTTTGAGAGAGGCACGAGGACAGCCTAGACCTCGCCTCAGTTGCGTACTGTGTGTGCTATCAACATATCTATTGTGACTTGGACGGGACTGCTCAGGCCCCTGGCAACAGTGTTAGCCAGGATATATTGCGTGATAGTGTTAGTAGTCATAACACAATTGGCGACGAGGGTGGTTTTTGAATTGGCGTGTGCTCCGTTGCGGAAGATGGTGGACAACGAAGGACTGACTCCAGCGGACTTTCAGCTGCCCCGATGGGGCCAGATTTTACAGCAATCGTTACAGACTGTAGTTGAGTCCATTCAGCGGTTAACGACGATTGTGTCGGGTCAGGCGGACCGTTTTGACTCCCTGGTGTCGCGGTTGCCGTCGGCTCCTCGGCCGGCGTTTGATTCTGGTTCTGTGTCTTCCACTACTGTGTTTCCACCTCCGTTCTCGGGCTTTGACGATTCTTTAGAAGATTGGGACTCCTATGAAAACCGACTGCGTCAACATTTCCTTGCGTTCGGGGTGTCCGGCCCGGCGTTGTGTAAGGCTTTATTTCTTTCGTGGGTCTCCCCCCACATCTATCAATTAGCCCCCCTGCAGGAACCGGCTGCTTTGTCTTTTGATGAGATGTGTCGTTTGTTGTCGGCCCATTACCGCCCGCGCACGCATGTTATTGCAGCGTGGGTTGAATTTTACCGGTCACATAAGAAACCCAATCAGTCCTACCGGGCATGGGCCGCACAGCTGCACGGTCTTAGCCGCCAGTGTATGTTCATTACTCCGACCCACAAGGAGTCATATGCCGACGATATGGTTCGGGACACAATTCTCCGGCTCGCTCCTGATAGGGAAGTGCGCCAACGCGCCTTACAGCTGGAGAATCCCACCTTGACGGATGTTTTAAACATTGCACAGTCTTTTGAAGTTTCACGGGCTGCAGGGGATCAAATTGAGACTTGGGGTGATGTAGCGGTAGTTTCGCAGTCGGGCTCGGCACCCTTGGAATGCGCGGACGTCACTTTCGTGCGGGAGTGCCCCACTCGCCACGCGCGCGGCCGTAAACAGGCAGCGGCTTCGCGGCAGGCGCGGGCCGCACCGCACTCTCCCGCACGCGTGCAGCGGCCCTTTCCATCCTGTCCTCTTTGTTTTGTACAACATGACAGGGCTGATGGCCCCAAGCGATGGGTTACATGTCACTCGTGCAAGAAAAAAGGCCACATGGCTTCTGTCTGCTGTTCTCGACCGAATGAGCAAGATGACGAGATGGATGTTAATCTTGTCCACACTGTTCACTCTTCGTCTCCCAAACTTTTTGTTGATGTTCAGATTTTTGACAGGGCAGTTACTTTACTTGTTGATACGGGAGCTTCCGTTTCTCTTCTCAATTATATCACGTATGTACGTCTTGGTTCGCCCCCTCTGGCAGCTGTCAACCGTGCTTTGCGTGGCTACAGCCGCCAGCGCATTCCTCTCTTGAGTCAATTCACGGCCCCCACGGCGTATAAATCTGTCTTCAGGCCGGTCACTTTTCTTGTTGTTGATGACACTGCGGCCGCTAACATTTTCGGCCTGGATGCTTTTAATGTATTTGGTTTTTCTATCGATGATTCTGTTAACATCCTGTCGGATTCGGTTCCTTTTTCGGAATTAGATGCTCTTTGTTGGGATTTTTCTTCCTTGTTTTCGGGGGGACTGGGTTGTGCCGTGGGCTTTACCGCCCACATTACTATGAAATCGACGGCGCGACCTAAGTTTTTTCGCGCGCGCCATGTGCCGGTGGCCCTGCGCGATTAACTTAAGACGGAATTAGATCGCCTACAGGACTTGCAGGTTTTAACTCCCATTTCTTCTAGTGAATGGGCTACGCCGCTGGTTATTGTAAAGAAGCCTGGGGGGTCTTTACGTATATGTGGGGATTTTAAAGTCACCATCAATGCACAGTCTGTGGTCGACTCATACCCCATGCCGCGGACAGACGAACTCCTTGCTTTACTGTCTGGTTCTCACTCTTTTTCTCACATTGATTTAGCGGAAGCCTATCTTCAGCTCCCTTTGGACGACGACACTAAACATCTGTTGGTCGTCAACACTCCCTTTGGGTTATACCAATATCAGCGACTCCCTTTCGGGGTCGCTAGTGCCCCGGCTATTTTTCAGCGCTACTTAGAGCAGCTTCTCTGTCCGGTTCCGGGTTGTGTTAACTACTTAGACGATATTGTTGTGACTGGGGCCTCCCCACACGAGCATTTACAAAACCTGCGGGCGCTTTTCTCTGTCCTACAAGCAGCTGGTCTCTGCTGCAACCTGGCAAAGACCCGTTTTTTCCAACCTTCTATTCCTTATTTGGGGTTTGAGGTGTCTTCAGCGGGCGTCCGCCCGTTGCCAGATCGTGTGGCCGCGGTACAGTCCCTGCCGCATCCCACATCTGTTAAGGATGTACAGGTCTTCTTGGGCAAAATTGCCTATTACCACCGTTTTTTACCGGGGGCTGCCTCGGTAGCGCATCCTTTACATCGGCTGCTTCACAAGGGTGATCCCTTTGCCTGGTCGTCTGAATGTGAACAGGCGTTTTGCACGTTAAAGCGCTTGCTGGTTTCTGCACCTTGTTTGATGGCGTATGTTCCTGGGCAACATTTGGTTCTGGCCACTGATGTGTCCCAACATGGCATTGGAGCAGTTTTGGCCCATAAGTATCCCGATGGGTCGGAACGCCCCATTGCGTACGCCTCTAAGATGTTGACGGCAACTCAGCAACGGTACTCGCAAATTGAAAAGGAGGCATTAGCTATTGTCTATGCTTTGAAAAAATTTCATGTTTATTTGTATGGGGTCAAATTTCATCTTATTACTGACCATAAGCCCTTGGTGTGTCTATTTCACCCTAAAGCAGCGCTTCCCGACAAGGCAGCTCATAGTTTGCAACGTTGGGCCCTCTTTCTTTCCCGTTATAATTATGAAATCCATTTCCATCCCACGGCACAGCATGCTAACGCGGACACATTATCATGCCTTCCGGCGGGGCCTGATCCTGACTTTGACCGAGAAGAACTTTTATGCTTTTATTTGGATGAGGAAGCTCAGGCTACTGTCGATGGTTTTCCTATTACGGTGCCAGTGTTGGCCAAGGCGGTGTCGTCAGATCCCGTGCTGCGGCGCGTCCTTCACTACATTCGAGTGGGCTGGCCTGACGTCCCTCCACGTCGGGCTTCAGATCCCCTCCGTAACTATTATTCCTTCCGTTTTTGCCTATCTGAATGGGGTGGGGTTCTCCTTTTGGCTACAGACGGACAGGCTCCGCGGGTGCTGATTCCGGTGGATCTCCGTTCCAAAGTGCTTCAGATGCTTCATGAAGGACACTGGGGAGTATCCCGCATGAAAACATTGGCTCGCCGGCATGTGTTTTGGCCCAGCATCGATGGGGACATTGCGAAGCTGGTGGCTAAGTGTTCGTTGTGTGCTTTACAGCAAGCAGCGCCTTGGGCGTCTCTCTCTTCTTGGCCGCAGCCCCGACAGCCGTGGGAGCGGGTGCACATAGATTACGCGGGCCCCTTCCTGAACTCTTATTGGTTTTTTCTCATAGATGCGTACTCCAACTTTCCATACATTTTTCGTTGCCATACCATGTCCACTGCAGTCACGATTCAGTCACTGTCTAAGGTTTTTGCTTTGGAGGGGTTTCCACACACACTCGTTTCAGATAATGGCACCCCTTTCACTTCTTCTCTTTTCCGAGATTTTTGTGCTCGTCTGGGTATTCGCCATATTACGGCCCCTCCGTTTCATCCTCAGTCTAATGGCGAAGTGGAAAGGTTTGTGCGTACGTTTAAAACACAAATGCACAAATATGTGGCCTCTTGCTCTGTGGATGATGCCATTATCCGCTTCTTGATGTCGTATCGGTTCACTCCGATGGGGGAACGCAGCCCGGCGGAACTGCTTCATGGCTGGCAACCCCGCACTCTCTTTCATTTGTTGTTGCCTCAGCCACCGAGTGTGCCCCCATGGCCATCAGGTCGGTATATTCCGGGGTCGCTAGTGTGGGCACGCGGGTTTGGGCGGCATCCTCGTTGGCTGACGGGTAAGGTGAAGTCGTGTCTCGGCCATCGACTTTGCACTGTGGACACTGCTTTGGGCAGTCTTCGTCGACACTGGGATCAGTTGCACCCGCGACTCCCGGCAGATTCACAGGCACCTCCTCCAGCCCCGCCTCCTCCGGGGCCTGTTTCGCCGGCATGCTCCGTGCCAACATCTTCGGGGGGCCGACGTCTGCGCTGTGTGCTGGGTCCGCCCGAGCTCCGTCGGCGGTAACGCCGCCTTTCCCGGCACTGGCACCAGTCCCAGCAGCCACATTCCTGAGCAACGGGTCACCTCCTCCTTCGGCTCCCCTCACTGAGCATCCGGCACTGGACAGGGGGGAGGGAGCCACCACTTCTGAAGCTATGGACATGCAGACACCAGAAATGACCATGACTCAACCTGTGAGTAAGGAAACTGCTCCCTTTTTACCTCCAATTCTGGGATCAGACGGTGCGCTCT
The DNA here is from genome assembly GCA_026315105.1 of Locusta migratoria. Taxonomy (NCBI): domain Eukaryota; kingdom Metazoa; phylum Arthropoda; class Insecta; order Orthoptera; family Acrididae; genus Locusta; species Locusta migratoria. The sequence goes on from CM048750.1 coordinate 329,937,308, forward strand.
CATCCCCGGTCATCGCGAGCAACATACACAGAGGTACCAGCCACTCCTGGCACAGACGAACAGGACATTATCAGCCCTATGGGGTGGTACCAGCCCGACACTGGCAGCCAGAGATGGACATGGCCTGGGTGCGGTTGGCACCCCTGGACATTACACCGTAAAGGGGGAGGAATGTGGTAACGCGCGGCGCGTGTGTTTAGATGGCGCGCCACCCGTTACCAGAACTGGCCACTGTGCGGCGCTGGTGGCACTACCGTGCTGCATCCTGCCGGCCGCGCGGCGTTTGAGAGAGGCACAGGGACAGCCGAGACCTCGCCTCAGTTGCGTGCTGTGTGTGCTATCGACATATCTATTGTGACTTGGACGGGACTGCTCAGGCCCCTGGCAACAGTGTTAGCCGGGATATATTGTGTGATAGTGTTAGTAGTCATAACAGGTTGCCTGGAGAAAACCTCCATAGTTTCTCAAAACATGAAACCTCTTGCCTGATTTAAGTTTACTGTCAATATTTTCATAATTTTGATGCAGAGGTAGAACACCCTATCCACTTCTGCCACAACGTCAACATCCACTTCACATAGTCTTTCTCAATTCACCACGCTACATTCCTGAAAATTAACCTCCACCTTTCTGATGGCCCAATCCACATTAAACTCACCAATGACCAACAGTACTTACATTTTGACAGTTGCCATCCCTTCCACATAAAAAAAATCCCTTGGTTGCAGCCTATCCTCCCAAGGTTGACGTATTTACAGTGCTGAGAACTCCCTTGCTCTATATGCTGAAGGTCCCACAAAAACTTTCACAGACAGACAATATCCCCCAGACCCAGTCTGGAAACAGATTTCTACTGCCGTGTCCCCACACACCTGAAATCACTGTCCACAAGCAGTAACCAGCTACACATGACCACTCACCTCATCACAGTCAACAGTCCCTGAAATGAGAGACATCTTGCCCATGATTCTCCCTACTCCATCACTCACCCAACCTTCATACCATCCTAGCCCATTCCTATGCCATCCAAAACTCAGCCTCCTGTCATAAGGATCATAGCTCTGGAGGATCCTGTTGGAAGACCTGTCCGATACACCCACCCAGCATATTTCTATTCCAGTTCCGTCATAGGCTGATCATAACCCATCAAATGATGTGCCACCTTTGAAAGCAGCCTTTTATTACTAACTATGCTACAGTCAATCTGCTGACCTTTTGGTACAACTACCAATCACCTGTCCATTAGAAAGCGTGGCCACCACCAAACTGTGGGCAATAATAAGACAGATCACCCTGAGTCACAAAATGCATCTGCGCATATAAAATATGTAATTTCAATGGCTGCTTCACATCCCAGGCAATCTGGATATTCTCCTCCTTTCTCTACCAGCTTTTAAAGTAGCACCATATCCAATCCCACCACTGCCTTGCATATTTTACTGTTTTACTCCCCTTCCCTCCCCTCCCATCCTATAACCATAAGTGTTACTTTTGATTTTCTTTTTCACATTGCATTTTTCTTTAGTTGGCATGTACTAATGTGTACCCCATTTTGTTAGTTTGAATGACTAACCTCCTTCTCATTCTGTCCTACTGTCCCTCCCTAGGCCCTGTTTCCTAAATGTTTTCCATACTTTATCTCCATCTGGTCTCTCTTATTTAGTCTAAAGCTAGAATGTCTAATACTAAAAACAACTGTTTCTTTAACCTTTAAGTACACACGCTGTTTTTGGTAAGGTACAGTCAGGTGTGAGGACTAGAAGTACTCCAACAGCTTATAGGTATGTTTATAAGTAATTAATGGAAGTATCTTGCATATTTATATATTTAGATAATAAAAGACAACATATTTATTATTTAAATTGTTTCTTTTCCTTATAATAATCAGTCTTAACAGAAACTGTAAGTAATTTACAAGAACATGTCTTTTTGCTTTACTGTTCCTATACCTCACATACAATGGCATGAAAATCAGCTCAAAAATTAATTCTAACTGATAATTTTTGAAAGCATTTTTTTGGAAGAGTGATCTTAAAAATTTTAATAATTAAAATAAGACAGTCTAGATGGCAATTTGTTGCTTTTATTACTGGCAACCAGTTTCGGTGCTGTAGAACCATCTTCAGGCCTTTGGCACCTTGTTGGTGGATGGTGGCGGTGGCCGGAGCAGGCGTCAATTGCTCTGGCCACCGCCACCATCCATTAACAAGGTGCCAAAGATGGTTCTATAGAACTGAAACCGGTTGCAAGTAATAAACACAACAAATTGCAATCTAGACTGTCTTATTTTAATTATTAATTCTAGCTACTCTCATGGTTTTTTTTACACATAATAGTAGCATAAAACGAAATTATAACTATCAAACAAAAGTAACTAATAACAAGAAAAAAATAACAGCCCATTATAATGTAGCAAAAAGTGACATTCACTCCATTTATATCTGTTCCTACCGTAAAAATAGTTCTTTGGGCTTTTTTCTTATTCTTCTATACTCGAAGAAGAGCCATCACTTTGCTCAGTCTTGATCTCTGATGTGTGTTAATTCATGATCGCTACTGTCACCAATTTCTTCTTCTTCTGGACTATTTTGTTCTATGTCTTCAGTGTCTGAGTCAGTTCCTAATTCTAACAGTCGTAAAATATCCTCATCATGGAGAAAGATAGCTGCATTGTCTTATTGTGAATAAATACTACTTAAAATCACACATGGAGTCTATGGATACCCCAAAAATGTATAACAGGTACTGTTGCGAGAATGTGGTGCAGGTCCACCTACTGCAAGCTTGGCACACTGAGAATACCTGCAGTGACAACTCTGTAGTCTGCCAACAATGGAAATTATAAACAAGAAATATCTTATGGGGTCTGCTCAGATGCCACCCATGTAGTTAAAGGTTAACATTGGTTTCAGCCTGCACCTAGCACTACAAATGTGTAGGACAGTTGCTGCTCTTGCATGATATGTAAAATATTCTTCCTTTTTCCAGTTGTATATTCTCTTCTACCATGTAGTTCTTAATATGTTATTTTTATATTAATTATGATGAAACATAGCTTTTTATAAACACTTGCCAATGAACAGGTGCAGCAGGCAGCACATGCAGCCACAAAAGACACTAAAGAGGAGCCCCCAAAAGATGATAAAAAGAAGCCCCGCATGAAGAAATTCTCTATTTATCGGTGGAATCCTGAAACACCAGAGAATAAGCCACATGTGGAGCATTTTGTAATTGACCTCAATGAGTAAGTTTTGTCCCTGACTAAACTATTTTATTTAACAACGGAAAATCTAGGTTGAAATTCAATAATATAAGGAGAATAGGTTGCAACTTACTGCAAAGATCACTGAGCTACAGACAATCACATAAAATAGACTATCACACATGCACTATCATCACATTCTCATTCATAGAATCCCACTAATACACCACTGCCCTCTCTGGCTGCTGCATTCCAACTAATGACCTGCAGTGTGAGTGACTCAGAGTGGTGACGAGAGGGGAGCGGAGGGGAAAGGATACCACATTACAGAGGGGAATGCACTGCCTTGTAGCTGCTGTTGGTACTAGGTGTGTACAAAGAGATACAGCATATGTGGAGGGGAGGTGCGATAAAAGACTGAGAAGTAGAGGAGTAAAGAAGGAGAAAGAAATACGTGTTGTGAGTAGTGAGTAGAATTGGGATAGTTGTAGGATTCACAGGGTAGGAACTGTTAGCTGTGTGATGTGTGAGGAGAACAGAACACCATAGGTCGAGGACCAGATAATTTTGGGACCAGAGAATGTACTGTAAGAATAACTCCCATCTGTGCAGTTAAGTGAAGCTGGTAATGGAGGGGGATTGAGACAGTCCAGGTTGTGAAGCAGCAATTGAAATCAACTATGTTATGCTCAGCAGCATGTTGTACCACAGGTTGGTTGAAAAATATATATATGTATTCCCCTCCTTCCCTTCTCTCTCTCTCTCGAAAATTATAGAGGGAAACTTTCCTGGTGGGATAAAAAAAATTAAAAAATAGAAAAGAGATGACTTACCAAAAGGACCGGCTCGTCGATAGAAATGAATAAAATAACACACAAACGCACATACAAGCTTTCGCAGCCTAGCTGCTTCGTCAGGCAGAAGGGAAGGAGAGGAAAAAGGAAATGATGAGGGTTTTAAGGGAGTGGATAAAGAGTAATTCCAATCCCGGGACAGGAAAGACTTACCTTGGGGGGGGGGGGGGGGAAAGGAGGGTAAACAAATACACACACACCCACACATTTATACAGACGCAAGTACACTTAGGCAGACATACTGTAGAACTGTAGAAAGCAAAGAAGTTAGAAGTTAGACAGAGATGCCACTTGAGGCAGAGGCTCTGTCCAGAGAACCAATGCAAAGATGTTAAGATGGTGGGTGGGAATTTGAATTAGCGGAGATTGAGACCAGGTGGGCAACGGGAGGAGAGAATAAGCTGAAGGGCAAGTTCCCATCTCCGGAGTTATGAAAGGTTGGTGTTGGTGGGAAGTATCCAGATAACCCGGACGATGTAACACTGCGCCAAGATGTGTTGACCGTGCACCAAGGCATGCTTAGCCACAGGGTGATCCTCATTACCAACAAACACTGTCTGCCTGTGACCGTTCATGCGAATGGATAGTTTGTTGCTGGTCATACCCACATAGAACGCTTCACAGTGCAGGCATGTCAGTTGGTAAATCACATGGGTGCTATCGCAAGTGGCTCTGCCCTTGATCATGTACACCTTCCGGGTTACTGGACTGGAGTAAGTGGTGGTGGAAGGGTGCATAGGGCAGGTTTTACAACGGGGGTGGTTCCATGGGTAGGAGCCAGAGGGTAGGGAAGGTGGTTTGGGAATTTGATAGGATGGACTAGGAGGTTACGAAGGTTAGGTGGGCGGCGGAAAGACACTCTTGGTGGAGTGGGAAGGATGTCATTAAGGATGGATCTCATTTCGGGGCAGGATTTAAGGAACTATCCAAACTCCTGGTCACCCACCTCCAGAAAGGCAATACACTCTCCCTCAACAACCTCTCCAATAAACCACAAGCTCCTCTTATTGCACAGAAACACAGTCTCCCATCTACTCAATCTCCCACTTCCAGCTCCACTCCCCCCCAAACCTTACAATCCTAATCCACACAATCCTCAACCACAACATCCCAATTCAGTAGTGAACCTCTCCTCTAAACCTCTCTCCCAATCTGAAACCTCCGTTCTATCCAAAGGCCTCACCTTTAGTCCCACTCCCAAATTCAACCAAACAGCCCTTGTCAAAGACCTACTATCCTATACTCGTAGCCTTGGCTGGAGATATCACTTTGCCACAAAGAAAAATAATCCTACTCCTGATGATCCAGTTCCCCAAGACATCATTCATATTGATCCCTGCCTGGAACAGTTCCGTCCTCCATCACAGCGAGACCCACCCGCTCACCCTCAAAATCAGCCCCTTCAAACCTTCCAGGAATTCCTTACTTCCAACCTTGCCTCTCAGTCCTTCCTGAAAAACCTAATCCTACTCCCAACATTACCGCAGCTGAATCCCGAGCTATCCGTGATCTGAAGGCTGACCATTCCATCATCATTCTCCCTGCCGACAAGGGATCCACGACCGTGGTACTTGATCGGCGGGAGTGTGTAGCTGAGGGACTGCGCCAGATTTCAGACAACACTACCTACAAGGTCTGTCAAGACGACCCCATTCCTGATGTCCAGGCAGAGATTCAGGGAATTCTCAGATCCTTAGGCCCCCTACAAAACTTTTCACCCGAGTCCATCAAACTCATGACCCCACCGACACCCTGCACCCCTACATTCTACCTACTTCCTAAGATTCACAAACCTAATCATCCAGGCCGACCGATTGTGGCCGGTTACCAAGCCCCCACAGAACGAATCTCTGCCTACATAGACCAACACCTTCAACCCATCATGTGCAGTCTCCCATCCTTCATCAAAGACACCAACCACTTCCTCGATCGCCTGAAATCCTTACCCAGCTTGTTACCTCCTGAAACCATCCTTGTAACCACTGATGCCACTTCCTTATACACAAATATCCCACATGCCCAAGGCCTCACTGCGCTGGAGTATTTCCTTTCATGCCGACCACCCACTTCCCTACCTAAAACCTCTTTCCTTAATACCCTTGCCAGCTTTATCCTAACCCAAAACTTCTTCACCTTTGAGGGCCAGACATACCAACAACTAAAGGAAACAGCCATGGGAACCAGGATTGCCCCCTCGTACGCATACTTATTTATGGGACGCTTAGAGGAAGCCTTCCTGGATACCCAAGCCTGTCAACCCAAAGTTTGGTACAGATTCATTGATGACATCTTCATGATCTGGACCAACAGTGAAGAAGAACTCCAGAATTTCCTCTCCAACCTCAACTCCTTTGGTCCCATCAAATTCACCTGGTCCTATTCCAAATCCCATGCCACGTTCCTTGATGTCGACCTCCATCTGTCCAACGGCCAACTTCACACATCCGTCCACATCAAACCTACCAACAAACAACAGTACCTCCATTATGACAGCTGCCATTCATTCCATATCAAACGTTCCCTTCCCTATAGCTTAGGTCTTCGAGGCAAAAGAGTCTGCTCCAGTCCCAAATCCCTGAACCAGTACACCAATAACCTAATAACAGCTTTCACATCCCACAGCTATCCTCCTGATCTGGTTCAGAAGCAAATTACCAGAGCCACCTCCTCATCCCCCCAAATCCAGAACCTTCCACCGAAGAACCCCAGAAGTGCCCCTTTTGTCACCGGATACTTTCCGGGACTGGAGCGGACTCTGAATGTGGCTCTCCAGCAGGGATACAACTTCCTTAAATCCTGCCCCGAAATGAGATCCATCCTTAATGACATCCTTCCCACTCCACCAAGAGTGTCTTTCCGTCGCCCACCTAACCTTCGTAACTTCCTAGTCCATCCCTATCAAATCCCCAAACCACCTTCCCTACCCTCTGGCCCCTACCCATGCAACCGCCCCCGTTGTAAAACCTGCCCTATGCACCCTTCCACCACCACTTACTCCAGTCTAGTAACCCGGAAGGTGTACACAATCAAGGGCAGAGCCACTTGCGATAGCACCCACGTGATTTACCAACTGACATGACTGCACTGTGAAGCGTTCTATGTGGGAATGACCAGCAACAAACTGTCCATTCGCATGAACGGTCACAGGCAGACAGTGTTTGTTGGTAATGAGGATCACCCTGTGGCTAAACATGCCTTGGTGCACGGCCAGCACATCTTGGCACAGTGTTACACCATCCGGGTTATCTGGATACTTCCCACCGACACCAACCTTTCAGAACTCTGGAGATGGGAACTTGCCCTTCAGCTTATTCTCTCCTCCCGTTGCCCATCTGGTCTCAATCTCCGCTAATTCAAATTCCCGCCCACCATCTTAACATCTTTGCATTGGTTCTCTGGACAGAGCCTCTGCCTCAAGTGGCATCTCTGTCTAACTTCTAACTTCTTTGGTTTCTACAGTTCTACAGTATGTCTGCCTAAGTGTACTTGCGTCTGTGTAAATGTGTGGGTGTGTGTGTATTTGTTTACCCTCCTTCCCCCCCCCCCCCCCCCCCCCCCCCCCCCAAGGTAAGTCTTTCCTGTCCCGGGATTGGAATTACTCCTTACCCACTCCCTTAAAACCCTCATCATTTCCTTTTCCCTCTCCTTCCCTTCTGCCTGACGAAGCAGCTAGGCTGCGAAAGCTTGTATGTGTGTTTGTGTGTTATTTTATTCGTTTCTATCGACGAGCCGGTCCTTTTGGTAAGTCATCTCTTTTCTATTTTTTAATTTATATACTAATATATGAAGTCGTATCCTTGCTGGAGAGCCACATTCAGAGTCCGCTCCAGTCCCAGAAAATATCTGGTGACAAGAGGGGCACTTCTGGGGTTTTGTTGAAGGTTCTTAAATTGGGGGGATGAGGAAGTGGCTCTGGCAATTTGCCTCTGTACCAGACCAGGAGGATAGTTGCGGGATGTGCAGGCTGTTACTGTTCCCAGAGATATTTTGGGTGGACAAGATAGCTGGGAAACCCTGTATATTATTAGATTCAAATTGATGAAACGAAAATTATAGAGCGAAACTTTCCTGGTGGGATAAACAAATATAAAAAATAGAAAATGGGTGACTTACCAAAAGGACCGGCTCGTCGATAGATACAAATAAAATCACACACAAACACACATACAAGCTTTCGCAACCGTTGGTCGCTTCTTCAGGTTAAGAGGAAAGAAGGGGAGGACAAAGGCCTTTTTTTAAAAAGAGCTGGAGAGCCACATTCAGAGTCCGCTCCAGTCCCGGAAAGCATCCGGTGACAAGAGGAGCACTTCTGGGGTTCTGTTGAAGGTTCTGAATTTGGGGGGATGAGGAAGTGGCTCCGGCAATTTGCTTCTGTACCAGATCAGGAGGATAGCTGAAGGATGTGAAAGCTGTTATCAGGTTATTGGTGTATTGGTTCAAGGTTTCAGGACTGGAGCAGACTCGTTTGCCACGAAGACCTAAGCTGTAGGGAAGGGAACGTTTGATGTGGAAAGGATGGCAGCTGTCATAATGCAGGTACTGTTGTTTATTGGTAGGTTTGATGTGGACGGATGTGTGTAGTTGGCCGTTGGATACATGGAGGTCGACATCGAGGAAAGTGGCATGGGATTTGGAATAGGACCAGGTGAATTTGATGGGACCAAAGGAGTTGAGGTTGGAGAGGAAATTCTGGAGTTCTTCTTCACTGTGAGTCCAGATCATGAAGATGTCGTCAATGAATCTATACCAAACTTTGGGTTGACAGGCTTGGGTGTCCAGGAAGGCTTCCTCTAAGCGTCCCATAAATAAGTTCGCGTACGAGGGGGCCATCCTGGTCCCCATGGCTGTTCCCTTTAGTTGTTGGTATGTCCCGCCCTCAAAAGTGAAGAAGTTGTGGGTTAGGATGAAGCTGGCTAGGGTATTAAGGAAAGAGGTTTTAGGTAAGGAAGTGGGTGGTCGGCGTGAAAGGAAATATTCCATCGCAGCGAGGCCCTGGGCATGTGGGATATTAGTGTATAAGGAAGTGGCATCGATGGTTACAAGGATGGCTTCAGGAGGTAACAGGCTGGGTAAGGATTTCAGGCGATCAAGGAAGTGGTTGGTGTCTTTGATGAAGAATGGGAGACTGCACATGATGGGTTGAAGGTGTTGGTCTATGTAGGCAGAGATTCGTTCTGTTGGGGCTTGGTAACCGGCCACAATGGGGCGGCCGGGTTGATTGGGTTTGTGAATCTTGGGAAGTAGGTAGAAGGTGGGGGTGCGGGGTGTCGGTGGAGTCATGAGGTTAATGGAGTCAGGTGAAAGGTTTTGTAGGGGGCCTAAGGTTTTGAGGATTCCTTAAAGCTCTGCCGGGCCATCAGGAATGGGATCGCCTTGAAAAACTTTATATGTGGTATTATTTGAAAGCTGACGCACTCCCTCTGCCACATACTCCAGCCGATCAAGTACCACTGTCGTGGAGCCCTTGTCGGCAGGGAGAATGACAATGGAATGGTCAGCCTTCAGATCACGGATAGCTCGGGATTCAGCTGCGGTAATGTTGGGAGTAGGATTAAGGTTTCTCAGGAAGGACTGGGAGGCAAGGTTGGAAGTAAGGAATTCCTGGAAGGTTTGAAGAGGGTGATTTTGAGGAAGAGCAGATGGGTCTCGCTGTGACGGAGGACGGAACTGTTCTAGGCAGGTTTCGATTTGAATAATATCTTGGGGAGCTGGATCATTAGGAAGAGGTTTATTTTTCTTCGTGGCAAAGTGATATCTCCAGCAAAGACCGCGAGTATAGGATAGTAAATTTTTCACAAGGGCTGTTTGGTTGAATTTGGGAGTAGGGCTAAAGGTCAGCCCTTTGGATAGGACAGAGGTTTCAGATTGGGAGAGAGGTTTAGAGGAGAGGTTGACCACTGAATTGGGATGTTGTGGTTCCGGATTGTGTGGATTGGAATTTTGAGGTTTGGGAGGGAGAGGAGTTGGGAGTGGGAGATTGAGTAGATGGGAGAGACTGGGTTTGTGTGCAATCAGAGGAGGTTGAGGTTTACTGGAGAGGTTGTTGAGGGAGAGAGTATTGCCTTTCCGGAGGTGGGTGACCAGGAGATTGGATAGTTTTTTGAGGTGCTGGGTGGCATGCTGTTCTAATTTGTGGTTGGCCTGAAGGAGGATATTCTGAACTGCAGGTGTATATGTAGGAGAGGAAAGGTTGAGGATTTTGATTAGGGATAGGAGTTGACAGGTGTGTTCATTGGCGGAGTTGATGTGTAGGTTAAGGATTAGGCGGGTGAGGGATATGGATTGTTCAGTTTGGAATTGGTATAGGGCGCGATGAAAGGATGGATTACAGCCAGAGATGGGAACTTTCAGTGTGAGGCCCTTGGGAGTGATTCCAAATGTCAGGCAAGCCTGCATAAAAAGAATGTGGGAGCGTAATCTGACTAGGGAAAAAGCATGTTTACGGAGGGAATGTAAATAAAACTGGATGGGGTTGTTGTAGGGATGTTGTGAGGGAGGCATAATATGTGGATGAAGGAAAAGTGAGAAATATGGGCTTTATAACAGGATGCAATGAACGAATAAAAAATAAAAAAACATGTATAGAAATATATATATTTTAAAAAAAATGAATGTGAAAAGTAATTCAGGTAAGCAAAAAGAAAGGAAATAGAAAAAGTCGTTAAAATTCTGTTGATACTGTGGTCACCTTAAGTTGTCAACAACGTAGTATTAGGTAGTGGTATGGCATGCAAGCGAGGTTTAAGGATGGTGAAAATCGGAAAAAGTACGAGAAAACTGCGTGAGAATGCAAGGAAAACGTCTAAATAGGATTGGTTAATTGGTAACATTACTATTTTGAGGCTAAGAATAGTCTGACAAAGGAATAGTAGAATCAAAACCAACATAAAGTATCTGAAATACGATCGGGAAAGTAGGAAAAACAAACGGAAATGTGGAAAAACGGGAATGGAAACAAACGTGAGGTAACTAGGAAATGCCAAAAGTGGTTATAAACAATATAAGAAACTATAGTTGTGAAATAGTGTTTACGTTTTATAGTGAGAAAATTTGATGAGCAGCGTATTTCAGTCGGAAGAAGGAGTAATGAAAGTGGTAAGAGCGTGCGAATCTTGCACCAGTCCCATAAAATTCTCGTATCTACTAAACATTCTCATACAAAATGAAAAATATTTCATTTGTATTTTATTACTGTGAAAACGTACTCACAGTAACACATTAAAATGAACACTTATAGAATCTGAACCATTAAATAAATGGAGCTGAGACTGGTATTACACAGTCATATACCTTTGTAAAAGTCAATACGTCATGTATTTACATAAAAAATATTTTATAGCGTAATAAGGGGTTTCGACATACCTGTATTTTTCAACAACTGAAGCACCTCGCCATATATTTGATTATAAAAGTTGCTTGTCTTATCTCTGCTGCAAATGTATCTGCTCTGTTGCTAATCAGCGTACATCTCCAGATGTAGTTGTTGTCACGTCTTGATACCGATGTGGGTAATATGGTGGTAATGAAGCGAATAATACCTAACTTATATATAGAAGGAGATTTTCCTGGTGGAAAAAATATGTGTAAAAATATAGATTGTTTGACTTACCCAAAGCACAGACTCTCCAATAGACACAAAAGCACAAATGAAAACACACAAACAAACATTCAAGCTTTCAGAACCGTTGGCTGCTTCATCAGGAAAAGAGGAAGGAAGGAGAGGAAAAAGGGAAAGATGGGAGTTTTAAGGGAAATGGAAGAGGAGTCATTCCAATCCCGGGATTGGAAGGACTTGCCACCTTAGGGGAAAAAAAAGAAAGGTAAACAAACACACACACACCCACACACGTACACATGCAAACACACCAAGGCAGACATTTGTAGAAAGAAAAGAAGTTGGACAGAGTACCAGTTGAGGTAGAGGCTCAGTCCAGAGAACCAAGGCAAAGATGTTAAAGAATGATGGGCAGGAATTAGAATTTAGTGGAGGTTGAGACCAGGTGGGCAATGGAAAGAGAGAATATGCTGAAGTGCAAGTTCCCATCTCCGGAGTTCTGAAAGATTGGTGTCGTTGGGAAGTATCCAGAAAACCCAGATGGTGTAACTCTGTCCCAAGATGTGCTGGACGTGCACCAAGGCATGTTTAGCTACAGGGTGATCCTCATTACCAACAAACACTGCCTGTCTGTGACCATTCATGTGAATGGAGCTCTGCAGGGACTGTAGCAGAGTTTATAAATCATTATTCCCCTTCTATCCCCACTTTGAGTTTCTCACATTGCAAAGCATTACTCAGAACACAGCAGATAGACTTAATAGTTGTGGTTTAGTGACATGTGACTGTGATTTTATGAATGAGAGAGAGGTCTGTGGGCAAGAGCTAAGTTGTGTGTGTGTGTGTGTGTGTGTGTGTGTGTGTGTGTGTGTGTGTGTGTGTGTACGTGATTGTCTTTATTATGTGCCATTCTGCAGCTGGAGGGTCATATTTGTGATGAGTTGCAATTTATCTTCATTATATAGTAAAATATTATATTTATTCGTTTGTTTCATTTTTAACCCACAGAACTCTGTGAACATAGCATATGGAATGTTTTCAAGTCACATCCATCCTGTCCCGTCCAATATATAGGCAGTAAAGTAAGGAAATTATGCACTGTTGTTTTACACTTTGTTGAATTGCCATTTTGCCATCTATACCATTTATACAGTGTCATTGAAAATGTTCTAAAATACACAAGACGAACTAGAACCACACAATAAAAATAATGAAATGCAGAAACATAAAATAAAAAATCCCAATAAGAACTAAACAACAACAACATGCCAAAATTATGTTGTAACTAAGAATTTATAGTGTATCTTATGGAACTGTTATTTGGATTGTCCTAAATTAGGAGTAGAATAATTAAATTAGAACCAAAAACAAGGAAGTGCAGAGCCATGTGAGAAGAAAAGTTTGTTGCAGTCCCAGTTATACAAAATCATTTTTATCATACATTTACTTAATAAAAGTCATGAAATGCCATTAAATTGATATTCAAGATAATGAAGCTTCCAAACCAAGTCTTAATCAGGTTACAAATTTATAAATGTAAACAATTAATAACAAGATTGCAAATGAGGCAAACTTCTTAGATAAGCAGCAAGGCTGCTGAAGCTTTCCACAACCTCATTCAGTAACGGTAAGACATCAGCTCACAAATAACTTCAGAATCCGCTCAACATGACAATAAAATGAGGGACCTGAATTGGAAAATATTGTCACGTTGAAAACTGCAGATGGTCCGGAATTTGAAGGCTGGTCATTAATAGAGCACAATACTTTACACTTAGAACATGTTTATTGCTAACACAATTGTACACTCAGTACAGACTGCCTCCTGCTTGGAGTGCTCCACTATGTATACATAGAAAGACTTTTCTGGAACTTACAATTACATCAAACATAAGAAATTTGTAGAACCTTCTAGAAGTAGTAAATACAAAGGAATAATTTTTTCTGCGTGTGTCAGGATTTGAACTGGGGACCGCAAGCACAGCAAGGTGTGATGCTAACTTCTGCACTATGTGCTCTGTTGGAAGATTCTTGGCAGTATTAAACACTGCTCCAAAAACAAACTAATACAAATGGAGCCCCCGTAACATTATAAAACAATAAAAATGAAAAACTTACAAACTAGCAAGCATAAAACAAATGTATCTATAATAGATATTGGGAATAGTGAGTTGGTGAGACAGAATAAAGCCAAAATCTTAATTATAATCAACAGGAGTAAACTAAATTAAATTCACCAACTTTCAGCATGGCCTTCATTGATGTAGTGCATAGGGGTAGTAGAGAACAATGTACAAGCTTTAACAATCACTAATAAGACTTGGACTGTGTAGAAACTTGGGGCTGTTTTCTTTTAATCTGTAAACCACAAATGCTGCAATGGATAAAATATTCGACTGTCTAGAAGATAATATTAGGCTCCAAATAAGGCTGAAGTGAAGTTGAAACTGCACTCAGAAAGGCTTTCCAAATAAAGCAGTAATAGACCAACAGTTTCAAAAGTTGCTGCAAGGATACCCCTCAAGGTTGCTGGTAAAGCCAAGGCATCACAGGAACATGCTTACGTAGACATGACACCACAAATTTGGAGCGGCACTACAATGCACCAATGGACAATCAAGATTACATTACATCTAACTGCTGTCAACATGTCCCGCTTGCAGGTAACCAGAAGAAAAGCATGGCATTTAACTCAATGCTTGCCACAGCAAGAGTGTACAACAAGATCTGTAAATATTTTTTGTTTTCCTCGACCTAACTGCTGAAGATTAAAATATCTCCTAGGTAAGCAAAACAAAATTTTAAGGGGAATAGTATCTCATTAATAAATGTTTGCTATGTTTGAGTGGTGTTCTTTAGGCTGAAAGGCATGAACTGGTAGTGAAATAAACCTATGGGAATAGTGATGGTAGTTTTTCTATGTCTGTAGGGGTCATAGAGATATGGTGGTAAGCACACTTGCAGTCAACTACCAAAAACACTTTCACGCCAGCCAAGTTTTACGCGAAGTCAGCAATGTTCGGATTGGGTAATTGTCCTTTATGGTGTGAGCATTGAGGCGGCAGTAGTCTCCACACATACACCAGGAACTGTCTTGTATGGGTACTAAATGAATGGGAGAAGACCAGATGCTAGAAGAGGGTTTGATGACACCAGACTGTAAAAGTTTGGCAATTTGCTTTTTAACGGCCACCAACTTCTCAGAACTGAGGCGGCATGGCTTGCTAGTGATGGGCGGACCATCTAAGCTGCAACTTGTGCACTGTTCGATCCGTACCCACTGAGACTTTACTTGTGTCGGTGGTAGAGGTTTGTTTACATTCATTGTTTACATTCGTTTGTTGTGATGGGCCAGGTGGGAGCTGGTGCAGGGGGCGTGGCCCGGTGCATGTCACATGGTGTGCAAGAGGAGGAAGGCGGCTCGACTGCATTCGTGACCAGTGGAGCATGCCGAGGTGCTGGCATAGTTACAGTTCCGGATGTAAGTTTAACTGGGCATGCCACCAGTGCACTAGGACAAGATGGTGTGTTATGGTAGTTCTTGTGGGGACCACTGACTGGAGGAGGCGTGTGTGCTGTGGTTGCAGACAGCTCAAGTGGAGGAGTGGAAACAGATGACTACCAGGGCATGTTGGCATGGAAACACAGGTCTGTTTACAAACATCCGCATATGACTGGTGGGGGGGGGGGGGTAGCACTGTCACAAACACTGGTAACTTTGTGTGTGGTTATAATGGCACTAGAGGTACTTTTTGGAAGGACACTTGTTATTTTGATTGCAGAGATGAAAGTTGATGTCAGGCAGAAGCTAACTGCGACTCCAAGACAGCCAAGCAACAAGCAATGTCCTTGTTCTTGTGGCACAGACAGAGCACACAATCACATTCGCTTGACAGCTAAGACAGGAGGATTTGAGACTGTTTAATTGAGTCAAAACACTCATGCATAACATTTTTCCTTTCGTGACACAGTTTGATAATTAGAGGACAAGTCCTTGAGCTTTTTAATTGTCTGCAAACACTCACGAGCAACAGGGGATAAAATTAAAACTATCTGGTCAGTCGTGAAGGAGGTGTCTGGTCAGCACCAGCAGGTAGAAGATATAAAGTCAGTGTGTAGTAGAAATGTTTCTGTTACTGAAAAGTTAGATATATGTGCAATATTCAATAATCACTTTCTGAATATAGTAGGGCAACTAAACAAAACCCTAGTTTCTACAGGTAATCATATAACATTTTTAGAAAATGCCTTTCGGAGGCTGTTACCTGAAATGATCGTTAATGATACTTCCATAGGGGAGATTGAGTCAATAATTAAATCACTAAAGACTAAGGACTCTTGTGGACATGATGGGGTATGTAGCAGAATTCTAAAGTATTGTTCTGCATATGTTAGCCCAGTACTAAGCCATATTTGTAATTTTTCCTTTCAGAATGGTCAGTTTCCTGACATTAAAGAACTCAGTAGTGAAACCACTTTATAAAAAAGAAGAAAGGGATAATGTAGACAACTATAGACCTATTTCAATGCCATCGGTTTTTTCTAAAGTTATTGAAAAGGCTGTATATTCAAGATTAATTGATCATTTCTGTTCACATAATTTGTTGTCAAATGTACAGTTTGGTTTTAGAAGTGGTTTAACAACTGGAAGTGCTATATTTTTGTTTCTCTGTGAGGCACTTGACAGTTTAAATAAGTGGCTACAGACATTAGGCATCTTCTTTGATTTAACAAAAGTGTTTGATTGTGTTGATCACAAAATATTGTTGCAGAAGTTGGAACATTATGGAATACAGGGAGTAGCTCACAACTGGTTCACCTCTTACTTTAATAATAGACAACAGAAGGTAATTCTCCACGGTGTAGAAAGTGGCTATGACATACAATCCCAATGGGGCACAATTAAGTGTGGGGTGACCAAGGGTTCTATTTTGGGACCATTGCTGTTTCTTATTTATATAAATGATATGCCTTTGAGTAAAACAGTGACTGTAAAATATTTTTGTTTGCTGATGATACCAGCTTGGTAGTGAAGGATGTTGCTCGTAATATTGACACAGTAATAATGCAGTTCAAGAGATAAGTTCATGGCTAGAAGAAAACAAGTTGATGTTAAATCACAGTAAAACTCAGTTTTTTTACAATTCTAACACATAATTTGACAAAATCTGACATTTTGATTACACATTATGGGCATATGATAAGTGAGACTGAACAGTTCAAATTTACAGGTTTTCCTATAGACAGTAAGCTGTCGTGGATAGCCCATGTTCAGGATCTTGTTCCAAAACTAAATTCTGCTATATTTACCATTAGAACAATATCTGAAATAAGTGATTATTCAACACAAAAAGTAGTCTGTTGCGGTTACTTTCACTCACTTATGATGTAAGGCATTGTTTTTTTGGTATAACTCGCCTGATGCAAGAAGGATATTTCTGGCCCAAAAATGGGCGATTTGAGCAATATCTGGTGTAAGTTCACAAACGTCATGTTGACCCCTTTTCAGTAGTCTGGGAATTTTGACTCTGGCATCACAATACGTTTTTTAAAAATGTTGTTTGTTCTTAATAATATCAGCTTATTCCCACAATTTAGTAGCTTTCACTCAGTGAATACTAGACAGAAGTCGAATCTACATTTGCATCACACCACCTTGACACCTGTGCAGAAAGGTGTACAGTATTCTGCGGCATCCATTTTCAATAAGCTGCCACAAGAACTAAAGAATCTTAGCACTAATCCACACGCTTTCAAGCCTAAATTGAAGAGTTACCTCATGGCTCACTCCTTTTATTCTGTCAAGGAACTCCTAGAAAAGAATTCATTTTTTTCTTTATTGATTCTTTTAATTTTGTCTTAAGATTGTCCTGTGCAAAGGACTACTTTAAAATTTTCTGTTACCATTCTTGTGTAACAATTAATATATTGACTTGTTCCATGACCATGGAGTCTCACTCCTCAATTGGGTCCTATGGAACAGAAAAACCAATAAATAGATAAATAAATAAAAATGAATGAAAGTCAGAGCTCAACAGAGCACAGGAAAAGTAAGAGTTTGTGGGGTGATGAAAAACCGAATGTTGCACAACATCTAATGACAATTTGTGATGCGTAAAAAATAATCCATGCCTAAGATGGGCTCCAGCACTTCAGCAACCAAGAAATTCCACAAAAGTTTGCACTTAGGGGCCACGCAGATGGTGAAGCTTCTTGTACCTGCACTAGGCAGCTGTATGTCATGACAGCATGTAGTGTGACACTGTGAGGGTGAAGCGGGCCAGTAGCCATCGAAGGCATCAGTAGCGAAACATCTGCACCAGTGTCAATATGAAAATGTGCAATAGAAATACAGCATCAAATGTACAGGCGAGCACTTGTGGGTGAAAACTCACTTACAGAATGAAACACATGTAGGCGTCCCTGATTGTCCAAGCAGGAGGCGGCACCAAAACCATCCTGCGTTCTGCATTTAGGTGGTGATATGGCAGATGACACTTTCTTGTGGCATCACCCAAGTGGCTGTGGAAGTAGCAGAACAGGAAACAGATCAATGGCAGCGGACCATCGTTGGTGTTGGAGGAGTTGCTGGCCAGTAGTGCGGGTGGGCGTGGCGGAAATGGCGAAGCAGACACCCGAGTAGCATGAGGGCATGTGAATGCACCCGGATCTTTCGTAGGCAAATGCTTGATGTGTGAGTGGTCCTGTCCGGCAGCAGGGGGCTGTCGGCTAGTCTGCATCCTCAATGATCCCTGCCTCTCATGGGTTTCCTTGAGGTAGGCGTTGTACACCCGGTCAGTGATGCATATCTGCTTACTCTGTCACTGCAGAATGTTGTATGTTAACACTGTCTGCACAACGAGTGGTAGCTTGCTTGACCAGAGGGCCGTGAGAGTGGAGTCTGGCATGTCATGTTCATTGACTAGTCGATGAAAACAACGCCAGAGCTGTGATGATTTCTTGTTTCCCAAATGTTCTTCATGAATGATGTGGCGAATGGTGTCTTCTGGTGTGTGGGTGACTCTCTCTGGAATCGTCTGCTTGGTGAAGGCATATTGATCTGATGCAGGAGGAGAGATCACGAGGTCACAGATGAGGTACACAAGCTTGTGGAGGTGTATGATGAGTCACAGGTAGGGAGCTGCGTCATCGAGCAAGTAAAGTTTGAAGTTGCAGTCGAATCCAGTGGGGCCTCGAGGCTGAACGGACGAGTTGCAGCTGGTCGGGGCGAGCAGTCTCGGGAAACTGGTGCAGCTGAGGCACAGGTGTGTGCCGTAAAAATGGGTGGAAGTTTGAACTCGCACAACAGAGAATCTTCTAGTGCATCAACTGTGTGCAGATGCAGTAGCGATTGTTGTTCACGAGGCACAGCAGATGCATCACGTGATTGCGGGGAGCACAAAGGACACACTGGCACTCTGTGGTATGCCATATTTCACATTAGCGTAAATTGAGTGGGTAGGTTTGTTCAACAAGTCACTTAAGACACTCGGAGGCATGGATCACAAGAAGCAGGCCATTTTTCATGAATATCGTTTATGACTTATGTGTGGTAGATGGTTAGTACCCTGCAGTGATTGTTGCCTGATTGGAAGGAACATGTGTACCAAGTTTGTTTGAAATCATTCGAGTAGTTTATGGAACAAAGATGCCAGCACTTGTGTCAAGTCAGATACACAATTATAGCAGGTAAATGTGAAAGAATAGCACCAACAATGACTTTGATTACTATTTCAAACATAAAGAAAGATATGGTTTTCTTATGGAATATTTCATCCATCAAATATGCACATGCGAGGAGTCATGACCTGTCCTTAAGCTCTCTATTTCCCTGCCAGGAGAATTTTTTTGACAACTCCTGTTCCAGAACTTGGCAAGTTTTGTCACCCAAGTAGATGTGGTATCCTGTACAAACCACCACCCCCACCCCTTCCACCCTTTGTTACGCTGCTGTGAATCAAAACATACTGAAAAAATTATTGTCCCTATGGTACGCAAACTAACAAATTTATCAATAGATAAGTATAATTTCAATGCTATAGTATTGTTTTTATTTTATTTTAATTTTGCAGTAAGCTTAAAGAGAAAAAGGACAGAAGAAAGAAATATTGATAATGAGGAACCAGATAAAAATAACAATCAGGAATAGAGAAACGGAAAAACCTGGATTTCACAGCAGGACATTCTGAATCTAGGAATCTATCTCAAAAACCTGGAAGTGATGCAATATCTTGTACTTATTATGTGGGTGTTGCCTTGTCAAAATCCAGCACTACCAAAGGTATGTTTTTCATGTAGCCCAGCAGGGAAACGTTTGAAATTGATGACTTTTTCGCTTTCCCCACAATGTCAGAGCACATTACTGTAAACAGCATCTCCAAAGTGCACAAAAAATTAGCCTTATGTACTATGCGACTCAGTGCCATTCCATAATATAAATAATTCTCTTACAGATTTGATGATGGACCTAGAAGTGATTTTGGAATGAAAGACTATGACAAAAATGACATTGATCAATATATCAATAGAACATGAATTATATTAACTGAGCTGAAGAGAGAACTGTTTGATAATTGTTGGACCCCTCCCGTGTCTTATGACTTCGTGAAAGATGCGATGTATTTAAAACAGAAATTCAATTAGTCTTAGTTGGAGACTTACTCACCATGGTCTGGGGAGCATCTGGGTACACTGATGACAACTCATGACTAGGCATTTGATGTCTGTGGTAATGCTGACCCAGAACACATTCTGCCTGATGAGGCCCTTCGACATGTGATACCCCCTTGATGCAAGATGTGTAGGAATGAGGTCTGTAGGGAAACCAACTAGATGACACAAGGGTTGGTGATGGATTTGGTCCAGAGGAGCACCCATTTGACTGATACAAAATGATGGTGGATGGAGAAAAGAAGTGTTGGGTGGTCTGAGTGGGCAGGTGGTGGAAGGGCCGGTCAGCCATGGAAGATGTAGCATTGCAAGTCCTTTGTTGTTGCAGTGGCCACCCTGACTGATATTACTAGGAATACTTCCAATGTATTCTGAATCATACATCTGAAAAATGAGGGTCTCAGATGAGTTGAAGGCAGAATCCAAGCCACAAGCAGACAAGAAAGAGCATCAGCATTTGTGTAATGGGAGGTGGAGCAGAAATGGATTGAACACCAAAAACCAGGAAGGAAGAAGCCCCACTGCTGTAGACAGTGGGGGCCTTGGTCAACAACAGTGCCAATGGAGAAAATAAGGCCTGGAGTGGATTATGGTTGGTTATTAAATGAAAAGATATAAAGGTACAGAAATAAATTGGGGCAAACAAAAACTATAGACATACACCACTGGGTGTCAAGAAGGTGATGAGAAAGGATGGCACTGAAACCAACACTGTAGTCTGAGGCATTGGTGGCCGAGAGTAAAAGAAGAGCTGGAATGTTTGGCTTGAGGCTGGGCACTGCTATCTGGACGGAAAAATGAATGAACTTCCTATAGTATGCAACCTTTCCAAGAAAAGTCAATGGGTGTACATCACTAGGATGAAGAAGGGCCACAATAGCAGTGATGTAGGAAGTGGTATGCAGTATGCCCCTGTTGGAGATAGCAGGTTGGGAAAGTGAACCATTTTTAGGATTGCATCTGAGGTCCAGGTCCCATAGGCACTGGAAAAGCAGTCACAGATGCTGGAGGTGTTCTTCTGTGTACTGGACGGTGATGATGGTATTGTCGAGATAGTTGATACAATCTGGCAATTCCTGCAGCAACTGTTCCAGGTACCACAGAAAGATGGCCAGTGCACTAGCAATACCAAGCATGAAGCAATTCAAGCAGAAGAACACGTGGGGTGTGTAGGTGGCTGCTAATTAGGTGGAGGTCTTCTCAAAAGGGATCTGTAGATACACCTCAGCAAGATCAATTTTGGAAAAATAATGACCAACCATGAGCTTGGAAAACAGGTCCTCAGGAAGTGGAGAGTCATTGATCTGGAGTTGAGGGTTCAGTGTCTTCTTTAAATGACAACATAAATGAAGATGACCAGAAGGCTTCTTAACCACTACTAAGATGTCATCCACAAACTACAGTGGACATGGGTGGTGATACTGTGTGTGGTGAGGTGGTCTAGTTCATCCTGAAGTTGCTGCTGGATGATGTGTGGCACCAGCTAGAACCAGAAGTACTTCAGAGAGGCATATGATTAAAACCTCTGTGACACACGGACGTCCCACTGAATATGACAGGTCAGATTGTGGGGAGGGGAACTCTGGCTTTGTTCACTACACTGTGTGTGAATCAATTTGTCTGTTTATGTATGCTTTAATGCTACAGGTAAAAGCAACATTTAGTGTCATACACATTGGTACCTACATGTGTCCTGTATTTTTATTTTAGAAATCTGGTCACCCTAGTGTATGGGGTTATTTTTTCCCTGTGTACAATCTCTAGGCACTGATTGACAAGAACATATGGAATAAAAAAGTTCTCTTGTGTCCAGAAATACATGGATTCCATGCTAGAGACTAGTTATTCAATTGTACTTTGTTATAGAGACTGCAGTCCAATATGTGTTGTACCATGCAGCCACAGTTAAGAGGATGCATGGTTTTCTCCTAGAGGGTTTTACTGTTCTTCCCACATCATGTCTTAGCACCCTCTCCTGCCAAAGTAATTGGTAATATGTTTGATTCACTTCTCTTGCTAACTCACCTTGTAGTGGAGGTGATGCAACATTTTACACAATGGATCAGTATTCGAATTGAGAGCTTGTCGACAGGGTGTTTAATTATAGAAAGGCAAATGGCAATGAGGGGTGCACAGCAAAGTTGTATCATGAAACCTAACTCACTGAAAACAGGCACAACAGATTACAAGTACTTTAAAGATCACATAATTGATAATACAGTCACATATGGAGAAAGGAATATGATAAAATCAGCAGGCTATACCATTGCTGGGTATTACGGTGGGGGGAGGGGGTGAAGACTATAGTTGAGCCGAAGTACGATGACCCTGGAGGTTGTGCCAATCGGCTTTGAGCACGGCTGCAGCAGCAGGCCATTGGAGTAAGTCAAACGCGAACATTGCTTTGTGTATGCACACGTCTGGCTGCGCTGTGCACGTTTGCCAGTTCTGCCAGACAACATTGCTCATTAGGTATACTGTCTGGCAGCAAACTAACTATTTGGCAACATGGTTGCATTCCATTTCTTTGAGTGGGGCAGTCTCCCAGCACAGTAGGTGGAGCCATGGATCATTGTGTTTCGGCCCGATTGTAATGTATCTCGAACTGATGCCTAAAAAGGAAGTTGGACATCCCAGTTCATGCTTGACTATGGCGTTTTCAGAAGAGGCATACAATCATTGACATGATTTCTAGAAAAAAATTGATACTATCCTTATTTATTTTTCTTTCTATTTATTAATATGCCCCCCTCCCTTTGTATATGCCACTGCAGTTAACCCATTCCACCTTATAGAGATTTATTAATAATTTGCCCTTTATGGTACCATTTTAAACACTCTGGCATGCATAGTGGAATTTTACAGTCAGGACACCACCATATTATTTCTTTTCTTGATGACTTTCCACTGAACAGTTTTGTTTTTTCTGCACAAACTTTGCACTCTCTTGTGATGTGCACCTTCATTTTGGTGGAAAGAATTCTGTCTGAAAAATGCCTTCTTAGAAGTTGTTGCTACACACATTTTGGGGAGTAGCAGTTTGTTGATGTACACCACCTAATTGTAGAAAAAAATGCCGAATGGCAGCCCTTGTTCTGGGTGTTTCTAGTTTTACGGTGCAAGATGAAAGCGTTCACTGCTGACATCATAAAAATATCTAAAAACACTTTCTTCCACCCTTTAATTTGCTTTCTCTTGAAAGAGTAATAAAATATGAGTTGATCATTATTGTCTACATCTGTCTTGTTGAAACTGTAATCTAGAATGACATCAAATTTTCTTTCCTTTGTCAGCTCTCTTTTGCTGCAAACATGTACTTCTGTTCTTGTCATCTTGTGAAGATTTGAAAAACACAGAACATCTCTTGTGGCCCTCTACTTTAGGTATAACAAATGTTTGTTCCTCATAAATACTCAGACACCTTCGTTAGGAAGTCATCTACGATTAGGAATGCACGTTCCCACAGCCTTCATCTATTCTCCCATAGAAAATGAGAAACAGCAGGTGAAGTGAAGTACCTGCCCATATAAACAGCGTGCCCCTTGTTGAGGTAGCCAGAGAGAAGTCTCTGGAAAAGGGCAGTGACTGAATTGCCTTCCTGCCCTTTACCTGGTCTTAAAACATATTCTGTCTTTGTATCACCCAAGGTAAACAGTTTGATACCATACTCGTCAGGTTTGTTTCTTATATACACACAAAAAATGGCTCTTCTTCTGAATCCAGAGGCACATTCACCAGTGGTAAGATTTTCGTCAGGTGAAAACAATGCTGGAATCTGTGAAAGTAAATGATTCAGCATCTGATTTTGTGCATGGGATCATGGCCATGTTCATTTCTTGAAATGTATGAGGTTTTCACATTTACATGCAGGCAAGGAAGAATAGCAAAAGAATCTATTTCCAGCCAGAACTGAAACTGGAAAAGGTGTTGAAACAAAGCTATTTGTAGACCAGTAATCAGGCATTGTATTTTTCTTTGCTAGACACATGTGGATTACAACAGAAAAGAGCAAATCCATTTTGTGAAGTTTTATCCCAGTCCCTGCACTCCGCATGCTGGTGGGTTTCGTGTTGTCTGATCTTCTCATTTTATCTGAAATATATTTGTCTTACTTGTTAGTTTCTGTTTTGATGTGTTTTACCATTGTTTCAGGCGAAACAATTGAAAAAAAAAACAATGAATGAACTGCTGCTATCATTCACTTCTTCCTTACAGTCACTTACTTTACATATTTATTCACAAACACACTACAAACACAACAAGAAACACATGAAAACTATGGCACCACATGACAGTATAGTGGTTTTTAGGCAACAGAAGGTTGTCCTTGAGAATGTGAAACTAGTTTCAGAAACATCATCATGAGAGCCTCATGTGGGTATATCACAGCACGCCAAGCCCAAATATTAGCCATGAATGCAATGTAAACTAAGCAAATGGAGGAAGATGACCAGAGCTGCACACTATGCTTGGCCTTGGGACTCAAATTGTTAAGGAGAAAAAGTCCAGTAGCATTGCTAGACACATATCTGCTTTTAATTGTATCTAATTATTTTGCAGGTACTGGTGAACTATTGTGTGCATTCTCGTAATTCTATGAGGGCTAAATAAAAAGTAATACTTCCACCTTCATAACTCCTCAGCAAATAGAAACATTGGTATGTTGCAGGTACTGGACTTCCCAGTAGATAAATTTAATTTTCAGGAAGCTTTAACAGTGAACAGTGCAGAGATTAGCCTGCTTAGCCATAACAGGCGGAATTAGCAGCACACCAACTGCTGGGATGGAAACCATGCTGGATATGCCCCCATTACACCTTTGGGTCAAGATGGAGGCAGCGGCTGGTGCATACAGACTCAAATCTGGCAACAACTGGAACTCTTTGGTATATCCAGAATCACACACTAAAATAGTGAGTGAGGTAAATATAGGAAAGGTTGGGGAAATGCCAGCCAACTATATCATAACCCCATACTGCTTCAACAAGTCTTTCAATATAAAAATTGGAAGTAGGGAGCAGTGGGAGAAAATAGTTCGACACCATACGGGGGATTTTGTCTGGTTCACTGATGGGTCAAAATCAGACCAAGGTGTTGGGGCTGTGGTATATGGGGTGCAGCCAAGACTGGAGGGGTCATCTCTCTAGGAAAACTGGCCTCAGTATTCCGGGCGGAAATCACTGCCATCAGGGCGTGTGTGGAGGAGAATTTGCGTAGGTGCTACAAAGATTGTAGCATCTATATCTATTCAGACAGCCAGGCAGCCCTGAGATCACTGGCAGCTCCTGCAACAAGGTCTAAAATTGTTGCAGAATGTCACAGGGTTCTAGTGGAGCTAGGGTAAACGTATTGTAGGTCCCTGGCCACTCGGGAATCAGTGGCAACGAACATGCCGACAGATTAGCCAGGATGGGGGCAGAGACTCCATTTATTGGACCGGAACCTGTCCTGACAATCACCAAGGCAATGATCAAATTGGAGCTATGTAACTGGCTCAGAAGACAGCACGTAGAATGTTGGACCAAAGTCCATCAACAAAAACATGGCAAGGTAATGATGCCAAAGCCATGTTTTAAAAGAAGCTCTGCAATCCTGGGTCTGAACAGGAGAGAGATTAGACTCATGGTTGGGTTGCTGACAGGCCATGGGAATTTCAAAAAACATCTACATACAATGGGAATAACAGAAGAGGACCCTAAATGTAGGATCTGTGATTATGGTGATGAAACTGCATCACATCTAATCTTCGAATGCATTGCATTGGAGAGTAAAAGGCACAGAACATTTGGGACAACCAGACCCGAAGAAATTGTGTCTAATAAAGAACTGGTAAAGGGACTCCTAGCACTGTTCAAGGGCATTGGTTGGCTTTACTAGACATACAGGGAGTGATACCACACAATAAACTCAGTTTCGGTGCGGGCAGTGGCGGGTTGGACCACACTGTTTTGGCTTCCCTGAAAAAAATCAAATCAAATCAACAGTGAACAGTTGTGTTATATTAGTGCAGTGAATGGAACCATGTGTAGACAGCCAGTCAGTGCATTTTAAACAAAGTGCTGTCATTGAATTCTTGACTATGGCAGGTATCACTCCTCAAAAACATTAACAAAGAAAGCAAGCTAGTTAAGGTGATTGTGTTAATGTGATCAATGTGTATAGATGGTACAATAAGTTTAAATGTCGTGAAAATAGCTTTCAGATGAAACTTTTTTGAGCTCCAATACACAAGTTACAAAATGTGCCAAAGTATGTACATTATAATAAATAAGCCAAATTGTGTTGTGGTCTTCAGTCTGCAGACTGGTTTGATGCAGCTCTCAACGCTACCCTGTCCTGTGCAAGTCTCTTCATCTGAGAATACGTTCGGCAACCTACATTCTTTTGAATCTGCTTACTATATTCATCCCTCGGTCTCCTCTATGATTTTTACCCCACACGCTTCCTTCTAATGCTAAGTTGACAATTCCTTGATGTCTCAGAATGTGTCCAACCAATCTATCCCTTCTCTTAGTCAGGACATGCCAGAAACTCCTTTTCTCCCCGATTCGGTTAAGCACCTCCTCATTAGTTACGTGATATACCCGTCTAATTTTCATCATTCGTTTGTAGCACCACATTTCAAAAGCTTCTATCATCGTTTTATCTGAACTCTTTATCGTCCACATTTCACTCCCATACAATGCTACACTCCAGACAAATGCTTTCAGAAAGGACTTCCTAACATTTAAATTAATATTGGATGTTAACAAGTTTCACTTAGAAACGCTTTTCTTCCCATAGCCATTCTGCATTTTATATCTTCTTTACTTCAGCCATCAGAAGTTATCCTGCTACCCAAATAACAAAATTCATCTACTACTTTTATTGTTTCAGTACCTAATCTAATTCCTTCAGCATCACCTGATTCTCTGACATTACATTCAATTACCTTCATTTTACACTTGTTAATGGTCATCTTATATCTTCCTTTCAAGACACTGTCCTTCCCATTCAATTGCTCTTCCAGATATTTTGCAGTCTCTGATGGAATTACTATGTCTTTGGCAAACCGCAATGTTTTTATTTCTTCTCCCTACATTTTAATGTCCTCTCCAAATTTCTTCTTCCATTCCTTCACTGCCTGCTCAATGTACAGATTGAAAATCATTGGGGAAAGGCTACAATCCTGTCTTACTCCCTTCCCAACCTCTGCATCCCTTTCTTGCCCTTCGACTCTAATAACAGCTGTCTGTTTTTTTTTATAGGTTGAATATAACTCTTCGCTCCCTATATTTCACCCCTGATACCTTCAGAATTTGGAAGAGTGTATTCCAGTCAACATTGTCAAAAGCTTTCTCCAAATCGACAAATGCTAAAAATGTAGGTTTCCCTTTCCTTAGCCTATCTTCTAAGATAAGTCGTAATGTGAGTATTGCCTCCCATGTACCTACATTTCTCCTAAATCCAAACTGATCTTCCCCAAGGTCAGATTCCACAAGTTTTTCCATTCGTCTATAAATAATTTGTGTTAGTATTTTGCACCCATGACTTATTAAACTGATAGTTCTGTAATTTCCACACTTTTTCTGCACTTGCTTTCTTTAGAATTGGAATTACAATATTCATCTTGAAGTCGGAGGGTATTTACCCTGTCTCATGCATCTTGCATACCAGGTAATACAATTTTTTCATGACTGGCTCTCCTAACGACATCGGCAGTTCAGACGGAATATCATCTACTCCAGGGGCCTTGTTTCGACTCAAGTCCTTCAGCACTCTGTCAAATTTTTCTCGCAGTATCATATCTCCTATCTCATCTTCCTCCACTTCATCTTCCATTTCTAGAATACTGCCTTCAAGTTTACTTCCTTTGTATAGTCCCTCTATATATTCCTTCCACAGTTCAGCTTTCCCCTCTTTCCCCTACATTTCCATCTGAGTTCTTGATATTCATACAGCTGTTTTTCTTGTCTCCAAATATCTCTTTTATTTTCCTCTAGGCGGTATCTATCTTTCCCCTAGTTATGCATTCTTCTACAGTTCTGCATTTGTCCTCTAGCCACTCCTGCTTAGCCAGTCTGCACTTCCTGTCAATCTCATTTTTGAGACGTTTGTACTCCCATTTTCCTGTTTCACTTGCTGAATTTTTATATTTTCTCCTCTCATCAAATAAGTTCAGTATATCCTGTGTTATCCAGGAATTTCTATTAGTCCTTGTCCTTCTGCCTATATGGTCCTCTGCAGCCTTCACTACCCTATCTCTCAGAGCTACCCATTCTTCTTCTACTGCATTACTTACCCCAGCTTCAGCCAGTCCTTGCCTAATGCCCCTCTGAAACTCTCAACCACCTCTGGTTCCTTCAATTTGTCCAGGTTCCATCTCCTAACCTTTCCATCTTTCTGCAGTCTCTTAAGTTTTAATCTGCAGTTCATAACTAATAAGTTATGGTCAGAGTCTATATCTGCCCCTGGATATGTCTTACAGTTTAGAACCTGGTTTCTAAATCTATTCCTTACCATTATAAAGTCAATCTGGTACCTTCCAATGTCTCCTGGTCTCCTCCACGTATACAGCCTTCTTTCATGATGATTAAACCAAGTATCGGTGATCATTAAATTGTGATCTGCACAAAATTCTACCAAGTGATCTCCTCTTTCATTCCTTTTTCCCAGTCCATAGTCACCTACTACATTTCCTTCTCTTCTCTTTCCTACTACTGAATTCCAGTCCCCCATCACAATCAAGTTTTCATCTCCCTTAACTTTATGAGTGATTTCTTTTATCTCCTCGTACATTTTTTCGATATCCTCATCATCGGCCATGATAGTTGGCATGTAAACTTACACTACTGTGTTCAGTGTTGGCTTCATGTCTATCTTTACTATTATAATGCGTTCACTATGCTGTTCATAGTAGCTTACCCGCATTCCTATTTTCTTATTCATTATCAGACCTACTCCTGTGTTACCACCAACTGATTTTGTATTGATAACCCTGTACTTACCTGATCAGAAATCCTGTTCATCCTGCCACCAAACTTCACTAATCCCTACCATATCTAACTTTAACCTTTCCATTTCTCTTTTCAAATTTTCTAACTTGCCTATGCGATTAAGGATTAGAACATTCCACACTCTGACTCGTAGAATGCCTGTTTTGTTTTTCTTGATGACGACATCCTCCTGAGTAGTCCCCGCCCAGAGATCCGAATGGGGGACTATTTTATCTCCGGAATATTTTACCCAAGAAGACGCCATCATCGTATAGTCGTACAGTAGAGCTGCATGTCCTCGGGAGAAGTAATGACTGTAGCTTCCTTTTGCTTTCAGCCGTTTGCAGTAACTGTATGGCAAAGCCATGTTAGCTGATGTTATAAGGCCAGCTCAGTCAATCATCCAGACTGTTGCCCCTGTAACTACTGAAAAGGCTGCTACCCCTCTTCAGGAACCACATGTTTGTCTGGCCTCTCCACAGATACCCCTCCACTGTGTTTGCACCTATGGTATGGCTATCTGCATCGTTGAGGCTCGCAAACCACCCCACCTCGGCAATGTCTGTGGTTCATGTGGGTGGTAAGGCAAATTATCAATGTGAAATCATTATTATTTTCAGACACTGTACATTTTTATATCTCCTCCTCTTTATTCATGTGTTCATCATGTTTTATACTCCTTTTGTGTATTGATATAAAAGGTGTTTTTTTTTTTTTTTTTTTTTTTTTTTTTTTTTTTTTTTTTTTTTACATAGGGACCAGGTTACATTATTAGAAAAATCAGTTGATGATCAAATCAGTTTCTACATTCTCATCTTAAAATCCCCTGACTTAAAATATCAAAATTCAAGTATATATTTTACAACATAAGATATAAATTTATGAATTGTACAATAACATTAATCCTAATTTATAGCATAGTTTTTGAGGTATATTCATATGATATATTCGTATCTTGTAAACAGTTGTGGTCGGATGGTGTTGGATGCCTTGATGAAGATTAAGAGTGATTGTGATGGTTCCCTCACATTTCGTAGATCATGTCGTGAGGGGATATGTGGATCATGTGGAATGAATATCAATGGGACCAATCAGTTAGCATGCCTCAGGTAAGTTGCATGCATTTGGAATTCTATTCTTCTAGTGTTGTGTATACTTGTAGTACTGTGGCTTATTTATACTATAAGATGGACCATGATTATTCTGCAGATAAATGAATGAAAGATGGGATGACTATTGTAATGTATGATACTAGGTGATTCTGAGAACCAAGTGGTTATTTATAGAGTCAGTTAATGTTTGTAGAGTGCAGAAGCAGTAGTATTAGAAGAAAAGTTCCATATGATCCATGGTTCAGTGCAGTGAAAAAGATATTCTTGTGTCTGTATGTTCAGCATTAGCTTTCACACCAATATTCTGCACACATCAATATTCTGCATGTACAAAACTTACCTACTGCTGAGAATTTTTTTCCCTACATCTTCATAATAGGCAGGTTCCTTTCATTTTCCATAGCAGTTTCCTCTCCAAGGAATGAACTGTTACATTCAGAAACTAGGAGAGTGCATGTATGTTAATAGGAAAAGAAGAACTAAAATTTCTTATACTTAAGATAAGTATTTGTGAGAAGCTGTTGCTTCAGTGTGACATCTCAGTGCTGCCATCTGTTGAAGAACCTCTACACCTCTTATAGGATGGGTCAGTCATCTGTCATACCATTACTCTACCCACCACAGTGCATAACAGCATTTGGTAAGTAATATGCATACTTATCTTCATATTCATTCATGGAAATTTGTAATTGTCAATCCACTCCAATTCTGTAATGATAAAAAAGCATGCGCATGTTCATGGGACTACTTTGGTTTATTTTCTCTTATACATCCTCATCACTAATTATGTGACATTCCTGCTAAATCACCCTGCACCTATACACAAAGTATCACAAAACTTACTTCAAAATGCATACAGTTAAGCAAGAAACAATTGAAATACATAACCCTAGAAATTCAGCAGACTCAGCAGTTATTAAAGTGGTCTGGGCTAGGGACACTTTCCCAAGAATAATATAAACAAGTACTGTCTCTGTTTATTGAAAAATTAAATATCACACAAGATGTCTCTAGTGACTGAAACTAATGTTCAAAGCAAATAACTGGCAACTCTAACAATAAACTTTAAGGATCTTACACTAAAAAGAAGTTTACTGAGTGCTGTGAATCCAAAATTCTGTCACTGCGGTGGGTTGGGGCAACTGAAAGTTTATTTATAATCTGATTCCACTTGACAGAACATCTTGGAAACCTCAGTCTACATTTCTCAAGGAAAGTATTAGCCCAAGCAGAATGTAAGTTAAAAGTTCTGACAAGACAGGTACTAATTCTCATTTCCTACAGTCTTACTGAAAGACCCAACATAAAGAAATGATACCAGTGCCCTTGCATACACATCTGCTGGGGGCACAGGTGGTGAACTGTCAGAGGTAGCACTGGGTCTTTAGCTGAAGGCATCCATTGCTGGCAGTGAAGAACTGTCTTCATCAGTGTCAGCATGGTCGTAAATACCTTAATGGTGGACTTATACTTGCATTTGATTGGTTGCACAGGATCTGGCAGATGTAGCAAACAGCTTTGCATTAGGAGTGACCCCTATTATGGTAGGGTGTGCTCCGTGTGTTCTCTGCTCTGGTGCACACAAAGCCGCTCTGCAGATCAGGCTGCAAATTTCAGACTTGCTGGACTGGACCATACTCTAGGTATGGGGTTGTGTTTACTGTATCTCACCCCCGTCCCCGTCCCTGGAAGTAATGGATGAGAGATGAAGACAGTTGTCTGTGAAGGATGTCCCTGAGGGACTTGTCATTGGGTTGCATGTTTGCAGAGGCGGCCCTAGCCCAACCAGTGCCGGGGTGCGAGCATTAACTTGGCACCCCACCTTCCCCCCACCCCCACCAGGGCCACCTGCTGAAGTTGAATAGCGTGGCTGCTGATTCAATTCTAAAAAAAAAAAAAAAAAAAAAAAAAAAAAAAAAAAAAAAAAAAAAAAAAAAAAAAAAAAATGTCAATAAACTCTTGAATAGTAGGATTTAAGAAAAAACATGAAGGTATCTAAGGAGAGGAAAAAGGAAATGATGAGGGTTTTAAGGGAGGGGGTAAGGAGCCATTCCAATCCTGGGAGAGGAAAGACTTACCTTGGGGGAAGGAAAGGAAGGTAAACAAATACACACACACCCACACATTTACACAGACGCAAACACACCTAGGCAGACATACTGTAGAAAGCAAAGACGTTAAGAAGATAGACAGAGATGCCACTAGAGGCAGAGGCTCTGTCCAGAGAACCAAGGCAAAGATGTTAAGATGGCAGGCGGGAATTCAAATTTAGCAGAGGTTAAGACCAGGTGGGCAAAGGGAAGAGAGAATATGCTGAAGGGCTAGTTCTCATCTCCGGAGTTCTGAAGGATTGGCGTCGGTGGGAAGTATCCAGATAACCCGAACCATGCTAACACTACCATTAAACAACAGTACCTGCATTATGACATCTGCCATCCATTCCACATCAAACGTTCCCTTCCCTACAGCTTAGGTCTTCGTGGCAAACGAGTCTGCTCCAGTCCCGAATCTCTGAACCAGTACACCAATAACCTAATAATAGCTTTCACATCCCGCAGCTATCCTCCTAATCTGGTACAGAAGCAAATTGCCAGAGCCACTTCCTCATCCCTCCAAATTCAGAACCTTCAACAGAAGAATCCCAGAAGTGCCCCTCTTGTCACTGGATACTTTCCGTGACTGGAGCGGACTCTGAATGTGGCTCTCCAGCAAGGATACGACTTTCTCAAATCCTGCCTCGAAATGAGATCTGTCGTTCATGACACCCTTCCCACTCCACCGAGAGTGTCTTTCCGCTGCCCACCTAACCTCCGTAACCTCCTAGTCCATTCCTCTGAAATCCCCAAACCACCTTCCCTACCTTCTGGCTCTTACCCTTGTAACCGCCCCCATTGTAAAACCAGCCCTATGCACCCTTCCACCACCACTTACTCCAGTCCCGTAACCCGGAAGGTGTACATGATCAAAGGCAGAGCCACTTGTGATAGTACCCATGTGATCTACCAACTGACATGCCTGCACTGTGAAGCGTTCTGTGTGGGAATGACCAGCAAGAAACTGTCCATTCGCATGAAGGGTCACAGGCAGACAGTGTTTGTTCGTAATGAGGATTACCCTGTGGCTAAACACACCTTGGTGCACGGACAGCACTTCTTGGCACAGTGTTACACCATCCGGGTTATCTGGATACTTCCTACCGATACCAATACTTCAGAACTCCGGAGATGGGAACTAGCCCTTCAGCATATTCTCTATTCCCATTACCCACCTGGTCTCAACCTCCACTAAATTTGGATTCCCACCCACCATATTTAACATCTTAACATCTTTGCCTCGGTTCTCTGGACAGAGCCTCTGCCTCAAATGGCATCTCTGTCCAACTTCTTAACTTCTTTGTTGTCTAACTTCTTAACTTTTTTGCTTTCTACAGTATGTCTACCTAGGTGTGTTTGCGTCTGTGTAAATGTGTGGGTGTGTGCATATTTGTTTACCTTCCTTTTCTTCCCCCAAGGTAAGTCTTTCCTATCCTGGGATTGGAATGACTCCTTACCCCCTTCCTTAAAACCCCCGTCATTTCCTTTTCCCTCTCCTTTCCTTCTGTCTGAAGAAACAACTGGGTTGCGAAAGCTTGCATTTGTGTGTGTGTGTGTGTTTTATTTATTTGTGCTACTATCACACCTGTGCTCCTTCGCCTGGTGAGTAATCTTCATCTATTTTTTATATATAATTTTTTCTGCTAGGAATTTTTTGTCTATAATATATGAAAATATATAATTGAATATGTCCTGTGGGGTTGTGCAATTATCTATGAATAATGGTAGGAATTCTATTTCATTAAAAAGATCATTTCTATCAATATCAGAATTCAATCCACTGCTCAATTTGATGTTCAAACTTGAACAGAGCTGCCTCATTTCTTCTAAATTTTCCTGTTACTCAAGTTCTGTAGAAAGAAATCTGTGTGGTTTTCATTTAAAAGTTCAAAATGTTCATCAAATTTTGTTGTAGGGTTGTCGAGCAAGTAATAGTAAAAAAATAATTTGAAATACATTTCTGGGTCTGATATTGGCTCATCTGCACCCTCATAGATAAAATGTTTTTCCTATGAAGGGGGTGTGTCGGTGTGGGAAATTTTGTTTCAGCATCAACTTCTATGCTGACTACTTTTGCATTTTTAATAATCTCTGTGAATGCGGATTCAGTCCTAATAATTGTGAGTAATTCATTTTCAGCCTGAGATATCATTTTGCATGCTTCTGACAGAGCAATGGTTGATTTTTGTAAAGCTTTGCTGACAATATTAATTTTGGACAGTGTGTCATACCAGATAACTTGAGCAGATAAATATGAACTACTGTTTCAAATGTTTGTAATTGTATGGGACCAAACTACTTTGATCATAAGTCCCCAGACTTACAACCTACTTAAACTAACTTCAACTAACCCAAGGACAACACACATATCCATGCCCAATAGGGGGATTCGAACCTCCGATGCGGGAGGCTCCGTGATTCGTAATGTGGTGCTCCAGACTGCTCGGCTACTTCCTCATGGCCTCTTTGTTATCATCAGGGTAAATTTTATATAAAGTGTTATAGATCTTCCCTAAGCTGAAACGAAGTGTTTTAATGCTTCAAATCTACTTTCCAATCAGGTATTGGACAATGGCTTTAAAGTCAAGGTAGGTACTTCGCTCATAACTATTTGCCAATGTCCTGTGGACACGAAAAAGAGAAAAAAACATAGATTTCTTGAACTATAGAAAAAAAAACTGTTATTTCTAGTGAACATTTAGCAGCATAATTCACTGCTAAATTGAAACTGTGTGCCCTGCAAGGGATGTAAAATCCATGTGGGTAATGTCTAGTATTCTTTTCTGAACACCTACATTTTTACCTTTCATATTCGCGCTTTTATTGTAACCTTGACCGTGCATATTTTGCAAATCAGTATTACATGCTGAAAAGAAATCTAACAGAAATGTAGCTAAACCCTGCCCAGTAGTATGTGTAATTGTGAAAAATCCCAAAAAATGTTCCTTGACTCCAACTTTCTTTGTAGAGGAATAAAGAAAAAATGATATAACCTCTATTGAAATCTGTTCTCCGTGAGCTATGTCGGGTGTGCAATAAAAAATAAAGCAATCGAAATATTTTTATATTAAGTTTAACTTTTAACTTTTTCCCCCAATAAATAAATAATTTCATTTTGGATTTTATTGTTGAGTTAATGTGTAGTGCGGAACTCAGCTTTTTAGATGCGAGCAACGTGAATGTCCAACACTTCATCAAAATTAGAAACACATTCAATTAGTTTCAAAAAATCTCCATTATCAGCATGTAGAAATCTTTCTGACTTCCCTCATAGAGCTAAACAATGTTGTGCTGAAAAGTAAATCAGATAAATTATTCTTTCTATTACAGCCATCTATCTTCTCTCGTATTCAGTTTCAGATTGGGTCATGGAGTCTACAGTGCTACATTGTAAAATAGGTTTTTTTAAATACAAATTTTTCTTGCACTCAAGAGATGACCTACACTTTTTTGTGTTGTTCTGTATTTTAGACAAGTACTTCCAATCTTTGTAACCTGTTTTGTCATTGAATGCATTGGATAGGCAAATTTCTTTATCTGAACTGGTCCATGATCTATTAAGCATATCCTGAAGTTATCTACTATTACTCGAAGCCACAGCACAGGATCACTCATTGCCTCTTCACCAATGATCACTCCCATAGACACATCACCACTTTCACAGGAATCACTTCCAACAGTTTCAGCTGACTGTGAAAAAGGAACTGCAAAACCTTTTTGATTGTCCTCTTTAATGACATCTTTTGGAAGCAGAAGAACAGGCTGTTAGAGAAATAAAAGCAACTACATTCGGTTACATACTTGCTTGGTGTCTGAGTAAATAACTGTACAGTAAATAACTGGAACTAGAATTTAAAAGGTGTGTTACTGGATATTTACGTATAACTATTCCATTATTTTAATTCAAACAGTGTGCACTATTTTATTGCCTGTTAATGTTTAGAAAGCAGACAATGTGTCATTTTGGAATATTTACTTATTTAGAAACAAAGCTTTATTTTCAGTGATCTTAAGCTGCAGTTGCACGGATGTCAAAAGTTTTCGTCACACTTGAAGCTGTTCAAAAACACAAAATGTAATTATGTATGTGATCTGAAAAAGAGCAGAATGAAACAGTACTATTTGGAAACAGAAATACATGGTGATTTTGAAACAGTGAAAAAATTTCACTGAGTGATACATTGTTTCGAAACAATGAAACAGTGGCCGACTATCAGTTTTTACTGCACCCCATTGTAAGCAGAATTCGCCATAATGGTTAAACTCATTACATCTTTAGTACTAAAGCAATTCACAACACATTTTGCATACAGTATCTACATACATCATTGAATGCAACTACATCACTATACTGGTACAGCTAGTACCATAGTTAGGAAGATATGACATCATATATAATGAAAATTGCGAGAATTTTCAGAACATGCTTTTGTTGGAAATGGAGTGCAAATTGTCCATTCTATAATCAACCAGTGTTAACTTTTCTTCATTTACAAGCTTATCGTCAAGAATAATGAAACCGAAGCAATATTATGATTGTTGAACTGGGAAGAATACATGTCTGGCCTTGGCTTTATAGTGGTGTGTGTGTGTGTGTGTGTGTGTGTGTGTGTGTGTGTTTTGTATACACACATATGCAAATCATGAATGTACGGTACATATTATGAATGGTATACAAGAAAACATGAGACACAATTTTTAATATAATAAATAAAACTTCCGTACAAAAACGAGATTACCATATTTGTCTGAAAACTATGATTGAGAGAGCAAATTTTTAGACATTGTTTCAGAACGTAGGATGAACTCATGAATGTCGACTGTGGTTTCTGCAAGACCTGCGGCTGTCACACTATACACCTGAATGTGACTACAGGCGCCGATGCTCACACGTCAAGTGGATCAAAAGTGGAAACAATGCAGGGCTGTCAGAATGCTGTCCACAGCCAAGTACAGCTTTTGGCTGGACCACTGTCACCCTTCCAATGCCATCAGGCCCAGTTCCTAGGGGAGTGGGGGGTGGGGGTGGGATGGGTGCACCACTCGCTGAGGAGCGCCACATGTCTTCTTGGATGCTGATCAGGAGGCAGGGCAGGGGCCAGAGTGCCAAAAACTGGATACCGAGCGAGGAGGGGTGGCACTATCAACTTTCTGACCTGTTTCCTGTCATCTACAGTCAAAACGCAGGTTGTATCCATTACAGAATGCGAGTGTTTCCACCATTCAATATACATGAACACATGAGTCACAGTATTTTGAAGCCGGAGAGTTTAAATTAATAATTAGCTGAATGATGGATGGTTCAACATTTGGCACCCCCTGTAGCAAGCACCTGGCTGTGGTGCACCCTTTGACCCCTGGGTAGGTCCGCCCTTGGGTGTTTGGCACAGAAAACCGCTATAGATTTCTTGATGGGGGAATTGATCGAATCCAGAATTGAACCTGATTGCTATGTATGTGACTCTTTGAAAGCAGATGTATATTAGCCTCATGTATTGTGGATTGGAACATGACAACATATGAGTAGCTGGAGGGCAGTAATGCCTTGCATTGGAATCAGAACACTGTTCTGATGGGAATGGTGCTAGTCTGTTTGAGCAGTGTAATCAGATCCTTATGATTGGTGAAAAGAGCGAAATCATGGCCATATACACAATTGTGAAATTTCTTGGTTTCGAAAATGATAGCCGTGGTTTCTTCGAAATAAAAGCAATTGGTCTACACCATCCACTGTGTGAGAGAGGAATGTATCCACACCATAATTTGATGCATCAGCTGCCAAGATCAGAGACTTTGAAAGGTTGTTAGCAATCAAGCAGGTGGGGTGAGGAGGACCTGCCTTAGGTCACAGAATGCTCTGACCATTTCCACGAGACATTCTTGCAGAGCAGATGGTGCAGAGGTCTTGCCAGGGCTGCACATTTGAAATGAATATCCAGTAGAAACTGAAGTGTCTCATGACCTATTTTAATTGAGACCTGTCTTTGGGTACTGATATTTGCCTAAATGTATTCCGATTTGGGGTAGATTCCAGTGGCAATAAACACATATCCAAGGTATTCCACATGCCTGATAAAGATTTCACACCTGTCCTCCTTACACTACATCTCAGCCTTATCAAAAATGGAAAACAGTGTATACAAACTGCATGTAAGGTTCTCAGTTGACTCTCTGACTACCAGGATATTACCTAGATAGTTTGCTATTCCAGAGACCAACAATGCTAAATTAAAGCTAATTATTTTGAAACAAGCTAAAGGGGCATTGATCATGAGCACTTCTCGAGGTGAAGCATCCAGTGGCAGCTGCAGATATGCATCCCAGAAATCAATATGGCAAACATATTCCTACCCCTGATCTTCTTTAGAATGGCCTCAACTTTGGGAATAGTGTATGGGTCAATCACTGATTGGGAATAACTGTAACAATAAAATCACTGCATACCCTGAGAGCGTCATTTGTATTTTACATTTGAGTGGCCCATCTGTATTTAGAGACCAGCATAATATTTGTTATAAAGCTATGATGTGAGAGAACTACTGTCCATGACACTAACAGTAGGATTAGAGCTGTGAATTCTTAAGCCCAAGGCAAAAGACCTCCAGACCAAGGAAGATGGAAGTGTCAGGGCAGTCACTATGAGCTGGGGCTCTGAGTGTCTTGGAGCCACATTAGAAGTGGGCTGGAAGTGCTCTGATGATAGAGATGAGGTTATTTCTGAAATTACTGAGGGGTGTCAAATTGCTGAAGAGGGAGTGGGCCTTCCTTCTGATACATAAGCCAGTCAATAATAGTGATAGATGAGCCTGTGTCATTATGCAGGTCCACACTACACAATCCATTAGGACACCAGTTTATTGGACAGTGGGTGAATTGACAACCTAAGAGATATCAATGTGGTCAGTGTCATCAAATGCCAACCCTGTATTTGGATACTCTACATATGTCTAACCAACATACACCTCTATGGAAGTTCAGCGGACTTATACCTTGTGAGATTCTTTGCCCTTTGGAAGTGGCTCTTCAGTTTTGACTGATAAACATTGACTACAGGAAGAAAGTTGTTGGAACTGACCAAGGCATAATATCACTTTGTCTGGCTTCCATGTAGGGTGAGACAGAGAAGGGTTCCCATGAGATGGATTTGAGGCAAACACCAATAGTGGATCTTACAACATTGCTGAAGAGCACAGAGATGGTTCTAAGGTGTGAGTGATAGGCATACAGAACAAAAGAAATGGATCTTTGACAATTTCATGCTGGGAAATGACATTAAGAACATAGTTTACAGGTGTGAGAATGTCACCATTGCAACCAGCATTGTTCCAAGACTAATGCAGCTTCCGAATTATATTGCAATTCAGGTCACGTTCCTGGATGTTAAGCTCCACCTCTCTGACAGCTCCATCCAAACCTACATCTACAGTAAACTTACTAATTACCAACAGTATCTGCACTTTGATAGCTGCCATCCATTCCACATCAAGAACTCTCTCCCATACAGCCTTGCCACCCATGGATGGTGAATTTGCAATGATGACAAGTCCCTTACCCATAATGCTGAAGGCCTCACAAAGGCCTTAACAGACAGACATTACCCTCCTGACCTAGCCCACAAACAAATTTCCCATGCCATAGCCCTACACACCACCAATTCTCCTTCCAACCCCAGTAACCAGTCACAATGCAGTATCCTTCTTGTCAACTAATACCACCCCAGACTGGAATAACTAAATCATGTTCTTCGTCAGGGCTTTGATTAACTCACATCATGTCCTGAAATGAGAGACATCCTACCAAAGATCATTCCAACTCCTCCTACAATGGTGTTCCGTCGCCCACCCAACCTCCACAACATCCTAGTCCATCCCTCTGCTGCTCACAACCCCAACCCCTTACCATAGGGATCATATCCCTGAGGAAGACCCCAATGCAAAACTCACCTAATTCACTCACCCAGCACTTCCTATTCCAGTCACATCACAGGCTTATCCTACCCTATCACAGGTTGGGCCACCTGTGAAAGCAGCCATGTGATATACCAACTCTGTCACAATCATTGCACAGTGTTTTATATTGGTATGCTGACAAACCAGCTGTCCGTCAGGATGAATGGCCACAGCCAAACTGTGACAAAAAGCAAGATGGGCCACCCTATGGCACAGCAT